>OZ014430.1:5555049-6252954 GCA_963966015.1 Aphidecta obliterata | reverse complement strand
AATCGAATTGCAGACTGTCATTCAAAAAACAAGATCCTCCTCTATGAAATCATGGCGGAATTAAAGAAGGGGTGAAGCTCACACTTTCACTTGAAGAAGGCAGATTATTATATTGAAATGCCAAAAAAATAGAAATTTCATGAATTATTCGTAAATTTCTTCTTTAAAAGAGTCAAACTGCATACTGTCAATCAAAAAACAAAATCCTCCTCTATGAAACCATGGCAGAATTATAGAAGGGGTTAAGCTCTCACTTTCACTTGAATGAGGCTAATTATTATAATGGAATGCCCAAAAAATAGACATTTCACGAATTATTTGCATAATTTCTCTTATAAAAGGATCAAACTGCTGACTTTCATTCAAGGAACAAAATCCTCCTCTATGAAACCATGGCGGAATTATTGAAGGGGTTACGCTCTCAGTTTCACTTGAAGAAGGCAACTTATTATAATGAAATGCCCAAAAAATGGAAATTTCACGAATTATTCGCATAATTTCTCATATAAAAGATTCAAATTGCAGAATGTCATTTAAAAAACAAAATCTTCCTCTATAAAACCATGGCAGAGTTATAGAAGGGGTGAAGCTCTCAATTTCACTCGGAGAATGCAAATTATTATAATGAAATGCCAAAAAAATATAAATTTCACGAATTATTCGCATAATTTCTCTTATAAAAGAATCAAACTGCAGACTGTCATTTGAAAAACGAAATCCTCCTCTATGAAACCATGGCGGAATAAGAGAAGGGGTGAAGCTTTCACTTTCATTCGGAGAAGGCAAATTATTATAATGAAACGCCCAAAAAATAGAAATTTCACGAATTATTCGCAAAATTTCTCTTATAGAAGAATCAAACTGCAGACCTTCATTTGAAGATCAAAATCCTCCTCTATGAAACCATGGCGGAATTAGAGAAGGAGTGAAGCTCTCACTTTCAATCGGAGAATGCAAATTATTATAATGAAATGCCAAAAAAATAGAAATTTCATGAATTATTCGTAAATTTCTTCTTCAAAAGAGTCAAACTGCATACTGTCAATCGAAAAACAAAATCCTCCTCTATGAAACCATGGCAGAATTATAAAAGGGGTGGAGCTCTCACTTTCACTTGAAGAAGGCAGATTATTATAATGAAATGCCAAAAAATAGAAATTTCATGAATTAATCGTAAATTTCCTCTATAAAAGAATCAAACTGCATACTGTCAATCAAAAAACAGAATCCTCCTCTATGAAACCATGGAGGAATTATAGAAGGGGTGAAGCTCTCACTTTCACTTGAAGAAGTCAAATTATTATTATAAAATGCCCAAAAAATAGAAATTTCATGAACTATTCGCATAATTTCTTCTATGAAAGTATCAAATGGCAGACTGTCATTCAAGAAACAAGATCCTCCTCTATGAAATCATGGCGGAATTATAGAAGGGGTGAAGCTCTCACTTTCACTTGAAGAAGGCAGATTATTATAACGAAATGCCCAAAAAATATAAATTTCATGAATTATTCGCATAATTTCTTCTATGAAAGAATCAAACTGCAGACTGTCATTCGAAAAACATAATCCTCCTCTATGAAACCATTGCAGAATTATGGAAGGGGTTAAGCTCTCACTTTCACTTGAAAAGGGCAAATCATTATAATGAAATGCCCAAAAAATAGAAATTTCATGAATTATTCGTAAATTTCTTCTATAAAGAATCAAACTGCATACCTGTCATCTTAAAAACAACTTCCTTCCCTATAAAACCATGGCGGAATTAGAGAGGGGAAAAGCACTCACTCTCACGTGAAGGAGGCAAATTATCTTCATGATATGCCCAAAACATAGAAATTTCACGAATTATTCGCAATAATTCTCTTATAAAAGAATCAAACTGCAGACTTTCATTTAAAGAACAAAATCCTCCTCTATGAAACCATGGCGGAATTATTGAAGCGGTTGAGCTCTCACTTTCACTTGAAGAAGGCAAATTATTATATTGAAATGCCAAAAAAATAGAAATTTCTTGAATTATTCGTAAATTTCTTCTTCAAAAGAGTCAAACTGCATACTGTCAATCAAAAAACGAAATCCTCCTCTATGAAACCATGGCGGAATTATAGAAGGGGTGAAGCTCTCACTTTCACTTGAAGAAGTCAAATTATTATTATAAAATGCCCAAAAAATAGAAATTTCATGAATTATTCGCATAATTTCTTCTATGAAAGAATCAAACTGCATACTGTCATTCAAAAAACAAAATCCTCCATTATGAAACCATGGCGGAATTAGAGAAAGGAAGAAGCACACACTTTCACGTGAAGGAGGCAAATTATCTTCATGAAATGCCCAAAACATAGAAATTTCACGAATTATTCGCATAATTTCTCTTATAAATGAAACAAACTGCAGACTTTCATTTAAAGAACAAAATCCTCCTCTTTGAAACCATGGCGGAATTATTGAAGCGGTTGAGCTCTCACTTTCACTTGAAGAAGGCAAATTATTATATTGAAATGCCAAAAAAATAGAAATTTCATGAATTTTTCGTAAATTTCTTCTATAAAAGAATCAAACTGCATACTGTCATCTAAAAAACAAATTCCTTCCCTATAAAACCATGGCGGAGTTAGAGAAGGGGTGAAGCTCTCACTTTCACTCGAAGAAGGCAGATTATAATAACGAAATGCCCAAAAAATAGAAATTTCATGAATTATTCGCATAATTTCGTCTATGAAAGAATCAAACTGCATACTGTCATTCAAAAAACAAAATCCTCCATTATGAAACCATGGCGGAATTAGAGAAAGGAAGAAGCACACACTTTCACGTGAAGGAGGCAAATTATCTTCATGAAATGCCCAAAACATAGAAATTTCACGAATTATTCGCATAATTTCTCTTATAAATGAAACAAACTGCAGACTTTCATTTAAAGAACAAAATCCTCCTCTTTGAAACCATGGCGGAATTATTGAAGCGGTTGAGCTCTCACTTTCACTTGAAGAAGGAAGATTATTCTAATGAAATGCCCAAAAAAGAGAAATTTCATGAATTATTCGCATAATTTCTTCTATGGAAGAGTCAAATTGCAGACTGTCATTCAAAAAACAAGATCCTCCTCTATGAAATCATGGCGGAATTATAGAAGGGGTGAAGCTCTCACTTTCACTCGAAGAAGGCAGATTATAATAACGAAATGCCCAAAAAATATAAATTTCATGAATTATTCGCATAATTTCTTCTATGAAAGAATCAAACTGCGGACTGTCATTCGAAAATCATAATCCTCCTCTATGAAACCATTGCAGAATTATAGAAGGGGTTGAGCTCTCACTTTCACTTGAAAAGGGCAAATTATTATAATGAAATGCCCAAAAAATAGAAATTTCATGAATTATTCGTAAATTTCTTCTATAAAAGAATCAAACTGCATACTGTCATCTAAAAAACAAATTCCTTCCCTATAAAACCATGGCGGAATTAGAGAAGGGGAGAAGCACTCACTTTCACGTGAAGGAGGCAAATTATCTTCATGATATGCCCAAAACATAGAAATTTCACGAATTATTCGCATAATTTCTCTTATAAAAGAATCAAACTGCAGACTGTCATTCAAAAAACAAAATCCTCCTCTATGAAACCATGGCGGAATTAGAGAAAGGGAGAAGCACTCACTTTCACGTGAAGGAGGCAAATTATCTTCATGAAATGCCCAAAACATAGAAATTTCACGAATTATTCGCATAATTTCTCTTATGAAAGAATCAAACTGCAGACTTTCATTCAAAGAACAAAATCCTCCTCTATGAAACCATGGCGGAATTATTGAAGCGTTTGAGCTCTCACTTTCACTCGAAGAAGGCAAATTTTTATATTGAAATGCCAAAAAAATTGAAATTTCATGAATTATTCGTAAATTTCTTCTTTAAAAGAGTCAAACTGCAAACTGTCAATCAAAAAACAAAATCCTCCTCTATGAAACCATGGCAGAATTATAAAAGGGGTGAAGCTCCCATTTCGAATTGAAGAAGGCAAATCATTTTAATGAAATGCCCAAAAAATAGAAATTTCAAGAATTATTCGCATAATTTCTTCTATGAAAGATTCAAATTGCAGACTGTCATTTAAAAAACAAAATCCTGCCCTATGAAACCATGGCAGAATTAAAGAAGGGGTTAAGCTCTCACTTTCACTTGAATGAGGCTAATTATTATAATGGAATGCCCAAAAAATAGAAATTTCACGAATTATTTGCATAATTTCTCTTATAAAAGGATCAAACTGCTGACTTTCATTC
This sequence comes from Aphidecta obliterata, assembly GCA_963966015.1. Taxonomy (NCBI): domain Eukaryota; kingdom Metazoa; phylum Arthropoda; class Insecta; order Coleoptera; family Coccinellidae; genus Aphidecta; species Aphidecta obliterata. The sequence goes on along the minus strand of OZ014430.1, from coordinate 6,248,666 downwards.
AAAGAACAAAATCCTCCTCTATGAAACCATGGCGGAATTATTGAAGGGGTTAAGCTCTCACTTTCACAATTATTCGTAAATTTCTTCTATAAAAGAATCAAACTGCATACTGTCATTTAAAAAACAATATCCTTCCCTATAAAACCATGGCGGAAAGAGAAGGGGAGAAGCACTCACTTTCACGTGAAGGAGGCAAATTATCTTCATGAAATGCCCAAAACATAGAAATTTCACGAATTATTCGCATAATTTCTCTTATAAGAGAATCAAACTGCAGACTGTCATTTAAAAAACGAAATCCTCCTCTATGAAACCATGGCGGAATTAGAGAAGGAGTGAAGCTCTCACTTTCACTCGGAGAAGGCAATTTATTATAATGAAATGCCCAAAAAATAGAAATCTCACGAATTATTCGCATAATTTCTCTTATAAAAGAATCAAACTGCAGACTTTCATTTAAAAAACAAAATCCTCCTCTATGAAACCATGGCGGAATTATTGAAGGGGTTAAGCTCTCACTTTCACTTGAAGAAGGCAAATTATTATAATGAAATGCCAAATAAATAGAAATTTCATGAATTATTCGTGAATTTCTTCTTTAAAATAGTCAAACTGCATACTGTCAATCGAAAAACAAAATCCTCCTCTATGAAACCATGGCGGAATTAGAGAAGGAGTGAAGCTCTCACTTTCACTCGGAGAAGGCAAATTATTTTAATGAAATGCCCAAAAAATAGAAATTTCACGGATTATTCGCATAATTTCTCTTATAAAAGAATCAAACTGCAGACTGTCATTCGAAAAAAAAATCCTCGTCTATGAAACCATGGCAGAAATATAGAAAGGGTTAAGCTCTCACTTTCACTTGAAGAAGGAAAATTATTATTATAAAATGTCCAAAAAATGGAAATTTCATGAATTATTCGCATAATTTCTTCTATGAAAGAATCAAATTGCAGACTGTCATTTAAAAAACAAAATCCTTCTCTGTGGAACCATGGCGGAATTATAGGAGGGGTGAAGCTCTCACTTTCACTTGAAAAGGCAAATTATTATAATGGAATGCCAAAAAAAAAAGAAATTTAACGAATTATTCGCATAATTTCTCATATAAAAGATTCAAATTGCAGAATGTCATTTAAAAAACAAAATCCTCCTCTATGAAACCATGGCGGAATTATAGAAGAAGTGAAGCTCCCAATTCCACTTGAAGAAGGCAAATTATTATAATGAAATGCCTAAAAAAAAAATTTCACGAATTATTCGCATGATTTCTCCTATGAAAGAATCGAATTGGAGACTGTCATTCAAAAAACAAAATCCTCCCCTAATTAACCATGGCGGATTTATAGAAGGGGTGAAGCTTGAACTTGAAGGAGGCAAATTATCTTCATGGAATGCCCAAAAAATAGAAATTTCACGAATTATTCGCATAATTTCTCTTATAAAAGAATCAAACTGCAGACTGTCATTCAAAAAACAAAATCCTCCTCTATGAAACCATGGCGGAATTAGAGAAAGGGAGAAGCACTCACTTTCACGTGAAGGAGGCAAATTATCTTCATGAAATGCCCAAAACATAGAAATTTCACGAATTATTCGCATAATTTCTCTTATAAAAGAATCAAACTGCAGACTGTCATTTTAAGAACATAATCCTCCTCTATGAAACCATGGCGCAATTATAGAAGGGGTGAAGCTCTCACTTTCACTCGAAGAAGGCAAATTTTTATATTGAAATGCCAAAAAAATTGAAATTTCATGAATTATTCGTAAATTTCTTCTTTAAAAGAGTCAAACTGCAAACTGTCAATCAAAAAACAAAATCCTCCTCTATGAAACCATGGCAGAATTATAAAAGGGGTGAAGCTCCCATTTCGAATTGAAGAAGGCAAATCATTTTAATGAAATGCCCAAAAAATAGAAATTTCAAGAATTATTCGCATAATTTCTTCTATGAAAGAATCAAATTGCAGACTGTCATTTAAAAAACAAAATCCTGCCCTATGAAACCATGGCAGAATTAAAGAAGGGGTTAAGCTCTCACTTTCACTTGAATGAGGCTAATTATTATAATGGAATGCCCAAAAAATAGAAATTTCACGAATTATTTGCATAATTTCTCTTATAAAAGGATCAAACTGCTGACTTTCATTCAAAGAACAAAATCCTCCTCTATGAAACCATGGCGGAATTATTGAAGGGGTAACGCTCTCAGTTTCACTTGAAGAAGGCAACTTATTATAATGAAATGCCCAAAAAATGGAAATTTCACGAATTATTCGCATAATTTCTCATATAAAAGATTCAAATTGCAGAATGTCATTTAAAAAACAAAATCTTCCTCTATTAAACCATGGCGGAATTATAGAAGGGGTGAAGTTCTCGCTTTCACTCGGAGAATGCAAATTATTATAATGAAATGCCAAAAAAATATAAATTTCACGAATTATTCGCATAATTTCTCTTTCAAAAGAATTAAACTGCAGACTGTCATTTGAAAAACGAAATCCTCCTCTATGAAACCATGGCGGAATAAGAGAAGGGGTGAAGCTCTCACTTTCATTCGGAGAAGGCAAATTATTATAATGAAACGCCCAAAAAATAGAAATTTCACGAATTATTCGCATAATTTCTCTTATAAAAGAATCAAACTGCAGACTTTCATTTAAAGAACAGAATCCTCCTCTATGAAACCATGGCGGAAGTAGAGAAGGGATGAAGCTCTCACATTCACTCGGAGAATGCAAATTATTATAATGAAATGCCAAAAAAATAGAAATTTCATGAATTATTCGTAAATTTCTTCTTCAAAAGAGTCAAACTGCATACTGTTAATCAAAAAACAAAATCCTCCTCTATGAAACCATGGCAGAATTAAAAAAAGGGTTAAGCACTCACTTTCACTTGAAGAAGGCAAATTATTATAATGAAGTGCCCAAAAAAAAAGAAATTTCATGAATTATTCGCATAATTTCTTCTATGAAAGAATCAAATTGCAGACTGTCATTCAAAAAACAAGATCCTCCTCTATGAAATCATGGCGGAATCATAGAAGGGGTGAAGCTCTCACTTTCACTCGGAGAAGGCAATTTATTATAATGAAATGCCCAAAAAATAGAAATCTCACGAATTATTCGCATAATTTCTTCTATGAAAGAATCAAACTGCAGACTGTCATTCGAAAAACATAATCCTCCTCTATGAAACCATTGCAGAATTATAGAAGGGGTTGAGCTCTCACTTTCACTTGAAAAGGGCAAATTATTATAATGAAATGCCCAAAAAATAGAAATTTCATGAATTATTCGTAAATTTCTTCTATAAAAGAATCAAACTGCATACTGTCATCTAAAAAACAAATTCCTTCCCTATAAAACCATGGCGGAATTAGAGAAGGGGAGAAGCACTCACTTTCACGTGAAGGAGACAAATTATCTTCATGATATGCCCAAAACATAGAAATTTCACGAATTATTCGCATAATTTCTTTTATAAAAGAATCAAACTGCAGACTGTCATTCAAAAACCGAAATCCTCCTCTACGAAACCATGGCGGAATTAGAGAAAGGGAGAAGCACTCACTTTCACGTGAAGGAGGCAAATTATCTTCATGAAATGCCCAAAACATAGAAATTTCACGAATTATTCGCATAATTTCTCTTATAAAAGAATCAAACTGCAGACTTTCATTTAAAGAACAAAATCCTCCTCTATGAAACCATGGCGGAATTATTGAAGCGGTTGAGCTCTCACTTTCACTTGAAGAAGGCAAATTATTATATTGAAATGCCAAAAAAATAGAAATTTCATGAATTATTCGTAAATTTCTTCTTTGAAAGAGTCAAACTGCATACTGTCAATCAAAAAACAAAATCCTCCTCTATGAAACCATGGCAGAATTATAAAAGGGGTGAAGCTCCCATTTCCAATTGAAGAAGGCAAATTATTTTAATGAAATGCCCAAAAAATAGAAATTTCATGAATTATTCGCATAATTTCTTCTATGAAAGAATCAAATTGCAGACTGTCATTTAAAAAACAAAATCCTCCTCTATGAAACCATGGCAGAATTATAGAAGGGGTTAAGCTCTCACTTTCACTTGAATGAGGCTAATTATTATAATGGAATGCCCAAAAAATAGAAATTTCACGAATTATTTGCATACTTTCTCTTATAAAAGGATCAAACTGCTGACTTTCATTCAAAGAACAAAATCCTCCTCTATGAAACCATGGCGGAATTATTGAAGGGGTTACGCTCTCAGTTTCACTTGAAGAAGGCAACTTATTATAATGAAATGCCCAAAAAATGGAAATTTCACGAATTATTCGCATAATTTCTCATATGAAAGAATCAAATTGCAGACTGTCATTTAAAAAACAAAATCCTCCTCTATGAAACCATGGCAGAATTATAGAAGGGGTTAAGCTCTCACTTCCATTTGAATGAGGCTAATTATTATAATGGAATGCATAAAAAATAGAAATTTCACGAATTATTTGCATAATTTCTCTTATAAAAGGATCAAACTGCTGACTTTCATTCAAAAACCAAAATCCTCCTCTATGAAACCATGGCGGAATTATTGAAGGGGTAACGCTCTCAGTTTCACTTGAAGAAGGCAACTTATTATAATGAAATGCCCAAAAAATGGAAATTTCACGAATTATTCGCATAATTTCTCATATAAAAGATTCAAATTGCAGAATGTCATTCAAAAAACGAAATCCTCCTCTATGAAACCATGGCGGAATTATAGAAGGGGTGAAGCTCTCACTTTCACTTGGAGAAGGCAAATTATTATAATGAAATGCCCAAAAAATAGAAATTTCACGAATTATTCGCATAATTTCTCTTATAAAAGAATCAAACTGCAGACTTTCATTTAAAGAACGAAATCCTGCTCTATGAAACCATGGCGGAATTATAGAAGGGGTTAAGCTCTCACTTTCACTTGAAAAGGTCGAATTATTAGAATGAGATGCCCAGAAGATAGAAATTTCATGAATTATTCGTAAATCTCTTCTATGAAAGAATCAAACTGCATACTGTCAATCAAAAAGCAAAATCCTCCTCTATGAAACCATGGCAGAATCATAAAGGGGGTGGAGCTCCCATTTCCACTTGAAGAAGGCAAATTATTTCAATGAAATGCCCAAAAATAGAAATTTCACGGATTATTCGCATTATTTCTCTTATAAAAGAATCAAACTGCAGACTGTCATTCAAAAAACAAAATCCTCGTCTATAAAACCATGGCAGAATTATAGAAGGGGTTAAGCTCTCTTTTTCACTTGAGGAAGGCAAATTATTATTATAAATGCCAAAAAAATAGAAATTTCATGAATTATTCGCATAATTTCTTCTATGAAAGAATCAATTTGCGGACTGTCATTCAAAAAACGAAATCCCCCTCTATAGAACCATGGCGGAATTGAAGAAAGGGTCAAGCTTTCACTTTCACTTGAAAAGGGCAAATTATAATAATGAAATGCCCAAAAAATAGAAATTTCATGAATTATTCGTAAATTTCTTCTATGAAAGAATCAAACTGCAGACTTTCATATGAAAAACGAAATTCTCCTCTATGAAACCATGGCGGAATTATAGAAGGGGTGAAGCTCTCACTTTCACATGAAGAAGGCAAATTATTATAATGAAATGCCCAAAAAATAGAAATTTCATGAATTATTCGCATAATTTCTTCTATAAAAGAATCAAACTGCAGACTGTCAATTGAAAAACAAAATCCTCCTCTATGAAACCATGGCGGAATTATAGAAGGGGTGAAGCTCCCACTTTCACTTGAAGAAGGCAAATTATTATAATGAAATGCCCAAAAAATAGAAATTTCATGAATTATTCGTAAATTTCTTCTATAAAAGAATCAAACTGCATACTGTCAATCCAAAAACAAAATCCTCCTCTAACAAACCATGGTGGAATTATAGAAGGGGTAAAGCTCTCACTTTCACTTGAAGAAGGCAGATTATTATAATGAAATGCCCAAAAAATAGAAATTTCTTGAATTATTCGTAAATTTCTTCTATGAAAGAATCAAACTGCATACTGTCAATCAAAAAACAAAATCCCCTCTATGAAACCATGGCAGAATTATAGAAGGGGTGAAGCTCTCACTTTCACTTGAAAAAGGCAGATTATTATAACGAAATGCCCAAAAAATAGAAATTTCATGAATTATTCGCATAATTTCTTCTATGAAAGAATCAAACTGCGGACTGTCATTCGAAAAACATTATCCTCCTCTATGAAACCATTGCGGAATTATAGAAGGGGTTAAGCTCTCACTTTCACAATTATTCGTAAATTTCTTCTATAAAAGAATCAAACTGCATACTGTCATTTAAAAAACAATATCCTTCCCTATAAAACCATGGCGGAAAGAGAAGGGGAGAAGCACTCACTTTCACGTGAAGGAGGCAAATTATCTTCATGAAATGCCCAAAACATAGAAATTTCACGAATTATTCGCATAATTTCTCTTATAAGAGAATCAAACTGCAGACTGTCATTTAAAAAACGAAATCCTCCTCTATGAAACCATGGCGGAATTAGAGAAGGAGTGAAGCTCTCACTTTCACTCGGAGAAGGCAATTTATTATAATGAAATGCCCAAAAAATAGAAATTTCATGAATTATTCGTAAATTTCTTCTATAAAAGAATCAAACTGCATACTGTAATCTAAAAAACAAATTCCTTCCCTATAAAACCATGGCGGAATTAGAGAAGGGGAGAAGCACTCACTTTCACGTGAAGGAGACAAATTATCTTCATGATATGCCCAAAACATAGAAATTTCACGAATTATTCGCATAATTTCTTTTATAAAAGAATCAAACTGCAGACTGTCATTCAAAAACCGAAATCCTCCTCTACGAAACCATGGCGGAATTAGAGAAAGGGAGAAGCACTCACTTTCACGTGAAGGAGGCAAATTATCTTCATGAAATTCCCAAAACATAGAAATTTCACGAATTATTCGCATAATTTCTCTTATAAAAGAATCAAACTGCAGACTTTCATTTAAAGAACAAAATCCTCCTCTATGAAACCATGGCGGAATTATTGAAGCGGTTGAGCTCTCACTTTCACTTGAAGAAGGCAAATTATTATATTGAAATGCCAAAAAAATAGAAATTTCATGAATTATTCGTAAATTTCTTCTTTGAAAGAGTCAAACTGCATACTGTCAATCAAAAAACAAAATCCTCCTCTATGAAACCATGGCAGAATTATAAAAGGGGTGAAGCTCCCATTTCCAATTGAAGAAGGCAAATTATTTTAATGAAATGCCCAAAAAATAGAAATTTCATGAATTATTCGCATAATTTCTTCTATGAAAGAATCAAATTGCAGACTGTCATTTAAAAAACAAAATCCTCCTCTATGAAACCATGGCAGAATTATAGAAGGGGTTAAGCTCTCACTTTCACTTGAATGAGGCTAATTATTATAATGGAATGCCCAAAAAATAGAAATTTCACGAATTATTTGCATACTTTCTCTTATAAAAGGATCAAACTGCTGACTTTCATTCAAAGAACAAAATCCTCCTCTATGAAACCATGGCGGAATTATTGAAGGGGTTACGCTCTCAGTTTCACTTGAAGAAGGCAACTTATTATAATGAAATGCCCAAAAAATGGAAATTTCCCGAATTATTCGCATAATTTCTCATATGAAAGAATCAAATTGCAGACTGTCATTTAAAAAACAAAATCCTCCTCTATGAAACCATGGCAGAATTATAGAAGGGGTTAAGCTCTCACTTCCATTTGAATGAGGCTAATTATTATAATGGAATGCATAAAAAATAGAAATTTCACGAATTATTTGCATAATTTCTCTTATAAAAGGATCAAACTGCTGACTTTCATTCAAAAACCAAAATCCTCCTCTATGAAACCATGGCGGAATTATTGAAGGGGTAACGCTCTCAGTTTCACTTGAAGAAGGCAACTTATTATAATGAAATGCCCAAAAAATGGAAATTTCACGAATTATTCGCATAATTTCTCATATAAAAGATTCAAATTGCAGAATGTCATTCAAAAAACGAAATCCTCCTCTATGAAACCATGGCGGAATTATAGAAGGGGTGAAGCTCTCACTTTCACTTGGAGAAGGCAAATTATTATAATGAAATGCCCAAAAAATAGAAATTTCACGAATTATTCGCATAATTTCTCTTATAAAAGAATCAAACTGCAGACTTTCATTTAAAGAACGAAATCCTGCTCTATGAAACCATGGCGGAATTATAGAAGGGGTTAAGCTCTCACTTTCACTTGAAAAGGTCGAATTATTAGAATGAGATGCCCAGAAGATAGAAATTTCATGAATTATTCGTAAATCTCTTCTATGAAAGAATCAAACTGCATACTGTCAATCAAAAAGCAAAATCCTCCTCTATGAAACCATGGCAGAATCATAAAGGGGGTGGAGCTCCCATTTCCACTTGAAGAAGGCAAATTATTTCAATGAAATGCCCAAAAATAGAAATTTCACGGATTATTCGCATTATTTCTCTTATAAAAGAATCAAACTGCAGACTGTCATTCAAAAAACAAAATCCTCGTCTATAAAACCATGGCAGAATTATAGAAGGGGTTAAGCTCTCTTTTTCACTTGAGGAAGGCAAATTATTATTATAAATGCCAAAAAAATAGAAATTTCATGAATTATTCGCATAATTTCTTCTATGAAAGAATCAATTTGCGGACTGTCATTCAAAAAACGAAATCCCCCTCTATAGAACCATGGCGGAATTGAAGAAAGGGTCAAGCTTTCACTTTCACTTGAAAAGGGCAAATTATAATAATGAAATGCCCAAAAAATAGAAATTTCATGAATTATTCGTAAATTTCTTCTATGAAAGAATCAAACTGCAGACTTTCATATGAAAAACGAAATTCTCCTCTATGAAACCATGGCGGAATTATAGAAGGGGTGAAGCTCTCACTTTCACATGAAGAAGGCAAATTATTATAATGAAATGCCCAAAAAATAGAAATTTCATGAATTATTCGCATAATTTCTTCTATAAAAGAATCAAACTGCAGACTGTCAATTGAAAAACAAAATCCTCCTCTATGAAACCATGGCGGAATTATAGAAGGGGTGAAGCTCCCACTTTCACTTGAAGAAGGCAAATTATTATAATGAAATGCCCAAAAAATAGAAATTTCATGAATTATTCGTAAATTTCTTCTATAAAAGAATCAAACTGCATACTGTCAATCCAAAAACAAAATCCTCCTCTAACAAACCATGGTGGAATTATAGAAGGGGTAAAGCTCTCACTTTCACTTGAAGAAGGCAGATTATTATAATGAAATGCCCAAAAAATAGAAATTTCTTGAATTATTCGTAAATTTCTTCTATGAAAGAATCAAACTGCATACTGTCAATCAAAAAACAAAATCCCCTCTATGAAACCATGGCAGAATTATAGAAGGGGTGAAGCTCTCACTTTCACTTGAAAAAGGCAGATTATTATAACGAAATGCCCAAAAAATAGAAATTTCATGAATTATTCGCATAATTTCTTCTATGAAAGAATCAAACTGCGGACTGTCATTCGAAAAACATTATCCTCCTCTATGAAACCATTGCGGAATTATAGAAGGGGTTAAGCTCTCACTTTCACAATTATTCGTAAATTTCTTCTATAAAAGAATCAAACTGCATACTGTCATTTAAAAAACAATATCCTTCCCTATAAAACCATGGCGGAAAGAGAAGGGGAGAAGCACTCACTTTCACGTGAAGGAGGCAAATTATCTTCATGAAATGCCCAAAACATAGAAATTTCACGAATTATTCGCATAATTTCTCTTATAAGAGAATCAAACTGCAGACTGTCATTTAAAAAACGAAATCCTCCTCTATGAAACCATGGCGGAATTAGAGAAGGAGTGAAGCTCTCACTTTCACTCGGAGAAGGCAATTTATTATAATGAAATGCCCAAAAAATAGAAATCTCACGAATTATTCGCATAATTTCTCTTATAAAAGAATCAAACTGCAGACTTTCATTTAAAAAACAAAATCCTCCTCTATGAAACCATGGCGGAATTATTGAAGGGGTTAAGCTCTCACTTTCACTTGAAGAAGGCAAATTATTATAATGAAATGCCAAATAAATAGAAATTTCATGAATTATTCGTGAATTTCTTCTTTAAAATAGTCAAACTGCATACTGTCAATCGAAAAACAAAATCCTCCTCTATGAAACCATGGCGGAATTAGAGAAGGAGTGAAGCTCTCACTTTCACTCGGAGAAGGCAAATTATTTTAATGAAATGCCCAAAAAATAGAAATTTCACGGATTATTCGCATAATTTCTCTTATAAAAGAATCAAACTGCAGACTGTCATTCGAAAAAAAAATCCTCGTCTATGAAACCATGGCAGAAATATAGAAAGGGTTAAGCTCTCACTTTCACTTGAAGAAGGAAAATTATTATTATAAAATGTCCAAAAAATGGAAATTTCATGAATTATTCGCATAATTTCTTCTATGAAAGAATCAAATTGCAGACTGTCATTTAAAAAACAAAATCCTTCTCTGTGGAACCATGGCGGAATTATAGGAGGGGTGAAGCTCTCACTTTCACTTGAAAAGGCAAATTATTATAATGGAATGCCAAAAAAAAAAGAAATTTAACGAATTATTCGCATAATTTCTCATATAAAAGATTCAAATTGCAGAATGTCATTTAAAAAACAAAATCCTCCTCTATGAAACCATGGCGGAATTAAAGAAGAAGTGAAGCTCCCAATTCCACTTGAAGAAGGCAAATTATTATAATGAAATGCCTAAAAAAAAAATTTCACGAATTATTCGCATGATTTCTCCTATGAAAGAATCGAATTGGAGACTGTCATTCAAAAAACAAAATCCTCCCCTAATTAACCATGGCGGATTTATAGAAGGGGTGAAGCTTGAACTTGAAGGAGGCAAATTATCTTCATGGAATGCCCAAAAAATAGAAATTTCACGAATTATTCGCATAATTTCTCTTATAAAAGAATCAAACTGCAGACTGTCATTCAAAAAACAAAATCCTCCTCTATGAAACCATGGCGGAATTAGAGAAAGGGAGAAGCACTCACTTTCACGTGAAGGAGGCAAATTATCTTCATGAAATGCCCAAAACATAGAAATTTCACGAATTATTCGCATAATTTCTCTTATAAAAGAATCAAACTGCAGACTGTCATTTTAAGAACATAATCCTCCTCTATGAAACCATGGCGCAATTATAGAAGGGGTGAAGCTCTCACTTTCACTCGAAGAAGGCAAATTTTTATATTGAAATGCCAAAAAAATTGAAATTTCATGAATTATTCGTAAATTTCTTCTTTAAAAGAGTCAAACTGCAAACTGTCAATCAAAAAACAAAATCCTCCTCTATGAAACCATGGCAGAATTATAAAAGGGGTGAAGCTCCCATTTCGAATTGAAGAAGGCAAATCATTTTAATGAAATGCCCAAAAAATAGAAATTTCAAGAATTATTCGCATAATTTCTTCTATGAAAGAATCAAATTGCAGACTGTCATTTAAAAAACAAAATCCTGCCCTATGAAACCATGGCAGAATTAAAGAAGGGGTTAAGCTCTCACTTTCACTTGAATGAGGCTAATTATTATAATGGAATGCCCAAAAAATAGAAATTTCACGAATTATTTGCATAATTTCTCTTATAAAAGGATCAAACTGCTGACTTTCATTCAAAGAACAAAATCCTCCTCTATGAAACCATGGCGGAATTATTGAAGGGGTAACGCTCTCAGTTTCACTTGAAGAAGGCAACTTATTATAATGAAATGCCCAAAAAATGGAAATTTCACGAATTATTCGCATAATTTCTCATATAAAAGATTCAAATTGCAGAATGTCATTTAAAAAACAAAATCTTCCTCTATTAAACCATGGCGGAATTATAGAAGGGGTGAAGTTCTCGCTTTCACTCGGAGAATGCAAATTATTATAATGAAATGCCAAAAAAATATAAATTTCACGAATTATTCGCATAATTTCTCTTTCAAAAGAATCAAACTGCAGACTGTCATTTGAAAAACGAAATCCTCCTCTATGAAACCATGGCGGAATAAGAGAAGGGGTGAAGCTCTCACTTTCATTCGGAGAAGGCAAATTATTATAATGAAACGCCCAAAAAATAGAAATTTCACGAATTATTCGCATAATTTCTCTTATAAAAGAATCAAACTGCAGACTTTCATTTAAAGAACAGAATCCTCCTCTATGAAACCATGGCGGAATTAGAGAAGGGGTGAAGCTCTCACATTCACTCGGAGAATGCAAATTATTATAATGAAATGCCAAAAAAATAGAAATTTCATGAATTATTCGTAAATTTCTTCTTCAAAAGTGTCAAACTGCATACTGTTAATCAAAAAACAAAATCCTCCTCTATGAAACCATGGCAGAATTAAAAAAAGGGTTAAGCACTCACTTTCACTTGAAGAAGGCAAATTATTATAATGAAGTGCCCAAAAAAAAAGAAATTTCATGAATTATTCGCATAATTTCTTCTATGAAAGAATCAAATTGCAGACTGTCATTCAAAAAACAAGATCCTCCTCTATGAAATCATGGCGGAATCATAGAAGGGGTGAAGCTCTCACTTTCACTCGGAGAAGGCAATTTATTATAATGAAATGCCCAAAAAATAGAAATCTCACGAATTATTCGCATAATTTCTTCTATGAAAGAATCAAACTGCAGACTGTCATTCGAAAAACATAATCCTCCTCTATGAAACCATTGCAGAATTATAGAAGGGGTTGAGCTCTCACTTTCACTTGAAAAGGGCAAATTATTATAATGAAATGCCCAAAAAATAGAAATTTCATGAATTATTCGTAAATTTCTTCTATAAAAGAATCAAACTGCATACTGTCATCTAAAAAACAAATTCCTTCCCTATAAAACCATGGCGGAATTAGAGAAGGGGAGAAGCACTCACTTTCACGTGAAGGAGACAAATTATCTTCATGATATGCCCAAAACATAGAAATTTCACGAATTATTCGCATAATTTCTCTTATAAAAGAATCAAACTGCAGACTGTCATTCAAAAACCGAAATCCTCCTCTATGAAACCATGGCGGAATTAGAGAAAGGGAGAAGCACTCACTTTCACGTGAAGGAGGCAAATTATCTTCATGAAATGCCCAAAACATAGAAATTTCACGAATTATTCGCATAATTTCTCTTATAAAAGAATCAAACTGCAGACTTTCATTTAAAGAACAAAATCCTCCTCTATGAAACCATGGCGGAATTATTGAAGCGGTTGAGCTCTCACTTTCACTTGAAGAAGGCAAATTATTATATTGAAATGCCAAAAAAATAGAAATTTCATGAATTATTCGTAAATTTCTTCTTTGAAAGAGTCAAACTGCATACTGTCAATCAAAAAACAAAATCCTCCTCTATGAAACCATGGCAGAATTATAAAAGGGGTGAAGCTCCCATTTCCAATTGAAGAAGGCAAATTATTTTAATGAAATGCCCAAAAAATAGAAATTTCATGAATTATTCGCATAATTTCTTCTATGAAAGAATCAAATTGCAGACTGTCATTTAAAAAACAAAATCCTCCTCTATGAAACCATGGCAGAATTATAGAAGGGGTTAAGCTCTCACTTTCACTTGAATGAGGCTAATTATTATAATGGAATGCCCAAAAAATAGAAATTTCACGAATTATTTGCATACTTTCTCTTATAAAAGGATCAAACTGCTGACTTTCATTCAAAGAACAAAATCCTCCTCTATGAAACCATGGCGGAATTATTGAAGGGGTTACGCTCTCAGTTTCACTTGAAGAAGGCAACTTATTATAATGAAATGCCCAAAAAATGGAAATTTCACGAATTATTCGCATAATTTCTCATATGAAAGAATCAAATTGCAGACTGTCATTTAAAAAACAAAATCCTCCTCTATGAAACCATGGCAGAATTATGGAAGGGGTTAAGCTCTCACTTCCATTTGAATGAGGCTAATTATTATAATGGAATGCATAAAAAATAGAAATTTCACGAATTATTTGCATAATTTCTCTTATAAAAGGATCAAACTGCTGACTTTCATTCAAAAACCAAAATCCTCCTCTATGAAACCATGGCGGAATTATTGAAGGGGTAACGCTCTCAGTTTCACTTGAAGAAGGCAACTTATTATAATGAAATGCCCAAAAAATGGAAATTTCACGAATTATTCGCATAATTTCTCATATAAAAGATTCAAATTGCAGAATGTCATTCAAAAAACGAAATCCTCCTCTATGAAACCATGGCGGAATTATAGAAGGGGTGAAGCTCTCACTTTCACTTGGAGAAGGCAAATTATTATAATGAAATGCCCAAAAAATAGAAATTTCACGAATTATTCGCATAATTTCTCTTATAAAAGAATCAAACTGCAGACTTTCATTTAAAGAACGAAATCCTGCTCTATGAAACCATGGCGGAATTATGGAAGGGGTTAAGCTCTCACTTTCACTTGAAAAGGTCGAATTATTAGAATGAGATGCCCAGAAGATAGAAATTTCATGAATTATTCGTAAATCTCTTCTATGAAAGAATCAAACTGCATACTGTCAATCAAAAAGCAAAATCCTCCTCTATGAAACCATGGCAGAATCATAAAGGGGGTGGAGCTCCCATTTCCACTTGAAGAAGGCAAATTATTTCAATGAAATGCCCAAAAATAGAAATTTCACGGATTATTCGCATTATTTCTCTTATAAAAGAATCAAACTGCAGACTGTCATTCAAAAAACAAAATCCTCGTCTATAAAACCATGGCAGAATTATAGAAGGGGTTAAGCTCTCTTTATCACTTGAGGAAGGCAAATTATTATTATAAATGCCAAAAAAATAGAAATTTCATGAATTATTCGCATAATTTCTTCTATGAAAGAATCAATTTGCGGACTGTCATTCAAAAAACGAAATCCTCCTCTATGGAACCATGGCGGAATTGAAGAAAGGGTCAAGCTTTCACTTTCACTTGAAAAGGGCAAATTATAATAATGAAATGCACAAAAAATAGAAATTTCATGAATTATTCGTAAATTTCTTCTATGAAAGAATCAAACTGCAGACTTTCATATGAAAAACGAAATTCTCCTCTATGAAACCATGGCGGAATTATAGAAGGGGTGAAGCTCTCACTTTCACATGAAGAAGGCAAATTATTATAATGAAATGCCCAAAAAATAGAAATTTCATGAATTATTCGCATAATTTCTTCTATAAAAGAATCAAACTGCAGACTGTCAATTGAAAAACAAAATCCTCCTCTATGAAACCATGGCGGAATTATAGAAGGGGTAAAGCTCCCACTTTCACTTGAAGAAGGCAAATTATTATAATGAAATGCCCAAAAAATAGAAATTTCATGAATTATTCGCATAATTTCCTCTATGAAAGAATCAAACTGCAGGCTGTCATTAGAAAAACGAAATTCTCCTCTATGAAACCATGGCGGAATTATAGAAGGGGTGAAGCTCCCACTTTCACTTGAAGAAGGCAAATTATTATAATGAAATGCCCAAAAAATAGAAATTTCATGTATTATTCGTAAATTTCTTCTATAAAAGAATCAAACTGTAGACTGTCATTTTAAGAACATAATCCTCCTCTATGAAACCATGGCGGAATTATAGAAAGGGTTGAGCTCTCACTTTCACTTGAAAAGGGCAAATTATTATAATGAAATGCCCAAAAAATAGAAATTTCATGAATTATTCGTAAATTTCTTCTATAAAAGAATCAAACTGCATACTGTCAATCCAAAAACAAAATCCTCCTCTAACAAACCATGGCGGAATTATAGAAGGGGTAAAGCTCTCACTTTCACTTGAAGAAGGCAGATTATTATAATGAAATGCCCAAAAAATAGAAATTTCTTGAATTATTCGTAAATTTCTTCTATGAAAGAATCAAACTGCATACTGTCAATCAAAAAACAAAATCCCCTCTATGAAACCATGGCAGAATTATAGAAGGGGTGAAGCTCTTACTTTCACTTGAAGAAGGCAGATTATTATAATGGAATGCCCAAAAAATAGAAATTTCATGAATTATTCGTAAATTTCTTCTATAAAAGAATCAAACTGCATACTGTCAATCAATGAACAAAATCCTCCTCTATGAAACCATGGCAGGATTATAAAAGGGGTGAAGCTCTCACTTTCACTTGAAGAAGGCAGATTATTATAACGAAATGCCCAAAAAATAGAAATTTCATGAATTAATCGCATAATTTCTTCTATGAAAGAATCAAACTGCGGACTGTCATTCGAAAAACATTACCTCCTCTATGAAACCATTGCGGAATTATAGAAGGGGTTAAGCTCTCACTTTCACAATTATTCGTAAATTTCTTCTATAAAAGAATCAAACTGCATACTGTCATTTAAAAAACAATATCCTTCCCTATAAAACCATGGCGGAAAGAGAAGGGGAGAAGCACTCACTTTCACGTGAAGGAGGCAAATTATCTTCATGAAATGCCCAAAACATAGAAATTTCACGAATTATTCGCATAATTTCTCTTATAAGAGAATCAAACTGCAGACTGTCATTTAAAAAACGAAATCCTCCTCTATGAAACCATGGCGGAATTAGAGAAGGAGTGAAGCTCTCACTTTCACTCGGAGAAGGCAATTTATTATAATGAAATGCCCAAAAAATAGAAATCTCACGAATTATTCGCATAATTTCTCTTATAAAAGAATCAAACTGCAGACTTTCATTTAAAAAACAAAATCCTCCTCTATGAAACCATGGCGGAATTATTGAAGGGGTTGAGCTCTCACTTTCACTTGAAGAAGGCAAATTATTATAATGAAATGCCAAATAAATAGAAATTTCATGAATTATTCGTGAATTTCTTCTTTAAAATAGTCAAACTGCATACTGTCAATCGAAAAACAAAATCCCCCTCTATGAAACCATGGCGGAATTAGAGAAGGAGTGAAGCTCTCACTTTCACTCGGAGAAGGCAAATTATTTTAATGAAATGCCCAAAAAATAGAAATTTCACGGATTATTCGCATAATTTCTCTTATAAAAGAATCAAACTGCAGACTGTCATTCGAAAAAAAAATCCTCGTCTATGAAACCATGGCAGAAATATAAAAAGGGTTAAGCTCTCACTTTCACTTGAAGAAGGAAAATTATTATTATAAAATGTCCAAAAAATGGAAATTTCATGAATTATTCGCATAATTTCTTCTATGAAAGAATCAAATTGCAGACTGTCATTTAAAAAACAAAATCCTTCTCTGTGGAACCATGGCGGAATTATAGGAGGGGTGAAGCTCTCACTTTCACTTGAAAAAGGCAAATTATTATAATGGAATGCCAAAAAAAAAAGAAATTTAACGAATTATTCGCATAATTTCTCATATAAAAGATTCAAATTGCAGAATGTCATTTAAAAATTAAAATCCTCCTCTATGAAACCATGGCGGAATTATAGAAGAAGTGAAGCTCCCAATTCCACTTGAAGAAGGCAAATTATTATAATGAAATGCCTAAAAAAAAAATTTCACGAATTATTCGCATGATTTCTCCTATGAAAGAATCGAATTGGAGACTGTCATTCAAAAAACAAAATCCTCCCCTAATTAACCATGGCGGATTTATAGAAGGGGTGAAGCTTGAACTTGAAGGAGGCAAATTATCTTCATGGAATGCCCAAAAAATAGAAATTTCACGAATTATTCGCATAATTTCTCTTATAAAAGAATCAAACTGCAGACTGTCATTTAAAAAACGAAATCCTCCTCTATGAAACCATGGCGGAATTAGAGAAGGGGTGAAGCTCTCACTTTCACTTGAAGAAGGCAAATTATTTTAATGAAATGCCAAAAAAATATAAATTTCACGAATTATTCGCATAATTTCTCTTATAAAAGAATCAAACTGCAGACTTTCATTTAAAGAACAAAATCCTTCTCTATAAAGCCATGGCGGAATTATCGAAGGGGTTAAGCTCTCACTTTCACTTGAAGAAGGCAAATTATTATAACGAAATGCCCAAAAAAAAGAAATTTCATGAATTATTCGCATAATTTCTTCTATGAAAGAATCAAATTGCAAACTGTCATTCAAAAAACGAAATCCTCCTCCATTAAACCATGGCGGAATTATAGAAGGGGTGAAGCTCACTTGAAGAAGGCAAACTATTATAATGAAATGCCCAAAAGAAAAGAAATTCAACGAATAATTCTCATAATTTCTCATATAAAAGATTCAAACCGCAGAATATCATTCAAAAAACAAAATCCTCCTCTATTAAACCATGGCGGAATTATAGAAGGGGTGAACCTCCCACTTTCGCTTGAAGAAGGCAAATTGGGTCCAGAGACCATTAAGACCACTAGTCAATCGAGAAATTTTTCGTTATTTTCTGGTAATAGATGAATGTTAGAGGTGTAATGAAGTTGAAAACACATATATAGAGTAAAAATACCACAAGAAAACATTATATTTTTGGACTTGAAAATCGATAATATGACATTCGATTCGACGTGTAGTGCGTCACTTCGGATATCTCCGTTCATAGTCGTCATCCCGATAATAGATTACGTTGTTTTCGCAGGTTGGATTGGTTGGATGTAAACGGCGGGAGGTTCAAATCAGCTTCGTAATTTCTATAATGAAAGAGATGGAAATCAGATCATATGTGAGGACTTATTCTTCAACATTTATATAGGTTAGGTTAGGTTAAGTTAAGTCAGTTTTAAATTATCCATTTATAGGTACATACCTTTTAATGTGGATACTTTTCACTAATGTGCCTGATGGTGTTGTTGAACCTCTCTTGAGTAGTGGTTTTACACTTTCCATTGTAATAAAATTTATGAAGAAAAAAAACTATCCAAACGAAAACCGTTGAAGCGTGCACTCAAAATCGAAACGAGAACGAAATACGCATGAATACTATATCTAATATCTATTCTTCCACTATGGCATTACAGAGCGCATGACAATTACGTCAAGTTGATATTTAAAAGGCGCTGTTGCCGTATTTACATCAAATTCTTGAGACCAAATCAATAAGAATTTCGAATCGTGTATAATTTCTAAAAAATAGAATTACCTCAAAAAAAAACTTCACTTTTAGTAATAAAAAAGCCTTCATTAACTGTCTGTGTATAGGAAAATTTGTATTTTTCGTGCACCTATTAGTCACCAGCCCCGGCAAATTATAATAATGAAATGCCAAAAAAAAAAAGAAATTTCACGAATTATTCGCATTATTTCTCCTATGAAAGAATCAAATTGCAGACTGTCATTCAAAAAACAAAATCCTCCTCTAATTAACCATGGCGGAATTATGGAAGGGGTGAAGCTCTCACTTTCACAGTAGGAGGAAAATTATCTTCATGAAATGCCCAAAAAATAGAAATTTCACGAATTATTCGCATAATTTCTTTTATAAAAGAATCAAACTGCTGACTTTCATTTAAAGAACGAAATCCTGCTCTATGAAACCATGGCGCAATTATAGAAGGGGTTAAGCTCTCACTTCCACTCGAAGAAGGCAAATTATTATTATAAAATGCCCAAAAAATAGAAATTTCATGAATTATTCGAATAATGTCTTCTATAAAAGAATCAATTTGCAGACTGTCATTTAAAAAACAAAATCCTCCTCTATGGAACCATGGCGGAATTATAGAAGGGGTTAAGCTCTCACTTTCACTTGAAAAGGGCGAATTATTAGAATGAGATGCCCAGAAAATAGAAATTTCATGAATTATTCGTAAATTTCTTCTATAAAAGAATCAAACTGCATACTGTCAATCAAAAAGCAAAATCCTCCTCTATGAAACCATGGCAGAATCATAAAAGGGGTGGCGCTCCCATTTCCACTTGAAGAAGGCAAATTATTTCAATGAAATGCCCAGAAATAGAAATTTCACGGATTATTCGCATTATTTCTCTTATAAAAGAATCGAACTGCAGACTGTCATTCAAAAAACAAAATCCTCGTCTATGAAACCATGGCAGAATTAGAGAAGGGGTGAAGCTCTCACTTTCACTTGGAGAAGGCAAATCATTATAATGAAATGCCCAAAAAATAGAAATTTCACGAATTATTCGCATAATTTCTCTTATAAAAGATTCAAATTGCAGAATGTCATTCAAAAAACAAAATCCTTCTCTATGAAACCATGGCGGAATTATAGAAGGTAAGAAGCTCCCACTTTCACTTGAAGAAGGCAAATTATTATAATGAAATGCCCAACAAAAAAAAAATTTCACGCATTATTCGCATAATTCCTCCTATAAAAGAATCGAATTGCAGACTGTCATTCAAAAAACAAAATCCTCCTCTCATTAACCATGGCGGAATTATGGAAGGGGTGAAAGTCTCACTTTCACTTGAAGGAGGAAAATTATCTCCATGAAATGCCCAAAAAATAGAAATTTTACGAATTATTCGCAAAATTTCTTTTATAGAAGAATCAAACTGCTGACTTTCATTCAAAAAACAGAATCCTCCTCTATGAAACCATGGCGGAAT
Organism: Aphidecta obliterata; assembly: GCA_963966015.1. Lineage (NCBI taxonomy): Eukaryota > Metazoa > Arthropoda > Insecta > Coleoptera > Coccinellidae > Aphidecta > Aphidecta obliterata. The sequence goes on along the minus strand of OZ014430.1, from coordinate 6,228,055 downwards.
TATTGAAGGGGTCAAGCTCTCAGTTTCACTTGAAGAAGGCAAATTATTATAATGAAATGCCCAAAAAATATAAATTTCATGAATTATTAGCATAATTTCTTCTATGAAAGAATCAAATTGCAGACTGTCATTTACAAAACAAAATCCTCCTCTATGAAACCATAAGAGAATTATAGAAGAGGTTAAGCTCTCACTTTCACTTGAATAAGGCTAATTATTATAATGGAATGCCCAAAAAATAGAAATTTCACAAATTATTTGCATAATTTCTCTTATAAAAGGATCAAACTGCTGACTTTCATTCAAAGAACTAAATCCTCCTCTATGAAACCATGGCGGAATTATTGAAGGGGTTACGCTCTCAGTTTCACTTGAAGAAGGCAAATTGTTATGATGAAATGCCCAAAAAATGGAAATTTCACAAATTATTCGCATAATTTCTCATATAAAAGATTCAAATTGCAGAATGTCATTTAAAAAACAAAATCTTCCTCTATTAAACCATGGCGGAATTATACAATGGGTTAAGCTCTCACTTTCATTTGAAGGAGGCAAATTATCTTCATGAAATGCCCAAAAAATAGAAATTTCACGAATTATTCGCATAATTTCTCTTATAAAAGAATGAAACTGCCGACTGTCATTCAAAAAACGAAATCCTCCTCTATGAAACCATGGCAGAATTAGAGAAGAGGTGAAGCTCTCACTTTCACTTGGAGAAGGCAAATTATTATAATGGAATGCCCAAAAAAAAAGAAATTTAACGAATTATTCGCATAATTTTTCATATAAAAGATTCAAATTGCAGAATGTCATTCAAAAAACAAAATCCTCCTCTTCGAAATCATGGCGGAATTATAGAAGGGGCGAAGCTCCCACTTTCACTTGAAGAAGGCAAATTATTATATTGAAATGTCAAAAAAAAAAAAATTTTCACGAATTATTCGCATAATTTCTCTTATAAAAGAATCAAATTGCAGACTGTCATTCAAAAAACAAAATCCCCCTCTAATTAACCATGGCGGAATTATAGAAGGGGTGAAGCTCTCACTTCCACTTGGAAGAGGCAAATTATCTTCATGAAATGCCCAAAAAATAGAAATTTCACGAGTTATTCGCATAGTTTCTCTTATAAAAGAATCAATATAGGGGTATCAATTTTAAGAATTGCTCACACGGCCATACTGACTCTTGAAACGACCACGTTTTATGTACATAGCAAACATTAACACTTTTCAGTTACAAAAAGCATTGTTCAATTAACAATTGAATCTTTGTCAAAACATACAATTGGTGAAACACAGAATTGATTTTATTTTGTGAAGCATGGCTATGTTTGTAGCGCTGCACAGTGGTCCAGAATCGTCAAAAAGCGCTCAAAACTCAATAACTTTCGAAGTAGTTGGGCTAGAATCCTGAAATTTCGTACATTTATCAGTCTCATAACCACAATGAAGGTATTGACAAGTCAATCAAATGTTATCGAAGTTGAACATTTTTATGAAGGTTATAATTCAAAAATTTGAAACAACTAAAAAAATCAAATTTCTTCTAGATTGGCGTTATCCATCATCTAAAATCCAAAACTTATGCGAAACTACTGAAAAAATCAAATTTCTTTATTGGCCATAAAATAAAAAGCTTCCTGGGGACAATTATTCTTCTGCAAATCTGGTAAAACGTAAAACGCCTTGCCTTCACCTAATCAACCTCCATGACATCAAGGGCAGCTGGTTCTTTAACGTCCAAGGTGTCATCGCTATCGGTTTCATCCTCACTTGGTAGCCCATGATTATCGACAGCAGCATTCTCAACTTCTGATGACGATGCTGCGAGGAGAAGTTTGGCTTCAGATTCCAGTTCTAAAGCTTGTTGTGATTGCCACTGAGGCCGGAAAGAAGAGAGTTGCGGGTCAGACGATACCAAGAGGTTGTGAACGATGTCCTCATTGGTCGAAAGACGAGAGCATTTCCTCGAATTATTCTGCCGAAATCTCCTAAAGTCTTTATTCCTTGCCTCTTGGGCTTCCTCTGACAACCACCCAATTGGTATGATAACAGACTCTATCAAAATTTTTCCATGCTGTAGTATCATATGCACGGATGACGGCATATAATACCAGCTATAAAGGCGGACGAATAGCTCGTAGGTTTCGAGACTGTATATTTCGAATTTGGATGCGTCGATAAAAAACACTTATCGAGCCAAAATACATTGTTTCTGAAAAAATCGCGTTTGATTCGGTGGCATTTGACCCATTTTTTTGAAAAATTTTTCAGAAAAGTCATGGTTAATGCCCTCTCAATTGCCTCTCGATTGTCATTAACAATCGAAAATTCACTGGCGAGGAAATTGAGCAAATTATTTGCACTTTTGTCTCGCGACTCGAACAACACTTCCACTAAAACACGATTTATAACTTTTATAGAAAGCATTTTCAATTTTATACCTTCTAAAAACTGCTCGTAAATGAATATCGAATGACAACTGGTGATCAGCTTCATGTAATTACACTTCTCACCTCCGTTCGATGGTTGAGACTCACAACTCTCTCTGTGCGCTGTCTATGTTTCATCTTCTTCTTCTTCTTCTTCTCTGTGCGGTGCCCACTCCGGGCTGAACTGAGGCCTTGTGGCCCATTGTTCCTCCGCATACTGCTTGAGAGACTCAGTCCCGCAGACAAGCAGACATAAATGCCGCAAGTCGACCAGGAGGAGTCCCTTTCACCATAGGAATAGTCTATGTTTCCAGCATTCCTCAAGCTCTAGCCCCCAAACCTGCAAGTTCCTGCAGCTAAATGAGGTTGGGTATGTTTATTTACATCTTAACGAATGATTCTACATTGAAATGAGCGGTGCACAAGGATGCACAAAAGCTGTAGAGCTTAATGAAATCCTGATACTCTAAAATTCGGCAATTGTTAACTCTTCCTATCTATTAATGTTGTCTAAAAATTCTAGAAAAATAATTTACTTGCTTTTGGAATCACACATCGATGAATAACAAACACTCCAGTTCATTCTACTCGAAAAGATCAAAGAAAATTGAAGAAATAGTAAAGGTGAATTTTGAGCATTTTACACGTTTGTTCATGTTGTAAAAATTCCCTACGGATCTCAAACCATCTTGACTCTCTGATACTCAGGAAATGTTATGGCCAGGTCATTGTGAACACATATTAGGTACTAGCTAGACCAAAAAAAATACTTCAAAAAATCAAGTTTTAAGCGCTTTTTGACGATTCTGGACCACTGTGCGCTGGCTCAACGCTGCGGTTTTATTTTTCAGGGGGAAAAAAGAGCCAGACACGAAAAAAACCTCCACCGCTTACATGCTCACTAATCAAGATTCAGAACTAATTAGCCAAGAACTAAATGTCAGCTTCTGCTGATTACTACAATCTAAATCTGCCACAAAAATTATTCAGGGATCACATTATGGGATGACAGCCAGACAAAAAAAGATCCGGGTAACACATCCTAGATGATTTGATAATTTCTCTACAATCTAAATCTGCGACAAAAATTATTCAGGGATCTCATTATGGGATGACAGCCAGACAAAAAGATCCGGGTAACACATCCTAGATGATTTGATAATTTCTCTCTATCATCGGCCAAAAAAATATAGTTCAGGGATCAAGCTCAGGGGATGCCAGAGAAAAAGATCTGGGTAACACATCCCAACTTGATTTTACTAAAGCCATGATCAACAATAAATTAAATGAACCAATATTTCGAGGCTACATAGTTCTAAGATTCTTGAAAATAACTCATTTCAAAATTTGCATAATGTTATATCAACTACTACAGTTACAAAGTGATTATCTTCTCATTAAAATTTCAATAAGTCAGGCTATATACACAAAGCCACCAAAAAAAAACAAAACAATACAATCACTCCAAAAGTGATTAGATTCAAACCAGATAATCAGCAAAAATAGAACTCTCTTAGCATAAAAAAAGCAAAGTGACTTCACTATATCACAACCTTAATCAATGAAGGACTTTGTCAGAACTCGATAGCCAAGAGTTATCGGATATCACTAATTAATAAAACAACAAAAATTATAAGTCCGAACCCTTTATCGTCTCACACAGTAAAATCACACAGACATCGTAGTCACGAATTATACTTGTGAGCGATACTGTTCACACATCAAATTCTAATCAATCAACTGTAATGTTCACTAACCACACCGACCTAAAAGTCACGGGTCTTCTATACCAACATTCACAGTTGAAACCAAAAACAAAATTGGCAACTATAGTGTTCAGATACCTCTCAGGACATCGGAGTCGCGGGTCATCAACACTATAGTCCAAAAAGCAAAACTTGGACTAACAATAGGTCATGGCGACAAATATTATAACACCAACCTCTGCAATTTTGAACAATTGAAATTATTTGAAGTTAACGTTTCAAGGCTATACAGTTCTAGAATTTCAGCTTTTGATAATCTAAAACAACATTGAGCATTGAGGCTCAGTAATACACCCATCACCACGACATACAAAAACTGAATGGTTGACATCTTTAAATTTTCCTTTTGAAACAGTGGATATTTCACAACTTGACTGTCATCTTCAGGCCAGCTATGGTAATTATATTCTGATCGCCTTTTCTTTTGAGTGCATTACGATCATTTGGCAAAACGACCTTAATTTCGAAGGAGCCAACAAATTTAGACTTCAGTTTTCCTCCATTTGATAGTTGGGTGACTTCCATAACTACTTTTTGACTTATTTCAAATGGATATCGTGGTTTGCGAGCATCGTTGAATCTTGCATTTGTATTTTTGATTGCAGCATACAGTTTAGTAATAAGGGAATACCTGAAACATTAAAAAGAGCCAGTACGTAGTTCTCACAAGGACAAATTCCTACTAAGATAATCAACATGCTTCATCTTTTCACCAGGTCGGTATTTTATTCCGGAATCAAAATCCTGCAAATGAATCCAACACCGAGCTATTCTCAGAACGAATTCCTTTTTCAAAGCAATAACCCTTATCGAATTACAATCAGTTAATATTTCAAAATTGATTCTGTATAAGTAATTTCTGGAATGTCTAGTCTACGATAGCCAGATCATACAGAGTAGTATTTTGGTCCAACCTCAGTTGTTTTCCTACAGAAATATGCTACAGGATGTGCAATTTTATCTAAATCTTTTTGAATTGATATTCCACCACAGGTACTTGCATAATTTGATTCAGTAAGTTTAATAATTCCTGATTCTAACTGTCTCGGTTATAATTTTGCATGATCGTTAATTTAATTTGCTCGTCTATCCTGACAAATCACTGGTTGCTATTAATGTTAAGAATTTTACAAGGTGCCACTGTAGTCTCAAAGTTGAAACTGTTTTCGATTACTTTTAGTTGAACATTTTTTTTTCAGAGAATATCCTATCCTATTAGAGCATCAATATTAATGTGAGTAAAATAAAATATCTGAGTCGGTGTCACTCAGGTACGAAATCTGTATAAATCATCGTGTTCGAGTTTTCTTTAGGGAAATTTTGAAGAGCTTCTGGCTATCACTGATTATGTGGATTATTTTCTCTAATCTTTGCATTACAAAATCTTTCAATGTGTCCCCTAATTTTACAAAAGATACAAATTAAAGGCGGTCTTAAATTAGAAGGATTTTCAAAACGTCTTTTTGTTGATCTACAGTCTATAGCTTTATGTCCTACTTTTCCATAGTTTCTGCATCTTCCGGAGAATGATTCTGACTAAAGTTTTCGCGGCGTTTTTGTTCTGATATCTGATGGGGGTGTTAATGGTACAGACAAATCGGTATCAAATGATGACAACAATTTCAGAAGCTCTGACTCGTCGTTTGGCGATTGTATCTCAACTCTATTTTTTACTAGAAGAAATTAAGAAATTGAGTTCGGCAGCTTTCAGTAGGAGGGTAAGGTGTCTTCTTTTAGAAAGATCTATTTATGGGTTGAGTGATTTTTTGGACAGATAATAGCTTCTTTTGATTACTTGACGCATGTATGCATTGCACTGTTTACATTTCAATAAGTGAAGAACATTTTTTTCAGTCCTTGAGTGTTTATATGTAAATATTTATTGTATTTATGTGCATACTCTATTTTTCGTTTAAAGATATATCTATACATAGTCTCTGACAAGCCATGAAATTATTTGATGGCAAATTATTTGTACATATGAATCCTTTTCTTTGTATTAACTCATCATGTGCGAATAAATTATTATTATTATTATTATTACTTCTAGATTAACAATATCATGTGAAACCAGACTAGAAATAATTTCCCATGGAAATCCGTTGTAAAACTTTTTTATTGCATTTAATTTAGCTCGACCATATTCTGCTAAAAATTTAAAATCAGCGCTATTTATTGCCATGCAGGATTTGAGTCTTGTAGCTGGAGTTCCCCTTAGAGGAAATGCGATTTCTAAATCTCTACAAAAAGTTGGCCAATTTCTAGTTAGAGGTTTCCAATTCACGTAGAATTTAGAAGCACGACCTCTCAAAGCATGGCCAGCTCTTGAAACAACAATTGTATCGGACATACCTGTTTCATTTTTAACACGATCCACTTCAATAACTCATTCCTCCGTAGTAAAGGGACTATCGTCAGGGTCAAACTGCATGAAATTCACGTGGCTGTTCCCTGCGTTTGAAGCATTCGATCTCCCATTTCCCATATTCTCCATAACTTCCATTATTTTCATCTGCAGCTGTGCCTGACTTTCCATTATCCGAAACATCGACATTGATTCAGCTTGAACTTGAGCAGCATTTTCATTATTTTCAAGGTTCTGTTGATCCATTTCGGGCAAATTCACACACAAAGAACTCGTAATACTTCTTCAAATTAGGGCCAATTTCTTCTTGTAAAGAAGAGATTTATCCCGCTTCTGATGAAAGTTAATAGTAAAAACACACAGGATGGTGAACGAAATCGTTTATTTCACAATAATCTAATGTCGGAAATAAGCACGTGGAATTGTATACACACAGTTACGTTCTAGTTTCAGGTTAAGATCTAAAAAGGATGACAATGCGGAGTGACGCTAAGATCTAGAGATGGACCATAGATCCTATAGATCTGCGCATGACATCTTAGAGTAGAGAATAGATCTACTTTTGACTGGAGTACATGGTCTCAGCCTGTTATAATCATAATGTCAATTTATAGGGGTATCAATTTCAAGAATTGCTTACATGAATTATTCGCATAATTTCTTCTATGAAGGAATCAAATTGCAAACTGTCATTCAAAAAACGAAATCCTCCTCCATTTAACCATGGCGGAATTATAGAAGGGGCGAAGCTCTCACTTTCACTTGAAGAAGGCAAAATATTATAATGAAATGCCCAAAAAAAAAAGAAATTTAACGAATTATTCGCATAATTTCTCATATAAAAGATTCAAATTGCAGAATATCATTTAAAAAACAAAATACTCCTCTATTTCCTCTATTAAACCATGGCGGAATTAAAGAAGGGGTGAAGCTCCCACTTTCACTTGAAGAAGGCAAATAATAATAATGAAATGCCCAAAAAAAAAGGAATATCACGAATTATTCGCATAATTTCTCCTATAAAATCAAATGCAGACTGTCATTCAAAAAACAAAATCCTCCTCTTATTAACCATGGCGGAATTATAGAAGGTGTAAAGCTCTCACTTCCACTTGAAGGAGGAAAATTATTTTCATGAAATGCCCAAAAAATAGAAATTTCACGAATTATTCGCATAATTTCTCTTATAAAAGAATCAAACTGCTGACTTTCATTCAAAGAACAAAATCCTCCTCTATGAAACCATGGCGGAATTATTGAAGGGGTTAAGCTCTCACTTCCACTTGAAGAAGGCAAATTATTATAACGAAATGCCCAAAAAATAGAAATTTCATGAATTATTCGCATAATTTCTTCTATGAAAGAATCAAATTGCAGACTGTCATTAAAAAAACGAAATCCTCCTCTATGAAACCATGGCGGAATTATAGAAGGGGTTAAGCTCTCACTTCCACTTGAATAAGGCAACTTATTATAATGGAATGCCAAAAAAAAAGAAATTCCACGAATGATTCGCATAATTTCTTCTATGAAAGAATCAAATTGCAGAATGTCATTCAAAAAACAAAATCCTCCTCTATTTAACCATGGCGGAATTATAGAAGGGGTGAAGCTCTCACTTTCACTCGAAGAAGGCAAATTATTATAATGAAATGCCCAAAAAATAGAAATTTCACGAAGTATTCGCATAATTTCTCTTATAAAAGAATCAAACTGCTGACTTTCATTCAAAGAACAAAATCCTCCTTTATGGAACCATGGCGGAATTATTGAAGGGGTTAAGCTCTCACTTCCACTTGAAGAAGGCAAATTATTATAACGAAATGCCCAAAAAATAAAAATTTCATGAATGATTCGCATAATTTCTTCTATGAAAGAATCAAATTGCAGACTGTCATTAAAAAAACGAAATCCTCCTCTATGAAACCATGGCGGAATTATAGAAGGGGTTAAGCTCTCACTTCCACTTAGAGAAGGCAAATTATTATAATGAAATGCTCAAAAAATAGAAATTTCACGAATTATTCGCATAATTTCTCTTATAAAAGAATCAAACTGCAGACTTTCATTTAAAAAACAAAATCCTCCTCTATGAAACCATGGCGGAATTATTGAATTGGTTGAGCTCTCACTTTCACTTGAAGAAGGCAAATTATTATAATGAAATGCCCAAAAGAAAAGAAATTTCACAAATTATGCGCATAATGTCTTCTATTAGTGAATCAAATTGCAGACTGTCATTTAAAAAGCAAATTCCTTTCCTATGAAACCATGGCGGAATTATAGAAGAGGTGAAGTTCTCACTTTCATCTGAAGAAGACAAATTATTATAATGGAATGCCAAAAAAAAAGAAATTTCACGAATTATATTCATAGATGGGGTGTAGTTTGTAACAAAATTATGACCCTAGACATAGTGCCTAGTTTAATTCTGACGTCCATATGTGAGAATTTTTTCAGGAGCCTCACAATGTGCTACGATAAAGAAAAATATTCGTTTCCGGGTTCCAAAACGCTAATCAGACAGTGAAAATGCAAAATCCAGTTTTCCCTTACTATGTATATTTACTTTACAACTTTGTACAAATCTTTGAACAATTGAAAAGTATCAACAATTTGAGATCGAATGCACTGCACCGTCTGCACCCTTCACTCATTTTGAGAGTGAGCTCCTTCCATTCACAGTTGTTCGGTTATGTTGTTCCACGAAGGTTTTCTTCCAGAATGTAAGGGGCTTCTTCAGGTGAAACACTCCTTGTCGATAATCTCAGTACGATATAGGTAATCCAGGCAGAAGGCTTCGGTGAGTACAAATTTCAGAGAGAAATTGGCAGTAGTTCGGTATCTAGGAGACTTCGGGAGAAAGAGAACTCTGGTGGAAAAATGAAGTCCGGTAGAAAAATGTACTCCGGTAGAAAAATCCATTGTATCCATTGTATAACGCTTTTCAAACGATATTATATTTTTCTTTCACAAGGATTTTCCCTGAAAATTACTTTGAAAATTTTAGATGGCTTAATCACATGCCATCAATTCCGAAAATGACAAGCGGCGTCGTCACGCTCTAGAATTTGACAAGAGTATCAGCGCAGAAAGCACACACCGTTGTCAACCTCATTGCGTCGCTCCAGAGGGAGGGTGGTCGAAAAGAGTTTGATAAACTGAAAATCTCAGCATAAAATTTTTCGAAGAATTCCAAAATCCAAACCAGGCGATGGCTCGCGATGAGACATGATTATTTATATTTGTTATGACTGATTTGATGATAAACAATCAATGAATTTCATTGCCGGGCCGTAGGGGCGGCGGTATTCGTACTTTGAAATTTCAGCATCGATATTTTTTTAAGGTGTGCTAAAATCCAAACCAGGCGATGGCTCACGATGGGACGTGATTATTGATCTTTGTTATGCCTAACTTGATTATACACAATCAATGATTTTTCCATTGTCGGGCCGTAGGGGCGTCGGTATTCGGACTTGGAAAATTTCAGCAATAATTTTTTTTTAAATCTGATAAAATCCAAACCAGGCGATGACTCGGGATGGAAAATCTTCAATCAGATTTGTTATGCTTATTTGGATTATAAACAATTAATGAATTCCATTGTCGGGAGGTAGGGGCGGCGATATTCGTATTTTGAAATTTCAGCATTTATTTTTTTTTTAATGTGTGATGAAATCCAAACCAGGCGATGGATCAAAATGGAGCATGGAGCGATGGCTCACGATATGACATGGTTATTTATTCTTGTTATGCCTGATTTGATTTTAAACAATCAATGAATTCCATTGTCGGGTGGTAGGGGCGGCGATATGCGTATTTTGAAATTTCAGCATTGATTTTTTTTATTGTGTGATAAAATCCAAACCAGGCGATGGATCAAGATGGGGCATAGTTATTTATTTTTGTTGTGCCTGATTTGATGATAAACAATCAATGAATTTCATTGCCGGGCCGTAGGGGCGGCGGTATTCGTACTTTGAAATTTCAGCATCGATTTTTTAGAAGAATTACAAAATCCAATCCAGGCGATGGCTCACGATGAGACTTGGTTATTTATCTTTGTTATGCCTGGTTTGATTATAATCAATCAATGAATTCCATTGTTGGGAGGTAGGGTCGGCGATATTCGTATTTTGAAATGTCAGCATCGATTTTTTTTCAATGTGTGATAAAATCAAAACCAGGCGATGGATCAAGATAGGGCATGGTTATCTATTTTTGTTATGCCTGATTTGATTATTAACAATCAATGAATTCTATTGTCCGGAGGTAGGGGCGGCGATATTCCCACTTATAAATTTCAGCATCGATTTTTTAGAAGAATTACAAAATCCAATCCAGGCGATGGCTCACGATGAGACATGCTTATTAATTCTTGTTATGCCTGGTTTGATTAAAAACAACGAATGAATTCCATTGTTGGGAGGTAGGGGCGGCGATATTCGTATTTTGAAATTTCAGCATCTTTTTTTTTTAATGTGTGATAAAATCCAAACCAGACGATGGATCAAGCGATATTCTTACTTATAAATTTCAGCATCGATTTTTAGAAAAATTACAAAATCCAATCCAGGCGATGGCTCACGATGAGACATGGTTATTTATTTTGGCTATGCCTGATTTGATTATAAACAATCGATGAATTCCATCGTCGGGAGGTAGGGGCGGCGATATCCTCACTTAGAAATTTCAGCATCAACTTTTTCGAAAAATTACAAAATCCAAACGAGACGATGGCTCACAATGGGACATGGTTGTGAATGAATTCTATTGTTTGGAGGTAGGGGTAGCTATATTCGGACTAGCTATATTTCAGCATCGATTTTTCAGAAAAATTACAAAATCCAAACCAGGCGATGGCTCACGATGAGACATGGTTATTTATTTTTGTTCTGCCTTGTTTGATTATAAACAATCAATGAATTCCATTTTGGGAGGTAGGGTCGGCGATATTCTTATTTTGAAATTTCAGCATCGATTTTTTTTCAAAGTGTGATAAAATCCAAACCAGGCGATGGATCAAGATAGGGCATGGTTATTTATTTTTGTTATGCCTGATTGGATTATTAACAATCAATGAATTCTATTGTCCGGAGGTAGGGGCGGCGATATTCCCACTTATAAATTTCAGCATCGATTTTTTAGAAGAATCACAAAATCCAATCCAGGCGATGGCTCACGATGAGACATGCTTATTAATTCTTGTTATGCCTGGTTTGATTAAAAACAACGAATGAATTCCATTGTTGGGAGGTAGGGGCGGCGATATTCGTATTTTGAAATTTCAGCATCTTTTTTTTTTTAATGTGTGATAAAATCCAAACCAGACGATGGATCAAGCGATATTCTTACTTATAAATTTCAGCATCGATTTTTAGAAAAATTACAAAATCCAATCCAGGCGATGGCTCACGATGGGACATGGTTATTTATTTTGGCTATGCCTGATTTGATTATAAACAATCGATGAATTCCATCGTCGGGAGGTAGGGGCGGCGATATCCTCACTTAGAAATTTCAGCATCAACTTTTTCGAAAAATTACAAAATCCAAACGAGACGATGTCTCACAATGGGACATGGTTGTGAATGAATTCTATTGTTTGGAGGTAGGGGTAGCTATATTCGGACTAGCTATATTTCAGCATCGATTTTTCAGAAAAATTACAAAATCCAAACCAGGCGATGGCTCACGATGAGACATGGTTATTTATTTTTGTTCTGCCTGGTTTGATTATAAACAATCAATGAATTCCATTTTGGGAGGTAGGGTCGGCGATATTCTTATTTTGAAATTTCAGCATCGATTTTTTTTCAAAGTGTGATAAAATCCAAACCAGGCGATGGATCAAGATAGGGCATGGTTATTTATTTTTGTTATGCCTGATTTGATTATAAGCATCCAGACTTCACGTCAGTGCTTCGGTGACCATTTTTTTTTTCGATATTTCGCTAGAATTTTCTACGGTATCTATGGTCTTGGTAATGCGATCTGGACAAAATTATACATTATTCTCCATATAGGTATGTGCGAAATTTCATTTCAATCCAATAAGTATTTTCGAAATAATCAGAAAAAATATAGTTTGAACGGCAATATTTACGGAATCCCTAGTCTAATTTGGCTCATTGACGAAAGTTATCGCGAAATTCGCGATCCGAACCTATCCTGAAAATTTCAAGTCCCTAGGCCTTTTCGTTCGAAAGTTATAATTTTCTATGGTTTTTATGGTCCTGATCATGCGATCTGAGAAAAATGTAGCTCGAATATATCATTCTCAATTGAAATACAAAATTTCGTCACGATCAAATCCATAATTTTGAAATTATCAAGAAAACTGAAATTCAAACGGCCATATTTACGGAACCCCTAGTCTAATTTTGCTCATTGATACACGTGATTACATTATGTTGAAATTTCAGCATCGATTTTTTTTCAAAGTGTGATAAAATCCAAACCAGGCGATGGATCAAGATAGGGCATGGTTATTTATTTTTGTTATGCCTGATTTGATTATAAGCAATCAATGAATTCCATTGTTGAGAGGTAGGGGCGGCGATATTCTCAATTAGAAATTTCAGCATCAACTATTTTGAAAAATTACAAAATCCAAACCAGACGATTGCTCACGATGGGACATGGTTATTTATCTTTGTTATGCCTGATTGGATTATAAACAATCAATGAATTATATTGAAGGGTGGCAGAGGTAGCTTTATTCGGACTCAAAAATTTCAGCATCGATTTTTTAGAAAAATTACAAAATCCAAACCAGGCGATGGCTCACTATGGGACATTGTTTTTATTTTTGTTATGCCTGATTTGATTATAATTAATCAATGAACTCCATCGTCGGGAGGTAGGGGCAGCGATATTTGGACTTTGAAAAATTTAGCATCGGTTTTTTTTAAGTAAAATAAAATCTGAACACTGCAAAATACAGAACTTTTATTTTCCTTAGAGATCCGCGGAAATGGACGTATTTAATAATGGATATTCTATGAAATTCATAAATTCCAAATGATCTTTAGAATCCATAGTTCATTAGTTTGGCATTTTCCACCAGATACTCCAGGTTTGGAGACTGGAGACTGGAGACCATTCTCATGAGACAGAGAATAAACAACAGATGATGAATATTGTAACGGTTTTTCTCCGGGTTGAGAATAATGCCTATAATCTTATTTACCCATTAACTCGGACGCCAATTGCAATAGGTTTTATAAGGTCGCAATGCCTTATGACACTTGCTGACAGTGTTGCCGCTGGCTTGGAGAGAAATTATGTTATCACTTTGCCAAAATTATCAGATTTCACTAGAAATAATGTTGAAATTTTAGATTGACTGAATATGCCTAATAATGACAACTAAAAAAAAACGAAACGAAAAGAGAGAACAGAGCCTTGAAAAATACACAAACAGGTAAAAGTGGAACTGAAAAATCCAAAAAAATTCGAGAATTATTCTAGAAATAAGAATAAACCACAACAACATATAGAAACAATTTGAAAAAATAACATTATATTAATGAATAAGCGATAAAGCTATAAGCGATGGTATTGGAAGATTATGTTTTAATAAGATATTTTTTCTTTTCACTGCCCAAGGTTGAAAACTTTCCTTGGGGGAAAATTATGTTAAAATTATCAATTATGTTAAAAATTTAAAAAGGTATCAGAAGTGAATAAAATTATGTTAAAATCTGATAATTATGTACCAATCGGCAACGCTGCTTGCTGTGTCTAACCTCGGGTAGCTTTTACACAGTTGAAGACAGTGTTCGATCCAATCTGAGGTGGTAGCGATTGGCAAGAATCGATTTCTTCTGCCGGTGAGGAGGAGGAGGCTATGGATGTAGTAAATAAAATTTCCTCTGACGAGAAGTTCAATTTTATACACTACTAGATGACCCGGCAAACGTTGTTTTGCCATATCTCTCCCTTTTTTCGCAATTTCAAAATTGCTCGAGGCCTTCGGCCTCTCTTACCTTAGGAAAGCCCGTTTCTCCCTCTCGAAAACGCGGGGGGCGCTTCGCGCCCCCGGTCTCTCCCTTTTTTCGCAATTTCAAAATTGCTCGAGGCCTTCGGCCTCTCTTACCTTAGGAAATCCCGTTTCTCCCTCTCGAAAACGCGGGGGGCGCTTCGCGCCCCCGGTCTCTCCCATTTTTCGCAATTTCAAAATTGCTCGAGGCCTTCGGCCTCTCGTTGTTCTGGCTCTTGAAAAATAAGGGTTGATCGTAGAAGGGTGAAAATTGGGGATTGTATGTATTTTTGTATGTTGTATCATAAAAAAATAGAAATTAGAAATTTTGTCTAAAAAATAAAAAAAAAAAATTTAGGGGTGGACTACCCCTAACATTTAGGGGGATGAAAAATAGATGTTGGCCGATTCTGATAGATACCGGATAAGCACAAAAAATTTCATCAAAATCGGTTAAGCCATTTCGGAGGAGTATGGCAACGAACACTGTGGACACGAGAATTTTATATATTAGATAATGTAATGCTGATCTAACTTCATACACTTATCTGTTATCCACAGTATGATAGATAAAGATAATACACTGGCGGAAACAGTCCTATGATCAACAAAAAAAATAATTCTCAATACCAAAGTAAATATGAGGTGCTGGCGGCAAGCGGACGAGGAACGAGTGAGGTGAGCAAGCAGCGTGTATAAAATACTACAAAGCGGTAAGCAGGGTAAATGTCGAAAGCAATATAGTAAATGCGGTAAAATGTGGACAATGTAACATCCTTAACTGCACTTGTCCATAATAAGAATGCCTCCATTTACCATTGTACCTCCAAATTCTTGATTTCTGAAAAATCGAATCAGGAGAGGAGAAACTTCTGGACCATGACTTTTGCCTAAAATGAAAAATATTCAAATGAGACCTAGGAGAGTCGGGATATAAATATAAACATAAATAGGTAGTTATGAAGAACAAAATTCACCAATAAATGAACATTTTATCTCCAATTATTTTACTGGAATAATTCCATCCATAAAAATCCTGGTGAAAATCCTAGACAAGTGAAAATTGGCAAGTGCAAAACTTCATTCCAATCCAATCAGTAGTTTCGAAATTAACCGGAAAAAATCGAGAGAAGCACTGCCGTGAAGGCAGGAGCTTTTGAGCGCTCGTACATGCACCTTGTAGGTAGATTCGCATTCTCCAGTTTTAGAAACCAATTGGAAAGATTTTGACAGCTGTCAAAAAAAATTTCGAACTAACGCGAAAATCCAGACTTCACGTCAGTGCTTCGGTGACCATTTTTTTTTTCGATATTTCGCTAGAATTTTCTACGGTATCTATGGTCTTGGTAATGCGATCTGGACAAAATTATACATTATTCTCCATATAGGTATGTGCGAAATTTCATTTCAATCCAATAAGTATTTTCGAAATAATCAGAAAAAATATAGTTTGAACGGCAATATTTACGGAATCCCTAGTTTAATTTGGCTCATTGACGAAAGTTATCGCGAAATTCGCGATCCGAACCTATCCTGAAAATTTCAAGTCCCTAGGCCTTTTCGTTCGAAAGTTATAATTTTCTATGGTTTTTATGGTCCTGATCATGCGATCTGAGAAAAATGTAGCTCGAATATATCATTCTCAATTGAAATACAAAATTTCGTCACGATCAAATCCATAATTTTGAAATTATCAAGAAAACTGAAATTCAAACGGCCATATTTACGGAACCCCTAGTCTAATTTTGCTCATTGATACACGTGAACGCTACATTCACGATCCACACCTATCCTGAAAATTTCAAGTCCCTAGGCGTTTCCATTACAGAGTTATAATTTTCTATGGTTTCTATGGTTCTGGTCATGCGAGCTGAACAAAATTCTGCATGTAGCTTGAGTACGTAATTATCCATCTGATTACAAAATTTCACCTCGATCGAATCAGTAGTTTCCAAGTAGCAGTAGTTTCCTAATCAGAAAAACAAAATTTCGAGCGGCCATATTTACGGAACCCCTTTGCGAATTTTGCCCAATAACGAACTTAACCGCGGCATTTGAGATTCGAACCTACCCTGAAAATTTCAAGTTTCTAGGACAATCCGTTCGAGAGTTATCGTGTATACCGATGGCCGGACGGCTGGACGGACGGACAGACTCGAATTTTTCGACGGATTCGTCATCAGTGAGTCGAACTTAGTCGTTTCAGATCATTTTCGGCTCTAAATTCGAAAAATACAGAAATCGTGAATAAATGATATAGCCCTCGTGTAAGTAGTACGAGCGGTCAAAAAATATTTTGAATGGCTATATTTACGGAACCCCTAGTCTAATTCTGCTCATTGATGAACACGACCGCAACATTCGAGATCCACACCTATTCTGAATCAAGTTTTTAGGTCGTTCCGTTCGAAAGTTATAATTTTCTATGGTTCTAGACAAAATTTTGCATGTAGCTTGATTATATCATTCTCCATTGCGATACAAAATTTCGTCACGATCGAATCCGTAGTTTCGAAATTGTCAAGAAAACAAAAGTTCAAACGACGGAACCCCTGGTCGAATTTTGCCCCAAAACCGCACATTCGAGAATCGAACCTGAAAATTTTAAAATTCTAGGTCGTTCTGTTCGATAGTTATCGGGTCTACGGCCGGACGGGTAAACTCGAATTTCTCGACTGATTCGCCATCAATGAGTCGAACCTTATGATTTTTTTATCGTAAGTTCAATAATTTTGTCATTCGTTAACACATTCATGTTGACCCACATAATTGAAAATGTCCGAAGTGGTTATCTCGACTTTCACAGGCATCATTATTGATTCCGCAATCTTATAAAAAATATTTGATTTACTTGTTATGAAAGACAGAAAACTTTGATCACCTCTCAGCCCGACATTTTGTCTTTTTTAACGCCATCTCGCGGTGCGTAATTTTTCCCTATAATCATTTTGAAAAGAAAAACAAAACTCTATGATTTATATATATATAGTTTACTATGCATCGATGAATTAACCATTAACCTTTAACCTAACAAAATATCTGAGTTGAGTGTAAAGCATTTTTGAATATTGAATTTGAGTTAACATTTTCAATACTAATCAATACGTGAACGCGAAAAGATTTGAATATTTTTCAATTGATACTCCAGATATTTCCACGCCATGGGCAAGGTAACTATTATTAATTTGCGCTGACTGTTTTCTATTGAAAAATTTGATACAATTTATTTTCAGTTGAAGAGATATTTCCCAGAGGATGAATCCAATACAATTAATAATGTGGTCAGTTACCATGCAAATCTCAAGAAAACACATTTTCCGAAAAAAAAATTTATGCCTAATGCAAGAAATTCATCAAAAGTAAACAAAAAACCGAATCCAAACCCCAAATTTAGAGGGCGCCTTCAAATTCCAGATGCAGTGTTGAAAAAGTATGACAAGGGAGATGGGGTTGATAAATCGGGCATTAAAACTAGAATACATAGGAAAAAAATTGAACGCAAGGAGCAAAACATAAAATTTGCTACTGAATTAGCAGCAAGAACAGAAATTTTGTTGACAGAGCAATCAGGGTATGTATATTTTGCCAAATAGTCTTAAACCATATAGATGTACCATGCTCATGAATCTTTAAATTAATTTTCTTCCATTCTTAATGTCTTCAATAAAGTAAGAGTGATCCCAGGAACTAAGACTATTATGATGATTTGACAATAGTTTTCGTATTCCTCAAGGCTACAAAGAAAAAATTAGTTGTGCTTCAGCATCCTATTACTCGCAACAATTTTATTCTTGATTTACATAAACGATATATTTAACCAGAAGGCAAAAGATTGCTTGATAGTCATTTTCCTCTGGTTGAGCCACAATAAGTTGAGTCTCAATGTCAACAAAAAAAAATTTATGAACTTTTCCTCACAAATGAAAAATCAGCCAATGAAGGAAAGGATTTCAATTCATCAATTTCTTTGTAACTCGTCTTCTAGCTGTGCTTGACCGGTTCCATCGTTGGGATTTCCATGCCGAGTGTTTGGTAAAATGTTTGAGAAAACTCGCCTATAAATTCTATCAACTAAGAAATATTTTGTACAGGAGATTTTTGTTGATTGTGTATGACTCTTTGGTGGATACTGCATAACTGTGGGGTGGTTTGGGTAAGACTCATTGATACAGATTGGATGTCACTCAGAAGTCTCTCTTGACAATGATTTTGAAAAAAATAAAACATTCTACACAGAGAGTCTCTTCAAAGAATCAGGGCTTTTAGAGGTGAGAAAGTTGTTTGTCTACCATTGTCGGTTGCAGATGATGAGGTTTCCGATGCCACTTGAAAAACATTCTCTACTCGCTACTCCTGCAGGTCTCAATTAATCGATCATTGTACCAATATGTGAAAAAACTCACTCTCAGCAGTTCATAACCTATTAAGGACCAAAATTTGTTAACGTGCTACCGGTTCAAATGCAGTTCCTTTTTAACAAAAAACAGCCGAAAAAGTTGAAATTATGTATATATTTGGTATGCTACTTCCTCAGGGGTCGTCCCTCACTATCTCCAATGTCCTGATGTGTGTATTCTATACATACATCTAATATACAGGGTGTTTCCAAATTCGACGTGAACCTTGGAGGACGTATTAGTATGCCTCATTTGCTGTCATTTGAGCCATATTTATTGATAACCAAAAATCAACAGTTTAAGAGTTATTTGAGTTCTTGTGTTTTTTAAAAAATTACTCACCTTACTTCAATTTTCGTCAATTTTTTCTACGTTGACCAAGTTTGATTATAATTTAGGATTATTTTCATCAGAGAAGGATTCGATACATATGAAAAGAGCGAAAATATGCTATAATAGATGTTGAAAAAGAATTCATATGATTTGAAAGTTGGTATATGAAGAAAAGAATAGTCAATTTCTAATATCAATTCGCCTGCAACTTTCCACAATTTATGTATGACAAAATTATTTCAAAAACTTGCCAAATTCCTCCTTCATTTCGTAAAAAAGTTTTTCGTTAGAATGCAGCCACCAGATATAAGCGAAGAAAGAAAAGTAACGAATTAAAAATTTTTGAGCGCTCGTATCACTTACGTGAGGGCTATATCATTTCGTCACGATGTCTGTATTTTTCGAATTTTGAGAATAAAGTGGTCTCAATCGACTATGTTCGACTCACTGAGGACGAATCCGTCGGAAAATTCGAGTCTGTCTGTCCGGCCGTCCGTATACACAATAACTCTCGAACGGAACGTCCTAGAAACTTGAAATTTTCAGGGTTGGTTCGAATATCTCGGTTAAGTTCGTTATTGGCCAAAATTCGACCAGGGGTTCCGTAAGTATGGCCGTTCAAAATTTTGTTCTCCTGATCACTTCGAAACTACAGATTCGATTGAGGTTAAAATAAGCACTCAGATGGAGAATGACGTGTTCAAGATATATGCAGAATTTTTTCCAGATCGCATGACCAGAACCATAGAAACCATAGTAAATTATAACTTTCGAACGGAAAGGCCTAGGGACTTGAAATTTTCAGGATAGGTTCGGATCGCGAATTTCGCGGCCACGTTCATCAATGAGCAAAATTAGACAAGGGGTTCCGTAAATATGACCGTTCGAAATATTTTTTTCCTGATGATTTCGAAACTAACCATTGAATTGGAATGAAATTTCGCACATAGATGAAGAATAATGTATTTAAACTACGTGGGGAATTTTGTCCAGATCGCATTACCAAGACCATAGATAGCGTAGAAAATCTGGAGTTTCGTCTTAGTTCGAAAAATTTTTTGACTGCTGTCAAAAAATTTTTGAATTTGTTTCTGAAACTGGAAAATGCGAGTCTACCTACAAGGTGGATGAACGAGCGCTCAAAAGCTCCTGACTTCACGACAGTGCCTTTCGTAATTTTTTTATTGCAATTTTACTCAAAATTTCATTTCATAAATTATGTTAGAAATGTCCTTCCTTATACAAGCACGTGCCCTCTTCCTAATTTCTTCTGTTGTAGTGTCAACTAAGGTGAGTAATTTTTTTAAAAACACAAGAACTCAAATAACTTGTAAACTGGTGATTTTTGGTGATCAATAAATATGGCTTGAATGACAGCAAATGAGTCATACTAACACGTCCTCCCTAGATCACGTCGAATTTGGAAACACCCTGTATATTTGTTCTTCCCTCATTTTGGGTTTCCATAGAAGCACTTACCAATTGTTTGTTGGTAAATGTAAATGGATGAAGCTACGTAACATAAGCTTCAGCTTACGTGACTCATTCAGACCACTCTGTATTGGGATTAACCTGAATTAAATTTGATTTGATTCGATTTGAACTTATCATATCAACAAATGAATGTGATTGAACAATATTTAGAAATGAATTCAAATGTGTTATGAAGCAGTTTCTGGGGAAAAGAAACTCATATAACATTGGTTCGAGAGTTGTCTTACTACCTCCTGTCAGTTGTTGTCAGACAAGCTATGTTGCCAACTTTTTTATTGTGGTCATGATACATTAAAAAATCGAAAATGTGGTTAATATTCATTAGTCGTAATAAGAAACAAATGAAATTTCTTCAGGTATTTGGAAGCAGATCCTGGTGAAAAAACAACTCTAATAACACAAAAACAAATTGCCGAAAATGTAGATATCACAGCCCAGTGCAAAATATTCGATCTGAAACTACAATTTGGGCCTTACAGAGCCAAGTATACACGAAATGGAAGGCATTTACTTTTAGGAGGCAGGAAAGGACATGTCGCTGCATTTGATTGGGTCACCAAGAAATTACATTGTGAGCTCAATGTTATGGAGTCTGTACATGACATATGTTTTTTGTATAGCGAAACTATGTTTGCTGTTGCTCAGAAGAGTTGGGTGTATCTTTACGATAACCAGGGTGTAGAGCTACACTGTATGAAGAGATTGAATAAAGTTTCTAGAATGGAATTTCTACCATATCATTTTCTCTTAGCTACATGTGTGAGTATATTCATTGTATGATGTGTAGGTAATTACCATATTATTTAAAGTCTATTTCACTGTGGATTTTGGCTAGATTGGATGAGGTTTCTATTCATTTATTGAACATCTTCATTAAAACAATAATAAGTTATTATAATTTTCAGAGCGATGAGGGTTACTTGAGCTGGTTGGATGTTTGTACTGAAAAACCACTCTATCAGTTCAACTCTAATTTAGGAAAATTATCTGTGATGACTCAAAATCCGTGGAATGCCGTTCTTTGTGTAGGGCATTCTAAAGGAGTAGTTTCTATGTGGTCCCCTAAGTCGAGAGAGCCTCTTGCTAAAATATTATGCCATGGATCTCCAATTTTAGGCTTGCATGTGGATCCTAAAGGAAGGTAAGAACAACAACAAACAAACCTATTTATGATTTACTTTATTATCAATTGTTGTAGCATCAAATTGTTACTTACCTCTCCTTTTTGAAATTGTAGTCAAAACCATATTATCAACTTAAAAAAAAAGGATTCAATTCAAAGTGAAGGATTTCCAGTTATAAACAATTCAAAACTTCCATAAAAGAAAATTTGAATTTTTCTTATACTGGATGACACAGACTTATTGTACACCCCCACTCCCTTTTCTCATTTTGTTTCTCTAGATATATTTCTTGGAACATTGAATATGCTCACAAGATGACATTTTTGTCGTATTTGCATAAAAAAAACAACTTCTGGAATTTACATCAACTTTCAATTTTCAAACAGAACACCCTTTATATTGTTACATTTTGTAATGATCTGAATCCCATGATACTTTCTTGTTGATATTTTTCTTGTCAGAACACTCATTTAATATTTCGATATAGAGAGCTATGAAATTATCTATACATAAATATATAATTACGTTTTTGGAGCGAAAGCCGACTTTTTAAAAAAGTATTTATTTACAACGGAAGATTTTCCAACCTATTCTAACAATTAGCTAGTAAGAAATGCACTTAATTATTATTGACGATGAATTCGTCTACAAGGTATTTATAACATTTCTTATCTGCAAATGAATAACACGCGACAAACAACACCCACGTCATCCACACAGTGGTATGATTCAAAAAGTTATCACAGTTTAACAAAGTAATATGAACATTCAATGCAATGCAGATAAGCGATTCATCTAAGGTATACAGGGTTGGCATTATGTAATTCCTCCCCACCTTGAATAAAGGTATCACCTGTAGTAGATGTAGCTTTACAAAAAATATCTTTTCTTAAGTATTTCAAAATAAAATAAGTTATTATCAATAAAATGATTATTATAACAATAAGCAAAAATGTAAAGCTTGAAGGCTGGAGATTCCATTGGTCAGGTCTTCTATCTTGATATCCGGGATGTCTTCATCTTTCCGGGATTCAATATTTGTAGAATTTGGGTTGAACAGAGTCATCTTGGGTAAAGTCACGTATTTTTCTTCATTGAATGTATTAGTTGGGACGATTTCTTTTCTCGTGTTGCTCACAGCACATTTGGTTCGTAGAATTGTCATAGGAGGCACAAAATAATGTCTTGTTTGCTGAAGACATTTTTCTAAAACATTTTTGTTTTCGATGGATAGGATATTTCCATCTTCTAATAATTTTAAATCTGGGGAAAGTACCGTTGTCGTTCTTGGACAGTTTTCCGTGTGGTTTTTCAAAATATTTCGAAGGCAAGCTGGTGATTCAGCTAAGGTGTCTTGATCGCATAGATAATCATCTTTCACAAAATTTCGTTGACCATTTCAGGGTTTCTTCTTGTGAGAGTAAATAGGGATCGGTATAAGGAAGGGATAAATTGTTTCGCGGTAGATAGTAAAACTTGTATAAATCATAATTTTCTTCGTATACCATTGGGATTGATATTAAAAATAGTAATGCTTTCTTTTTGAAAATTACTTTCGTATGACATATCTGATAATAATCTTTCAGATGATGTAAAGGTATTATCGTCACATTTTTTATTAATTCCAGTAATTTTGAATAAGGTAAAATGGATTCATGTTAAAGATGTAATCTTGCAAAACTCACTGCGGTTGCAATTTCATCTAGAATATTTTTGATATCTTTGAGTTCAAATGTCAGGAGATGCATGTGTTGAATCTCATGTATTGCTGGTATAACTTGAAGCAATTTGAGGTTTTCTGACATTTTCTGAAATTTTTCAATATACTTATTTTTAAGGTCATTTACGACTGTTGCGATCTGTTTTTGATTTCTTATCAAAACTTTTTCATTTTTTTGAATACTATCAAAATAGTTTTTATTCTTCATCATTGGAATCTAACGTTCCGAATAAAATCTTTGAAATCTTTCCTCCTAAGTTAATGAGTCCTCTTTTAACTCTAATTCTTTCATTTAACAATTCTTCCATGGTATTGATATTAATTTCATTAGTATGCTGTAGATACTTAAAATTGGATACGTGCTCAAACAGCAAAATTCAATTTTGACTTTATTTATTTCTCTTCGATAATTCGAAATTAATGCTCATATTTATTTAAATGCAATTGGTATTGGTACATATCGTCCTTTATTGGAATAACATCCAATCATAACATGATAATTATTTTTGAGGGTTTTTTTATCCCTTTAAGTCTACTTTCGACTTGGAAATTTTTAAATTGAAGCTCTTTCTATTGAAGAGTTATAATTTATCGTTGGAATGTGCCTTAATACATTACTTTACTTTTTACAAATGCATTCGAGTTGGGATTATAATTTGTAATATAATGAATTTCAATTTTATGGATTTTACAAAAATCTTGGACTACGCCATTTTTAAATTCTAATCCATTGTCACACGTTATTTTATTGGGAATGCCGTAATGACTAAAATACATCAATAATTTATCTAAAGAAAATAATATAATTTTTTCTAATTCTTCATGTAATTACGAAGCAAGGGATAATGATGATTATCAATAATATGAAACAGAAGTTTGTAAATACCGTTGTTCAAAGAATGTCTGAAGGAGAATACATTAATCCTTCTAATGTTTTATGTTACTAACAAGCGAATGAAAATGAGATTTATCTCAAATAATATTTTAATCTTTTTATGAAATCCTATGGATAAAATCAAAACTGTTTAATGTAAAACTCTTATAATCTGAATAAAAACTATATGTTTACCTGAGGGTGATTAAAAGATTCGTTTTTGAATCTATAACATAATTAAATATTCATGCCTTCTTTCCGTACTTTATAATATGGGATAATTTTGGAAATTATTTTCGAAGATGGTGACTTTAACCTTTTCTTCGTATTTGGAATTTTAAATATAGGATCATTATCATTACGCTGGACAGTGAAATATTCTGTCTCATTTGAATTTATTTTTATTCCATCGTTTGAATTTAACCATTTCAAACATGCTTCATATTTTTCCTTATTAATTTGATTTTTAATCAACGATGAATCTTTTTCGATTCTATTCATTTCAATATTATTATGATTATTTATATTTGAATCATTCTCGATTCTATTCATTTCCGTATTTTCGTAATAATTTGCATCTGTGGCATTACTGGCATTTGTCGCCATTGAATCATTTTTGATTCTATTCGTATTTGCGAATTTATTTATTTTTAACATCTGATCATTATCGATCCTATTCGTCATTGCGAATTTATTTATTTTTAACATTGGATCATTATCGATCCTGTTCGTATCGAATTTATTCATTTTTATCATTCGATCATTTTTTAATTCATTAGTATTTCCTCCGATATTGCGATTCGGTAAGGAATATACAATTATCTTTATATTAGATTCCGCAAAAATATATTTTATCATATTTGAAATAATATGCCAGTCTAATTTATCTAGACCGCATGCAATTCTTGGTATAGCCAAGTATTTATCATTATTGTATTGACATAATTCTTTAAGATATAATATTGATTGAAAAACGGTTTCATATTCCGGTTTATCATAGTATAAATTTCTAGTAATTAAATAATAAATATTTCGATCATCTATTTGGATCGTTGCTACTTCTCCTAGTAGCTTATTTTGAGATTTTAAATTATCTACTTGACCAAGTTTATTTTTAACTTGGAGGGCTATACCTCCATTCATGTGGAAAAAATCTCGGGAAACGCAATGTGCTAACGCATAATTCTTTGGGGCTTTAAATAAATTACCTGTTCTTTCAATTATCTTAGGGGAATCTTCAATATTTTTTAATTCATAATTTTTTACAAAATCTTTATAAGTCAATTTATTATCTGACTCTATTATAATTCGACTGAGAGCATCAGCATTATTAATTGAACCTTTTTTATAACGAATTTCATAATCAAATTCTTTCGGAACTTCACCTTGAGATAAAACAGAGCCTATCGCGAAACCTGACGCATCAGTTGTAGGAACGAATGGCTTATCGAAATCGGGGTATCTCAATACAGGGTGATTCAATAAATTTCTTTTACATATTGCGAACGCTTCGATATATTTCGGATCATCAATATTGATTTCAGAATCTTTCTTCAAACATGAAGTTAAGGGTTTCGTTATCTTTGCGAAATTAGGGATACATTTTTTATAATATCCTACGAGTCTAAGAAATGATTTTATTTCTTTAGGAGTTCTAGGAATTGGAAATTCAGCAATTGCTTTCAATATTTTTGAATTAGGTATGATTCCTTCAGGAATATTATTATCATTTGTTTTAATTTCAGTTTTAAAAGAACATTCATTTAATTGAATTTTCAGATTATCCGCTTTAAATGCTTCTAAAATATTTTGGATATCTGCTAAGTGTTGGTTGATCGTATCAATTTTATGTTTTATTATATTTGAAAACTCAGGATCCATTGGGATATTTTGGAGTTTCTGACATACTTGCTGATAATAAAAAGGGATTTGACAATAATTATTAGTCAATAATTGATTTTTAAAATCTAAATTAAGTCCATATTTATTCAAAAAATCTGCTCCTATAAGACCATCATAATTCTTATGGAACTTGTATACGACAAAGGCATGAAAATCATCTATTTGAAATTCAGGGAATAAAGGTATTAAAACTTTTTCATTAGCAGTTTGCTTTTTGAAACATGCAGTTAGTGTCGCAGATTCATTAAAAATATTTTTAGGAAAATTATTATATGCAAATTTTGGATCAATAAGACAAACAGAACATCCACTATCAATTAAAAGTTTACATTTTGGATTTTGGAATTCGATATAAGGGAGTTGGTTTGTATTATCTAACGTATTATTTAAGTCAATGCATCGTTCATGGCAAGTTCTCGAAAATTTTCTCGTTTACTTGAATTATACTTGGGATATGAAAGCTCATTAAAATCTCGATTTTTAAATTTCGGTTGGGAATTATTTGGGTAAAAGTTTCTTCGATTATTTCGACTAGATTGGGAAAAATTTTGTTTATTATTATGAGGAAAACTTCTATAATTATTAATTGGTAAGTTTGTTCGATTATTATTTGGGAAATTATTTTTATTATTTTGAGTGACATTTCTTTGATTTTGCTGAGGAAAATTCCTCTGATTATTCTGACTTTTGTAATGCATATAGGGTTGTTGGTAAAAGTAATAATTATGACGAATAAAATTTACTATATCGTCATAATTCATAATTCCATGACCTCTAAGGGCTGTTCTTAATTCGGGATTAATATTATAGAGCAGAACTCTAGTTGCTACTCGTGACGCAATATTCTTCTCTTGATCCTTTTCAAGAATCGGCAAATTTGATAATTCGACTTGCGAATCATATTTATTTTTTAAATCAACTATTCTTTCTAGAAAATCTAAATCGTTTTCGTTACGAATTCTTTGGGCATTTGGAGATCCCAAAACAAAACTGTGAGGCTAATTTTTTCCTCGAATCTTAATTTTAAAAATTCTTTCAAGTTATTCCAGTTATCTGTGATTCTTTCATTGGAACTTACTATTTCACTGGCATTTCCTACCAATTTACTCTTTATAATATCGATTATTGCTTCATTTATTAACGCGTCGGCAGATCGGAACCCATTATAAAATCTTTCGCAGTGATTCAAAAATCGTGCGAGATTTGCAGGATTACAATCAAATGGTACAATTGACTTTGAAAATAAATCAATTAATTTTAATTTATCGAACATATTTGGTTCTGGTGCGACTGCCATCTTATTCGTATTCTTATTCTTCCGGCCTTTAAAATGATTTACGGAAGTAATCTTGAAAAATTATTATTGTACTTAAAAAATTAATTTTATTCGGTTTTTTATTTTATAAGAAACCTAGGAAAAACTCTGGTAATCGGTTTTTCATAAGAAACCTAGAGAAAACTCACACAAGTTTTACGCTCAAAACCGTGGGAAAAGATTGAAGACTTTGGACCAGGGTCAGTGACTGGGAATAATAAAAGTGTTTGTAGGAAGGATTCTTACCACGTTGTTTCTTTGGAGTCGTTGCTGACGCTACCCATACAATCAGGGCTCCAACGGCTTTTCTCCTCGTTGTTGCTGGATTTGGCACCTTAACAGTTGAAACTGAAAGTTTTGGAAGTTCTTAGCGCGGCGATAACTACGTTTTCACGCACGAAGTTTCGACACACAGTTCTTCACGAAAACCGGCACAATCCCATCCTCGTCGCCAATTACGTTTTTGGAGCGAAAGCTGACTTTTTAAAAAAGTATTTATTTACAACGGAAGATTATCCAACCTATTCTAACAATTAGCTAGTGAGAAATGCACTTAATTATTATTGACGATGAATTCGTCTACAAGGTATTTATAACATTTCTTATCTGCAAATGAATAACACGCGACAAACAACACCCATTTCATCCACACAGTGGTATGATTCAAAAATGATGAGTTATCACAATTTAACAAAGTAATATGAACATTCAATGCAATGCAGATAAGCGATTCATCTAAGGTATACAGGGTTGGCATTATGTAATTATATAGTTCCAAATGATCAAAATAATGCTATACTATCTCATTCACGATTAAAATACTATCTTGGTTGCAAAAAAATTTGAAAATTTGAACAAATGTTTTGCATACAATTTCGAAATATATAATGATTTTGCAAAAATTTGGCTTTGGAATGGGTGTTGTTGAGATAAGTTTAAAGATTGACATTAACAGCATCAAACAAAATTGTGATTGCTACTTCATGTCTCCTTATGTAGTTGATACATAAATAATTTACAGATAAGACCTAATGATATTTACAAAACAAATAATTCGATAGTAATTAGTGTTTGATGTGGGAGATTTATTGTTGCTGTAACTTACCTATTGGAATCTTCAGTGCAACCCCACTGAAAGAATTAATCTTGTAATAACAGAGGAAGTAATAGAAATTGACTTAAATCAAACAGAAATGAATAAAAATATACTGGAAAATCAATATTTTGTCATGGGCCCATTAGCTACTAGCATCCCATTCAATCTCCTAGACATAGATCCTATAGGGTTTCGTCAATTATTTGGTTCATTATTCGACTTTTCCCACACATTCTGAATAAATTGCCACAATTCTTGAGAAAAAAACCAAAGGCACTTTCTCCGTGCCACTTTTTAACCTCTACAAAACGGCGTTCACAAAATCTCTGTACAACGTTTCGTTCGGAAGAAACCATCATCAACGTTGTATGGCTCGAAAAAATGTACACCCTGTATGACACCATTTTTTATTGCGAATGCAACAACGTACGGCACAATATGTTTTTGAGCGCTCGTACAACTTACACGGATGTCTTCATCTTTCCGGGATTCAATATTTGTAGAATTTGGGTTGAACAGAGTCATCTTGGGTAAAGTCACGTATTTTTCTTCATTGAATGTATTAGTTGGGACGATTTCTTTTCTCGTGTTGCTCACAGCACATTTGGTTCGTAGAATTGTCATAGGAGGCACAAAATAATGTCTTGTTTGCTGAAGACATTTTTCTAAAACATTTTTGTTTTCGATGGATAGGATATTTCCATCTTCTAATAATTTTAAATCTGGGGAAAGTACCGTTGTCGTTCTTGGACAGTTTTCCGTGTGGTTTTTCAAAATATTTCGAAGGCAAGCTGGTGATTCAGCTAAGGTGTCTTGATCGCATAGATAATCATCTTTCACAAAATTTCGTTGACCATTTCAGGGTTTCTTCTTGTGAGAGTAAATAGGGATCGGTATATGGAAGGGATAAATTGTTTCGCGGTAGATAGTAAAACTTGTATAAATCATAATTTTCTTCGTATACCATTGGGATTGATATTAAAAATAGTAATGCTTTCTTTTTGAAAATTACTTTCGTATGACATATCTGATAATAATCTTTCAGATGATGTAAAGGTATTATCGTCACATTTTTTATTAATTCCAGTAATTTTGAATAAGGTAAAATGGATTCATGTTAAAGATGTAATCTTGCAAAACTCACTGCGGTTGCAATTTCATCTAGAATATTTTTGATATCTTTGAGTTCAAATGTCAGGAGATGCATGTGTTGAATCTCATGTATTGCTGGTATAACTTGAAGCAATTTGAGGTTTTCTGACATTTTCTGAAATTTTTCAATATACTTATTTTCAAGGTCATTTACGACTGTTGCGATCTGTTTTTGATTTCTTATCAAAACTTTTTCATTTTTGTGAATACTATCAAAATAGTTTTTATTCTTCATCATTGGAATCTAACGTTCCGAATAAAATCTTTGAAATCTTTCCTCCTAAGTTAATGAGTCCTCTTTTAACTCTAATTCTTTCATTTAACAATTCTTCCATGGTATTGATATTAATTTCATTAGTATGCTGTAGATACTTAAAATTGGATACGTGCTCAAACAGCAAAATTCAATTTTGACTTTATTTATTTCTCTTCGATAATTCGAAATTAATGCTCATATTTATTTAAATGCAATTGGTATTGGTACATATCGTCCTTTATTGGAATAACATCCAATCATAACATGATAATTATTTTTGAGGGTTTTTTTATCCCTTTAAGTCTACTTTCGACTTGGAAATTTTTAAATTGAAGCTCTTTCTATTGAAGAGTTATAATTTATCGTTGGAATGTGCCTTAATACATTACTTTACTTTTTACAAATGCATTCGAGTTGGGATTATAATTTGTAATATAATGAATTTCAATTTTATGGATTTTACAAAAATCTTGGACTACGCCATTTTTAAATTCTAATCCATTGTCACACGTTATTTTATTGGGAATGCCGTAATGACTAAAATACATCAATAATTTATCTAAAGAAAATAATATAATTTTTTCTAATTCTTCATGTAATTACGAAGCAAGGGATAATGATGATTATCAATAATATGAAACAGAAGTTTGTAAATACCGTTGTTCAAAGAATGTCTGAAGGAGAATACATTGATCCTTCTAATGTTTTATGTTACTAACAAGCGAATGAAAATGAGATTTATCTCAAATAATATTTTAATCTTTTTATGAAATCCTATGGATAAAATCAAAACTGTTTAATGTAAAACTCTTATAATCTGAATAAAAACTATATGTTTACCTGAGGGTGATTAAAAGATTCGTTTTTGAATCTATAACATAATTAAATATTCATGCCTTCTTTCCGTACTTTATAATATGGGATAATTTTGGAAATTATTTTCGAAGATGGTGACTTTAACCTTTTCTTCGTATTTGGAATTTTAAATATAGGATCATTATCATTACGCTGGACAGTGAAATATTCTGTCTCATTTGAATTTATTTTTATTCCATCGTTTGAATTTAACCATTTCAAACATGCTTCATATTTTTCCTTATTAATTTGATTTTTAATCAACGATGAATCTTTTTCGATTCTATTCATTTCAATATTATTATGATTATTTATATTTGAATCATTCTCGATTCTATTCATTTCCGTATTTTCGTAATAATTTGCATCTGTGGCATTACTGGCATTTGTCGCCATTGAATCATTTTTGATTCTATTCGTATTTGCGAATTTATTTATTTTTAACATCTGATCATTATCGATCCTATTCGTCATTGCGAATTTATTTATTTTTAACATTGGATCATTATCGATCCTGTTCGTATCGAATTTATTCATTTTTATCATTCGATCATTTTTTAATTCATTAGTATTTCCTCCGATATTGCGATTCGGTAAGGAATATACAATTATCTTTATATTAGATTCCGCAAAAATATATTTTATCATATTTGAAATAATATGCCAGTCTAATTTATCTAGACCGCATGCAATTCTTGGTATAGCCAAGTATTTATCATTATTGTATTGACATAATTCTTTAAGATATAATATTGATTGAAAAACGGTTTCATATTCCGGTTTATCATAGTATAAATTTCTAGTAATTAAATAATAAATATTTCGATCATCTATTTGGATCGTTGCTACTTCTCCTAGTAGCTTATTTTGAGATTTTAAATTATCTACTTGACCAAGTTTATTTTTAACTTGGAGGGCTATACCTCCATTCATGTGGAAAAAATCTCGGGAAACGCAATGTGCTAACGCATAATTCTTTGGGGCTTTAAATAAATTACCTGTTCTTTCAATTATCTTAGGGGAATCTTCAATATTTTTTAATTCATAATTTTTTACAAAATCTTTATAAGTCAATTTATTATCTGACTCTATTATAATTCGACTGAGAGCATCAGCATTATTAATTGAACCTTTTTTATAACGAATTTCATAATCAAATTCTTTCGGAACTTCACCTTGAGATAAAACAGAGCCTATCGCGAAACCTGACGCATCAGTTGTAGGAACGAATGGCTTATCGAAATCGGGGTATCTCAATACAGGGTGATTCAATAAATTTCTTTTACATATTGCGAACGCTTCGATATATTTCGGATCATCAATATTGATTTCAGAATCTTTCTTCAAACATGAAGTTAAGGGTTTCGTTATCTTTGCGAAATTAGGGATACATTTTTTATAATATCCTACGAGTCTAAGAAATGATTTTATTTCTTTAGGAGTTCTAGGAATTGGAAATTCAGCAATTGCTTTCAATATTTTTGAATTAGGTATGATTCCTTCAGGAATATTATTATCATTTGTTTTAATTTCAGTTTTAAAAGAACATTCATTTAATTGAATTTTCAGATTATCCGCTTTAAATGCTTCTAAAATATTTTGGATATCTGCTAAGTGTTGGTTGATCGTATCAATTTTATGTTTTATTATATTTGAAAACTCAGGATCCATTGGGATATTTTGGAGTTTCTGACATACTTGCTGATAATAAAAAGGGATTTGACAATAATTATTAGTCAATAATTGATTTTTAAAATCTAAATTAAGTCCATATTTATTCAAAAAATCTGCTCCTATAAGACCATCATAATTCTTATGGAACTTGTATACGACAAAGGCATGAAAATCATCTATTTGAAATTCAGGGAATAAAGGTATTAAAACTTTTTCATTAGCAGTTTGCTTTTTGAAACATGCAGTTAGTGTCGCAGATTCATTAAAAATATTTTTAGGAAAATTATTATATGCAAATTTTGGATCAATAAGACAAACAGAACATCCACTATCAATTAAAAGTTTACATTTTGGATTTTGGAATTCGATATAAGGGAGTTGGTTTGTATTATCTAACGTATTATTTAAGTCAATGCATCGTTCATGGCAAGTTCTCGAAAATTTTCTCGTTTACTTGAATTATACTTGGGATATGAAAGCTCATTAAAATCTCGATTTTTAAATTTCGGTTGGGAATTATTTGGGTAAAAGTTTCTTCGATTATTTCGACTAGATTGGGAAAAATTTTGTTTATTATTATGAGGAAAACTTCTATAATTATTAATTGGTAAGTTTGTTCGATTATTATTTGGGAAATTATTTTTATTATTTTGAGTGACATTTCTTTGATTTTGCTGAGGAAAATTCCTCTGATTATTCTGACTTTTGTAATGCATATAGGGTTGTTGGTAAAAGTAATAATTATGACGAATAAAATTTACTATATCGTCATAATTCATAATTCCATGACCTCTAAGGGCTGTTCTTAATTCGGGATTAATATTATAGAGCAGAACTCTAGTTGCTACTCGTGACGCAATATTCTTCTCTTGATCCTTTTCAAGAATCGGCAAATTTGATAATTCGACTTGCGAATCATATTTATTTTTTAAATCAACTATTCTTTCTAGAAAATCTAAATCGTTTTCGTTACGAATTCTTTGGGCATTTGGAGATCCCAAAACAAAACTGTGAGGCTAATTTTTTCCTCGAATCTTAATTTTAAAAATTCTTTCAAGTTATTCCAGTTATCTGTGATTCTTTCATTGGAACTTACTATTTCACTGGCATTTCCTACCAATTTACTCTTTATAATATCGATTATTGCTTCATTTATTAACGCGTCGGCAGATCGGAACCCATTATAAAATCTTTCGCAGTGATTCAAAAATCGTGCGAGATTTGCAGGATTACAATCAAATGGTACAATTGACTTTGAAAATAAATCAATTAATTTTAATTTATCGAACATATTTGGTTCTGGTGCGACTGCCATCTTATTCGTATTCTTATTCTTCCGGCCTTTAAAATGATTTACGGAAGTAATCTTGAAAAATTATTATTGTACTTAAAAAATTAATTTTATTCGGTTTTTTATTTTATAAGAAACCTAGGAAAAACTCTGGTAATCGGTTTTTCATAAGAAACCTAGAGAAAACTCACACAAGTTTTACGCTCAAAACCGTGGGAAAAGATTGAAGACTTTGGACCAGGGTCAGTGACTGGGAATAATAAAAGTGTTTGTAGGAAGGATTCTTACCACGTTGTTTCTTTGGAGTCGTTGCTGACGCTACCCATACAATCAGGGCTCCAACGGCTTTTCTCCTCGTTGTTGCTGGATTTGGCACCTTAACAGTTGAAACTGAAAGTTTTGGAAGTTCTTAGCGCGGCGATAACTACGTTTTCACGCACGAAGTTTCGACACACAGTTCTTCACGAAAACCGGCACAATCCCATCCTCGTCGCCAATTACGTTTTTGGAGCGAAAGCTGACTTTTTAAAAAAGTATTTATTTACAACGGAAGATTATCCAACCTATTCTAACAATTAGCTAGTGAGAAATGCACTTAATTATTATTGACGATGAATTCGTCTACAAGGTATTTATAACATTTCTTATCTGCAAATGAATAACACGCGACAAACAACACCCATTTCATCCACACAGTGGTATGATTCAAAAATGATGAGTTATCACAATTTAACAAAGTAATATGAACATTCAATGCAATGCAGATAAGCGATTCATCTAAGGTATACAGGGTTGGCATTATGTAATTATATAGTTCCAAATGATCAAAATAATGCTATACTATCTCATTCACGATTAAAATACTATCTTGGTTGCAAAAAAATTTGAAAATTTGAACAAATGTTTTGCATACAATTTCGAAATATATAATGATTTTGCAAAAATTTGGCTTTGGAATGGGTGTTGTTGAGATAAGTTTAAAGATTGACATTAACAGCATCAAACAAAATTGTGATTGCTACTTCATGTCTCCTTATGTAGTTGATACATAAATAATTTACAGATAAGACCTAATGATATTTACAAAACAAATAATTCGATAGTAATTAGTGTTTGATGTGGGAGATTTATTGTTGCTGTAACTTACCTATTGGAATCTTCAGTGCAACCCCACTGAAAGAATTAATCTTGTAATAACAGAGGAAGTAATAGAAATTGACTTAAATCAAACAGAAATGAATAAAAATATACTGGAAAATCAATATTTTGTCATGGGCCCATTAGCTACTAGCATCCCATTCAATCTCCTAGACATAGATCCTATAGGGTTTCGTCAATTATTTGGTTCATTATTCGACTTTTCCCACACATTCTGAATAAATTGCCACAATTCTTGAGAAAAAAACCAAAGGCACTTTCTCCGTGCCACTTTTTAACCTCTACAAAACGGCGTTCACAAAATCTCTGTACAACGTTTCGTTCGGAAGAAACCATCATCAACGTTGTATGGCTCGAAAAAATGTACACCCTGTATGACACCATTTTTTATTGCGAATGCAACAACGTACGGCACAATATGTTTTTGAGCGCTCGTACAACTTACACGGATGTCTTCATCTTTCCGGGATTCAATATTTGTAGAATTTGGGTTGAACAGAGTCATCTTGGGTAAAGTCACGTATTTTTCTTCATTGAATGTATTAGTTGGGACGATTTCTTTTCTCGTGTTGCTCACAGCACATTTGGTTCGTAGAATTGTCATAGGAGGCACAAAATAATGTCTTGTTTGCTGAAGACATTTTTCTAAAACATTTTTGTTTTCGATGGATAGGATATTTCCATCTTCTAATAATTTTAAATCTGGGGAAAGTACCGTTGTCGTTCTTGGACAGTTTTCCGTGTGGTTTTTCAAAATATTTCGAAGGCAAGCTGGTGATTCAGCTAAGGTGTCTTGATCGCATAGATAATCATCTTTCACAAAATTTCGTTGACCATTTCAGGGTTTCTTCTTGTGAGAGTAAATAGGGATCGGTATATGGAAGGGATAAATTGTTTCGCGGTAGATAGTAAAACTTGTATAAATCATAATTTTCTTCGTATACCATTGGGATTGATATTAAAAATAGTAATGCTTTCTTTTTGAAAATTACTTTCGTATGACATATCTGATAATAATCTTTCAGATGATGTAAAGGTATTATCGTCACATTTTTTATTAATTCCAGTAATTTTGAATAAGGTAAAATGGATTCATGTTAAAGATGTAATCTTGCAAAACTCACTGCGGTTGCAATTTCATCTAGAATATTTTTGATATCTTTGAGTTCAAATGTCAGGAGATGCATGTGTTGAATCTCATGTATTGCTGGTATAACTTGAAGCAATTTGAGGTTTTCTGACATTTTCTGAAATTTTTCAATATACTTATTTTCAAGGTCATTTACGACTGTTGCGATCTGTTTTTGATTTCTTATCAAAACTTTTTCATTTTTGTGAATACTATCAAAATAGTTTTTATTCTTCATCATTGGAATCTAACGTTCCGAATAAAATCTTTGAAATCTTTCCTCCTAAGTTAATGAGTCCTCTTTTAACTCTAATTCTTTCATTTAACAATTCTTCCATGGTATTGATATTAATTTCATTAGTATGCTGTAGATACTTAAAATTGGATACGTGCTCAAACAGCAAAATTCAATTTTGACTTTATTTATTTCTCTTCGATAATTCGAAATTAATGCTCATATTTATTTAAATGCAATTGGTATTGGTACATATCGTCCTTTATTGGAATAACATCCAATCATAACATGATAATTATTTTTGAGGGTTTTTTTATCCCTTTAAGTCTACTTTCGACTTGGAAATTTTTAAATTGAAGCTCTTTCTATTGAAGAGTTATAATTTATCGTTGGAATGTGCCTTAATACATTACTTTACTTTTTACAAATGCATTCGAGTTGGGATTATAATTTGTAATATAATGAATTTCAATTTTATGGATTTTACAAAAATCTTGGACTACGCCATTTTTAAATTCTAATCCATTGTCACACGTTATTTTATTGGGAATGCCGTAATGACTAAAATACATCAATAATTTATCTAAAGAAAATAATATAATTTTTTCTAATTCTTCATGTAATTACGAAGCAAGGGATAATGATGATTATCAATAATATGAAACAGAAGTTTGTAAATACCGTTGTTCAAAGAATGTCTGAAGGAGAATACATTGATCCTTCTAATGTTTTATGTTACTAACAAGCGAATGAAAATGAGATTTATCTCAAATAATATTTTAATCTTTTTATGAAATCCTATGGATAAAATCAAAACTGTTTAATGTAAAACTCTTATAATCTGAATAAAAACTATATGTTTACCTGAGGGTGATTAAAAGATTCGTTTTTGAATCTATAACATAATTAAATATTCATGCCTTCTTTCCGTACTTTATAATATGGGATAATTTTGGAAATTATTTTCGAAGATGGTGACTTTAACCTTTTCTTCGTATTTGGAATTTTAAATATAGGATCATTATCATTACGCTGGACAGTGAAATATTCTGTCTCATTTGAATTTATTTTTATTCCATCGTTTGAATTTAACCATTTCAAACATGCTTCATATTTTTCCTTATTAATTTGATTTTTAATCAACGATGAATCTTTTTCGATTCTATTCATTTCAATATTATTATGATTATTTATATTTGAATCATTCTCGATTCTATTCATTTCCGTATTTTCGTAATAATTTGCATCTGTGGCATT
The DNA here is from genome assembly GCA_963966015.1 of Aphidecta obliterata. NCBI lineage: Eukaryota > Metazoa > Arthropoda > Insecta > Coleoptera > Coccinellidae > Aphidecta > Aphidecta obliterata. The sequence continues at coordinate 6,190,238 of OZ014430.1, read as the reverse complement.
ACTGGCATTTGTCGCCATTGAATCATTTTTGATTCTATTCGTATTTGCGAATTTATTTATTTTTAACATCTGATCATTATCGATCCTATTCGTCATTGCGAATTTATTTATTTTTAACATTGGATCATTATCGATCCTGTTCGTATCGAATTTATTCATTTTTATCATTCGATCATTTTTTAATTCATTAGTATTTCCTCCGATATTGCGATTCGGTAAGGAATATACAATTATCTTTATATTAGATTCCGCAAAAATATATTTTATCATATTTGAAATAATATGCCAGTCTAATTTATCTAGACCGCATGCAATTCTTGGTATAGCCAAGTATTTATCATTATTGTATTGACATAATTCTTTAAGATATAATATTGATTGAAAAACGGTTTCATATTCCGGTTTATCATAGTATAAATTTCTAGTAATTAAATAATAAATATTTCGATCATCTATTTGGATCGTTGCTACTTCTCCTAGTAGCTTATTTTGAGATTTTAAATTATCTACTTGACCAAGTTTATTTTTAACTTGGAGGGCTATACCTCCATTCATGTGGAAAAAATCTCGGGAAACGCAATGTGCTAACGCATAATTCTTTGGGGCTTTAAATAAATTACCTGTTCTTTCAATTATCTTAGGGGAATCTTCAATATTTTTTAATTCATAATTTTTTACAAAATCTTTATAAGTCAATTTATTATCTGACTCTATTATAATTCGACTGAGAGCATCAGCATTATTAATTGAACCTTTTTTATAACGAATTTCATAATCAAATTCTTTCGGAACTTCACCTTGAGATAAAACAGAGCCTATCGCGAAACGTGACGCATCAGTTGTAGGAACGAATGGCTTATCGAAATCGGGGTATCTCAATACAGGGTGATTCAATAAATTTCTTTTACATATTGCGAACGCTTCGATATATTTCGGATCATCAATATTGATTTCAGAATCTTTCTTCAAACATGAAGTTAAGGGTTTCGTTATCTTTGCGAAATTAGGGATACATTTTTTATAATATCCTACGAGTCTAAGAAATGATTTTATTTCTTTAGGAGTTCTAGGAATTGGAAATTCAGCAATTGCTTTCAATATTTTTGAATTAGGTATGATTCCTTCAGGAATATTATTATCATTTGTTTTAATTTCAGTTTTAAAAGAACATTCATTTAATTGAATTTTCAGATTATCCGCTTTAAATGCTTCTAAAATATTTTGGATATCTGCTAAGTGTTGGTTGATCGTATCAATTTTATGTTTTATTATATTTGAAAACTCAGGATCCATTGGGATATTTTGGAGTTTCTGACATACTTGCTGATAATAAAAAGGGATTTGACAATAATTATTAGTCAATAATTGATTTTTAAAATCTAAATTAAGTCCATATTTATTCAAAAAATCTGCTCCTATAAGACCATCATAATTCTTATGGAACTTGTATACGACAAAGGCATGAAAATCATCTATTTGAAATTCAGGGAATAAAGGTATTAAAACTTTTTCATTAGCAGTTTGCTTTTTGAAACATGCAGTTAGTGTCGCAGATTCATTAAAAATATTTTTAGGAAAATTATTATATGCAAATTTTGGATCAATAAGACAAACAGAACATCCACTATCAATTAAAAGTTTACATTTTGGATTTTGGAATTCGATATAAGGGAGTTGGTTTGTATTATCTAACGTATTATTTAAGTCAATGCATCGTTCATGGCAAGTTCTCGAAAATTTTCTCGTTTACTTGAATTATACTTGGGATATGAAAGCTCATTAAAATCTCGATTTTTAAATTTCGGTTGGGAATTATTTGGGTAAAAGTTTCTTCGATTATTTCGACTAGATTGGGAAAAATTTTGTTTATTATTATGAGGAAAACTTCTATAATTATTAATTGGTAAGTTTGTTCGATTATTATTTGGGAAATTATTTTTATTATTTTGAGTGACATTTCTTTGATTTTGCTGAGGAAAATTCCTCTGATTATTCTGACTTTTGTAATGCATATAGGGTTGTTGGTAAAAGTAATAATTATGACGAATAAAATTTACTATATCGTCATAATTCATAATTCCATGACCTCTAAGGGCTGTTCTTAATTCGGGATTAATATTATAGAGCAGAACTCTAGTTGCTACTCGTGACGCAATATTCTTCTCTTGATCCTTTTCAAGAATCGGCAAATTTGATAATTCGACTTGCGAATCATATTTATTTTTTAAATCAACTATTCTTTCTAGAAAATCTAAATCGTTTTCGTTACGAATTCTTTGGGCATTTGGAGATCCCAAAACAAAACTGTGAGGCTAATTTTTTCCTCGAATCTTAATTTTAAAAATTCTTTCAAGTTATTCCAGTTATCTGTGATTCTTTCATTGGAACTTACTATTTCACTGGCATTTCCTACCAATTTACTCTTTATAATATCGATTATTGCTTCATTTATTAACGCGTCGGCAGATCGGAACCCATTATAAAATCTTTCGCAGTGATTCAAAAATCGTGCGAGATTTGCAGGATTACAATCAAATGGTACAATTGACTTTGAAAATAAATCAATTAATTTTAATTTATCGAACATATTTGGTTCTGGTGCGACTGCCATCTTATTCGTATTCTTATTCTTCCGGCCTTTAAAATGATTTACGGAAGTAATCTTGAAAAATTATTATTGTACTTAAAAAATTAATTTTATTCGGTTTTTTATTTTATAAGAAACCTAGGAAAAACTCTGGTAATCGGTTTTTCATAAGAAACCTAGAGAAAACTCACACAAGTTTTACGCTCAAAACCGTGGGAAAAGATTGAAGACTTTGGACCAGGGTCAGTGACTGGGAATAATAAAAGTGTTTGTAGGAAGGATTCTTACCACGTTGTTTCTTTGGAGTCGTTGCTGACGCTACCCATACAATCAGGGCTCCAACGGCTTTTCTCCTCGTTGTTGCTGGATTTGGCACCTTAACAGTTGAAACTGAAAGTTTTGGAAGTTCTTAGCGCGGCGATAACTACGTTTTCACGCACGAAGTTTCGACACACAGTTCTTCACGAAAACCGGCACAATCCCATCCTCGTCGCCAATTACGTTTTTGGAGCGAAAGCTGACTTTTTAAAAAAGTATTTATTTACAACGGAAGATTATCCAACCTATTCTAACAATTAGCTAGTGAGAAATGCACTTAATTATTATTGACGATGAATTCGTCTACAAGGTATTTATAACATTTCTTATCTGCAAATGAATAACACGCGACAAACAACACCCATGTCATCCACACAGTGGTATGATTCAAAAATGATGAGTTATCACAATTTAACAAAGTAATATGAACATTCAATGCAATGCAGATAAGCGATTCATCTAAGGTATACAGGGTTGGCATTATGTAATTATATAGTTCCAAATGATCAAAATAATGCTATACTATCTCATTCACGATTAAAATACTATCTTGGTTGCAAAAAAATTTGAAAATTTGAACAAATGTTTTGCATACAATTTCGAAATATATAATGATTTTGCAAAAATTTGGCTTTGGAATGGGTGTTGTTGAGATAAGTTTAAAGATTGACATTAACAGCATCAAACAAAATTGTGATTGCTACTTCATGTCTCCTTATGTAGTTGATACATAAATAATTTACAGATAAGACCTAATGATATTTACAAAACAAATAATTCGATAGTAATTAGTGTTTGATGTGGGAGATTTATTGTTGCTGTAACTTACCTATTGGAATCTTCAGTGCAACCCCACTGAAAGAATTAATCTTGTAATAACAGAGGAAGTAATAGAAATTGACTTAAATCAAACAGAAATGAATAAAAATATACTGGAAAATCAATATTTTGTCATGGGCCCATTAGCTACTAGCATCCCATTCAATCTCCTAGACATAGATCCTATAGGGTTTCGTCAATTATTTGGTTCATTATTCGACTTTTCCCACACATTCTGAATAAATTGCCACAATTCTTGAGAAAAAAACCAAAGGCACTTTCTCCGTGCCACTTTTTAACCTCTACAAAACGGCGTTCACAAAATCTCTGTACAACGTTTCGTTCGGAAGAAACCATCATCAACGTTGTATGGCTCGAAAAAATGTACACCCTGTATGACACCATTTTTTATTGCGAATGCAACAACGTACGGCACAATATGTTTTTGAGCGCTCGTACAACTTACACGAGGGCTATATCATTTCGTCACGATGTCTGTATTTTTCGAATTTTGAGCCGAAAATGGTCTCAATCGACTATGTTCGACTCACTGATGACGAATCCGTCGGAAAATTCGAGTCTGTCCGTCCGGCCGTAAGCACGATAACTCTCGAACGGATTAACCTAGAGACTTGAAATTTTCAGTGTAGGTTCAGATCCCAAATGCCTCGGTTAAGTTCGTTAATGGGCCAAATTCCACCAGGGGTTCCGTAAATATGACCGTTCAAAGTTTTGTTCCTCTGATTACTTGAAAACTACAGATTTGATTGAGATGAAATTTTGCACTCAAATGGAGAATGAGGTGTTCAAGCTACATGTGGAATTTTGTCCAGATCGCATGACCAGAACCATAGAAACCATAGAAAATTGTAACTTTTGAACGGAAACGCCTAGGGACTTGAAATTTTCAGGATAGGTGTGGATCTCGAATGTCGTGATCACGTTTATCTATGAGCGAAAATAATATTAGGGGTTCCGTTAATATGGTCGTTTGAAATTTAGTTTTCTGGATAATTTCAAAACTACAGATTCGATCGTGATGAAATTTTGTATACTAATGGAGAATGATATATTCAAGCTACATTTCTCCAGATCACATTACCAGAACCATAGAAAATCATAACTTTCGAACGGAAAGGCCTAGGGACTTCAAATTTTCAGAATAGGTATGGATCTGAAATGTCGCGTTCACGTTTATCAATGAGCAGAATTATACTAGGGGTTCCGTAAATACGGTCGTTTGAAATTTTGGTTTCTCGATAATTTCGAAACTACGGATTCGATCGAGATGAAATTTTGTATTTTAATCGAGAATGATATATTAAAACGATATTTTGTCCAGATCGCAAGACCAGAACCATAGAAACCATAGAAAATTGTAACTATTGAACGGAAAGGCCTAGGAACTTCAAATTCTCAGGGTGGGTTCGGATCGCAAATATTGCGGTCACGTTCATCTATGAGCAAAATTAGACTAGGGATTCCGTAAATATGGCCGTTCAAAATATTTTTTTGCTGATAGTTCCGAAAATAATGAGCGGATTGGGATGAAATTCTGCACCTAGCTGAGTAATAATGTATTCAAACTACGTGCAAAATTTTGTCCAGATCGCACCACCAAGACCATAGATACCGTGGAAAATTCTAGCGAATTATCGAAAAAAAATTGATCAGCTGAAGCACTGACATGAAGTCTGGAGTTTCGCCTAAGTTTCAGAATTTTTTTGACAGCTGTCGAAAATTCCTTCAATTAATTTCTAAAACTGGAAAGTGCGAATCTACCTACAAGGTGCAGGTACGAGCGCTCAAAAGCTCCTGCCTTCACGGCAGTGCTTTTCGTAATTTTTATTGACAAAATTACGAAAAGCACTGCCGTGAAGGCAGGAGCTTTTGAGCGCTCGTACATGCACCTTGTAGGTAGATTCGCATTCTCCAGTTTTACAAACCAATTGGAAAGATTTTGACAGCTGTCAAAGAAAATTTCAAACCAACGCGAAAATCCAGACTTCACGTCAGTGCTTTGGGTCCATTTTTTCGATAATTCGCTAGAATTTTCTACGGTATCTATGGTCTTGGTAATGCAATCTGGACAAAATTATACATTATTCTTCATATATGTGCGAAATTTCATTTCAATCCAATAAGTATTTTCGAAATTATCAGAAAAAATATAGTTTGAACGGCAATATTTACGGAACCCCTAGTCTAATTTGGCTCATTGATGAAAAGGATCGCGAAATTCGCGATCCGAACCTATCCTGAAAATTTCAAGTCACTAGGCCTTTTTTTTCGAAAGTTATGATTTTCTATGTTTTCTATGATTCTGATCATACGATCTGGAAGAAATGTAGCTCGAATATATAATTCTCAATTTAAATTCAAAATTTCGTCGAGATCGAATCCATAATTTTGAAATGAAAATAATCAAGAAAACTGAATTTCAAACGGCCATATTTACGGAACCCCTAGTCTTATTTTGCTCATTGATACACGTGAACGCTACATTTACGATCCACACCTATCCTGAAAATTTCAAGTCTCTAGGCCTTTCCATTACAAAGTTATAATTTTCTATGGTTTCTATGGTTCTGGTCATGCGAGCTGGACAAAATTCTGCATGTAGCTTGAGTACGTAATTATCCATCTGAGTGCAAAATTTTACCTCGATCGAATCAGTAGTTTCGGAGTAATCAGAAAAACAAAATTTCGAGCGGCCATATTTACGGAACCCCTTGGCGAATTTTGCCCAATAACGAACTTAACCGCGGCATTTGAGATTCGAACCTACCCTGAAAATTTCAAGTTTCTAGGACATTCCGTTCGAGAGTTATCGTGTATACGGCCGGCCGGACGGACGGACAGACTCGAATTTTTCGAAGGATTCGTCATCAGTGAGTCGAACATAGTCGATTGAGACCATTTTCGGCTCAAAATTCGAAAAATACAGACATCGTGACGAATGATATAGCCCTCGTATAAGTAGTACGAGCGCTCAAAAAATAATGCTTTGTACAATTTGTGAACATAGGCGGCTTAGAAACAATCCATGGCAACATAAATTGCTGTCAGTTTCCATAAACAATTTCGTCTTGATTGAGTATTTCATTGATGTTGTTATTGCGTTCGTTTCTTCTACATTAAAATGAAGGAAGGTAATTACGACAAGATCTGGAAGATGCATTGGATAATTTGCCATTCGACGCTGTGCATATTTGCTGGTTTCAACAAGATGGTGCAACTACTCATAATACCATAGCTGTTTGCCAATACCTGTGTCAGCGATTCTTAAGAAAATGGATTGGCACTCGGTGTTACTCCCTGGCAAGGTCTCCAGACCTAACACCTTTAGCCCTTTTTTTTTGGGTCATTTGAAAAATGGGGTATACAAAGCAAACTTTGAAACCTAGGAACACTTACTTCGTTCAGTACAATCAGCATTTGATAGAATTACCCCTGAAATGTTGAATCATGTTATAGATTCCACAGTGAGACAAGCGTATGACTACAAACTGGAGGCACTCTGGTTGAACATATGCTATAGCACTTAGGTACTATTCACAATCTTTAACAATAATTCTTGCCTTCTTAGTTCTTATGAACTCATGACAACTTTCACTCCGGTAATTTAAAGTTGGCTTTTATTGATGTCCAAAAAACATTTAGAATCAAATGACGATAAGAATGAATAAGAAATGGAGGCGAGTGGCACTATTTTGGAAAAGAATGTCAACCATACTTCAGAATATTCGAATGGTAATGAATCTAAAATTTGTTGGAAACAAAATTTGTATTCAAGAGTTTAGCGAAAATGTAATAATGTATTATAAGATTATTGATAAAGAGGTATGAATTGAAGTGTTATGAACTTCATGCAAAAATATTAATATCAATTGAAGTAATTGTTGAAATGTCAACCTCTTTGCTCTAAACTCTTTTTACATCTCACAGAATTGAAATTTTTTTTATCCTTTTCTAATCCTATTATACTGCTGCTAAGTTCGTCCGAATTAGAAATAGATTCTAGAAAAATACTTTTTCACATATCCAGCCACCAAAAAATCATAAGGGGAGCTAATTCCGTATTTAAAAGAGTTTTCATCATGCAGAAGAGAGTATTGGAAATAATTTTTGGATTATCTTTCAGGGAGTCATGCAGGGGAATATTTAGAGAATTTAATGTTTTAACATCAACTGGGTTGTATAAATATACATATATGAAGTATTGTTGTATTTTCGCAAGAATAATTTGAACGAAGCTTGCACCTTTCAACGCAGATATGAAACAAGGCATTATTATTTTTCATGGGCACCAGTCATCCTTCTATGGAAAAAGTTCATTTTATATGGGAATAAGGCTTTTCAATAAACTTCCTAATGTTCTAAAAAGTTTAATAGATGTTGGTAAATTCAAGAAAGACTTGTTTGCATTTTGGGTATCCCTTGAGCCTTATGATTTGATTTGAGAGATTCAATTCTTCAACTTTTTCAAAATCCTGATTTATTATTTTTGTATTATTTTTCATTTGTATATGCTTACACCATTTTCATTCTGTACTGACTGTTATTGTAAATAAAGCTTTTATATATCTAAGACCTTGTAGGAAAAAATATTCCCTAGAGTAGCTGAGGATCTCACGACTGTATGTGTAGTGGCACCATTTTGTTGAAAAGAACCAATTCTTATTGAATTCGATTACAAGAACTTTTTTTTTTGCACTGCTATCTCTCTATAAGTTGACCCGACTGTTATCAAATGGTACTTCACTAAATTCTTTATTTTATAGATACATGGCCACATCTGATTCTAATCGAGAGTTAAAAATATGGGACATCCGGCAATTGAAGGGCCCAATCAACAGCATGAAATTGGCAGCATGTGCTACTAACATAGCATTTTCCCAAACTGATATGTTAGCTCTCGGTATGGGAAACATTGTTGCTGTTTATAAGTACGTACAAGTCAACCTCATCAAATTTTTTGGCATGAAAAATTATTACCTCAATTTTTTTCAGGAATTACACTAAAACAAAAAAATACATGAAGAACAATTTCAATTCTCCTGTGCAAAATATGGTATTTTGTCCATATGAAGATGTTCTTGGGGTCGCAACTTCGAATGGATTTACAAGTATGCTAGTCCCTGGATGCGGAGAGGCTAATTATGATGCCCTAGAGGCCAACATATTCCAGAGTAAATCCCAGAGGAGAGAAGCAGAAGTTAAAGGTCTGCTAGAAAAAATTCAGCCTGAATTAATGAGTTTGGATCCTAACATCATCGGCGGGATTAATGTCCCAACATTGAAAGAAAAAGTGGAAGAAAGGACGAAACTTTTGGTAAGCTCACTATCTGAACTTTTTTTTCATCAGTATTTCTGACAGAATAATATCGCTGAAAGCTTACGCATAAACGAAGTCAACACTGGTGGCTACGCATTCACGATGAAAAAATTTCGGAGTTTATCCTAAGAACAACACTACACTCGGAACTGTTGAAAAGAAAAGTTTCTCTCCTATATTTCTCGATTATATTTAGTTTTTTGTTTTCGTTTTGGACTACCGAGCTTTGACAATCACCACACAATTATTGACCATTCTAGTATTCACATTTTGTATTGTGCTCTAACACAGCATTCAGAACCTGACTCCTGGAGCTCATATACCAGTATCATTCCAAACTACGAATTTCCTCATAAACTCCCTTTCTAAATGCTGATGTGGAGAATTTGACACAATTTTAGTGTCTTTCTCGATTGATCAATAAATGTAGAAGGGACGATTTTTTCGTTATCTGATTTAAGCCCCGCGTCAGTCACGGAATCTGCCGTGTACGGGACCATAGTGAGGTCTTCTGGCAGAAACGTAATTTGCCCCAACGATGATTTTTTTTCATTTAAGAATCTGATGGCTACATTGATCTTCTGGCTCATTAACAGGATCTTTTTTTTCAGTTTGTCAAACCACCTTCAATCAATTATGAACCTAGAAGAAAGGCTAGAGGAAAAGGAGGCTGCGCGAAAATTTTTCGAAATAAAAAAATTGTGAAAGAGCAAGCCGTTAAGGTGAGTTTCTATAGTGACAAAGTCAGCTATCGACCAATGTCCTTCAGCCATAATATATCATTATTTCTTATGTTTATTAATATTGAAATATTTTCAGGAGTTTGTCGAGGAAGTGAAAAAAGGAACAAAACAAGATAACAAAAAAAAAACAAATAATATTTTAGACAGATTTTGACAACTGGACTGGATTTTATAGGGATAAAATTGACTTTTATTATCTAATTTCGAGTGTTGTATATAATATATTTCAAAAGGAATAATAGTATTAATAATCACTCCTTTATAGATCAATAATGAATGCATATGAGTTTTATATTCAACTGCCTAAAAAATCTCATCCTAATATACAGGACGTGGTTAGTTCGTATCGTGGGCTGTCATTTCGAACTTGTTTTTCAGAATTGTGATTTTGGGGATGAATAATGGTGTCAAACAATGATTTCGGTTTTCTCGTCTTGAAACTGGCTTTCCTTGAGCGAAAAAAAAGACGAAGGCGGTTCAAGGAGTGGTGTAAACTGAGAAACCTCTGTACTCTCCACAATTCTGGAGAATCGCGATATAAATCGACTAATAAGCTGATGAACTCGCGTTCCGAGTTTTCGGAAAACTCAGTTTGGGTAGTGAACGCCATAGTGTCCAAAGACCGACAAGGAATGCCTGATGAAAATAGCCGTAGACGATCAAGCGCCCTCTTCAACCGATTGAGTCATTCACACTTTTCATCAATCATCCTCAAGCCTTACGTCAAACGGATTCCTACGGTCAAGCACGATTGATTCAAGCTTTAGTTCGAAATGATTGACCGTTTACGGCGTGTTTAAGGATGGGCGAAGTGCAAAGCGATTCAACTTATTCAAGCGGCCGCCTGCAATGACATATGTCTATGGGCCGCGTCTATATCAAGTGCGTATTGGCAGCGGAAGAACGATCACATCCTCGCCAAAATTATAAAATATCGATACTCCTAATTTTAATGCGCTTGGGAAAGATAAGTGCCATTGTGCCAACAAGGAGATTGTTTTTTGACCCCAGAATGCCTCTACCTCGCGCTAAAACTCCGATCAACTTCGGATACCCTCCAAGCATGTTCAGCCTAGGCAAAATGCAATTAGCTCGAAATGGAAAAGTGCCGATATTGATCGTATCTGTATCACAAGACATATATGAAGAAGAAAGTCAGATCGTCTAACCCTTTGGAGTCGAAGAATGAATGAGGCTGCAAAGGATCAAAAACAATTGATGAATAAAATACTATTTCAGATGCTGCAAAAAGGAAAGGACTATATGTGGGAAGAATTGCAGGAAGGAATGTTGAGAAGTTCTTGAAGAATACTGATGGACTAAGTAGTGTAGGTTTATCAACAGCGGAAATTTATAATATTGTAATGGATATAGTCCAAATTCTTCTCCGTTAATTTATTTACAGTTCACTAAGCTAATTTATCTACACGCTATCCTGTACTGTACTGCCTCCGCTTCGGGCCGATGTCGATTTACACACCGCTGCATAGTTTCTGGAACGTCGTGGTCTGTCCAGAACGCCGTGGTTGCGTCTAGAACGCTCGAGAGTCGCGACAGGTCCGGCCTAAGTTCGTTACATTGCCCCCTTCTTAAAGACATTTCGTCCCGAAATGTCATCCTCGGTGTATGACGATTCCTGCATCGCGAAGTTCGATGGAAATGACACTTCACGGTCTTCATGTTTGGTCATGGAAGATGATTACAGCAAACCAAAATCTCTACGCCGCTTGCTTTGAATATCCTCTCCAACATACTCCTTATGATTCTCCAGTCCAGCCTATCGAGACCACACGACACTTTCGGAATTGCTAGCTTCACCAGATTCTGGTCTACCATAGCGTCTGTTAGCTTCGTGAGTCTCTTCCAGACATCCTCATAAGACGGTTAACCTTGGGAGTACTTCTTGGTAACTAGGTAGAAGATGTTTCTTTGACCCTTTTTCAACTGCAGCACCCTTTCAACAACTGTATTCTGTTCTCGCTGTGTTTGTAATTTTGGAGAACAATTTCTTGGAGAACATAATAGCAATGCCTCCTAGACATTCGTAGATCTTCTGCCACGCAGTTCGCTAGTGCGCGATGTACCTTGGCTCCTCTCTGGTTGCCCCATGTAGCACTTTCTGCCCATTTGAATACAAGGACATAAACTTCTGGTATGTCACCTAATCTTCTGGTGGTTTGAGGATGCGAACTTGGTCGTGATTTCCAGCGTAAGGGGCCAATCTATTGAAGTGGGTTACCCTCTCGGTGGTTGTGGATTCGGTAGACAAGGTCGTTTATCCTTTTCATGATTTCATACGGACCTTCCCAAGAGTTCTGCAACTTTGGCGATAGTCGACGACAACGTTTGCGGTTGTGCAGCCAAACCAGGTCACCATCCCGAAACCCTCCAGCCTCGGCCTTGATGTCATACGTCTGCTTCATTCTTAAACTGACGCTCTGGAAGTTTAACCGGACTCGTTCGTGGATATCGTCTATTCTCTGTATCAAGTTGCTGACATAGTCCTCTCCCGCAGTGTCTTGTCCAGGTGGTATCCCAAACCGCAGGTCACATGGGAGTCGCAGTTCTCGGCCCATTACGACACATTTCTTGAAACACTTTGGACTCAAAGTTCCTGCCTTGGTCTGAGTGCAGCTTCAATGGAATACCGAATCGACATATCCACTCTTTCATCAAAACGTCGGCGACAGTGATAGCTTCCTGGTTGGGTACGGCATAGGCTTATTGAAATAATCCATGGCCACCAGGTTGTATTTATTTCCGATTCATCAGGAAATACATTGTAATGACGCATCGGGGCCTTAGGTCGTTTTCGAGATTCATTGCTAGCAGCACATACAGCGCACTTCCTACGCCAGTCCTGAACCCCACTTCGACAACTAGCCCAGTTAAACCGTTGCCCCACTTTCTGGAAGGTCTTCACCCCCAGAAGCTTTTATATAAGACCAGGATGCATTTTGATGATTTTATTTACAGGTTGCCAAAAAATCTAAACATTATGAGCGATATAAACAATTATATATTATATATGGTCGTTTCTCAGAAAGACTTTGTCTGCAATAAAAATAACTTTAATTTGCAAAAAAGAGGAATTATAGGTACGTAGTGTTGTTAGTTAGGGCAGTGTTGAAAATAGATCTTAAAATGAATCGATAATTAGGTTGGGTTAGGTTAGATTGAGTTAGAACAGTGTCAAATACAATTTTCATATCGAATTCATATACACACTATTGCGTGAACCACGTAAACGCGGATATAGAAAAATAGTGGAATAGCGAGTGGGATCGTTAGAATACGATGGTTTTAATTCTATCAAAAACATAAAATCATATTCATCTTCAATTGTTTCCAATATAACCGATCAATCTACCAACCTTTCATTTTAAATCTAAAAAAATAAATATAATTTCCCCATACCTCATCATTTCATCGTTTTCGATAATAAAATATATATTGTTTTTCAAGAAATTAGCGTATCTGTATCAACGTCACGAAATGAAAGTTCACCTATTTCAATTTACCTCATTATACACCCTTCATAATCTTCTTTTTCTCTGCGCGGCGCACGCTCCGGGCTCAACTGAGGCCATGTGGTCGATTGTTCCTCCGCATACTGCTTGAGTGACTCAAACCCGCAGACAAGCATACAGCATACAGAAATGCCGCAAGTCCCTTCAGTATAGGGGGTGTTGAGTTTCCTAGGTGTGTTGTCCTCGGATAAGTGAGGTCACTACAGCTGAACAGAATGTGCTCAGCAGTTTCATCCGTGCTCCTGCACGTCCAGAGTACGGTCTCTCGATGAGAAGCCTCAACAGTCTGAGACCATCGCCCGTGCTCCACTCTGAGGAAAACTTCCTTTCCACCCAACTTCTGAAGAAGCTTCTGACAGATGTGCGATAAATTGGCAGTGCGGGTTCCGGACCAATAAACTTTGATCGGGCCCCCTGCTTCGCCAATGTATCTGCCTTCTCATTACCAGGTACCTCCGCATGAGCCGGACACCAAACAACTTTCAGAAAGTTGCCGGAGCCAAGCTCACGCAGAGCTTTCCTGAATTACCCTACTAACAAGAAGTCAACTCTTACATCAGAAAAGGACTACAGTGTTCCCTGACTGTCACAGCACATGTGAATGTGTTCACCAGAGTATCCTCTGGGAATACACTCCAATGTGCAGACAAGGACCGCATAAAGCTCAGCCTACACTATGGAGCAGTTCTTCCCTAGAGGGATAGCCCGATTGAAGCGAGGTCCCACAAGTCCAACAACAGTCCCTGTTGATGACACAGAGCCATCAGTTAACCAAGTGGGACCTTCAGGCAAAAGAAGCCTGTTTGGTGAAGACCATAGATCTCTGTTAGCAATAACTAACTACCCTGTAAGGCTCATCAAAGCAGAAACTAGTGCCCGCGTGGTATCCTCTATGGAGAAGGGGTGCGTTAACATTCTCCACCATTTTGAGAGCCCTAGCGTGCCCCTTAAAGAGTCCACCATCACGCCATTTTCCCCGTTTCCGGACTCTAAGATCTGTCTTCATAGCCACCTTCTCCACAACCAGATGTGATGGTGGAAGACCTAGCATCGCTGCCGTAGGGGTAGATCTCAGAGCGCCTGTAATACTTAGACAAGCTTTCCACTGGCATTTTGTTATAATGATGCGATTGCAGGCCTTCTCCATAGAAGGCCACCACACAATTGAGGCTTAGGTTAGTACAGGCGTCACTACAGCAGTATACAGCCAATGCATAATGTGCGGTTTGAAGCCCCATCCTTTATCAAGCACCCTTCGAGTAAACCAAAAAATCACTTCAGCCTTATTCGTTTGGGACACAACGTGTTAGTCCACAAAATTTTGCGGTCCAATATCACCCCGAGATATCGAATTTGTTCGGATAGAGTTAGCCCAACTCCACACAGTCTAGGAAGTCTTATGTTGCTAGTCACTATCCTCGTGAATAGAATGATCTCTGTTTTACCAGGATTTACCGAAAGCTCGTTTTCCAAGCACCACCGCTCAATCAAACGCAGAGCCTGCTGCATCAGATCAACAATATGACACCGATTACCTTACCTCTAAGTAAGTGAGGTCATCCGCATAGGCCACCACAACGAACCCAGCCTTCGTTAACTCAGCCAATCCACAATAGCGGCGATAGAACACCGCCCTGCGGACACCGCCTCCAATGTTCGAGCCACCCAGCCGAGCAATGATGATACAAGCACTAGGCAGCGATCCCGCCCATCAACAGAGATTAGGTGCCACGCTGTGCTTGGTCAACGCTGATTGCATCACTCCCAAGGCAGTGTTGTTGGATGCACCCTCTGTATCTATAAATACAGATAGTGTGCTCTCATTATTATGTAGTCCGTCCTCAATGCAGTTGACAACCGAATGAAAAGCAGAATCAACGGATTTACCCAGCTGATAGGACTGGGAGGGGTGCAGTGGTCTAGCCACTAAAGCGACATCCCTGATGTATCTTTCTACCAACCTCTCCAGCGTCTTCACTAAGAAGGAATAGAGGCTTATTGGACGAAAGTCATTCGCTTTTGAGTGCGATGGTTTTCCAGGTTTGGGTATGAAAATAACCCTCACCTTTCTCCAGGACAGTGGTATGTGTCCTAAAGCCAGGCTCCCACGGAGTATGTGGAGCAGTGGGGAAGACAGCACGTCCAGCCCCTTGGAAAGCAGTGCCGGGATAATGCCATCCTTACCAGCTGCCTTAAAACATTCGAAGCGGTTGATAGCCCAACGTAATCGAGAGTATGTAACCATTGGTGAAGCCATCTTCCAATCCTTACATGAGGCATGCCGAGGGCACACACTTTGTGTGATTCCATTCTCAATTAAGCCCAGAAAGTGCGCTTCTAAGAGATGTCTGAAGCTTTCCTCCTCTGAGCTTGGTTTGTGCCCCCTGAAGAGCTTTAAGTAATCAATCCTTGGAGGCCCCCCTGCAGAGAGTATCCTCCTGAGCCGGTTAGCTTCAGGTGCGCCCTCAATGTCGCTACAAAAGCACCTCCAAGATTCTCGTTCGGACTTTCTTATAAGTCCAACCCTCTCGTAGCCTTAGGTTTGAGGTTTACCCGTCCCCGATTGTCAGAGAGGAACTCCAAATATCTGGACCAACCTGTTTTCCTTGGATTCCTGGAAATTTCAAGATCCCTTGCAGAACTGCTACCTTTCATGGTGAAGCAGATGTGCTGGTGATCAGATAATGAGATCACCTCCGTGGCTACACGCTAATCCTCGATACAATCGGCGATAGGGATGCTTCACATAGTGATGTCGAGCACCTCCCTTCTACTTGAAGTTATGGAGGTTGGTTTAACCCCTCTATTGGGTAGGTTTAGACTGGTTGAGAACAGGAAGTCGGCTAGAGCCTCGCCCCTCGGGTTTACACCAGAGCTACCCCCACGAAATGTGGTGCGCAGTCGCATCACAACCAACGAGCAAAGGCCATCCCTTCCGCTCGCAGAACATGACGAGCTCCTCCATTTCCTTCTATGGCGGAAGGTCCGGGAACTCGTATGGGAGATATGCCGAGCATACCACCAAGTTTTCCAGCGGTCCCTTACAGTCCGGAAACCGGACCGCTAGTCTCTACTAGTAAACTATCTACTCGTTGGTTCCGGCTTTAAACTGTCTCTACAGGGTGTTCCTAAATGGAGGTACAAACGAAGAAAGGAGATTCCTAAAGTAATTTTGGGAAAAAAAGTCCCATAAACATGGGATCGCAAACGTTTCGTTTTCGAGATACAGGGTGTTAAATTTAGTTTTTTTTCCTCATAGTATCTACACTTCACAAGATATTCAACTGAAATTTGGCATAGATATTACAATTGAGAGTTCACACCATGTGACATGCCAATTTTGATAGCAAATCTACAGGGTGATATTTTTTCTGGAACACTGTCTCCTCTTTTCCTCCAGAACTTTTTTCTGGTGAGCCACTGTCAATTTGAAAAAATGTGAACAGCAGCTTTGTTGTTTCACTGAACTTTATGGTCTCTCCTAGTTTGATCGTATGAGCTACCGATGTCGAGAAAAAAATTTTGAACGATTTTCTCGAAATCCTCAGAAAAATCCAAATTGTCATAAAAATTCAGTTAGTAAGCTGTGGTGAATTGATTCATTGTTGGTTTTGACACATCAAATTGAACTCTTTCAGTTGAATATCTTGCGAAGTGTAGATACTATGAGAAAAAAACTTGAGAAAAATTCAAACTTTAACACTCTCTATCTCGAAAACGAAACGTTTGCGATTACATGTTTATGGGACTTTTTTTCCTTAAAATAACTAAGGGAATCTCCCCTCTTCATTTGTACCTCCAATTTAGGAACACCCTATATAATGTCGTCGGAAATAGTTCGTGCCGGAGTAATTATTTTAGCTAATGCCTTCAAGAGGGAGTTGAAAAAAAAGAGAAGCAGAAAAGGAAGAGGACTGTGTGGATGTAACCATGAATAGGCAGATGTGAGATGTATGGTGTATCATCTTTACTGAAAGAGTTGAAGGACGAAGACGTTTCGGCTCATCCATTCCTCCAATAAATTGTTTTTCATTTACCTAGTTCTTCATAAAGATGTCGAAAATGTTCGAAAACAAAATTTTAATTTTGTGTTGCAATAGTCCTTTCCTTTTATATTCCATAACAAACGGTACTGCTGGTAGATATTCCAAAATTCCACGTTCCACTTCATTTCAACTGTAATTAGACAACAAGAAATGTCAAAAACGTATCCACAACGACAAAAACGCGTGTTTTTATTAGCGAGCTTGTTAGCGAGTGGAATGTTTTGCGTGTTATCATCACTATCGCACTAGCCGACTCGCTCGCTCATGAATTCGCTCGATAGCAGCTTGTAAACTCGCTCCATGTAATCGACCCTTAATCATGTTTACTATCCAATTAGCAGATTGTAAACAATCTTCGAGTTTAGTTGGAAGCTAGGCTACTTTACTCGCTAATCGCTGGCGTTTTGGATTGAAAGCTAGTAAACTAGCCGTGTGTAAACATAGTTGCTAGTAAACTAGCTGTGAGTAATAATCTACTCAGTGCAGTTCCTGCTTTTAGTATCTACAAAATTCCGAAGGAAGTTTTCGGTTTTTATTCGCGACTTGGTCGCTAATGAGCGAGTGGAGAAAGGGGCTTTTCGACCTCGAAATATATGAAAATAACGTTCGGAAAAGTTTGAAAAAAGGCGAAAACCCATAAATGTTGTCGTTTTTTGGGAAATAAACGAGCTTTCTAACGGTATCAGGCTCTTCCTCTTTCGACCCCCAAATATATGAAAATAACTTCTTGAAATGGTCGAAAAAAGGCGGAAACCAATGAATGTTGTCGTTTTTCGAAAGGAAATTATAGGCTTTTTTCTGCGGCGTTCCGGGCATCGCCAATGGAATAACTTGAAAAATAGGCAAGCTTGGTTCCATAGATCCCAGTGAATGAATTTTTTTGGATCGTAGTTAACAAAGATGTCGAAGTTGTTAGATTTCAGACATTTTAATTCCCTCAATTTTGAATTCTTTCGTAAAGAATCTGTTTGTCGAAAAGTGGTTGTTGTGCTTAAGAGGGGACTTGTCCGGTGTGATACGTTAGCTAGTGTCTTTCGTGGAACATTTTGTGATCAGACGCATCTCTAATTGGAAAAAATATATCATCTGGATTCTGGCTAGAAGCATCCTCCTGTTATTTCCAGACGTAATATGCGTTGTTACTCTGTACTCGTCTGTGCATCCCTTGGCTTTCGGTAAATTTATTTTCTTCTTTATGCATATTGAATTTTTCAGATTTTTGAATTTAATTTCATTATTATTCCGCCGATAACAATTGGAACATATGCCGCCATCTATGTTCGTCTATGTTCATCCAGTCCCGGCTTCCAGTTAATTTTATTAATTTATTTTTAAATTTTCCAAAGGTGTGAAATTTTTTTTTCAAATATGAAAGCATTCTTCAATGATTCGTTATGGTTTTCATTGATGGCAATCTATCTTTTATGTATATTTCTACCTTTTTTCTTAATTAAAAAAAAAATTAATTTCTTCAATTGTTTTTGAGAATGACGTCATCGATGATTATGTTTTTAACATTTTCTCGAGAAAACGTTCTTTGAAATCACTATTTTTCCAAAATTTCTTAAGATTCTCATACGAAGTTAATCGCATACCTAAAACGCCAATCTGTAGGATACAAAACAAAAAAATCAAGAACTTTCACCAAAGGAATTGTTCAAATTCCTCTGTGAAGCGCCAGATGAAATATTTTCACTAGTAATACCACTAGAGGTCAAATTATTGCCGGAAATTTTTTCGAGCTCATGAATATTTTGAAAATTATCCCGAGTCGAAGACGAGGGATAATTTTCTAAAAATATTCATGAGTGAGAAAAAATTTCCGGATTTAATTTGACCTCGTGTGGTATTCGGTAAGAAAATTCCACACCAAATGCGTTTATTTCCAACAACAAGTGATGAAATTCACAATATACTTTCCAGATTTATTAATTTCGTGAACACTACAAGTTCTACTATTCTCATCATTTTTTAACAGATACCTACCAGAGTTTCAATGTCGAACTTTCTAACAGTATAAATTCATTTAAATCCATAACTCGAACATACGCCACCTCTATAATAATCTACCCATCTTTCTATCATCTATCGCTCTGCTTTCTTGGTCGCCTCACTATGAGATGACACCTCGTCATCTTCGCTACTCTCGGGAACCGCTACCCTCTCTGCTGTACTCTTCGCACCTCTTGGTCGCTTCACTATGTTCCTAGCCTTAGACGCTGGTCTCCCCGAACCGCTGCACGCGAAGATTCCCGCGGAGCCACTGCCGTAAACTTCCGAATGATGCGTTCGGGAAACCACGGGCACGGTTCTGAACGTCGCACTCGACGGTTCAGAGAGACCGTGCTCGTGGTTTCCCGAACATATAATTCGGAAATTGACGGGGGCGGCTCCGCGTAGGTCGTCCGTCGCGTTTCGGGGAGACCAGCGTCTAAGTTAATAGAGGAGGTGATATGTGACTGAAAAGTCATGGAGGTTGGAAAAATTCTCCTTCAGGCGAGGGATACATTGAAGAAAACACTCGAGAAAACATTAATAATTAATTTGAAACGGCACAGAAAATCTTGGGTGATGGTGAGTGATCTAGAGTGCACATTGTTGAATGAGTAACAATGACGGAACATACAATTTCAAACTCATCTAGACGTTCTTCAGCGTCTGGAATTGTCATAAAAAATTTTGAAAACTACTTTTAATTTTTATTTGTAAAATTAAAGAAATTTTTGGAAATATGTTAACTGCTCGATTGTAGAAAAAATATTGTGTCTAATTCGAGCGCAAATCCATTGTCGGTTCAAGAGATTGCTGCATCTCTTCGTCGCGCGGCAACTGCCTGACGTCACCGTTTAGAAATTATGGCATTTTAGCGATACACGAACTGGTGACGTCCACTACGAAAAGTTTTCGAGATAGTTTTGAAACGGGATCCACGCAAAAAAAATGACCTTGTATGTGATAATGCGCAGTGTCCAATTACGCGATGCAGATAAATGTCTGTAGAGAAATTATAGCAATTTCTGCATCATGTCATACGGGCTTTAGATGCTGAACGCGCTCATTGGGCAAAATAATAGGGCAACAAGGAGGTTAGTAAACCCATTAACGGGAAAACAACATAAGAATATCGAATGTCCATTAAAAACAGATGATCCGAAACAACTGTCGGAGGAATTCAATAAATTTTTTATTAATTAAAAATCTCCCAATGAAACCACCAACGTAGAAAACATATAGAATTCCTTGTTGTGCGCTCGTACTACTTACACGAGGGCTGTATCATTTCGTCACCATGTCTGTATTTTTCGAATTTTGAGCCAAAAATGGTCTCAATCGAAAAGGTTCGACTCACTGATGTTAAATCCGTCGAAAAATTCGAGTCTGTCCGTCCAGCCGTCCGTATACACGATAACTCTCGAACGGAACGTTCTAGAGACTTGAAATTTTCAGTGTGGGTTTAGTTCCCAAATGTCGAGGTTGAGTTTGTTAATGGGCAAAATTTCATCATGGGTTCCGTTGAATATGGCCGTTCGAAATTTTGTTTTTCTGATTACTCCGGAACTACACATTCGATCGAGATGAAATTTTGCACTGGAAAATGACGTGTTCAAGCTATTTGCAGAATTTTGGCAAGATCGCATGGCCAGTACCGTAGAAACTATAGAAAATTTCAATTTTGTGATGGAAATTAGACTAGGGGTTCCGAAAATATGGTCGTTTGAAATTTAGTTTTCCCGATAATTTCAAAACTACGGATTTGATCGTGATGAAATTTTATATTTTAATGGAGAATGATATATTCAAGCAACATTTTTTTCCAGATCGCATGACCAGAAACCATAGAAAATTATAACTTCTGAACGAAAAGGCCTAGGGAAATTTGCAGGATAGGTGTGGATCTCAAATGTCGCGGTCACGTTCATCAATGAGCAGATTAAGACTAGGGGTTCCGTAAATATGGTCGATTGAAATTTAGTTTTCTCGATAATTTCAAAACTACGAATTCAATCGTGACGAAATTGTGTATTTTAATGGAGAATGATATATTCGAGCTACATTTATCCCAGATCGCATGACTAGAACCATAGAAAGTTATAACACATTAATTATAGTATATTCGAACGGAAAGGCCTAGGGCTCGAAATTTTCAGGGTAGGTTCGGATCGCGAATTTCGGGGTCACGTTCATCAAAAAGCAAAATTATACTAGGGGTTCCGTGAATATGGCCGTTCAAAATATTTTTTTCCTGTTTTGATTGGATTGGAATGAAATTGCGCAAATAGATGAAGAATAATGTACTCAAACTACGTGCGGAATTTCGTCCAGATCGCATTACCAAAATCATAGATACAAATTGGTCACCTAAAGCACTGACGTGAAGTCTTGGTTTCGCCTCAGTTTGAATATTTTTTTGACAGATGTCAAAAAATTTCTCAAATGGTTTCTAAAACTTGAAGATGCGAATCTACCTAAGAGGTGGATGAACGAGCGCTCCAAAGCCCCTGCCTTCACGGCAGTTTTTTATCCTGATAATTCCGAAACTACTCATTGGATTGAAATGAAATTTTGCACATAGATGGAGAATAATGTATTCAAACTACGTGCATAATTTTGTCCAGATGGCATCACCGAGACCATAGATACTGTAGAAAATTCTAGCGAATTATGGAGAAAAAAAAATATGTCAACTTTTTTTTTTTGGAGAGGAGAAAATCCTATTTACGGACCTCCACCATAGCTGTTTGGCGGTGTGTGACTCTTCCCTCGAATTCACGGGGGTCGTACTCACTTAAAACTCCTCTGTGTCCACTCCTAATACAAGAAGTGAGCATGGTTTGATTTCCTGCAACCGAATTCAGCTCGTATGTTGCCCAGGGGTAATTTGCCCTCGCAAACACTATACCCGACAACGACTCTGAGACTGGGAACCCTTGATGTTATTTGGTTCCACTGGGTCCAGTTCGTGGACGAGCCTTGCAACACCCTAGTGGGTATTCCACTGAGTAGCCCAATTGGTACTCTCAAGTCGTCAGTCAATATATCTGCTGACTGTTGAGACCATACACCTCGCCAGGAGAGAGTGCATGATGTGACCCTCGCAGATGTGACCCTCACAGATGAGGCCGGCCTACAAGTCAGCCTGGCAACTTCGTCCTTAACCGGATCGATATTATACTTGTCGACCTTCAAACTGTGGGCCAGGTCAAGCGGCTGCGCGCCTGACACGACCTGGACGTCTACGACCCACTCATCGTGCTCCCTCACGACAACCAGGTCAGGTTTACGAACGCCCTCTGATGTTCGTAGGCGCGGTTCGTTGTGCACCTCGAGCCCCTTATTTGTGAAAAAGCCAGAGAGTGTCTTGCACACGGCATCGTGTCTCATGATCCTTCCTTCATGAGTGCGGAAGCAACACAGGATTACGGTGCCGCTGTCTCGGTGCTAGTACACCCAGCCCTACAATTTATGTTCGTGTTGGCAGACTGTTGACATGCACGTGATGAAATTGGCGATAGTCCCTTCCGGGTATGCCCGTGCTGCCAGCATCAATCCACCGAGTGGAAGCGGTCGACTTCTCACTCGTCTAAAGCACTGACGTGAAATCTGCAGTTTCGCCTTAGTTTGCAATTTTTTGTCAGCTGTCAAAATCTTTTCAATTCGTTTTCAAAACTGGACAATGCGGATCTACCTACAAGGTGGGTGAACGAGCGCTCGAAAGCTCCTGACTTCACGGCAGTGTTTTTCATAATTTTCGAGAAGGACTATGAATTTTAGCCAAATTTAAAAAATAATTTGAATTCATTGTTGTTGTCTTTCCGGAAGGACTATGAATTTCAACCAAATTTAAAAAATTATTTGATTATTTTCTTTTCCAATAAATTCATTGTTGTCTTTTGAGAAGGACTTCGAATTTCAACCAAATTCAAAAAATAATTTGATTCCTTTTTTTCCAATAAATTCATTGTTGTTGTCGGTGGGAAGGACTATGAATTTTAAACAAATTCAAAAAATAATTTGATCCCATTCTTTTCCAATGAATTAATTGTTGTTTTTCGATAAGGACTATGAATTTAAGCCAAATTTGAAAAATAATTTAAATTCATTGTTGTTGTCTTTTGAGAAGAACTTTGAATTTTCACCAAATTTAAAAAATAATTTGATCTTCTTTTTCCAATAAATTCATTGTTGTAGTCTTTTGGGAAGAACCATTAATTCAAACCAAATTCAAAAAAAGATTTGATCCCTTTGTTTTCCAATAAATTTAATTCCGTACAAGCTGACGTTTTCGTTATTCCTTCTAGTCATAACAGGAGTAAATTTTTGGAAGAAATCGAACATATATGTGATAAATATGCAAAGAAGTACATTAGGAGCAGAAACGCAATCGAGCTGCAGTACAGTAGAGACTCAATGTCCCAATATATGAGCCCAAACAGGCGTGGAGCAACCAAACCGAAATGGGTCGTAAAATCACCAGGCAGGAGGTTGAGTCATTTAGCGAAAAGGAGGATTACTTTCTCCAGCGCAAGTTTGCAGGCCAGTAGTTCCTCCAGTGCAGCTTCTAGAGCGAGACAGATCCTGGTCGAATACAAGTGAGTGAAATTTTGAAAACTGCTACCGAACTTGGATAATACATAATATTTACATCTAACCCGATTGTGTTTTCACTTGTAATACCACTAGAGGTCAAATTATTTCCGGAAATTTTTTCGAGCTCATGAATATTTTGAAAATTATCCCGAGTCGAAGACGAGGGATAATTTTCTAAAAATATTCATGAGCGAGAAAAAATTGCCGGATTTAATTTGACCTCGTGTGGTATTCGGTAAGAAAATTCCACTCATGTGAACAAAAAAAAATTTGATTGTCAAGAAGAATATTCTGTCATTATAAACGCCAAAAAAAATTTCTAGTATAATTCGCTGTTGGGTACCCACGAGGAAAAAATTTCCACTAAAATTCATCCGTTGCGATGGTGATCTGTCAGAAATACGAGTTCTTATTGGTTGAAAATCACATGTGTGGAATTTTCACTAGTAATACCACTAGAGTTCAAATTATTGCCGGAAATTTTTTCGAGCTCATGAATATTTTGAAAATTATCCCTCGTCTTCGACTCGGGATAATTTTCTAAAAATATTCATGAGTGAGAAAAAATTTCCGGATTTAATTTGACCTCGTGTGGTATTCGGTAAGAAAATTCCACACCAAATGCGTTTATTTCCAACAACATCAATTTTCGTCTTCATCAAGTATAATATTCTGTCATTATAAACGTCAAAAAAATTTCCAGTATAATTCGCTGTTGGGTACCGTGAAAAAATTTCCACTAAAATTCATCCGTTGCGATGGTGATCTGTCAGAAATACACGTTCTGATTGGTTAAAAATCACATGTGTGGAATTTTCACTGAAATCTTTCCAGGAAACTGGAGGTCCTCAACAGAAGGCCAAGTTCGAAGAAGAGCCCGAAAAAAACGCCCTTGAAATCACCCCTGCTGAGTCCCTTTAAGGCGCTGGTCTCCCTGAACCGCGACGACTTACGCGGAGCCGCCGCCGTCAACTTCCCAATGATATGTTCGGGAAACCACGGGCACGGTCTCTCTCAACCGTCGCGTGCGACGTTCAGGACGAGGATGAACGAGACAACGAGGATGAAAACATTTCCGAACATCTCAAGCTCTATAGAAGCCAGTCCTCTCACGGAGTTTCTGAAAGAGAACCAATGCCCGAAAGTTCATTTTCGAAAGCGAAAAGTGAGAATTTGGTGATGCATCCACGAACCACGACCGAGTTGATTGCTGATAAAAAGAAGGTGAGAAAAATAAATAATATCTCTGCAAATCATTCCGCTTGAAACTTTGTCGATTGCCATCATATGCTGAAGGCGAGATGAAAATATTCAATTGAGCCTTTTTGAGCGCTCGTACAACTTACGCGAGGGCTATATCATTTCGTCACGATGTCTGTATTTTTCGAATTTTGAGCCGAAAATGGTCTCAATCGACTATGTTCGACTCACTGATGACGAATCCGTCGGAAAATTTGAGTCTGTCTGTCCGTCTGGCCGGCCGTAGGCACGATAACTCTCGAACGGAACAACCTAGAGACTCGGTTCAGTTCGTTAATGGGCCAAATTCCACCAGGGGTTCCGTAAATATGGCCGTTCAAAGTTTTGTTCCCCTGATTACTTGAAAACTACAGATTTGATTGAAATGAAATTTTGCACCCAAATGGAGAATGAGTGTTCAAGCTACATGTGAAATTTTGTCCAGATCGCATGACCATAGAACCATAGAAACCATAGAAAATTGTAACTTTTGAACGGAAACGCCTAGGGATTTGAAATTTTCAGGATAGGTGTGGATCTCGAATTTCGTGATCACGTTCATCTATGAGCAAAATTATACTAGGGGTTCCGTAAATATGGTCGTTTGAAATTTAGTTTTCTCGATAATTTTAAAACTAAAGATTCGATCGTGACGAAATTTTGTATACTAATGGAGAATGATATATTCAAGCTACATTTCTCCAGATCGCATGACCAGAACCATAGAAACTATAGAAAATTGTAACTTTTGAACGGAAAGGCCTAGGAACTTGAAATTTTCAGGATAGGTGTAGATCTGAAATGTGGCGTTCACGTTTATCAATGAGCAGAATCAGACTAGGGGTTCCGTAAATACGGTCGTTTGAAATTTTGTTTTCTCGATAATTTCGAAACTACGGATTCGATCGAGATAAAATTTTGTATTTTGAACGAGAATAATATATTGAAGCAACATTTTGTCCAGATCGCATGATCAGAACCATAGAAACTATAGAAAATTATAACTTCCGAAGAG
Organism: Aphidecta obliterata; assembly: GCA_963966015.1. Taxonomy (NCBI): domain Eukaryota; kingdom Metazoa; phylum Arthropoda; class Insecta; order Coleoptera; family Coccinellidae; genus Aphidecta; species Aphidecta obliterata. The sequence goes on along the minus strand of OZ014430.1, from coordinate 6,164,015 downwards.
AAAGGCCTAGGAATTTTCAGGGTGGGTTTGGATCGCGAATTTCACGGTCACGTTCATCAATGAGCAAAATTAGACTAGGGGTTCCGTAAATATGGCCGTTCAAAATATTCTGTTCCTGATAATTTCGAAACTACCGATTTGATTGGAATGAAATTTTGCACCTAGCTGAGGAATAATGTATTCAAACTACGTGAAATTTTGTCCAGACCGCATCACCAAGACCATAGATACCGTAGAAAATTCTAGCGAATTATCAAAAAAAAATTGATCAGCTGAAGCACTGTTATGAAGTCTGGAGTTTCGCCTAAGTTTCAGAATTTTTTTGACAGATATCGAAAATTCCTTCAATTGATTTCTAAAACTGAAAATGCGAATCTACCTATAAGGTGCATGTACTGTACCGAAACCAATGTGACCATTGCTTGGTACCGTTTGGTTCCTAATTGCGTATACCGGGTATGTTGTGCTGCCTACCACTAGGCAATGTTTTGCGTCTCAATTATTTTATGTTAGTCTTATTCGTTTACCTTTTTTTTTGTCGGTTCTTATCTGCGAGCGTCGTGTGCGAATGAAGCAGATTATTAGATTGGTTTTGCTTGTAATGAAGGTTGATTTCTTTAGCGTGAACCAGAAAGAATATAACCGATTATCATAAATTTTATAAGTTTATTGAGATTGGATTCAGGTCATTCTTTTAGGTATGTTTATGTTTCTTTGAAGTTCCTTTTCTTATTTGTCATTCTTTTAGAAATAAATCTTTGAATCCAACATTATTAAATTCCCTCATCCATTTGGCCAACTCCGACGACCCTGATTAAGATTACAGTACAGTACGAGCGCTCGAAAGCTCCTGCCTTCGGCGCTCGTACTACTTACACGAGGGCTATATCCTTTCGTCACGATGTCTGTATTTTTCGAATTTTGAGCTGAAAATGGTCTCAAACGACTAAGTTCGACTCACTGCTGACGAATCCGTCGAAAAATTCGAGTCTGTCCGTCCGTCCGGCCGTCCGTCCGTCCGTATACACGATAACTCTCGAACGGAATGTCCTAGAAACTTGAAATTCTCAGGGTAGGTTTGAATCTCAAATGCCGCGGTTGAGTTCGTTATTGGGCAAAATTCGCCTAGAGGTTCCGTAAATATGGCCGCTCGAAATTTTGTTTTTCTGATTACTTCGAAAATACTGATTCGATCGAGGTGAAATTTTGCACTCAGATGGATAATTACGTAGGTACTCAAGCTACATGCAGAATTTTGTCCAGCTCGCATGACCAGAACCATAGAAACCATAGAAAACTATAACTTTCGAACGGAAAGGCCTAGGGACTCGAAACTTTCAGGTTAGGTTCGGATCGCGAATTTAGCGCTCACGTTAATTAATGAGCAAAATTAGACTAGGGGTTCCGTGAATATGGCCGTTTGAAATTCGGTTTTCTTGATAATTTCAAAACTATGGATTCGATCCTGACAAAATTTTTTATTTAAATTGAGAATGATATATTCGAGCTACATTTCTTAGATCGTATGATCAGAACCATAGAAACCATAGAAAATCATAACTTTCGAACGAAAAGGCCTAGGGACTTGAAATTTTCAGGATAGGTTCGGATCGCGAATTTCGCGATCACTTTCATCAATGAGCCAAATTAGGCTAGGGGTTCCGTAAATATTGCCGTTCAAACTATATTTTTTCTGATAATTTCGAAAATAAATAATAAATAAATAAAAACACTCACGGTGTTTGTTTACATATATCATTACTCCATCGAAAGTGATTGAGTAATGACTATATTATTCAATCGGAGTAGATAAAAAATATTATTTGAGCCGGATTGCATGACGTCATCCACTTCCGGCGGAGAACCCGCTTTGCTCTACTACTGCGTTGGTTTGAAATTTTCTTTTGCAGTTGTCAAAATCTTTTCAATTGGTTTCTAAAACTGGAGAATGCGAATCTACCTACAAGGTGCATGTACGAGCGCTCAAAAGCTCCTGCCTTCACGGCAGTGCTTTTCGTAATTTTTTGCGTTTTCAAATTTTTTCATTTTTCGAAGTGATAAATCTTGAAGTGCCTTTCGCATTATTTTATTCTAATAACAAATGTTTCCCTAGCGTTTGTAAAGGTTGCATTGAAATTATTTGGTAACTGACTATTTTTGAGAACTTTTTGACTTACATTCTGGGAATATACTCATTTGCTCAATCGTGTCATAGTTATATTCCATAAATAATGACGCAATATATTTTTCCTATACTGGAAAAATCTCATTGAATGAACCCAGGAATTCCTCTCAAATCAGATTAAAAAATTAACTTAATTTTAGGTTTTGGTCGGTTAATTATTAATCTCAATTTGGAAAAGAAATCCATCACAACTGTGATATACTGATTTGTGAAATAAAATTAATGCAATAAAATACTTCGAATTGGTTTCCCTCCTTCACAATTCATGAATGGATCTCAAACTAGAGGGACCAACGCTAAATAACACATAGTTTTCGTACAAAATTTTCTTCACATCCTACAAGATTTCACAGTGAATAATCAATCAAAATCACAATGTAGGTACTTATCCTACAAAGTTTCCAAGCATTGTCTGAATAACAAAGGTCAGATATCTCACTGGCGCAGCCAGGGGGGGGCTTTGGGGCTGCAGCCCCCCCCAAAGACACAAATTCTTTGATTGAATTGAAAAAATTAATAAAATTATTTAAAACCGATTTATAAATTGCTAACGATAGTAATTTAACAAAACCAGTACACGAATGGGTGAATTTTTGATGAAGATTTGTAAAATTTGGGCGAGACCGGTCAAAATTTATATTGTCCTGGTTTCAGGTTAGAAAAAATGGTCACCTTACTCTGGATAGATCTCTTCGTTAGGAGCCATATGCATGCGATGTTTGTTTTCTCGGCATTCATTTATTGCAAATTTGTATTCTCTTTCAACTTTTATTAGGAGATTTTTTCTAAACGGTATTATTGTTGAAGTTCAAACTGAGGACTCACTGATTGAAAAGGATCACAAACTCACCTTTATAATAAATTGATCCGAATTGTTCACAGAAATGGTTCGAAATGGTCACCACACCATTTGTTTGATGTGGACAAAGTCTTGCCTGGTGTAATTTCGAATGGTCACCTATACTCTTATTTTTTCAAATGACCCATGAAGAAAAAAATCACAGGGGTTTAGATCGGAAAACTTAGTCATCATACGCATCATATAAATTAATTCCCGTATACTGACCTCACACAGCTGGTAATATCTGAAAATTCAAATATCAATACGAACCTAATGAAGATCCGTGCTAGGAAATTCTCATATTTGCGGATAACTCTGATATGAATGAGTTTTGGTATATGGACTTATTTTGACGAGTTCTATTGCTGGTCAAAAAAAGCCTCACCTTCAAAAGGTATATTATGATTTCGAATTCAATATTGACGACGTAAAAGAAACGACGTATTAGACGACGACGACGTATTAGATATATTAGGAACATCTGAAAGACGGCTGAATATTTGATATTATCAAAAAGGTCTAACCTCGTAAGGGAACGAGAAAAAAATCAATCGATTATAGAAAATTTAAAATTAAATATTGAGAAATTATGAATTCTTAAATTGGATTGTTCATTGATTCTTTGTTTTATTATTCCTTCCTTTTTGAGCGCTCGTACTACTTACACGAGGGCTCTATCATTTCGTCACGATGTCTGTATTTTTCGAATTTTGAGCCGAAAATGATCTCAATCGACTATGTTCGACTCACTGATGACGAATCCGTCGAAAAATTCGAGTCTGTCCGTCCGGCCGGCCGTATACACGATAACTATCGAACGGAATGTCCTAGAAACTTGAAATTTTCAGGGTAGGTTTAAATCTCGAATGCCGCGGTTAAATTCGTTATTGGGAAAAATTCGCCGAGGAATTCCGTAAATATGGCCGCTCGAAATTTTGTTTTCCTGATTACTTTGAAACTACAGATTAGATCTAAGTGAAATTTTGCACTCGGGTGGAGAATTGCGTGTTCAAGCTACATGCAAATCTTGGTCCAGCTCGCATGACCACAACCATAGAAATCATAGAAAATTATAACTTTGTGATGGAAAGGCCTAGGGACTTGAAATTCTCACGATAGATTTGGATCTTCAATGTTGCGGTCACTTTCATCAATGAGCAGAATTTGACAAGGGTTTCCTCAAATATGGCCGTTTGAAATTCAATTTTGTTGATTATTTCAAAACCATGGATTTGATCGTGATAAAATTCTGTATTTGAATTGAGAATGATATATTGGAGCTACATTTCTCCAGATCGCATGATCAGAACCATAGAAACAATAGAAAATCATAACTTTCGAACGGAAAGATCCAGGGACTGGAAATTTTCAGGATAGGTTCAGATCGCAAATTTCAAATCAGACTAGGGGTTCTGTAAATATAGCCGTTCAAACAATTATTATTGGATTGGAATGAAATTCCGCACATACATGAAGAATAATGTATTCAAACTACGTGGAAAATGTTGTCCAGATCGCATTACCAAGACCATAGATACCGTAGAAAATTCTAGCGAATTATCGAAAAGAAATTGGTCACCAATTTTCTTCGACAGCTGTCAAAATGTTTTCATTTGTTTTCTAAAACTGAAGAATGCGAATCTACCTACAAGGTGGATGAACGAGCGCTCAAAAGCTTCTGACTTAACGGCAGTGCTTTTCGTCATTTTCGAATTTTTTTCCCATCTTTCGTATATTTCTAGTTTCATTATTAATTGTTCAGTTCAGCCCCCCCCAAAACAAAATCCTAGCTGCGCCACTGAGATATCTACATCCTTTTCCTTGAAATTTGTGAATATGTACATCACTTGAGTGTTTTATACATTTGTAGTGAGGTGCATACTTTCGTGTTGTGCATGTGGAAATGAAGCAAAACGAACTCTAATTGTAATTTGTGTACAAAATTAGTTGTTTCAATTTGAATCACAAAAGTGAAGTATATTCGTTGATAATGAAATTATCTTTTATGGTAAATTCTGGACTTATAATGTCTCCTCTTGAATAATTTCCAAATAAAGATGGCAGGCCTACACAATACCAGTGGTTTTATCTCAAATGAACACCTATTTATTCAGTACTGGTTGCAGTGACTGGCTTTATTGAAAAATGTTACTGTTACTGATAATTGGTGAATTTTTCCTTGTCGGTAAGTGGACTTTTTGTGATAAGTTTTCATTTTTTTTATAATCAGATGCATCCAGTATAGAAAGTGAAGCCATGGATTTGACAAAAAAATCTACAAAAATTAATTGATGTTTTGTATTTAGCTTAAAATGCCTTAAAGGGTGATGATAAGAGATGATTTTTGATCTCTGTGGAAGAAAATTGCTTTGAGAAGGGAAGTGATCTCTGGGTAACGCCAGTTTGATGGGCATTTGAATGGTTATTCAATATTTTCGGCATTTAACTGTGATGATTAAAAAATTACCCTTAATTTTAGCTTTTGGTCGGCTAAGCCTAGTCCTTGTTTCAGCTTATGCGAAAGCAGATTCCGAATGTCTTTTGAGGGATTATGGAGAAAATAAAAGAGTTTGCGTTTGCAATTCGGAACATTGCGATTATTATTTCCTAGACTTGACACCGGATAAAGTGGACATAATAAGGACGACGCAAGATGGAGCAAGGTATATGAAAACGGTTCAAGAATTTGACGCAGCAGTAGAAAACTCAAACTCCATAATAATTGATAAGAACAAGATATACCAGAGCATTATTGGATGGGGTGGAGCCTTGACAGATACTGCTGGTATAAACATCATGTCACTTCCTGCAAGAGCAGCCGATCATTTGATGAAGTATATTTCTTTAAATTTCTCAAATAAAAATTTCCTAACTCTCAATATTTTCCAGATCCTACTTCACAGGGACAGGATCCATGTACAATCTTTGTAGAGTTCCTATGGGTGGAACAGATTTTTCAACACATGGTTACTCATACGATGATGGCCCTGAAGACAAAAACTTGAACAATTTCAAACTAGCTGAAGAAGATTTCAAGTACAAGGTAAGCAAAGGTTAGTACAGGTAAGTTATGAACAAGTTTCAACCGGAAACTGTGAAATTTTTCAGATTAGTTTTTCCAGTAAAATATTTCTTAGATTGGTTTTTCCAGAAAAATATTTCTTAGATTAGTTTTTCCAGAAAAATATTTCTCAAATAAGTGTTTCCCGAAAAATATTCCTAAGATTAGTTTTTCCAGAAAAATATTTCTCGGAATAGTTTTTCCAGAAAAATATTCCTTAAATTTGTCTCCCCAGAAAAATATTCCTTATTAGTCTCTCCAGAAAAATTTTTCTTAGATAATTTTTCCAGAAAAATATTTCTCCGATCAAATTTTGGAGTTATTTATCAATTAACAATTTCGCAGATCCCATTGATGAAAATAGCCCGTAATTCGAGTATGCACCAAAGCCAACTCAAATTCTTCACATCTACATGGGTAGCTCCAAAATGGATGAAGGAGAACGGAGAATACAAAGGGGGATACCTCAAAAAAGAACATTATCAAACATGGGCAAATTATTTCTTGAAATTCTTGGAAGAGTACAAACAACAAGGGTTAGATTTTTGGGGTATAACAACTGGAAACGAACCTTTGTTAGCGAAAATATCATTCTTGAAAATTCCGTCCGTTAACTGGAATTCAGATAAAGCGGTTAGTTCCACGAAAAAATTATTCTTCGAAATTTCGTTTTTTTTTTTTGCAGAGCGTGTGGATCAGAGATCATTTGGGACCAACTTTAAGATCGTCTAGGTTTTCAGATATCAAACTAATGGCTATAGATGATCAGAGAATATTTTTCATCGACTACGTGTCGAAAGTAAGTAAAACCGAGGTTTTTCGTTCGAATTTTATCCGTACAATCTTATCAGGTGATGAACAATGAAACTACGAGAAACTACGTGGATGGCTTTGCCGTCCATTGGTACTTCGACTCAATTATTGGCCCAAATGTTTTAACAAAAACCCACCAACGATTTCCCGACAAATTTATATTGTCTACAGAAGCCAGCATTGGTATGTATACATTTTTTTGAATAAGTTTAGTTCATTTATAAATTATCCATTATTTTGTAACTGAATCGATGCAAAGCTAAAGATAATTTAACTGACATTGTGGTCTATTTTTCCAGGTTTTCTTCCTTGGAACAAACATGTAGATCTAGGCTCTTGGGAAAGAGGAGAAAAATACGCGAATGATATAATAGATGTGAGTAGCTTACAAAATTCCTGTTGATAGATGTACAATTCTATCGATATCTGTTAAGTAGAATCTGAACAACTGGGTTACCGGATGGGTAGACTGGAATCTAGCCGTAAACCTTAACGGAGGACCAACTTACCTCAACAACCCAGTAGATTCCCCTATTTTAGTGAACTCTACAGCCGGAGAATTCTACAAACAACCAATGTATTATGCCATTGGACACTTCTCCAAGTTTATTCCGGAAGGATCTGTAAGAATTGACGCGAAATCAAATGTTGAATTGCCAATGGTTGGTTTCACTAGACCGGATAATAAAACGGTGTTGGTGTTACTTAACAAGTGAGTAGTTCGACAATTTAGGGGGTGATTTGAGGTCCAACACTTTTTGTTTTTCAGGAATAATAATAATGTATCTCTGAGTGTCAAGGATGAGTCGAAATTCATCAATCTTAATTTGGAAAAGAAATCCATCACAACTGTGATATACTGAGGGACATGTTCTCAAATAAAATTAAACCAATTGAAAATACCAAAATTCAACAATTAAAACATAAATATCTTATTTTCCATGTATTTATGAATGTATACTTCAAATTCTTCTTCTTATGAATATAAAAGAGTATTCAAAAAAAATAATCTTTAAGAAAAAGCTTCGAATCCAATTTCCCTTTAATTTTTACTCGGAGTAACAAAAGACTTTTCATAGGAAAACAATCTATTTAATTGGACAATAAACATAAAACAATAAAATTCTAACAAATATTGTATTTTAAATAATAAACAACATTACAGGTAAATGAAAAATGAGAATTATGTATTGTTGATTCATTAGTGCTTTGGTTGAGGATTATATTTCGTTTTATGATAGAATCCCAACTATGGAAGTCATTGTCTGTGTAATATTTGGGGACATGAATATTTAATTTCAAATTCGGTTACCTACCAAGGTCTGTATATTCCAAATCGGGCATACATTGTAGTAATCAACGGATGTCGTTAATTTTGGAGCTTTGTGACTGAGATGTGATACGTAAGCCATAGATAAGGAAAGCTTTGACTTCGAACGAAGCTTTGTTTTGACAAACGGAGGAAGACGACAAATAATCTTTGTATGGGCGATTGAAGGAGTCCTCGAAAAGATGAAAAGACGCAACGTAGGTTTACCATGAGAAAATTTCCGCGAAAGATATTGAATGCGAGAGAGGCACTGCGAAAAAGTGTCAACTCAGGAATTATGAGTGGGAAAGAATTTACCTTTGAGGGACTCTGAAAATGTGAGGACAGTTGTGACCTGTCGGAAACGGAGAGGTGGTCGGGTACCGCGGGCTGTTGCTCGCCATGTCAGGAACTCGTAAGTCCGTCGGGGGCTTGGGTTGAGTCCGTTGTTCGGAAGTGGAAAAAACTAGGGAATTGCCCGGTCTGTAACCGGGAGTGAGGGGTGATCGGCCGCGGGCAGTTGTTGTCGGTTGGGGGGTTGTTACTACCGGTCTGGGACCGGAGGTGAGTTATGCGGAAGTGGAGAACTCGGGAGAGTTAATTTTTTTGAGTCGGGGAGTCGCATTAGGGGAAGTTCGAAAGTCGGGATGTTGCCGCAATAAGAACATAATTTCAGGTTCACTACTCGATTGAGGAGGAGTTGCTCGCGGGAACCGTTCGATCTTTTCTCCACGTGCCGAAGGGAAGAAGAATCATGATTTGTCTTGGATAGGAAATTACGAAGCAATGTTTGCCATTTAAGTGCAAACAAACTTTCTGCTTCCCCTAGTGGATAAAATAGTCTTTATCATTATCCATATTAGGTTTCATTGGATTGAAAATGTGATTTCCCACAACTTACAAATACTCCGTGAAAGTGAATGTTGAGTATGCGAAACCTTGGCACTATTTCCGGTTAAGACTAAGGCACCAAAAAGATAATTTCGCTCGTACCACTTACACGAGGGCTATATCATTTCGTCACGATGTCTGTATTTTTCGAATTTTGGGATGAAAATGGTCTCAATCGATAGAGTTCGACTCACTGATGACGAATCCCTCGAAAAATTCGAGTCTGTCCGTCCGTATACACAATAACTCTCGAACGGAATGTCCTAGAAACTTGAAATTTTCAGGGTAGGTTCGAATCTCAAATGCCGCGGTTTGGTTCGTTATTGGGCGAAATCCGCCCAGGGGTTCCGTAAATATGGCCACTCGAAATTTTGTTTTTCTGATTACATCGAAACTACTGATTCGATCGATGTGAAATTTTGCACTCAGATGGATAATTACGTACTCAAGCTACATGCAGAATTTTATCCAGCTCGCATGACCAGAACCATAGAAACCATAGAAAATTATAACTTTGGTAATGGGAAGGCCTAGGGAAATTTTCAGGATAGGTGTGGATCGTGAATGTAGCCTTCACGTGTATCAATGAGCAAAATTAGACTTGGGGTTCCGTAAATATGGCCATTTGAAATTCAGTTTTCTTGATAATTTCAAAATTATGGATTTGATTGTGACGAAATTTTGTATTTGAATTGAGAATGATATATTCGAGCTACATTTTTTCCAGATCGCATGATCAGGACCATAGAAACCATAGAAAATGATAACTTTCGAACGGAAAGGCCTAGGGACTCGAAATTTTCAAGGTAGGTTCGGATCGCGAATTTCGTGGGCATGTTCATCAATGAGCAAAATTAGACTGGGGGTTCCGTGAATACGGTCGTTTGAAATTTTATTTTCTCGATAATTTCGAAACTACGGATTCGATCGAGATAAAATTTTGTATTTTAATCGAGAATGATATTTTAAAGCAACATTTTGTCCAGATAGCATGACCAGAACCATAGAAACCATAGAAACTTATAATTTCCGGGAAAGGCCTAGAAACTTGCAATTTTCAGGGTAGGTTTGGATCGCAAATTTCGCGGCCACGTTCATCAATGATCAAATTCAGAGTAGGGGTTCCGTAAATATGGCCGTTCAAAATATTTTGTTCCTGATAATTTCGAAACGACTGATTAAATCGGAATGAAATTTTACACCTAGCTGAAGAATAATGTATTCAAACTACGTGCGAAATTTTGTCGCATCACCAAGACCATAGATACCGTAAAAAATTCTAGCGAATTATCGAAAAAAAATTGGTCAGTTGAAGCACTGACATGAAGTCTGGAGTTTCGTCTAAGTTTCAGAATTTTTTTGGCACATCACCCGCATCCTCGCAGAAAAAGTCATCGTCGAACGGACGTTCTCCCTGGAGAAGATGTTGACGGATTCAGACTTCTTGAGGTCGGCCCTCAGGACGCCCGACAACCTCTTGCTCAGCCTGTTGGCGCTTTGCGCGAAGTCGAAACCGCCGCCGAAGGTGTCGCCCTCCTCGCAGGTCTTTTCCTCGTTTATCACCCATATGGAGTTGTCTTCGGAAACTTTATTCGTAGAAAAATTGTTTTCGAACAGTGATTTCGATCTGTTGATACGGGCGCGGTTTCGAGTTCTCGCAGTCTTCCTTTGCAGCTCGATCATCTACAACTGCTGCCTCAACTTGGCCGTCTTCGTCATGACGGGAACCTCCGGTTCGATGTTGAAATCGTTATCGAACTCGCGACTCTTCTTACGGTTCTGCATGGTGAAGGTCTCCTTCAGATCGAACGAGCTCCCCTCCAGCTGCTTCTTGTTGTCCGAGAAGTCGGATTCGAACTGAGGTTTCGCGAACTGGCCGTAAGGAGGCGGCTTGTTCTTGTAGCTGTCCCCCGTCAGAGAGCCTGTATCCGGTTCGTGTCTGTAGGCGGGTTCCGAATATTGCGACCCCTGCTTCTGGACCGCCTGTTACCTTTGTATCACTTGTCGCGCTCGCCGTCGCTCCAAGCTGAAAATTACAAATAGTGGTTAGTTCGAGGTCTGAATGCGCCGGTTAAGCTCGTTAATGTAGATATAGCCGACTGAATTTTTGCTTTCTCGATGGGCTCGAAAATGACCAATGGAGGGGGAATTGAAGTAATAAATGGAAGTAAAAAATGATTTCTAACGATTTCCTAGTGTCATTATATGTATTTCTTGAATTTTCAGGTTTTTAGGATCGAAAAAATATTTTCGTTCGTTCTGGCCAGTGAAACGGATTCGAAGGAAAAATAGGGATGTTTACACTTCAAAATGGAAGAAAGAGATGAGTTTTCAAAGATTTCCACAACCCAAGATCCTTTTTTTTGTGCGCTCGTTCTACTTACACGAGGGCTATGTCATTTCGTCATTTCACGATGTCTGTATTTTTCGAATTTTGAGTCGAAAATGGTCTTAATCGACGAGGTTCGGCACACTGATTACGAATCCGTCGAAAAATTCGAGTCTGGCCTTCCGGAAGTAAGCACGATAACTCTCCAATGGAAAGACCTAGAAACTTGAAATTTTTAGGGAAGGTTCGAAACTCGTTGAGTTGGTTATTGGGCAAAATTCGACCAGGGGTCCCGAAATAATGGTCGTTTGAAATTTAGTTTTTTTGACAATTTCAAAACTACGGATTCGATCGTGACGAAATTTTGTATTTCAATGGAGAATGATATATTCTAACTACATTTTTCCCAGGTCGCTTAACTATTTTAAATTCAAACGAATTATCGGATGAAAAATCGTTATATTTCTGTAACAGCTGATTCGGCATACTTGACAAAGAGCTGCTGTCATTTTTTTTAAAGCTGTCAAAACTGTCTTCAATAATTGGTTTCTTGAACTGGAAAATACCAATCTACCTACAAGGAGGACGAACGAGCGCTCAAAAGCTCCTGACTTTGCGCTTTTTATAATTTTTTGTCTTTGATATCACTGAGACAGAAGTGATGCCTGCCTCAGAAAAATTGAAGAATTCTAATGCATGTTGCTATGACGACATTACAATCAGCTTGTTGAAGACTTCAAAACTTGCATCTCTAAGCTAGAATCTCCGTTATAACTTATACCTTGAATTGCATTCTGGAGGAAGGCATTTTTCCAAATGCTCTGAAGGTGAAGATTGTGAGACCTATATTCAAGAAAGACGAAGAGGAATTTGGAAATTATAGACCCATAAGCCCACTTAGTTCCTTCCCAAATATCATTGAAAATATAGCAACACGATTAATTAAGTTCTTCCAGAGATTCAATATCAAATTGCCAACATGGCTATATATGACAAATAGAAATACAGAAACTGTCATTGAGAGCTAATATTGGCTATTTGAGATGCCTTGGAAGGGGAAGATGTGGCATTGGGCTTGTTTCTTAATCTTTCGAGAGCCTTTGACTGCGTTGACCATCAACTGCTTTTATATTGGAAAAGCTCGAAAATTCTGATACTAGGATAAGCTTGTAAGCATGGGCACCTCATACATTTTGCTGATGATACTATTAATTTATTTGAACTTGGTTCGTTATGACTCGGTTGGCCTTCCAGGAACTACGACCACATGGATCCTTTGTTATCTACCCTACTCATTCATACAAACCCTACTCATTCATACAAACCCAAGAAAGCAGTCAATTGTGTTGATAATCCGAAGACATCCCTAGGAGCCTCGGCCCTTACCTCGCGAGTATGAATGAAGATACTAACATCTTGGTAAGGTGTAACAACTTCCAAACATCATTGGTTTTATTCAGTGCAATGCTGGGTGAATTATTTATAATAACAAATTTATTGATCCAATTGGCTACATAGCGGTGTTCCAGATAGCACTTTCAGCCTGCCCAATTTCGAGCTATTCAGATGTGACAATCTTGTGAAAGTTGGCTATGATGGTATTTGTTCATATGTCATTACTGAGATCTCCGAATGTTTTCAGGTCTCTGATATCTCATTACTTCTGCCTGAGATTGATGTTATTTTCTAGAGTTGTCTGTTATTGTCTGTTAATATAGTGTAATGAATACATTTAGTCCAAATTCTTTTTAAATATTCCATTTACAGTTTACTAATCCTAATTCTTCTACACCAACCAATAATTTACTTACACGGGCTATCAAGTCCTATACTGTACTGTTCGTTTTGGGCCGATGTCGATTTATATACTCGAAAAGGACTTTCGCGATGTCTCTGGAAACCGTTCGAAGCGTCCCGCAGTCTCTAGAATCTTCGGGGTCCTTTCTGTCGGTTCTAGAAAGCTCAGCAGTTGCGGCAGGTCCGGCTTGAGTTCGTTACATTTCCCCCTTCTTAAAGACATTTCTTCCCGAAATGTCATCCTCGCAGTGTGGCGATACTTGCAGGATTCTCCATATCTGCATCGCGAAGTTTGATGGAAATGACACGGACGTCATGTTTGGTCGTGGAAGATGGTTACAGCAAACCAAAATTTCGACGCTGCTGGATTTGAATATCGTCTCCAACATACTCCTTATGATTTTCCAGTCCAGCCTATCGAGACCACAGGGCTATTTCGGAATTGCTAGCTTCACCAGATTCTAGTCTACCATAATGTTTCTTAACTTGGTGATACTCCTCCAGACATCCTCAAAAGTAGAAGATGTATCTTTGGCCCTTTTTCAACTGCAGCACCCTTCCAACTTCTGGATTCCGCAGTGTTTGGAGTTGATCAAATTTCTTGTCGAACACAACAGCAATGCCCCTGGAACGCAGTGTGCTAGTGCGTAATAATCAGGCACCTTGAAGGTCTTGTGGCTCCTCTCTAGTTGCACCATTGAGCACTTTCTGACCGTTTGAATACAAGGACATAAACTTCTAGTATGTCATCTCATCCTCTGGTGGTTTGAGGGTGCGGACTTGGTCGTGATTTCCAGCGTGAGGGGCCAATCTATTGAAATGGAGGACCCTTGGTTTTCCTCGAGGTGGTTTGTGGATTCGGTAGATAAGGTCGTTTATCCTATTCATACGGACCTTCTGCAACTTTGGCGATATTCCACGACTACGTTTAGGGTTGTGCAGCCAAACCAGGTCACCATCCTGAAACCCTCCAGCCTCGGCTTTGATGTCATACGTCTGCTTCATTCTATCGCTAGCGCTCTGGATGTTTAACCGGACTCGTTCGTGGATATCGTCCATTCCATGTCTCAAGTTGCTGACATAGTCCTCTCCCGCAGTGTCTTGTCCCGGTGGTATGCCAAACCGCAGGTCACATGGGAGTCGCAGCTCTCGGCCCATTACAATACTAGCAGGGGTTTGGCCAGTTGATTCATGTACTGCAGATCGATAGGTCATCTGGAACAAATGGAGATACTGGTTCCAGTCTCTTTGATGGTCAGAGATAACCTTGGACAAGTAGCGGTTGATTATTCTGTTCATCCGTTCCACCATTCCATCGGATTGCGGATGAAGCACCGTGGTCCTTGTTTTGTTGATGTTCAGCAGTTGACACATTTCTTGAAACACTTAGGATTCAAAACTCCTGCCTTGGTCTGAGTGCAGCTCTAATGGAATACCGAATTGACATATCCACTCTTTCATCAAAACGTCGGCGACGGTGATAGCTTCCTGGTTAGATAGAGCATAGGATTCTGTCCACTTACTAAAATAATCCATTGCCACCAGGGTGTATTTATTTCCGTGGTCGGATTCGGGAAACGGGCCGGCAATGTCGATAGCGATTCTCTCGAATGGGCTGCCTACATGGTACTGATGCATCGGGGCCTTAGGTCGTATTCGAGGTCCTTTGCTAGCAGCACATACAGCGCACTTTCTGCACCAGTCCTGAACATCATCTCGAGAACTAGCCTAGTAGAACAGTTGCCTCACTTTCTGCAAGGTCTTCTTCACCTCCAGATGTCCTCTGGCAACCCCGTCATGGATTTCCCGAAGCACTTCTTGTCTTCGAATCCTGGGTACAACTATTTGGTGTCAGTCTTCACCACCACTCTTGGACTCCAATACACGCTTCAGTATCCCATTGTCTAGAGTGAAAGAATTCCATTGGGCCCAGTAGGATTTAACGACTGGTGGGTGACCTGCAATTTCCTGCCATGATGGTCTTTGATTGCACTCCTTCCAGCTGATGACTGGTCATCCACGTTCTGGATCTTTCTCTTGGTCTTTCTGAATATTGCTGTCATTCCAGTTGTCATCTACCGCGCCGGTTCTACAAAGTATTGCTACTTCCTCTTCTGCTCGTCAGCAATAAGAGCCGTCATCTGGGCATTTGCTACGCACATGCCCTATTTTTCCACAATTCCTGCAGTTTATCGGCCTACTCTCAGGTCCTTGATCACTTTCCTTATGGCAGCTTCCATATCAGCAGGCTCCTATGGAACTCCCTTATTCTTTCGGATTTTACCTTGAACTCTGCAGGACTGCTTTGCTGCTTCGAACTCTAATGACCGTGCCAGTGCGTTTACGAGATGTGCTGGTCTGACTAATGTCAGTGCTAGTCTGGTTTCCTGGTCACCGAGTCCATCTTAGAATGCTTGAACCGTCAATCGCTCCATTACGTTCTCCGGTGTGGCCGGATATGCGAGACGTACCAGGCGTGCAATATCAGCTTCGAATTCTTGTAATGACTCGCCTGATTTCTGGTAACGATTCTTCAATTGGGAGTGGTATACGTGTTCAAAATGGGCCTGGCCAAACCGTAGTTCCAGATGTTTGAACAACTGATCATCCTCCTGTTCTTGGGCGGTGAGGGTCTGCAAAATATCTGTCGCTTCTCCCCGCAATGCCAGTGTAAGTGCTGCAGCTCTTTCCACTCATTTGCTTTGGCCGCAGCTTCGAATTGACGGCGGTAATTTGCCCATGGAGCTTTTTCGTCGAATTGGGGCGGCTTCATGGAAGGCTTCTCAATTCCAGAATTGATCTTAAATCCTGCATTCCTTTCTTCAGGTTCAGCGTTGAATTCTCATTGACCATGTCCGTGGTTCGCGCAGCATAAACTCGTTTTTCCAGCTTGTTAATGGCTTTCTTTATTTTGTCCATTTCTTCCTCGAATTTATCTATGTCTGTGTTCATTTGCTTCCTTATATTATCCATCTCTGTGTTCATTTGTTCCCTAATGTTATCCATTTCTGTCTCTCTTCTTCCTTCTACACTACATAGTTCCTGTTTTAGGCCTTCCGTGCTTTCCAGGAGCTTCCCTTCCTGGTTTCTAGAATTCTCTTGGATCTTCTCCTCCGGATTTCTAGAATTTTTCAGACATTTTTCTTCCAAAATTCTTGCAGATCTTCTTTCAAGGATTTGGAAGTCTCTTTAAACTTTTCTTCCAAAATTTAAGAATTTTCTTCCAGATCTTTCAAGGATTTAGTAGTCTCTTGAAACTTTTCTTCCAGATTTCTAGAATTTTCTTGCAGATCTTCTTTCGAGCTTCTAGAATTTTCTTCCAGTGTTCTTGAATTTTCCTATAGTTTATTCATTATTGAACTCAAATCACGGGAGCACGGGAGTTGGTCTCAGGGAGTCGAGGCTTCTCATTGAGAGACCTTTCTCTGGACCTGAGGTCAGGAGACTCCTGGCACTAGAGAGAAGACAGCTCAGTCTGGTGACCGGCACTTTGACTGGCCACCTGCTGAACAAACATTTGAAGAGAATGGGACTGACTAGTTGCTCTTTGTGCCGGTGGTGCAGGAGCACGGATGAAACTGCTGAACACATTTTGTTCAGTTGTAGACCAGGCAATAGAGCAGAAAAAGGGTCATTCTCTTCTTCAAACCGCGAGTGGGGAGTTACGTGGGGTGGTCCGTGGATGTTCAGTGATATGTTTTCGACTCGCAAATATCATTACTTTTCTTGAAATTGCGAAGAAAACCAAAAATATCGGTGTTTTTTTAGTTTTTAGCTTGTAAAATCTGAACCAATGGAGCGATGCTAATACATTCAACTGACGAATTGTAGAGAATGAAAAGATGTAAAAAAAAATTACGAAAAGCACTGCCGTGAAGGCAGGAGCTTTTGAGCGCTCGTACATGCACCTTGTAGGTAGATTCGCATTTTCCAGTTTCGGAAATCAATTGAAGGAATTTTCGACAGCTGTCAAAAAAATTCTGAAACTTAGGCGGAACTCCAGACTTCATGTCAGTGCTTCAGCTGATCAATTTTTTTTCGATAATTCGCTAGAATTTTCTATGGTTCCTATGGTTATGGTCATGCGATCTGGACAAAATATTGTTTTAATATATCATTCTCGATTAAAATACAAAATTTCATCTCGATCGAATCCGCAGTTTCGAAATTATCCAGAAACCAAAATTTCAAACGACCGTATTTACGGAACCCCTGGTATAATTCTGTTCATTGATTAACGTGAACGCGACATTTCAGATCCACACCTATCCTGAAAATTTCAAGTCCCTAGGCCTTTCCGTTCGAAAGTTATGATTTTCTATGGTTTCCATGGTTCTGGTCATGTGATCTGGAGAAATGTAGCTTGAATATATCATTCTCCATTAGTATACAAAATTTCGTCACGATCGAATCTGTAGTTTTGAAATTATCAAGAAAACTAAATTTCAAACGACCATATTTACGGAACCCCTAGTATAATTTTGCTCATAGATGAACGTGATCACGACATTCGAGATCCACACCTATCCTGAAAATTTCAAGTCCCTAGGCGTTTCCGTTCAAAAGTTACAATTTTCTATGGTTTCTATGGTTCTGGTCATGCGATCTGGACAAAATTTCACATGTAGCTTGAACACCTCATTCTCCATTTGAGTGCAAAATTTCATCTCAATCAAATCTGTAGTTTTCAAGTAATCAGGGGAGCAAAACTTTGAACGGCCATATTTACGGAACCCCTAGGCGAATTTGGCCCATTAACGAACTCAAGCGAGGCATTTGGGATCTGAACCTACACTGAAAATTTCAAGTCTCTAGGTTGATCCGTTCGAGAGTTATCGTGCTTACTGACGGACGGACGGACAGACTCGAATTTTCCGACGGATTCGTCATCAGTGAGTCGAACATAGTCGATTGAGACCATTTTCGGCTCAAAATTCGAAAAATACAGACATCGTGACGAAATGATATAGCCCTCGTGTAAGTTGTACGAGCGCTCAATGAGTGCTAGTGCAACTCAATCGGGTCATCATTATCGGAGGAAAGCCGGAAAAACCGTGAAAATCAGCGTTTTTTCAAATACTCATAACTCGGCCAATTTCGAAGTTGTAGCGCTGGCTTTCCAAATGAAAGTAGTGGTTAATAGATACTTTAAGTCTGCATAACCCAGACGTTGTCCGATAAATAGTTTTTGCGTAATTGCGATTTGAATTATTTAAGGATCTTTTTTGCGGAAGAGCTGGATGCGTCGGAAGTAGTCCGATTTCAATTTACAAAACGGATTTTGAAAGAAGAAGTATAGTACTACAAAACGGCAAACTTGATTTTTCGTTAAAAGTTGCGAAATAGGTGAAATATACGTGGAAACATGACCAAAACCGGCTCAGTGCCCTTTCTGGGACGGATAGTGGGGGTAGCCGGCGGACGCGGGGAACGAAAATCGCGCTGAGGCCGGGCGCGAATATTTACGTATATACCCCCACTACTTGACTGCAATCGAGCATTCGGCTGATTTTGGTCATGTTTGCATGCTTTTTTCACCTATTTTGAAGCATTTTAACGAAAAATCAAGATTGCCTTTTTGTAGTATTATACTTCTTCTTTCAAAATCCGTTTTGCAAATTGAAATCGGACTACTTCCGACGCATCTAGCTCTTCCGGAAAATAGTGCCTTAAATAATTCAAATCGCAATTACGCAAAAACTATTTATCGGACAAGGTCCGGGTTATGCACACTCAAAGTATCTATTGACCACTACTTTCATTTGGAAAGCCAGCGCTACAACTTCGAAATTGGCCGAGTTATGAGGATTTGAAAAAACGCTGATTTTCACGGTTTTTCCGGCTTTCCTCCGGTATTGATGACCCGATTGAGTTGCACTAGCCCTCATTTTTTTTATCTTTTCATTCTCCACAATTCGTCTGTTGAAAGTATTAGCACCGCTCCATTGGTTCAGATTTTACAAGCAAAAAACTAAAAAAACACCGTTTTTTCTGGTGTTTCTTCGCAATTACAAGAAAAGTAATGATATTTGCGAGTTGAAAACATATCACTGAACATCCACGGACCACCCCACGTAACCCCCCACTCGCGGTTTTCTTCTACGATTTTTGTCACGAAAAAATCTCTATTGCCTGGTCTATTGTAGCGACCCCACTAATCTGAGGACAACACACCTAGGAAACCCAACACCCACTATTCCTATGGTGAAAGGGACTCCTCCTGGTCGACTTGCGGCATTTCTGTCTGCTTGTCTGCGAGACTGAGTCTCTCAAGCAGTATGCGGAGGAACACGGAGTGTGCGCCGCACACAGAAGAAGAAGAAGAAGAACTCAAATCAACTCCGGGAACTTCAAATAAAAATGTTCTACAGTGATTATTTCCTTCCTTTTAATTTTGACCAATCGCTATCAAGAATTGGTATGTCAAATATAAATTTCAAGTGGAAAAATTACTTAACAACTGTCAACTTAGCTGTCACCAGTTTTTCCGGAAAAAAATTGGAAAAATTTCATGCAAGTTTGACAAGTTGCTTTGTAAAAACAAACTTGATGGTTTCTATGCTTTGTTGCTATGTACCGTTACCAACAACAAAGATCACAAACAACGCTTACGAATTTATTAATTTTTCAACTGAAACTCAAAATGAATCGGTTTGGAAATGTTTCCGGAAGTCAAATTAATGCGGCTGTTGAAAATAGTGTTCCACTAAATACTCAGAAAATTCACACATAAAATGTTCATTTAACTCTGGAAATAATCTTACCAAATATCCCTCGGGCATCTAATTTTTCCTGTGGAGAAATTGGAACACTCGTTTCTAAGTAATCTGTTTCAACAAATAGCATTCGCGAAAGTGGAAAAATTCGAGTCGAAGACGAGGATTTTTAAAACCACTCTCGCTCATGCTATTTGTTGAAACAAATTACTTAGAAACTCGTTTTTCCGAATTTTTCCGGAAAAATTAAATGCACTAGGGATATTATCCCCGAAAAAATAATTGAACAAATGGGTAAACAAGTATTTCATTTGAAATAAATCATGAAAATTGCTCGAAAATGCCACCGTTTTATTCGATACATTTTTTTTCTCCTTTCAAATTATGTCTAATAGCCTTTTTGGTAATTTCTGGATCATTTCGGTTCTAATAGCAGGCAACTTCGATTCGTTGTATGCCAATATCCTCATTTCCAATCTCAGACGCTCATACTAACGATTTCAATTATCTTCATATGAAATAATCAAAAGGATTGAAATCTGGTGATCTATGGGGCCATGCATGCGGTACACCTCTACCTATCCACCATATTCGGATAGTTCTGTTCCAAAAAGTACCTGACAATAACTCTAAAGTAAGGTGGAGCCCCATAATGCTGTAAATACATTGCTTCACTTTTTATACCGTCGAGTAGTACAGGCAGATGATTTTGAAGGAAATCCAAAAGAAATATCACCCGTAAGCCGTCTTGGCAGAATGTGATGTCCAATCAATCGATTATTATAAACTCCACACCATACCTACATTGATTGAGAATTTGTACTAGGAATTCATGTGTCTGTCTGTATTACTTGAAGGTACGAATATTGCAGGAATGTATTTACAGCATGATGGGGCTCCATTTTATTTTAGGGTTATTGTCAGGAACTTTTTGGAACAGAACTTTCCGAATATGTGGATAGGCAGAGGTGGACCGCATGCATGACCTCCTAGATCACCAGATTTCAATCCTATCTATTATTTCCTATGGGGATATTTGAAAGCTTTAGTATAAGCGTATGAGATTGGAAGTGTGGAGATTCTCCTGCAACGCATCGAAGTTGCCTGCAATAAGATCCTTAATGATCCAGAAATGATCAAAAAAGCTATAAAACATAATTTGAAATAAGCAAGAAGATGAATCGTGCGAAACGGTGGCACTTTTCAGCAACTTTCATGATTTATTTCAAATGTTTTACTTGTTTAGTCACTTGTTTATTTATTTTTCCACTGTTGATCATTTTGAATAAATTATTCAAACTCCATATTTTTCTGGAAAATTCTTGAAATTATTTAACGGAATATGAAAAAATATAAATTTTCCATCAGTCCAACAGACAATCTTTCGAATTTAATTTCAATGTACGACATTTCTGTAAAGTAGGTATGTGGAATTTTACTATCGAATTAAATCTTTCGACAACAATTTTCATCAAATGGCATGTGGGACATAGAAATCTACTGGTTCCCAGCGAAAATTCTCTGCTCTTTCCAAATATTCTAATCTAATTCCAATATTCCTTCATCAGGGTGTTGAATCTCAGCTTGCGAAAAGTCCCATATTTTTCTAATACGGACCTGGATTTTTTGATCATTTCAAAGATCAATCGATTCACTGGTGGAAGTATGTTTTACGTTCCAAATATCAATCGATTATATTGGATTGTTCAGAAGTTATAAGCAATCGAAAATATTGGCGAATACATTAATCCTGGCATGTTCTTCTTATATGTAATTCTGTTACATTCACCATATACATATATAAAATAAATCAAGTTGAACAGGCTGCGTGTTTTAATTGTGCAACCACTTTGTTACCAATCTAACTATTTGTGAGTAAATCAACGTATTTTTCATTATTTTACGTTCACTGTGTTGTCAACGAAGTAAATATTCTAAATATAAAAGAAAAAGTGTATTTTACGCTTCACTTCATGAGTTATGTCTCATAGAATGTAAAATTTACTACTCTGTTACTGCACAACCCTGTTACCAGCGCGTGGGCGTGGTAACAGAGTTGTTGAGGAAGTAATAGAGTTGAATATGTCTATATCACAAACTATGCACTTAAATTTCATGTTCCCAACGATATTTTTTCATGATAGTTTTTTTTTTAAGTTACTTCTTATAAGCTTGGTGAGTACAAATAAAATGTGTATATTTCAATGAACTGAAAAACATTGTTGCATGATACTGTGTTTCATTGCGATTTCGAGATGCCTATCACGCCTGCTGAGAAGCAGCGACGATACCGAGAACGGCCTAAAAATGATCCCGAAAAGGAAGCAGAATCTAAGAGAAAATATGGAGAGAGATACCATGCAAACAAATGCTTAGTTAGAGATTTAACAACACGTGAACATCGAGGAAAAAAAAGGCCATCTGCGAATGCAAGACAGAGAGATAAGGCTTTTTTTCATTTAGTCAGGGGGAATCATCATGAAAGAACTATATCCGATAGAAAGAACAGTGTCTTCGTGTGAAGCACGACCTGCTCCAACTAAACCTAACATATTGTTTTAGGTTCCGGTCATCTATTGCCTATTATCAACCTTTTAACTCTTTCGGTTTGTGTCCCTTCCAAGATCTTCGTCGCGTGATTAGTGTGTTACCCATGCCTTTCATAGGAGAGTTTCTTCTTCTTGATATTTGAAAGTGAGATTACTCGATTTCTGTTTCTACATAGATGATCTTTGGGTATTTTGTGATAGGTGGGTATCCTAATCACATCTTCTGCAGGAGTGTAGTCAACCAGTCTTTTTAGCTCATCATTTGGGGCGTGACATGCTTTTTCAATGATCTTCTCAGCCTTCTTTTTTTATGAAATGAATCTCCAAGGCATATTAATTGCTGCTCTTAGCAGTTTATTTTCTGTTTTTTGGATTTTCTCTATATGGCAGTTGACTGCATGGCCCTGTGCCTCCAAACCATATATGGGTCATTCAAATTAAAAGTAGTGTATCGCCATATTATAACATTTAGTCATAACTTTCTTGAAAAAACTGAAGCAACTCAAATATATATTTGCAGTGCAATCACATAGAAGGCGCTACTGCATTATCCCGGGATCTAAGACTATTTAATGTTATTTCATTAAGCAGTTGAATATAAATTCAAGAAATATGGAGATACTCCACTTTTACAATGAACACACATATCATATGTCAGTTTCGGTCTTAGAGATAAGGCCAGAACTCTTCGTATTGTTATGTTCACCCCAGAGTCGGCTCCTCTCCTCGTTTGTCCAGCCCCTTCAGGTCAAGATCAAGTTATTCTAAATGCTGATTCGCATTTGTCTAAGCCCAGCTATCTTCTTCCCGTGAAAAAACTCCTAGTCCCATCACATTAGCAGCTTCTCGTGGCAGAAAGTAAGTAAGAAGAAACAGATCGAAGTTATTCAGAGATAACATAAAATTGAAGGAACACTAAGAAGCAATAAACAAAAGATACGAGCTTTATACAGGGTCTTTCACGAGGAACCTCACCCATATTTATACGGGAAACTACTGAACGTATTTTCATGAAATTCAGCACTTATAAGTATTTCACGATGCTGATGAAATCTAAAATATTTTCAAGGCATGAGCACCTCCGGTTTTCCGGAAATGACGTCAACTTCCGTTTTTCAAATTAGAACACCATTTTTTTATTGCAGAAATAGATTCCTTAGAAAATTTCAAGTTATTTTGATGTGACATTTTTCAGTTTTGGTTGGAAAATTCTCTCTGAGCGGGAAAATTCGAAAAAAAAATCGAAAATAGAGCTCCGCTGAAACAAGAATAACTTCGAGGTTTTTGGATGGAAAATTTTCATTTTTGGGATTTTTCAAGATGTAAGATTGATGTATCCACTTTAAAAATCGAAATCGTGATTCATGATACAGGGGGTAAAAAAATCGCTTTCAAAGTTAGGGATGACAAAATCGTGAAAAATCAATTTTTTCAAATTAGAACCCCATTTTTTGAGCGCTCGTACAACTTACACGAGGGCTATATCATTTCGTCACGATGTCTGTATTTTTCGAATTTTGAGCCGAAAATGGTCTCAATCGACTATGTTCGACTCACTGATGACGAATCCGTCGGAAAATTCGAGTCTGTCCGTCCGGCCGTCCGGCCGGCCGTAAGCACGATAACTCTCGAACGGATCAACCTAGAGACTCGAAATTTTCAGTGTGCGTTCAGTTTCCGAATGCCTCGGTTAAGTTCGTTAATGGGCCAAATTCCACCAGGGGTTCCGTAAATATGGCCGTTCAAAGTTTTGTTCCCCTGATTACTTGAAAACTACAGATTCGATCAAGATGAAATTTGGCACTCAAATGGAGAATGAGGTGTTCAAGCTACATGTGAAATTTTCACCAGATCACATGACCAGAACCATAGAAACCATAGAAAATTGTAACTTTTGAACGGAAAGGCCTAGGGACTTGAAATTTTCAGGATAGGTGTAGATCTCGAATGTCGTGATCACGTTCATCTATGAGCAAAATTATACAAGGGGTTCCGTAAATATGGTAGTTTGAAATTTAGTTTTCTTGATAATTTCAAAACTACAGATTCGATCGTGACGAAATTTTGTATACTTATGGAGAATGATATTTTAGCGAGGTGTTATCGCTATTTCGAATCGCGCTCCCTGATGGGGAAACGGATGTGTGTTTCGTCCCACAGTTTGCTGGTGGACTCATCAGTAGGGCTGATCCAGCAAACTGTTGCCCTAGACACCTTCACAAGGAAAGTGGTACTCTCCGTTCGTCGAGTGCCTCTATGAAGAGATCCGCGGGAGACAACGCGGAGTGACGTAGCCGACAACGCCATCTTCTAACGACGGCGGAGAGCCGCCACAATATATTCAAGCTTTTTTTCTTCAGATCACATGACCAGAACCATAGAAACCATAGAAAATCATAACTTTCGAACGGAAAGGCCTAGGGACTTGAAATTTTCAGGATAGGTGTGGATCTCGATTGTCGTGATCACTTTAATCTATGAGCAGAATTATACTAGGGGTTCCGTAAATACGGTCGTTTGATATTTTGGTTTCTCGATAATTTCGAAACTACGGATTCGATCGAGATGAAATTTTGTATTTTAATCGAGAATGATATATTAAAACAATATTTTGTTCAGATCTCATGACCAGAACCATAGAAACCATAGAAGATTGTAACTTTTGAACGGAAAGGCCTAGGAACTTGAAATTCTCAGGGTGGGTTTGGATCGCGAATATCGCGGTCATGTTCATCAATGAGCAAAATTAGACTAGGGGTTCCGTAAATATGGCCTTTCAAAATATTTTTTTGCTGATAGTTCCGAGAATACTGAGCGGATTGGAATGAAATTTTGCACCTTGCTGAGTAATAATGTATTCAAACTACGTGCAAAATTTTGTCCAGATCGCACCACCAAGACCATAGATACCGTAGAAAATTATAGCGAATTATCGAAAAAAAATTGATCAGCTGAAGCACTGACATGAAGTCTGGAGTTTCGCCTGAGTTTCAGAATTTTTTTGACAGCTGTCGAAAATTCCTTCAATTGATTTCTGAAACTACAAAATGCGAATCTACCTACAAGGTGCATGTACGAGCGCTCAAAAGCTCCTGCCTTCACGGCAGTGCTTTTCGTAATTTTTTATGGCAGATATTGAATCTACGTTAAAAAATAATGTGAGTGTATGCATCACACCCTTGCCCTAAAATGGATATTTTCTGAGTTATTCACAAAAAACTGTTTTTCGTCTTGAATTTTCAGCTATTTCTTTTCCCTTCACGCCAAAAAGATGAAATTTTCAGGAACTGTTATTTGAACCATGCTGTAGATTTTTCACCCCTTCTTGAAACCGACTTCAAGTTACTATTAGGAGAACCATGGCAAACTCTCGCAGTTATAACTAGAGAAGATGCTCAAAGTTTTGACCGTTAATTTCTAGACATTTATTTATACGTCTCAGGAATGCTTCGTGCGTTGCTCTTCTTATTTCATCGGGAGGAAGAGATCTGCAAAAGTGTTTAAAAACCAAATTGAGTTTCAAAACTATAAAACATGGTAAGTTTTTGCATATGGTTCATAAGGAATTATTTATTTATCACTGGAGAGAAAACCGATGGCCGATTAGTTGAAATAAAGAGGTTTCCGATACAAATTCGAATCCAAATTCGCCATCTATTTAGGAACAACCTGTAACTTTTTTCTCTCGCATTTTAGGGTAGTAAAATCTAAAACATGGTTTAAGTAACAGTTCCTGAAAATTTCATCTTTTTGGCGTGAAGGGAAAAGAAATAGCTGAAAATTCAAGACGAAAAACAGTTTTTTGTGAATAACTCAGAAAATATCCATTTTAGGGCAAGGGTGTGATGCATACACTCACATTATTTTTTAACGTAGATTCAATATCTGCCATAAAAAAATTACGAAAAGCACTGCCGTGAAGGCAGGAGCTTTTGAGCGCTCGTACATGCAGCTTGTAGGTAGATTCGCATTTTGCAGATTTGGAAACCAATTGAGGAAATTTTTGACAGCTGTCAAACAAATTTTCAAACTAAGGCGAAAATCCAGACTTCAAGTCAGTGCTTCAGAAGACCAATTTTTTTTTCGATAATTCGCTAGAATTTTCTATGGTATCTATGGTCTTGGTAATGCAGTCTGGACAAAATTTCCCACGCAGTTTGAATATACTATTCTTCATCTATGTGCGAAATTTCATTCCAATCCGATGATGAGTTTCTAAATTATCAGAAAAAAAAAGTTTTGATAGGCTATATTTACGGAACCCCTAGTCTAATTTTGCTCATTGATGAACGTGACCGCGAAATTCGCGATCCTAACTTATCCTGAAAATTTCAAGTCCCTAGGCCTTTCCGTTCGAAAGTTACGATTTTCTATGGTTTCTATCATTCTCAATTTGAATACAAAATTTCTTCACGATCGAATCCATAGTTTTGAAATTATCAAGAAAACCAAATTTCAAACGGCCATATTTACGGAAAATTTTGCTCATTGATGAACGTAACCGCGAAATTCGCGATCCGAACCTATCCTGAAAATTTCAAAACCCTAGGCCTTTCCGTTCGAAAGTTATGATTTTTTATGGTTTCTATGGTCCTGATCATGCGATCTGGAAAAAATATAGCTCGAATATATCATTCTCAATTTACATACAAAATTTCGTCACGATCAAATCCATAGTTTTGAAATTATGAAGAAAAATGAATTTCAAACGGCCATATTTACGGAACCCCTAGTCTAATTTTGCTCATTGATGAACGTAACCGCGAAATTTGCGATCCGAACCTATCCTGAAAATTTCAAGTCCCTAGGCCTTTCCGTTCGAAAGTTATGATTTTCTATGGTTTCTATGGTCCTGATCATGCGATCTGGAGAAAATGTAGCCCGAATATATCATTCTCAATTTACATACAAAATTTCGTCACGATCAAATCCATAGTTTTGAAATTATGAAGAAAACTGAAATTCAAACGACGGAACCCCTAGTCTAATTTTGCTCATTGATGAACGTGACCGCGACATTCGAGATCCACACCTACCCTGAAAATTTCAAGTCCCTAGGCCTTTCCATTACAAAATTATAATTTTTTATGGTTTCTATGGTTGTGGTCATGCTAGCTGGACAAAATTCTGCATGTAGTTTAAGCACGCAATTCTCCATCTGAGTGCCAAATTTCACCTCGATCGAAGTAGTTTCGAAGTAATCAGAAAAACAAACTTAACCGCTGCATTCGAGATTCGAACCTACCCTGAAAATTTCAAGTTTCTAGGACTTTTCGTTCGAGAGTTATCGTGTATACGGACGGACGGACGGCCGGACGGACGGACAGACTCGAATTTTCCGACGGATTCGTCATCAGTGAGTCGAACATAGTCGATTGAGACCATTTTCGGCTCAAAATTCGAAAAATACAGACATCGTGACGAAATGATATAGCCCTCGTGTAAGTAGTACGAGCGCTCAAAACGGAAGAGATCGAAAATTGAAGATGGTAGCCAAGCAAACAAACAGGAATATGCAATCTTATCAAATGCTATTGAAGAAATGCTATTCAGGAGATATTCGAAATAGAGGATGTTGAATGTTCTGGGCAGTTCCATAAAGTATTGCTGTGAACCAAGGCTACATACGGAAAAAACAGCCTCCCTGCTCAAGATGAAGGTTTCAAGAACCAAAATTGAAGAATTATTTTAACGTGACGACATATCAAAAGTGGCTGCTCCGTTTTTCTAAAAAAAAATAAAATGCAGAAGCGGTAGGTACTTACTCGATAATATGACCCACCTGTATCTTTCTTTTAAACTTGAAAATCCTACCCTGAGATGCAGTTACAAAACTTTAACACGATATACACCATTTAATGCTTTGCTTCCGACTGTTACTGCAAGAGAAACATGTTTGTGTCGAAGTCATACTAATATCCAATACTTGGCAATTGTTTCGTGAAAAAACAAAGTAATACCAACCTAAACCTATACGATCTTAAAATGAAAGGAGTGCAATTTAGTCGAGTTATATACAAAAAAAACAACTATGTTACTGTATTACAACTCTGTTACTTTTCTGTCCCAAATATTGAAAGACATACTAAAATTTTTTATGAAAAGCTAGTTGATATAATAAAGTTGTATGGAAATACTTCAATTTTTTAGATATTTATACGGTCATATATTATAGTTAGCAGTTGATATATAAATTTTTAGAGAACTTCAGTATAATTTAATAGGGACCTTCACAGTGTTTTTCGCGCGGTAAGGAGTGGCTTAGGTCATGCGATCTGGACAAAATTTCGCAAGTAGCTTGAACACTAAGTGTAAAACTTCATCTCGATCAAATCCGTACTTTCGAACTAATCAGGAGAACAAAATTTCGAAAGGCCATACTAACAGAACCCCAAGTGGAATTCTGCTCATTAACATACTCAATTGCGGCATCTGGAACTAAACCCACACTGAAAATTTCAAGTCTCTAGGTCGTTCCGTTCGGAAGCTATCGTGTCTACGGCAAAATTCGGAAAATACAGACATCGTAACGAAATGATATAGCCCTCGTGAAAGTAGAACGAGCGCTCAAAAAACATGCAAAAGAAAAAGCACGACATGGTGCACTACGCTAATTAATATCTAATTATTGTCCATTAAACGTTGTAAAATTAACAGGAAATGTGTATATATAACTTAGAAGTTCTGGCAGTAGAGGCCCATAGAGATTTCGGGTTAGGAAGAATCAAAGCGACATCAGAAATATCCACACTATGTTCGACTTCCCTAATGGGAAACATGAACGACCAGGTTCCTGTTTTTATTTCTCAAACACGAGACCTTCAATTCTGTTTCAGTAAATTGACTCGTAACTTTTGTTGCGTAATAGACAACCGACTTTTTTCTGCAAAATTTTACTGAAATAAAACAGTTGTTCTTAGTTTGTTCGGGTCTCACTGTATCATCAATTTTTTTTTACTTCAATGTTATATTTAGCGCTGCTTTCCTGTAAGACAATCCTCCTTCTAAAACATCTTTCACTGCCAATACATGACTTCTTCATTGATTGATTTGGATCTAGTTCCTTTCTACTTATAATTCCGCACCATTTTCGCAATTTTTCTGAAAAACAGAAACCTGTTGATATATGCGGGTAAATTCGTACAGTCTGGGCACATTCATAGGCGTACGAATGTTCCTCTGCAGTACGCGTACGAATCTGCCCCGAACGGCAAAAATGAACGATTTTTACCTACAGATAACTCAAAATGAAAAAACCGCAAAATATATTCACTATTATTATTATAATCGTAGTTACTTACGATTGCGCAAAAATCCTATAGAATTTGACACTTCACTTAAGCATGAAACATCCAGAAACATCGACGTTATATTTACTTTGAGCATGAAAAAACACATTTTTGCCTGTCGTGTCGCTCGCAGTGGCCGCACTAGCGGCTAACTTCGTGGACAAGTAGGGATAACTCACTTCTACCCACACATGCAAAGCCGAAATAAATAAGCTGTTCTATCAAGTCGTAATATCGACTGTATGAAGCTGCCCCGTGTACGAATGGTGCCAATCTTTCCCTACATTTGGCGTAGAAAGTTCTTTGTCCAAGGTGAAAACCCTGAAAACCAATAATTCGAAATACCACAACGGTGGGGTAAGAATTTCATCAGTACCAGGCCCACTTCTTTTGGATTCTTCTATTTTTTTCGATTCTTTCCGAAATGAGCCAGGGAAACTCTGAATTTTTTCGACCACGTAGTTTCGACTTGCTTCGGGATTTCTTGTCGACCAGTTTTTCGTAAGCTACATTCTTCAAGTTTCTTTTCGTGTTGTCTTTGGATTTCATCTTCCATAAACATGGAAATGATTTATATACTTCAATGAACTCTTTATTCCAGAAGCGTGAATCTCCCATGTTCCCTTCAAATTAAAAAATTGCATGAATAAACAATAATACATACCTACTGACGAATTCTAAATTCCTACCTCACTCTCAAAATCCCGCGCGAAAACACAAATTCATTAAAATAACACAGGCTTATCGCCGGCGAAAGAATGTGCGAATTTTTATACGTCCAATAACCGAGCGAAAAATTGCCTTTACACTAGCACGCTGTCGCGCGCGACTGGAGCGTAAATGTAAAGGTCCCTATATTGACACACGTACGACATAAATTCAGAAAATCCTCAATAACTCAGGAATTATTTGTATCCGGAGCATAAACATCTTTGAACACTATCATTATTTTTTTCGCAGAATCCAACGCAATCATAAAAAAATTACGAAAAGCACTGCCGTGAAGGCAGGAGCTTTTGAGCGCTCGAAAATGCACCTTGTAGGTAGATTCGCATTTTCCAGTTTTAGAAACCGATTGAAGGAATTTTTGACAGCTGTCAAAAAAATTCTGAAACTTAGGCGAAACTCCAGACTTCATGTCAGTGCTTCAGCTGATCAATTTTATTTCGATAATTCGCTAGAATTTTCTACGGTATCTATGGTCTTGGTAATGCGGTCTGGACAAAATTTTGCACGTAGTTTGAATACATTATTCCTCAGCTAGGTGCATAATTTCATTTCAATCCGATCAGTAGTTCCGAAACTATCTGGAAAAAAATATTTTGAACGGCCATATTTACGGAACCCCTAGTCTCATTTTGCTCATTGATGAACGTGACCGCGATATTCGCGATCCAAACCCACCCTGAAAATTTCAAGTTCCTAGGCCTTTCCGTGCAAAAGTTACAATTTTCTATGGTTTCTATGGTTCTGGTCATGCGATCTGGACAAAATATTGCTTTAATATATCATTCTCGATTAAAATACAAAATTTCATCTCGATCGAATCCGTAGTTTCGAAATTATCGAGAAAACAAAATTTCAAACGACCGTATTTACGGAACCCCTTGTATAATGTTGCTCATAGATGAACGTGTTTACGACATTCGAGATCCACACCTATCCTGAAAATTTCAAGTCCCTAAGCATTTCCGTTCAAAAGTTACAATTTTCTATGGTTTCTATGGTTCTGGTCATGCGATCTGGACAAAATTTCGCATGTAGCTAAAACACCTCATTTTCCATTTGAGAGCAAAATTTCATCTCGATCGAATCTGTAGTTTTCAAGTAATCAGGGAAACAAAATTTTGAACGGCCATATTTACGAAACCCCTGGTGGAATTTGGCCCATTAACGAACTTAACCGAGGCATTTGGGATCTGAACCTACACTGAAAATTTCAAGTCTCTAGGTTGATCCGTTCGAGAGTTATCGTGCTTACGGACGGACCGCCGGCCGGACGGACGGACAGACTCGAATTTTCCGACGGATTCGTCATCAGTGAGTCGAACATAGTCGATTGAGACCATTTTCGGCTCAAAATTCGAAAAATACAGACATCGTGACGAAATGATATAGCCCTCGTGTAAGTAGTACGAGCGCGCAAAAATAGAGTTCCAATTCAAAAAACAAAAGTTATGGGAAAATTATGATCACAATTTTTGACAGAATATTTGAATTCTCGATTCTTCTTCGAAAATTTAGAAACAGTTTGTGCTTGAAATATTGAGCATAGGATTAACGAACATAATACTGACTAAGCATATATCTCCGTATTTTTCGATATTTTGAAAACTGTTTCGACGAATAGGTATATTTAAAATTGAATAATCGATCATCTGAGGGACGAAAAAATTAAAAAAAATTTTCGAGAAATTTATTTCAACTCCCTATATAACTGAAAGTGTTCAGGCTTAAAGAATATTTTAGCTCAGTAGATAAAGTCGAACAATATCATAATCCAAACTTTCAGATTTCAAATCCGGTTCTCAAGAAACGTCTAGTAGGCACACGAACTTGGAACACCCTGTATATTGGCTGTTTATCTGAAATTATCAAATTCAGTAATGAAATAAGAAAAAATATTCTAGGGTAGATAAACTAATAGCAGTCAATATCTGAAACACTTCTATTTTTAATCTCAGGGCATTTCTAACACCTTGCGGTTGTCATATAGCTGGAATCTGCTCTGCTATTAGTTGACGCACTTATTATTCTTCTCTGTGGCTGCAAATAGTTATTTAATCAACTAGTTCATTAATGACAGCAATTAATGGTCGAAATATTTTAACGCGTGAGCGGAGCGAGCGCGTTAATGTTTGCAACCTTAACAATTCATCTTTTCTCAATGCACCCGCTACTCCGAATATCAAAGCGACCTACAAATCAAACAATGATAATTATTTCACTATAACGAGATAATGAGAATAAGTTGGAATAACGATTCAAATGAGTTTTATTTTTACCTTCGACATCAAGAAAACACTATCAGGAGCATTCGCTATGAACTCTCTCACATGTTCTTTTTCGAGAACTTTTGATTTTTTTGGGATATATCCCTCTCTTTTCCGTTTAATAAACATCACCAGTTTGTGGTATCTGTTTATATCAGTATTGTCTTTCACATTTGGTGTTGATTTCAGCATCGAATATTTTGGCCATAAACTTGCTAGATGCCCCTTTTCTGCAATACCCGTAAAGTATGCCAACAAAACCGTTTCCGTAAAGTTCCGAACCTTCTTGTCCTTGCACTAAGATCTGAATTCAGCATAGGTTTTCTCATATAAATGGCGGCTCTTTTCAGGAAGCAGACTCAAAGTTGCTGCTTCAGCAGTTTTTGTCACATCTGGCAGTGTCAATGGGATATTATGTAGTAGCGTAACGGATAAAATCAGATTCTGATCGAAAGCGAATAAATAAATTTGACAGCTCGATCGTGCTCCGACATAGATGCATCTATGCTTCGACTGAATATTTTATAATCGGTTGCCATGATAATCATGCATTAATACAAGAAATCATGCATTAATAGGGGTCATTAATGGATGATTTCGAGTGCGTTAAAATGAGCTTTTATTCTATGTTCGACGGAAAAACATTTTTGAGCGCTCGTACTACTTACACGAGGGCTATATCATTTCGTCACGATGTCTGTATTTTTCGAATTTTGAGCCGAAAATGGTCTCAAACGACTATGTTCGACTCACTGATGACGAATCCGTCGGAAAATTCGAGTCTTGTCCGTCCGTCCGTATACACTCTCGACCGAGACGACCAAAAAACTTGAAATTTTCAGGATAGGTTCGAATCTCGAATGCCTCGGTTCGTTATTGGGCAAAATTTGCTTAGGGGTTCCGTAAATATGGCCGCTCGCAATTTTGTTCTCCTGATCCTTCGAAACTACTGATTCGATCGAAGTGAAATTTCGTACTCAGATGGAGAATGACGTTTTCAAGCTACATGCGAAATTTTATCCAGCTCGCATGACCAGAATCATAGAAACCATAGAAAATTATAACTTTGTGATGGAAAGACCTAGAGACTCGAAATTTTAAGGATAGTTGTGGATCTCGAATGTTGCAGTCACGTTTATCAATGAGCAAAATTAGACTAGGGGTTTCGTAAATATGGTCGTTTGAAACTCATTTTTCTTGATAGTTTCAAAACTATGGATTTGATCGACGAAATTTTCTATTTGAATGAAGAATGATATATTCGAGCTACATTTCTCGAGATCACATGACCAGAACCATAGAAATCATAGAAAATCATTACTTTCGAACGGAAAGGCCTAGGGACTTGAAATTTTCAAGATGGGTGTGGATCTGAAATGTCGCGTTCACGTTCATCAATGAGCAGAATTATACTTGGGGTTCCGTGAATACGGTCGTTTGAAATTTTGTTTTCTCGATAATTTCGAAACTACGGATTCGATCGAGATGAAATTTTGTATTTTAAACGAGAATGATATATTAAAGCAATATTTTGTCCAGATCGCATTACCAAAACCATAGAAACCATAGAAAATTGTAACTTTTGCACGGAAAGGCCCAGGAACTTGAAATTCTCAGGGTGGGTTCGGATCGCAAATATTGCGGTCACGTTCATCTATGAGCAGAATTAGACTAGGAGTTCCGTAAATATGGCCGTTCAAAATATTTTTTTGCTGATAGTTCCGAAAATACTGAGCGGATTGGGATGAAATTCTGCACCTAGCTGAGTAATAATGTATTCGAATTTTTTTGACAGCTGTCGAAAATTCCTTCAATTGATTTCTAAAACTGGAAAATGCGAATCTACCTACAAGGTGGATGTACGAGCGCTCAAAAGCTCCTAACTTCACGGCAGTGCTTTTCGTAATTTTTTTGGTTTCATTCAGAAAATTTGTTTGCTATCTTCGAGTTCCAGCAAACGCTGGGAATCAATCAAAGGCAAACTTAAGCTCACTACATATAAAGCCATTATCGGACACAAGATGGAAGCAGAATCGAGGTAGTGAAGGCCATACCATTGCAATTCAATAATGTTATAGAATGCATTGATAGCTTAAAAAATCAAACAGAACGATCAGACAGTCTCATTGATTGTAATGCAGTATTGAGAAAATGCTCAGTTTTGAGCAAATTATGGCAATCTGTCCATCTGAGTATTGCTTTCTTCAATGAACCGGGGGGTTTCTACCCTTATTAATTGTATTCCGCTGTCACCAATTTACCATAACCATAAGTTGTTTATCTAGAAAATGCCTTTTACACATATCGATAGTACAAGTTCTTAAGATGGAATTTTTTTTTATTATAACTCTAAATTATCCCGCTGTCACATATCTCATCTATTTTCCGAAAGGTCTAGGTTCGTGCTCTCTGCACGAAGAGAGAGTCTTTTGTCTGATATTTTCTGAGGAACAGGTATTCAGGAAAGAAAACCTCGAAATTTTAAAAGAACATATTATATTAACGAAACATGATGGTAAAATGCGTTCATAAAATCGAAATTTTCACAGACATCAAAGAGAACATCGAACTTAAACATCTATCTTCCACCTAATTTCTCATAATCGTTGGTCTGCAAAGCACCTAATTCCTTTTTGTACCTATTTTGAAACAAAACCACCCAGCGATAGTGGCTTTTATTTTCATTCGAACTCCCGAAATCGAAATACGGCTTTTAACTCTACCCAAAATAAAACTTCTTAAACACTTATTTCCACGATCTAATACAATTACTCCCTTAATCCGAACTCCGTACGATTTTACCCTTCTTGGTTCCCTCTCCGCGAGCAACTCCTTCTAAATCGAAAAGTGAACCTTTATTCTGTACCTTTCGTGGCACCTTTCCGACTTTCAACCACCCCTAACGCGAGTCCCGGACTCAACACAAATTAACTCTCCCGATTTCTCCTCTTCCACACAACTAACCCTCGATCCCTGACCGGTAACTGACTCTTCTCGAGCCACCCCCAACCGACAATAACTGCCCCTCACGGTCCACGACCGAAAACTACCCCGGCTTCTAACCGGCTTTTTTTCCCTTCCGAACAACGGACTTAACCCAAGTCCCGACAAATTCCCGAGTTTGACCTCGCGGCAACCACCCGTGGTCCGCGACCGATCACAGCTGCCACTCGCACCCCCAGGGTCCCTCAAAGGTAAAACCTTCTTCCCACTTCGAAAACATAATTCCTGAGGTGACACTTTTTCGCAGCGTCTCCCACGCTTTCAAATTCTTTCTCTGAAATTTTCTCATGGTAAACCTACATTGGGTCTTTTCATCTTATCGAGGACTCCTTCAGTCGCTCATACAAATTTTTATTTGTTGTCTACATACCTCCGTTCATCAAATCAACGCTTCATTTTTGGTTTGAAACCAAAGCTCTCCTTATCACAGTCAGACAGCTCCGAAACGTAACGACATCCGCTGATAACTACAATGTTACTCGACTTCGAATATGCAGCCCGAGGTAGGTAACCGAATTTTAAATTAAATATGTATCCATTTCCCAACTATTACATTTCCAACATTTGCGTACATCTTGTAACCATATCAGATAAGATCGGCGATTCGAAAAAGGAAGCTCGTCAGTTCATTGAAAAAGGGCAGTTTAAAGAATGTTCGATTATGATAGTAGCGATCAACCAATACAGTCCTCCAAGAGCCGATATGAAACAGATTTACTCAACACCATGATTGAATCTTCAATGAGCCATATGCATTCAAGATTTATATCTATACGTTTAACCGTTTCAACAATAAATATTTTTCATCAAAATCGTTACAATAACAATATTTCAGATGTTCATACGTTAAAGGCGGAAACACATTGTTGTCACGTCGCGTGAGCTCACGTGCTGTGCTATCACGCAAAATCACGTCATCTTCGCAAAATGTGCAACCACAATAATGCATGGAAGTTTATGCGCTTAGAAACACACTGTTATCATTTGACGCGGTCACGAGGTTAGCATCTGCTGTCACGTGATAGCACACCAGAGCTATCTCGCAAATTTACATTTTCCTACCGCACGTGATATCACGTCTGATATTTTGTGAAGTGATTGAAGTGAAAAATAAATGAAAATTTGATCGAACTTGTCAGGCTTCATGAAGAAGAGCTTGATGAAGAAGAATCTGTTTCGCTGCATCACGGAATACTTAAAAACTACCCGAATAGCTACCTCTCGACACCGCGAATGTTGAATAGTGTGTCTCTAAGCGCAATATCACGTGATGTCACGTTCCACGTGACGTCACATGAGCTCACGTGACAACAATGTGTTTCCGCCTTGAGTGTAATAAAATCCACTAGTGATGGTTTGTTTTAAGTTTTAATGGAAATAAAAAGAACTGGAGTTACATACCACTACAAAACTTATAAGTTATTTCCCAAAACAACAATATAAACAATTTAAAACATAATAATAAGGTCTAAGAATAAATATTCATTCAGCAAATAATTACTTACAAAATGTATCTTACACAGGGTGAAGTGTATGGAATTTTTCAGAGGGCAATCCCCCTTCCCATTTGAGATTTTAGGGGTTCCTCTCATCACGCTCACAGGGTTTGATACAAATCGATTGCAACCAACCGTATGAAAGATCCTCCTACCAACCAATGTTTACCTCTATTTCCTTTTTTTCTGATTTTGCATGAGGGCTGAGATATATAAGGGTGCGGTACCTTCTTAAAATAACACACCGTATAGGAAATATTTGTCTGACATTACACCCATATGCACGCACATATATTGAGCCCTACCGTATGCATGATAATGTTAGAGTTAGACCAATTTATACTGTCGCAAACCTTCTGCTTTATTGCAATCATACCTAATCCAGATAATCTTTTCTATGTCGTGGTGGATCGCAGATAATTTTTGATTTGTAAAAGCTCCTTTCACCACTTGCAACGGTTACTGGTAAAGTAAAAAAATCCAGATCGCACTACTGACATTGGGACCAAACCTCAAATCAGTAATACATTTCAAACTGTCTTGATGAGACAAATTGCTATCTAAAAACGTAACAAGATATGATAACTCCTCTGAAAGTTCGAATATCACATGAGTTTTCTCAAGAGTGTTACAATATTCTAACAATTCATTTTTTGGGAGATCTCTTAAGGCATATATTTCAGACTGAAATGAAAAATATTAACAGAATATGCTCACAAGTTTCTTAAGGAAGAGTAATCTCTGGATAATAAATGATTCTGCCAGATGAGACTAAGATTCAATGAAAACTATAAAGAGTAATACTAAGAGTGACTGAGTTTAATTTGATTTCGGTTGAAAAACACGCTCTGACAATTGAAGTTTGAAAATCCATATTTGCCGCAGAAATGGAACACACACATTTGTTCGTGAATTGAAAGAAACAATATTATTATTTTAACGAATAATAAGTGGTTATATTCGGTGCCGGAATAATGTCTTGAAAAATACCAAATACAAGTAATTACAACTTACCTTCAATGAAAAACTTCCAACACTTTCAATCTTGACACACATTGAACGAACATTGAAATATTGATTTTTTGCTTTTCTCGTCACAATTAAGAAGAGGAATTTGTAAATTTTTATTTTTTTTTATTTCTAAACTCTGATTGGTGAATTGAAAATAAAAATTATTTTTGAAATATCACGGATGTCGCCTAAAAATCTAAAAAAAACCTATCATTATGAACCACCATCAAAGACGTCGTCCTTCAAAGCTAGCTTGATGAGATGTAGTGTAAAAACTCGTGAAAGGGCCTTGCAGAGAATCGCATGCCGAAATTTCCGACTGTAATATTTTATGATCAGAGTGCGGCACCTTTGAATTTTTTTCATAATAATTGGACCATATTTCTCTTATTTCTGACCTTATATTGCATTCTTATCGGGTACTTTGAATATCCATATCGCTTTTCCGACGAATTATATGAAGAATCACAAACAATATGGTTCCAAATTTACCCGACTTCATTGAAGATGTGAGACAGCTGCTCCAGTACATAAAAGAAAACAACATAAATAAAGATTTGACAGGTGCTAGAACTCATCAAAATAGGTCAAAATTCCAAAAATCCATTATTTTATCGGTGTCTTTGTGAACTTCCTATTTTTTTTTATAGGCAATCAGTAATTTTTCCTTTCCTTAGCTTGAACTATGATAATTATGGGTACCGTTCAGGAAGAATCTCATAATAAAAGTTGAAAGAGAATATACGAATTGCAATAAAATCCAGCACTTTATTTACTTGCTGCCATATGGCCATATGGCACCGTGATTAATTGCAGATCTTCTAACAGAGAAATAACACGATACAGAGTCGTTTCAAGATCTTTATGCCCAAAATTTTTTGCACTTTTTTCAAATTGAGTATTTTATATGATCAACTTCAGGTGAAATGATCTCTTTAGATGAGTTCTACCAACTGTCGAAAAAAGCCTCCACTTGAAAAACACCCTGTAGAGACATCAGAATTTTGTTAACAATACCAATAAGTACAGCCTCGGCTGAAAGTTTCTCAAAATTAAAACTGTTTGAAAAGTATTCGAGAATTATAATGAATATATAAGGAGATGAGGTTTTAAACTTTGGCAGTCTTATCTATTCAAGCACATTCCAGCTGGACTACGATATGATTATCAATAAGTTTAATCCTTTTTTACTAGTCAAATATTTGAAAATAAATATTTAACTTTTTAAGTTGTTTTTTTTTATGAAAACGTTTTCTTGCGTAACCGAAGGGCTCCGCAAAATATTTCTTGCGCACATCAACTTTGCAATAAACAAGTTCTGATCTGATAAACTGCAAGCATTCTCTACACCAGCCAAGTAGGTGTTATCATCAGAAGGAACTGAAATTAAATCGATCAAGGTTGAAAGAATGTCGTGATATTCGGATCGCATCACATTGACCACCTGTTTCAAATTGAAATTATTATTTGAGAAAATCAATATAAGCATTCCCTCCACCCAGCGTCGGAAATCAGACAACTAGTCCTCAGAAGCATCCAAAAAATCAGGAATCGAACCATTAGGTGGTTTATACATATAAAGTTCCAATCATAATATCTCCCAACCCATAATGAACACATACTTCAACACATCCATCTTCTGATAATAACCACCCTAATTACATTTCACTGACCTTCTAGATCGGCTTATTTTCTGAATTTTATTCTAATTTAGAGATAGCACCGTTATTCTTGCTGAATAATGGCGGTTTTTACAAGATTCTAGGGATTTCAATATATAAGAAATTCCAGGGAGATATTGAGGCAAGTTTTTATTCAGGTTATCTCTTATAATTCCAAGAAACTATTTGAAATTTATCATGCACCATTAAATTTTGTCGGATAACTCGTAGTCAGCACCGCAAAAATAAAATCTATCGAATTTTTCTGATTGAGAGGTGGTTTTTTTACACCGTTTTTCCGTTGAATTATGCGGTGAAATTTCATGATTGAAATATGTTTCATCTGGCAGAGCTTTAAAGGTCATGAAATATTAAAAAAAAATGTGAAAAATTATATTTCAACCAGAATTTGAAATTTTTACATGAATGATTGACAATAACCAAATATAAAAAAGCGATAGCACCGAAGTTCATGAGAACTTATTAAGCAATGAAGACGTCCTCCTAACATAAAAAAGACAAACCTTCATCAGTTATAAAACAATGAAATTACAGTATCAAATGTAATACGTATATACACATCAACAACTCAATAAATAATAAAATTTTCAAGAATTGATATTCATTTTTTTCAACTAACCCAAAATTGAAGAATGAATCGAGTATAATAAGGAAAGCTAGCATTCGAAATTGAGGCATAATATAGGATATTATTAATGACTGATCATATTGTCAATGCTCGTCGAAAAAAATCATAACTGTACACAACTGTCTCAATACGAATCACCTCTGGCTCTGCCATTGGATGGAATTAATTATGATGAGTGAATATCGACAAAAGACAGAAGTATTCATTATGTAATAGTCCAATAGATACAATACAATATACACATAAACAACTTAATTTATAATAAAGCTTTCAAGAACTGGAATAGATTTTTTTCAACTAACCTAAAATTCAAGAATGAACCAAGTATAATAAGGAACGGCTTGGGCACGCCAAGAAGAAGAAGATAATAAGGAAAGCTTGCATTCAAAATTGAGGCATAGTACACGATAAATGATGTTGTCAATGCTCATAAAAAAAATCATAACTGCACACAACTGTCTCAATATGAATCACCGCTGGCTCTGCCATTTGATGATGATGGGTAAATATTGATAAAAGACAGAAGTACTGATTATAAATATAACTATGCATTTTTCCTAATATAAATTTACTTTTAATAAAATCCTCTTCACTTATATAAAAATTACATCTCACTCTTATATATATGAAGTAATATACATGTTACAATATTTTGATTGATAGAACTGATACATGAAAAAATTCAATATAAAAACCAAGGACTTCGAAGAAAATCGAAATCAGTATTTCAGAACAATATTTTCCCATACAGAAAATGTAAGACTATGACCAGAACGAAATAAAAAAAAGGAGACAAGACTCAAATTTCGAAGACTACAAAGAACATGCTTTGATATTCTTCAGTAATGAAATATAAATAAAAATATAAAATATTGTGACTAGCCAAAAGTTATTATTTTATTTGTAAAATACACGCGGTCTTAGGGGAACACTTCAAATTACGTTGAAATAGATTTGTAGTTCTCCCAGAATGGAAATATTTTTTTTTAAACGAAAGCTTCATTATTTCTTGTAAGAAATAACGAGAAGAGATATCAATCTTCAATTCTGGACATAAGTTAATTCGAGTCTTAATAAACAAAAGTATTGTAAAGTCAACCATCTATTGCGATTTTGCCGGGCACATTCTTTAATGACAAGTATTATTTGAACTTAAGTTGCCAATTTCCCTCAATTTTGTTATAAATTATGATGAAGCCCTCAATTTCGTTATAATTAAAATGAAAAGTCGAACATTTTTTTTCAATGAGGTGAATAGGACAAATATTTGTTGAGTTTTCTCCTAAAAGGTAACAGCCAATATAGGTACATACATAATTTGTGTAACTATTTTGTGGAAATGTATTGATAATTATTGTGCATAATAATATAAACTATTCTGAATATATATTGAACATTATTAGTCATCATCCTACTCCACTTTTTTTTTGATTATTACTTAACGTTCTCAACATCTGAAAAATACAGTTCAACTTGGTAACATGAAATTCTTAAGACATATTTAGTCTAGACAGTTAGTGAAGATATTTTTTGGAAATGGTGAAAAATGCTATAGATTCAGGGGCATCATTTTTTCTATTATTGTTTTTGAAGCATGGAATGACCATATTGAACCACCTGTATTCAACGAATAAAAATCAATAAAATTTTTCAATTAAAAACATATTTTCACAGACAACTATAACAATTTTACTAATTTCCTTTTTTCAATATAGCTTGAATTTGCCTAGTACATCGAGAAGGTACATAAAGTGATTATGGAATACCAATGTGTTTGATTTCGATGTCACGTCGTTTTTCTGGGCGGTGGCGGAGGAGCAGGCAGAATCAACGAACCTAAAGCTGATCCAATACCTGGTCCAGAATGTTTTCGATCATAGACAGGAATGTTTTCATAAACAGATGGTTTGATTATATCATCTGGAGGTCTGGAAATGAATTATCATAGTAAATTACAAATGAATCTACATAAAATATTTGTTGGGTTATCTATAATCAATTGCACATGCGTGCAGTGTTCCTTTCAGAAAATTATACCAGGGGGGGTTCTTGAGAAGAAAAACTTTTTACTGACAAGAATCTAATTCTTCTAGATTTCTTCCTACCATATAAATATATAATTTCATCAAGGTACTCTTCATCTCGAGTCTCCGTTCCTTCAATATTTATGAGTATGTAATATTTGGGAATATGAATATTCAATTTCAAATTCGGTTACACATCTCGAAGGAGAAAAGTCCTACATACATTGTGTTACTTTGTAATAATCAACGGATGTCGTTGATTTTGAGCTGAGTGATTATTTCGGGACCATCTGCAGACCCCGATAGCAACGTTTTAAGGCGAAGCCATACATTGACAACTTTGTAGACGCTGGATTTGTTATGTCTATTGTAGATTGTGCAACTGCGATCGAATTCGTGGGAAAATTTTGGAGAAAGAATTTGAAAGCGCGAGAGGCACTGCGAAAAAGTGTTTTTGGAAGTCGGAACAAGAAGTTTACCTTTGAGGGACTCTGAGAGTGTGAGGGCCAGTTGTGACTTTTCGGGATCGGAGTGGTGTTCGGTCGGGGACCGCGGGCAGTTGTTGTCGGTTGGGGGTGGCTCGGGAAGAGTCAGTTGTTACCGGTCTGAGACCGAGGGGGGTGAGTTGTGCGGAAGTGGAGAACTCGGGAGAGTTGATTGTTTTGAGTCGGGGACTCGCATTAAGGGTAGATCGAAAGTCGGGAAGGTGTCACGATAGGTACAGAATGTTAGGTTCACTTTTCGATTAAGAAGGAGTTGCTCGCGGGAAGAGAACTCAGGTAGAGTAAATCGTACGAAGTACGTCTTCGGTTAGAGGCCGGTGTAGGAAAACAGTTTAGTATTTTTCAGTCGAGAATCTTAGTAGAGTTCGGATTAAGGAAATAATTGTGTTAGATCGTGGAAATAAGTGTAGAAGAAGTTTCATTTTGACTGTTAACTCAAAAGTTGAAAGTCGTATTTCGATTACGGGAGTGCGAATAAAAAGAAAAAATATTACGAAAAGCACTGCCGTGAAGGCAGGAGCTTTTGAGCGCTCGTACATGCACCTTGTGGGTAGATTCGCATTTTCCAGTTTTGGAAACCAATTGAGGAAATTTTTGACAGCTCTCAAAGAAATTCTCATACTAAGGCGAAAATCCAGACTTCAAGTCAGTGCTTCAGGTGACCATTTTTTTTTTCGATAATTCGCTAGAATTTTCTA
Organism: Aphidecta obliterata; assembly: GCA_963966015.1. NCBI lineage: Eukaryota > Metazoa > Arthropoda > Insecta > Coleoptera > Coccinellidae > Aphidecta > Aphidecta obliterata. The sequence continues at coordinate 6,120,197 of OZ014430.1, read as the reverse complement.
CGGTAGGGTCTTGGTAATGCGATCTGGACACAATTTCACACGTAGTTTGATTATATTATTCTTCATCTATGTGCGAAATTTCATTCCAATCCAATAAGTGGTTTCGAAATTATCAGGAAAAAAATAGTTTGAACGGCTATTTCTACGGAACCCCTAGTCTAATTTTGCTCATTGATGAACGTGAACGCGAAATTCGCGATCCGAACCTATCCTGACAATTTCAAGTCCCTAGGCCTTTCCGTTCGAAAGTTATGATTTTCTATGGTTTCTATGGTTTTTATCATGCGATCTGGAAAAAATCAAGCTCGAATATATTATTCTCAATTCAAATACAAAATTTCGTCACGATCAAATCTATTTTTTAGAAATTATCAAGAAAACCGAATTTCAAACGGCCATATTTACGGAACCCCTAGTCTAATTTTGCTCATTGATGAACGTAACCGCGAAAACCTATCTTGAAAATTTCAAATCCCTAGGCCTTTCCGTTCGAAAGTTATGATTTTCTATGGTCCTGATCATGCGATCTGGACAAAGTTTTGCATGTAGCTTGAACACGTCATTATCCATTTGAGTGCAGAATTTCAACTAGATCAAATCTGTAGTTTCGAAGTAATCAGAAGAACAAAATTTCGAGTGGCCATATTTACGGAACCCCTGGGCGAATTCTGCCCAATAACGAACTCAACCGCGGCATTCGAGATTCGAACCTACGCTGAAAATTTCAAGTTTCTAGGACATTTCGTTCGAGAGTTATCGTATATACGGCCGGACGGATGGACAGACTCGAATTTTTTGACGGATTCGTCATCAGTGAGTCGAACATAGTCGTTTGAGACCATTTTCGGCTCAAAATTCGAAAAATACTGACATCGTGACGAGTAAGTAGTACGAGCACTCAAAAATAAGGTCACTATCGTGTGTGGGTGAATTTGTTTCCCAGTAGGTACAAAAGGAATTAGGTGGTTTGCAGGTTTGCATCAAGGTAGGAAAATTCAGTTCAAAGTTTTAACCCCTATTTATATGTGAATGGTGTTATTATTGTAATCCCCAATATTATTGATATCTCGACCCGAAGTTGATTTGATGTATTTTCGATTTCATGTACGGAATTTGAAAAATAGTTGGTGAATGATAGATGTTTTTTATTTTGGTGTTCTTTTTGAGGTCTGTGAAAATTTCGATTTTTTGTACGCATTTTACCATCATATAACCTGTTTTTTTTTAATTTCGAGTTTTTTTTCCGAATACCTATCCTCAGAAAAAACAAAACAAAAGACTTCTTCTTCGTGCAGGGAGCATTAACTCGAATCTTTTCGGACAATAGATAATATATGGTGACGGTGGGATATAGAATAATTATAAAAAAATTCCGTCTTAATAACTCGTTCTATTGATAAGACTACAATGGTACAACAAGGCGTTTTATTACAAGTATACTATGCATTAGGTTACATTATGTTTCTTGATTTATTCAGTACCCTATTCATCGTACTCAACGATCTTTCCATGAATAGGGCACCATACACGAACCGATTATCCGTACAGTTCTGATACGTAGAGATTCGATTTGACAGATCCAGACGTGCGATTTTACACCAATAACGGACGGATTTGATACCATACACGCACTGATATATGTACGAATTTGGCTCGCCACGTATCAGATATGACAGATATTCCGCTGGTGTATGTAGCCCTAATGCAGTAGTTACAGGGATAACGAGAATTATTTCACAGAGCTTCTGTGATTCTATGTATCGCACATCCGCTTACAAAATCTTCGAAATCGAATTATCATCCATCTTCATCAAATCCAGATCATTATTGAGCATTACCTGAATGCAAAATTTGAATGATTTTATATCTGCATTGAATGTAGGGAATGTGATACAGAATGTCTCGATTTAATTTTCTGTGAGAGTAATAAATGACTGGAACCGGTCTTGAAAATTACATTGAACGTATAGGATATTCAATGCCTATGAAAGAGAAACCTGGCCGTCCAGTCGAACAGTGGAATGCGCGTTATGATAATGAATAATCTAGTATTGAACTAGAAAAAATACTCTCTCTCTTTCTGTCACACATATCATCGGCGCTGGTGGGAGTGGTGGGACTACAAAAGTAACAAACTATGTTCAGTGGCTGGTAAGTGGTCGCATCCAATCTACATCTGATAAGATACTTTCTCTGGAGACCCGGTTGAATCTTGCCCCACCTACTGCTGCATCTGTGGATGTTTCTGAGATAATGGATCGCATAGAGAAATCGCACAATATCTTGCTCAATAGAACAGAGAGCTTAGAGGACGAAAGCAACATCAAAGCCGTTATCGATCACGCACATCCCTCTGCAAGTGAATTTATAACACTGTTCAAACGTATACCAGGCAAAAAGGGCCAATAAACCAAGGAGGTTGAAGGTTTCTTTTTCCAACAGTGAGGTGTTCGGGAAGATTCTCCGCAATAAAAAGTCTCTGCATGACAGCGCGCAGTTTCATTAGATAGTTGTTCGGAGTGACATGACGAAGAAACAGTTAGATGAACTGGATGAGGTCCGCAACAATCTGAGGAGGAGACGTGAGCAGGGGGAGGTGCATTTAACTATAAGGAATCTTAGAGCCAACCATAGTCACAGATGAAAAATGGCTTGGTCCATAATCTACACCAATGCTCAATGAATGGTTTCCAAGTTTTGCGAACTTCTGTCCATTGTTCACGCCCTCTATTTTGTTCGTAACGGAGACTTGGTTACAATCCTCAGTTGCCGATTCTAATCGTCACATTCCTAATTACACCATTTTTCGTCAGGATAGTGTTCGGTTGGAAATGGGGGAGTTTGTGTCTACCTGAACAACGCTATTGTCAACGCATTCGAAATTTCTACTTTCCATGAATATTGGTCAGGTGTTGACATCCAATTCCAACATTTCCTTTACGCTGGCATGGTTTTATAGGCCTAGACCTAGTATAGACGAGATGGCACTTGTTAATTTTCTGAGAGAAATTTCTTTTACGTCATTATATTTTTTTAGCAGGTGATTTCAACTGCCCTGATATTAAGCAGCCAATTACGACTCTCCCACCTGTTGGTTCACCATCTTTTCCTTATGCTGAGTTTCTTTTGAATTCAGGACTTCAACAAGTAGTTTCTCACCCAACTAGATATAGACATGGTCAATTGCATTCTTTGTGGAATCTTTTCATCACTTCTGACTCCGACCTTCTGTCTAACATACAATATCTCCCTACCCTCTGTAAGTCTGACCATTTTCTGTTGATGACACAGTTGCAATTTTATGACGACCTACTTTCAAGCTTGCAAGACAAAACATACAAGAAAATAAACTACGAACAAGTTTCCGCAGATCTACTGTATGTAGATTGGTCTGGTATTTTTCAAGGTTGCAGTGATATGGATGAGGTGTGGAACCAGTTTTTAAGAATCGTGAATGATGTGATTGACAATAATACAAATTAGATCACTTTCGAACATAACCCGTTGAAGCCTTGGATAAACGGAGATCTTGTCGAGGCCATAAAGATCAGAAAAGGTCTTTGGCAACGATATATTCGGGGCTGACAACTCAGCAGATTATCAGATTCAGCTTCTTCTTTAATTTCAACCTAAAAAAACAGTTCGAGTTTAACCATGCTACATCCAAAAATAGAAAAAGGTTTTTCAAGTATGTGTGTAGCAATCTAAACTGCAAAATTTCAGTTCCGATGGTTCGTAATAGTTCGGCTATCTCTGTTCAAATACACTCGAGTAGGCTAATGTTGATTCATTTGCATCCCACGTCTCAAGTCTGATAACGTTCAGTATACCTCATTCATTCCGATAAAGAGAAAAAGTTTTTATAGAGATTTCCTGAGTAGATATTTGAATTTGTCTCGAAACTGATGTCACTTCCGTATGGGCAATAGCATGTATTCTATAGCATGGTTCTAGGCAAATAATTCAGTAGCTTATGTTCGAGTGGAACCCCAATTAATCTACCTCGAAAAAGTTGCTGGAAGTGAAATTTTTATTAAATTACGAGCAAAGCATATTGTTTCAATGTTTTTATGAAAATAACCTCAAAATGTACAAATCCCAATAATTTCAATACTTTTTGGGGTAATATTGGAAATTGTTTACTGTTTCAAGAACAACCTTCTACTCTGCCATATTCTGTTATGTTATTTTGTAGTCTCGGTTAATTTTATGTAAGCATGTTGTACCTGTGGCATGTATTACAGTACAAAGTACATACAGTGTTGAAAAGCCAAATGGAAAGAATTCATTTTCTCGGGTATTGTAAATATTCATGAAATATTCTGAAACTCGTCGAGCTTGAATTTTGAAGTGTCATTTTTCTACGTAAAATTGTGAACCCTACCTTCAACCTCCTTCGAAGGACATGTATGATCCCCAAATTTTCAAATGAGAAGTATGCACTTGTGATACATCGTATGATAGGTCTCTCCATTCTATATTCAGAAATGTATTGCTTTCAAGGTAATTGCAACAATTAAATTAGAAAGAAATGAAATCATATGATTACCGAAATGCATTATAATATTCCCTCGAATATCTCCAAATCTTGTTACAATAATATCAAACTTATTTGCCTTCAAGATGTGATCGAAAGAAAATTTAGAAAAATGCATCCCTATAAAATCTTACCCACCCAGGAGCTCTTGGAAAACGATTTTGATAGTAAAACTTATTTTTGTGAACAAATAAAGGACATGTTGGATAACAATATTATCCAATTAGTAGAGGTTTTGTTTCCTGATGAGAGCACTTTTTCTCTTAACGGCCAGGCTAATCGTCAAAATTGCCGCTAATGGTCTACCAAAATCATCACTGGATGAGAGGAACACACGCAATTCCCTCAAAGGGTTAATGTTCGGACTGGAAATGTTTCATAGGCTTTTCATGGAGGGCAATTTGAATGACGATAATTATTCGGTACTACTTCCACGGAATACGATATGGTTCCAACAGAATGGAACACCACCACATTTCCGATGCAATGTGCGGCAGAACCTCGACGCAATATTTCAAAATCGATTAATAGGAAGGAGTGGAACGATCGAATGGTCAGCGCAAACAGCTGATCTTAACCCATTAGATTTCTTTTTATGGTAATATGTGAAAAGCATTGTGTACAAAACTGAACCCCTTGATTTGAATGACCTAAAAGATCGAATAACGATTGTGATCAGGTCGATCATTCCTGAGATGTTGAATAATGTTGGAAGAAATTTTTATTTTAGGCTGCCAAGGCGTAAGCGGTGAAAACTTTGAAAATCTACTTCATTAACATTCATAATTATTCTGCTACATTTTGTATTACATTAACGCTTGGTTTTATATTTTTATATTTTGATTTTTGCAATAAACATCAAAATGATAACCTTTCTGAATAGAGAATGGCGCGACCTATCGAAACGATGTATCACAAGCCTATACTCAAAATTTGGGGTTGTAACTGTCTTTCGAAGGGGGTTAAAGGTAGGCGTCGCATTTTCACGAAGGAGAATGACTAATCAAAACATAAATTTGACGTGATTCGGGATTTTCCATAAATATGTTCCATAACCAAGAAAATGAAGTCATTCCAGTTGGCTTTTCCACACTGCATATTTGTAACGGAAATTGTTTCATCAAATGGATTATATTCTTATATTTTTTCATATCGTGATGTTTTATGTCACTATCCATTCAACAAAAGTACTTATTTGAAACATTACTAACCTAGGTAAACAGAAATCTGAAACCACCCATGGTCCTTTCTTCACTTCGTTTCTCATAATAACAGCTGCAGTCGGCGTGGAAGGAACACTACTGATGGATGAAAGTGATGTTATACTTCCAATTCCACTGCTTCCAGAGGACAAGTGATTGCTATTGCCACTATATCGTATGTTTGTGTATTCTCTGCCCATTTGGAGAGATTTCTGGAAGAAAACAATTTACAATTGAATTTGGTAGTGGCGGGTCGTCAGAGGAGACAAGGGAGGCGAAGCCTCCCCTAAAATTTGTATTACGGCAGTTCCCTGCGCAATCAAAATATTTCAAAGAACAGACAGGAGTTTTGACATGATTTTCATAAACGCTACGCGTTATGTATTCAGAGATAAAATTAGGCTATCAGTTCCATACTCTGCTTCAAAAACATAAAATAAATGCTTCGAACGTCAGAAATCTAATGCATACATAATAATGACCATCCCAATTCATGTTTGTTTCATTCACGAGTTATTTATGCCATAAGCGTAGGAATCTCATACAACATAAAATAACAATAGCCCATAAATATTTTTCATCAAAATCGTTACAATAACAATATTTCAGATGTTCATACGTTAAAGGCGGAAACACATTGTTGTCACGTCACGTGAGCTCACGTGCTGTGCTATCACGCAAAATCACGTCATCTTCGCAAAATGTGCAACCACAATAATGCATGGAAGTTTATGCGCTTAGAAACACTGTTATCATTTGACGCGGTCACGAGATTAGCATCTGCTGTCACGTGATAGCACACCAGAGCTATCTCGCAAATTTACATTTTCCTACCGCACGTGATATCACGTCTGATATTTTGTGAAGTGATTGAAGTGAAAAATAAATGAAAATTTGATCGAACTTGTCAGGCTTCATGAAGAAGAGCTTGATGAAGAAGAATCTGTTTCGCTGCATCACGGAATACTTAAAAACTACCCGTATAGCTACCTCACTACACCGCGAATGTTGAATAGTGTGTCTCTAAGCGCAATATCACGTGATGTCACGTTCCACGTGACGTCACATGAGCTCACGTGACCACAATGTGTTTCCGCCTTAAGTGTAATAAAATCCACTAGTGATGGTTTGTTTTAAGTTTTAATGGAAATAAAAAGAACTGGAGTTACATACCACTACAAAACTTATAAGTTATTTCCGAAAACAACAATATAAACAATTTAAAACATAATAATAAGGTCTAAGAATAAAGATTCATTCAGCAAATAATTACTTACAAAATGTATCTTACACAGGGTGAAGTGTATGGAATTTTTCAGAGGGCAATCCCCCTTCCCATTTGAGATTTTAGGGGTTCCTCTCATCACGCTCACAGGGTTTGATACAAATCGATTGCAACCAACCGTATGAAAGATCCTCCTACCAACCAATGTTTACCTATATTTCCATTTTTTCTGTTGAAGTGAGAACTGCTGGCCAAAGTAGATTTGGCGCCAGTCCACTTCTGTAAAACAACCTACTGACAACTAATTCTATGTCAACCTATTGCGCATGCGCAACAAGGTAATATCTGGCCGCTAATGGCGGAGAGGGCACTGTTCTGTTATAAACAACGAATAGATAAAGAGCTCCTCACCATTAGCAGCAACAAGCGTCCATTTTGTGTAAGTTTTGTTATTTTCAAGTTTGTGTAATTCCCTAATAAACTCTGTACGTGAAAACACGAGTATTAGTTAATCCACCCTCACATGGTAGCAAAGCGTTAGGTGATTGTAGGAGAGCTTGTGTCGTTTAAGTGAACAAAAGAAATTTTGATAAATTACAACTAAAATAAGAAGAGATGGATTAAATTCAAGTAGGGATGGATCAATCCAACGTGAGCGAACAGATGATGGAAGTTCCAGAGAACATCTTTGCCATGCTGACAAATCCAACATTTGTGAGACTGTTAGCAGAGAAGATTGGAAACATTGGGAATCTATCCACGAGCACGTGCAGCGTATCTGAAAATGCCACAGAGAAGGTGAATATGCCGGCGTTTATTATACCGCAGTTCGAGAATTGTGACAAACTGAGGGGTCACTCAAATTTCCGCTCATGGAAGCAAAGGGTAGAGCGTGACATGCGGGCATTAGGACGCTCCCAATTCTTGAATTACGACATGGGTGGACCAGACTGCACAATGAGTATGGAAGACAAGAACATGTACAATGCCCAAGTGTTGCAATATCTGGAGGCATCATTGCAACACGCTCCCAAAGCTGTCATCGAGAACCAGGAATCAGCAGCAGAAGCCTTCAAAAAACTTACCACGATGTTTGGAAAGAATGACGTACAGAAGATGGTAGAGGTGCTGGACAACTTTGGAAAGACTATTTTCTATCCGAAAATGAACCCCGTGAATTTCGAGAAAGGGATCCAGGAGTTCAAGGAACTAGGTGTCCCTTTGGACCCAAAAATTGTTGTAGCTTACTTCTTACATAAAGTGAAGAATGCTAATGGTTTCTTGGCATTTTTCACAACCATGACGACTCTTCCCGAGGAAACAAGGACATATGATTTTGTAAAAAATGCATTTTTAGAGGTGGCAAACAGCCAGTACTTCCGAGAGGCTAATAACAAGAGTCGATCTGATAGATCATTTAGGGAGCCCCATTCAAAGAAGGATAAATCCTCCTTTAAAAGCCCTTCGCACTTTAGAGAAAGGAAAGATGACAATAGTCCCTATTCTACAGACCAATTGGACAGAATCAAACGCATGACACCAGCTGAAAAGCGTGAGGCAAGCTGTAAAAAGTGTGGTTTGATGTTCCATAAATCGGGCACATGTACGAACACAGATAGATTCTGTTTTTACTGCCATAAGAAAGGACATGAAAAGAAGGACTGCAGGAAACTAAAAGACTATAAATCTAGTAAGTCACTGTTTGATTTAAGCAATTTTGGTGCGTTTGTAACATTTCTAGTTGATTCTGGTGCATCTCACCATGTCGTGAATGTACAAAATATTCTGTTGAATTATGAGGCTTATAATGAGCCTATATCCGTTGTTTTGGCATCAGAAACTGAGAGCATAGTGTCAATGGGTCAGGGAACTCTTCCATTACTTGTACAGTTTGGAAAAAGTTCGCACATTGTACATCTAGCTAATGTTCAGTATGTCCCAGTAGTAAGGGATAATGTACTGAGTGTTCGCGCATTCAATGTTCAGTTTGGGACAAGTCTTGTGCTAAATGCTAATAATGGTTTTATTTTGTCAAGGAAATTGAGAAGAAAAATCACCCTACTTTTTGTATCTGACGGAGTGTATAGAATATCGGCAAGAATAAATCCAGGTGGGACAGGCAACGTCTTCAATGAAGAATATGTAGATAAAAGTAAAAGTCTAAATAAAAAGTTTAATTTGAAAGAAAATTCTATTTGTGAAATGAAACTCTCTGTTATCAAAACCAATAAAAACGTTAGTAATACTAGAAGAGAAACACGTAAGTTACGTAAAAGATTCACTCGTAATCAGTTAAAAATGTTGGCTCAAGAAGGTAGTATGTGGCACCGTAGAATGGGTCATATATCATCGTCTTATTTAGGAAAACTACCTAATGTTGTTCAAGGTGTTAAAGAACTCACATATAATTTAAGTACCGGTAATTGTACAATTTGTTCAAAAGCAAAAATGACCAGAAAAACATGTGCAAAAAAAAGAGATCGAGAAACTTTCAAGTTTTTAAAGTCAGCTTTGAATTGTCTTCAGTCATTATTTCCTGGTCCTGGTCAATTCAGTAAGTTACGTAGTGATAACGGCACAGAGTTCATCAGTAATTCCTGTCAACAAGTTCTTGATCAGTTTGGTATTCAAATTCAGTTAGCAGAACCTTATCAACACGAACATAATGGAACGGCTGAAAGGTTCAATAGAACACTCCAAGAGAGAGCTAGAGCCTTGTTATTTGAATCAGGCTTTCCCGTTACTTTCTGGGGTTTTGCATTTTTGACCGGTTGCTATCTATACAATCGTACGCCTCATTCATCTGTAGACTTTCTTACTCCATATGAAAAACTTTATGGAAAACAAGCCGATCTGCAAAACATAAGAATTTTTGGTTCACAGGCAGAAGTTAAAAATGAAAATGTTCCAAAAGGTACACAAGATCTAGTACAATGTATTTAGTAGGGTATACCGATACTGGCTATCTGTTGTATGACCCTAAAACCTGTAAGACGATTACATCTTGTAATGTTTTAATCAATGAAAATTTGACTTACAAGTCATGTGAATCGAAGTTATCAGTCCCTAGTGATGAACTTATAGTTTCATCCAAATCTGTTGAGTCCAGTAAGGACATACAAGTTATGCCTCTTGCAGGCAAATCTGTTACAAACAAACCTGTTGCAATCAAATCAGTTGAACAAAAATCTGGTTCTGTAAGAACTGGAAGTCCAGTACAAAGTAACTCGAATAATTCAGTTAATCAAACAAGTGCTACAACTATGTTAGAAAATGTTTCAGATAATTCTCAGATAAATAATGAGATAGAATATGAAGATATTTCCCAATTAGATGATTTTGATAGTAATGAAACCAGTGGACTTGATATACCAAAAATTTCAGTAAATGCCACAATTTTGAATCCATTTGGTTTTGTATATGATTCAAAAATATATCAGACAAGTAATACACCTCAAACTTATCTGGAAGCAATCACCTGTTCAGAAAGTAGTAAGTGGATAACTGCCATTCAGTCGGAACTAGAAGCAATAAACCAACATAAAGTTTGGGAAATTGTAGAAAGAAAACAAGATATGAAAAGTATTCCTCTGAAATGGGTATTTACGGTTAAAGACAATGGTGTATGCAAGGCTCGTTTAGTTGTTGTAGGATGCAAAGATACTGAAAAGTATACCGCTGAGGAAACTGCATCTCCTACACCAGCTTTATCTGTTGTTAAATTATTATTTGCTTTATCAGTTTCTAAACATTGGCATATTGAACAGTTGGACATCAAAACAGCATTTCTTCATGGTGAAATTGATAGACCAAAATATGTAAGTGTACCTGAAGGAATTAATCTGGATAAAACAAAGGTAACTCTGAAGTTGAGAAAAGCTCTTTATGGATTATCGATAGCACCAAAATGTTGGTTTATGACACTTGATAATTTTCTGAAGAATTCTGGATTTGAACCGAATTTACGTGAACCATGTTTATACAAGAAAGAGAAAGATAGTAAGATTATTTTGATTCTAGTATATGTTGATGATTTATTAGTTACAGGTAGTTGTGGAAAACTCATTCAAGAAAATGTCAATATGTTGAAGTCACGTTTTAATGTCAAACAGTTTTGCTTTCCTACTAAGTTCCTTGGTTTGGAAATCACAAGATCAGAAAATCAGTTGTTTCTTCATCAAACACAGTTTGTGAAGGAAATGCTAAAAGAATTTAGAATGGAAAACTCAAATTCAGTTGATACTCCATTGGTTCCTCAAGGAAATCATAAAGTTCCTCAAGTTACTAATGAAGCAGATTTTCCGTACAAGAAAGCCATAGGCTCTCTATTGTATTTAAGTGTGTTTACGAGACCTGATATATCTTTTGCCGTAGGTTATTTGGCTCGATTCCAAGCCAATCCACAACAATACCATTGGACCTTAGTAAAAAGAGTTTTCAGATATTTGAAAGGTACCAGTCAGTTAGGTCTAAAATATACAGGAGGTTCTCCTATTTTGTCATGTTATTGTGACGCAGATTTTGCCGGTGATAAGAAAAGTCAAAAGTCGACTACAGGCTTTGTGATTTTTGCATATGGTAATCCTGTTGTATGGTGCTCAAAACTTCAATCAACATTAGCACAAAGTTCAGCAGAATCAGAATTCATTGCACTTACTCATGCTACTAATGACGTTTTATTTTTAGCACAATTATTAGAAGAAACTGTCGGTCTCAGAGCATTTCCTGTTGATATATATGAAGACAATGAAGCAGCAAGACAAAATTGTCTAACTTGCACAAGTAAAAGTCGTTTAAAATACATCGACCGCAAATATTTATTGATTCGTCAACATGTAAGAGACAAGAAAATTAACATTGTGAAGATTAATACCAATGACCAGATTGCTGACATTCTTACAAAACCTTTAAGTGCAGCAAAGCTCAGTAAGTTTCGTGATCACCTTGTATTCTATGAGGCTTGATTTTCAGTTGATTTGTATACAAATTACCAGTTATCTGATGTTTAAAAAGGATCTTCGATCCCGAACATACTTGGATCATAAATTCTGTTGTTTATCTTAGTATTCTAACATACTCTGATAATTCTTATATCTGTTGAGTATTCGTCTGTATATTGTGGAAAGGTTCTTCGTTCCTGGAAACATATTTTGACAATACTGAAATCTGATGTTTGTTTGTCGGAGTTATATTGGAAGGGTCTCCGGTCCCTGGAAATATACTTTGGTGAATATGCTTACATGTTAAGTGTTTATTCAAGTCATGTAAGAAGGGTCTCCGGTCCCTGGATACATACTTTGAAAAATACTAGTGTCTTGATTTAGAAGGGTCTCCGGTCCCTGGAAATGATAGATGCGAATACAAGAGTCTGGCTCACATATAGTGTGTGTGACAAATTAAACAAGTTAGTCCAATATGATGGAAAATTAGATGTATCTGTAGATATGTTATATGTATCTGTTGATCTGATGGTATAATATCACTTGTGGAAGGGTCTCCGGTCCCTGGACACAATATATTGATACCATACAAAATTCTCAGGAAAGTTGGTTTGCTATAAGTAACCCTATTCGATTGCCTCACAGTAACGGCTGTACACAGTTCCACTGACAATTCTGTTGATTTAGGTTTAAGGCTTTGTTTATATAAATTCAAATGAAATATTATTTATTGTATACTGTATATATTCCATATTTTTTTATTTTTATCTGTTGAAATCAGTTGGTTGGAACTTATCTGTTATCTGAATATGTTGATTAGTTGTCAGGTTCTCAGTTTGGGAGGGGGTGTTGAAGTGAGAACTGCTGGCCAAAGTAGATTTGGCGCCAGTCCACTTCTGTAAAACAACCTACTGACAACTAATTCTATGTCAACCTATTGCGCATGCGCAACAAGGTAATATCTGGCCGCTAATGGCGGAGAGGGCACTGTTCTGTTATAAACAACGAATAGATAAAGAGCTCCTCACCATTAGCAGCAACAAGCGTCCATTTTGTGTAAGTTTTGTTATTTTCAAGTTTGTGTAATTCCCTAATAAACTCTGTACGTGAAAACACGAGTATTAGTTAATTCACCCTCACATTTTCTGATTTTGCATGGGGGCTGAGATATATAAAAGTGCGGTACCTTCTTAAAATAACAAACCGTATAGGAAATATTTGTCTGACATTACACCCATATGCACGCACATATATTGAGCCCTACCGTATGAATGATAATGTTAGAGTTAGACCAATTTATACTGTCGCAAACCTTCTGCTTTATTGCAATCATAGCTAATCCAGATAATCTATTCTATGTCGTGGTGGATCGCAGATAATTTTTGATTTATAAAAGCTCCTTTCACCACTTGCAACGGTTACTGGTGAAGTAAAAAAATCCAGATCGCACTACTGACATTGGGACCAAACCTCAAATCAGTAATACATTTCAAACTGTCTTGATGAGACAAATTGCTATCTAAAAACGTAACAAGATATGATAAATCCTCTGAAAGTTCGAATGCGTCTATATCACATGAGTTTTCTCAAGAGTGTTACAATATTCTAACAATTCATTTTTTGGGAGATCTCTTAAGGCATATATTTCAGACTGAAATGAAAAATATTAACAGAATATGCTCACAAGTTTCTTAAGGAAGAGTAATCTCTGGATAATAAATGATTCTGCCAGATGAGACTAAGATTCAATGAAAACTATAAAGAGTAATACTAAGAGTGACAGAGTGTAATTTGATTTCGGTTGAAAAACACGCTCTGACAATTGAAGTTTGAAAATCCATATTTGCCGCAGAAATGGAACACACATACATTTGTTCGTGAATTGAAAGAAACAATATTATTATTTTAACGAATAATAAGTGGTTATATTCGGTGCCGGAATAATGTCTTGAAAAATACCAAATACAAGTAATTACAACTTACCTTCAATCTTCAATGAAAAACTTCCAACACTTTCAATCTTGACACACATTGAACGAACATTGAAATATTGATTTTTTGCTTTTCTCGTCACAATTAAGAAGAGGAATTTGTAAATTTTTATTTTTTTTAATTTCTAAACTCTGATTGGTGAATTGAAAATAAAAATTATTTTTGAAATATCACGGATGTCGCCTAAAAATCTAAAAAAAACCTATCATTATGAACCACCATCAAAGACGTCGTCCTTCAAAGCTAGCTTGATGAGATGTAGTGTAAAAACTCGTGAAAGGGCCTTGCAGAGAATAGCATGCCGAAATTTCCGACTGTAATATTTTATGATCAGAGTGCGGCACCTTTGAATTTTTTTCATAATAATTGGACCATATTTCTGACCTTATATTGCATTCTTATTGGGTACTTTGAATATCCATATCGCTTCTCCGACGAATTATATGAAGAATCACAAACAATATGGTTCCAAATTTACCCGACTTCATTGAAGATGTGAGACAGCTGCTCCAGTACATAAAAGAAAACAACCTAAATAAAGATTTGACAGGTGCTAGAACTCATCAAAATAGGTCAAAATTCCAAAAATCCATTATTTTATCGGTGTCTTTGTGAACTTCCTATTTTTTTTTATAGGCAATCAGTAATTTTTCCTTTCCTTAGCTTGAACTATGATAATTATGGGTACCGTTCAGGAAGAATCTCATAATAAAAGTTGAAAGAGAATATACGAATTGCAATAAAATCCAGCACTTTATTTACTTACTGCCATATGGCCATATGGCACCGTGATTAATTGCAGATCTTCTAACAGAGAAATAACACGATACAGAGTCGTTTCAAGATCTTTATGCCCAAAATTTTTTGCACTTTTTTCAAATTGAGTATTTTATATGATCAACTTCAGGTGAAATGATCTGTTTAGATGAGTTCTACCAAATGTCGAAAAAAGCCTCCACTTGAAAAACACCCTGTAGAGACATCAGAATTTTGTTAACAATACCAATAGGTACAGCCTCGGCTGAAAGTTTCTCAAAATTAAAACTGTTTGAAAAATATTCGAGAAATATAATGAATATATAAGGAGATGAGGTTTTAAACTTTGGCAGTCTTATCTATTCAAGCACATTCCAGCTGGACTACGATATGATTATCAATAAGTTTAATCCTTTTTTACTAGTCAAATATTTGAAAATAAATATTTAACTTTTTAAGTTGTTTTTTTTATGAAAACGTTTTCTTGCGTAACCGAAGAGCTCCGCAAAATATTTCTTGCGCACATCAACTTTGCAATAAACAAGTTCTGATCTGATAAACTGCAAGCATTCTCTACACCAGCCAAGTAGGTGTTATCATCAGAAGGAACTGAAATTAAATCGATCAAGGTTGAAAGAATGTCGTGATATTCGGATCGCATCACATTGACCACCTGTTTCAAATTGAAATTATTATTTGAGAAAATCAATATTAGCATTCCCTCCGCCCAGCGTCGGAAAAAATCAGACAACTAGTCCTCGGAAGCATTCAAAAAATCAGGAATCGAACCATTAGGTGGTTTATACATATAAAGTTCCAATCATAATATCTCCCAACCCATAATGAACACATACTTCAACACATCCATCTTCTGATAATAACCACCCTAATTACATTTCACTGACCTTCTAGATCGGCTTATTTTCTGAATTTTATTCTAATTCAGGGATAGCACCGTTATTCTTGCTGAATAATGGCGGTTTTTACAAGATTCTAGGGATTTCAATATATAAGAAATTCCAGGGAGATATTGAGGCAAGTTTTTATTCAGGTTATCTCTTATATAGGGTGATTTTTCAAGAGCTTGAGAACTTTTTTTAAAAAAAAAACGCATAAAATTTGCAAAATCTCATCGGTTCTTTATTTGAAACGTTAGATTGGTCCATGACATTTACTTTTTGAAGATAATTTCATTTAAATGTTGACCGCGGCTGCGTCTTAGGTGGTCCATTCGGAAAGTCCAATTTTGGGCAACTTTTTCGAGCATTTCGGCCGGAATAGCCCGAATTTCTTCGGAAATGTTGTCTTCCAAAGCTGGAATAGTTACTGGCTTATTTCTGTAGACTTTAGACTTGACGTAGCCCCACAAAAAATAGTCTAAAGGCGTCAAATCGCATGATCTTGGTGGCCAACTTACCGGTCCATTTCTTGAGATGAATTGTTCTCCGAAGTTTTCCCTCAAAATGGCCATAGAATCGCGAGCTGTGTGGCATGTAGCGCCATCTTGTTGAAACCACATGTCAACCAAGTTCAGTTCTTCCATTTTTGGCAACAAAAAGTTTGTTAGCATCGAACGATAGCGATCGCCATTCACCGTAACGTTGCGTCCAACATCATCTTTGAAAAAATACGGTCCAATGATTCCACCAGCGTACAAACCACACCAAACAGTGCATTTTTCGGGATGCATGGGCAGTTCTTGAACGGCTTCTGGTTGCTCTTCACTCCAAATGCGGCAATTTTGCTTATTTACGTAGCCATTCAACCAGAAATGAGCCTCATCGCTGAACAAAATTTGTCGATAAAAAAGCGGATTTTCTGCCAACTTTTCTAGGGCCCATTCACTGAAAATTCGACGTTGTGGCAGATCGTTCGGCTTCAGTTCTTGCAGGAGCTGTATTTTATACGGTTTTACACCAAGATCTTTACGTAAAATCTTCCATGTGGTCGAATAACACAAACCCAATTGCTGCGAACGGCGACGAATCGACATTTCACGGTCTTCAGCAACACTCTCAGAAACAGACGCAATATTCTCTTCTGTACGCACTGTACGCATTCGTGTGGTTGGTTTAATGTCCAATAAAGTAAACTGAGTGCGAAACTTGGTCACAATCGCATTAATTGTTTGCTCACTTGGTCGATTATGTAGACCATAAATCGGGCGTAAAGCGCGAAACACATTTCGAACCGAACACTGATTTTGGTAATAAAATTCAATGATTTGCAAGCGTTGCTCGTTAGTAAGTCTATTCATGATGAAATGTCAAAGCATACTGAGCAAATACTAATGCATGAAAATCCTAACCTCAAAAAAATCTGAGCAAATACTAATGCATGAAAATCCTATCCTCAAAAAAATCACCCGTTAATTCCAAAAAACTATTTGAAATTTATCATGCACCATTAAATTTTGTCGGATAACTCGTAGTCAGCACTGCAAAAATAAAATCTATCGAATTTTTCTGATTGAGAGGTGGTTTTTTTACACCGTTTTTCCGTTGAATTATGCAGTGAAATTTCATGATTGAAATATGTTTCATCTGGCAGAGCTTTAAAGGTGATGAAATATTAAAAAAAAATGTGAAAAATTATATTTCAACCAGAATTTGAAATTTTTACATGAATGATAGACAATAACCAAATATAAAAAAGCGATAGCACCGAAGTTCATGAGAACTTATTAAGCAACGAAGACGTCCTCCTAACATAAAAAAGACAAACCTTCATCAATTATAAAACAATGAAATTACAGTATCAAATGTAATACGTATATACACATCAACAACTCAATAAATAATAAAATTTTCAAGAATTGATATTCATTTTTTTCAACTAACCCAAAATTGAAGAATGGATCGAGTATAATAAGGAAAGCTAGCATTCGAAATTGAGGCATAATATATGATATTATTAATGACCGATCATATTGTCAATGCTCATCGAAAAAAATCATAACTGTACACAACTGTCTCAATACGAATCACCTCTGGCTCTGCCATTGGATGGAATTAATTATGATGAGTGAATATCGACAAAAGACAGAAGTATTCATTATGTAATAGTCCAATAGATACAATACAATATACACATAAACAACTTAATTCATAATAAAACTTTCAAGAACTGGAATAGATTTTTTTCAACTAACCTAAAATTCAAGAATGAACCAAGTATAATAAGGAACGGCTTGGGCACGCCAAGAAGAAGAAGATAATAAGGAAAGCTTGCATTCAAAATTGAGGCATAGTACACGATCAATGATGTTGTCAATGCTCATAAAAAAAATCATAACTGCACACAACTGTCTCAATATGAATCACCGCTGGCTCTGCCATTTGATGATGATGGGTAAATATTGATAAAAGACAGAAGTACTGATTATAAATATAACTATGCATTTTTCCTAATATAAATTTACTTTTAATAAAATCCTCTTCACTTATATAAAAATTACATCTCACTCTTATATATATGAAGTAATATACATGTTACAATATTTTGATTGATAGAACTGATACATGAAAAAATTCAATATAAAAACCAAGGACTTCGAAGAAACATTGAAATCGAAAATCAGTATTTCAGAACAATATTTTCCCATACAGAAAATGTAAGACTATGACCAGAATGAAATAAGAAAAAGGAGACAAGACTCAAATTTCGAAGACTACAAAGAACATGCTTTGATATTCTTCAGTAATGAAATATAAATAAAAATATAAAATATTGTGACTAGCCAAAAGTTATTATTTTATTTGTAAAATACACGCGGTCTTAGGGGAACACTTCAAATTACGTTGAAATAGATTTGTAGTTCTCCCAGAATGGAAATATTTTTTTTTAAACGAAAGCTTCATTATTTCTTGTAAGAAATAACGAGAAGAGATATTAATCTTCAATTCTGGACATAAGTTAATTCGAGTCTTAATAAACAAAAGTATTGTAAAGTCAACCATCTATTGCGATTTTGCCGGGCACATTCTTTAATGACAAGTATTATTTGAACTTAAGTTGCCAATTTCCCTCAATTTTGTTATAAATTATGATGAACCCCTCAATTTCGTTATAATTGAAATGAAAAGTCGAACATTTTTTTTCAATGAGGTGAATAGGACAAATATTTGTTGAGTTTTCTCCTAAAAGGTAACAGCCAATATAGGTACATACATAATTTGTGTAACTATTTTGTGGAAATGTATTGATAATTATTGTGCATAATAATATAAACTATTCTGAATATATATTGAACATTATTAGTCATCATCCTACTCCACATATTTTTTGATTATTACTTAACGTTCTCAACATCTGAAAAATACAGTTCAACTTGGTAACATGAAATTCTTAAGACATATTTAGTCTAGACAGTTAGTGAAGATATTTTTTGGAAATGGTAAAAAATGCTATAGATTCAGGGGCATCATTTTTTCTATTATTGTTTTTGAAGCATGGAATGACCATATTGAACCACCTGTATTCAACGAATAAAAATCAATAAAATTTTTCAATTAAAAACATATTTTCACAGACAACTATAACAATTTTACTAATTTCCTTTTTTCAATATAGCTTGAATTTGCCTAGTACATCGAGAAGGTACATAAAGTGATTATGGAATACCAATGTGTTTGATTTCGATGTCACGTCGTTTTTCTGGGCGGTGGCGGAGGAGCAGGCAGAATCAACGAACCTAAAGCTGATCCAATACCTGGTCCAGAATGTTTTCGATCATAGACAGGAATGTTTTCATAAACAGATGGTTTGATTATATCATCTGGAGGTCTGGAAATGAATTATCATAGTAAATTACAAATGAATCTACATAAAATATTTGTTGGGTTATCTATAATCAATTGCACATGCGTGCAGTGTTCCTTTCAGAAAATTATACCAGGGGGGGTTCTTGAGAAGAAAAACTGTTTACTGACAAGAATCTAATTCTTCTAGATTTCTTCCTACCATATAAATATATAATTTCATCAAGGTACTCTTCATCTCGAGTCTCCGTTCCTTCAATATTTATGAGTATGTAATATTTGGGAATATGAATATTCAATTTCAAATTCGGTTACACATCTCGAAGGAGAAAAGTCCTACATACATTGTGTTACTTTGTAATAATCAACGGATGTCGTTGATTTTGAGCTGAGTGATTATTTCGGGACCATCTGCAGACCCCGATAGCAACGTTTTAAGGCGAAGCCATACATTGACAACTTTGTAGACGCTGGATTTGTTATGTCTATTGTAGATTGTGCAACTGCGATCGAATTCGTGGGAAAATTTTGGAGAAAGAATTTGAAAGCGCGAGAGGCACTGCGAAAAAGTGTTTTTGGAAGTCGGAACAAGAAGTTTACCTTTGAGGGACTCTGAGAGTGTGAGGGCCAGTTGTGACTTTTCGGGATCGGAGTGGTGTTCGGTCGGGGACCGCGGGCAGTTGTTGTCGGTTGGGGGTGGCTCGGGAAGAGTCAGTTGTTACCGGTCTGAGACCGAGGGGGGTGAGTTGTGCGGAAGTGGAGAACTCGGGAGAGTTGATTGTTTTGAGTCGGGGACTCGCATTAAGGGTAGATCGAAAGTCGGGAAGGTGTCACGATAGGTACAGAATGTTAGGTTCACTTTTCGATTAAGAAGGAGTTGCTCGCGGGAAGAGAACTCAGGTAGAGTAAATCGTACGAAGTACGTCTTCGGTTAGAGGCCGGTGTAGGAAAACAGTTTAGTATTTTTCAGTCGAGAATCTTAGTAGAGTTCGGATTAAGGAAATAATTGTGTTAGATCGTGGAAATAAGTGTAGAAGAAGTTTCATTTTGACTGTTAACTCAAAAGTTGAAAGTCGTATTTCGATTACGGGAGTGCGAATAAAAAGAAAAAATATTACGAAAAGCACTGCCGTGAAGGCAGGAGCTTTTGAGCGCTCGTACATGCACCTTGTGGGTAGATTCGCATTTTCCAGTTTTGGAAACCAATTGAGGAAATTTTTGACAGCTCTCAAAGAAATTCTCATACTAAGGCGAAAATCCAGACTTCAAGTCAGTGCTTCAGGTGACCATTTTTTTTTTCGATAATTCGCTAGAATTTTCTACGGTAGGGTCTTGGTAATGCGATCTGGACACAATTTCACACGTAGTTTGATTATATTATTCTTCATCTATGTGCGAAATTTCATTCCAATCCAATAAGTGGTTTCGAAATTATCAGGAAAAAAATAGTTTGAACGGCTATTTCTACGGAACCCCTAGTCTAATTTTGCTCATTGATGAACGTGAACGCGAAATTCGCGATCCGAACCTATCCTGACAATTTCAAGTCCCTAGGCCTTTCCGTTGGAAAGTTATGATTTTCTATGGTTTCTATGGTTTTTATCATGCGATCTGGAAAAAATCAAGCTCGAATATATTATTCTCAATTCAAATACAAAATTTCGTCACGATCAAATCTATTTTTTAGAAATTATCAAGAAAACCGAATTTCAAACGGCCATATTTACGGAACCCCTAGTCTAATTTTGCTCATTGATGAACGTAACCGCGAAAACCTATCTTGAAAATTTCAAATCCCTAGGCCTTTCCGTTCGAAAGTTATGATTTTCTATGGTCCTGATCATGCGATCTGGACAAAGTTTTGCATGTAGCTTGAACACGTCATTATCCATTTGAGTGCAGAATTTCAACTAGATCAAATCTGTAGTTTCGAAGTAATCAGAAGAACAAAATTTCGAGTGGCCATATTTACGGAACCCCTGGGCGAATTCTGCCCAATAACGAACTCAACCGCGGCATTCGAGATTCGAACCTACGCTGAAAATTTCAAGTTTCTAGGACATTTCGTTCGAGAGTTATCGTATATACGGCCGGACGGATGGACAGACTCGAATTTTTTGACGGATTCGTCATCAGTGAGTCGAACATAGTCGTTTGAGACCATTTTCGGCTCAAAATTCGAAAAATACTGACATCGTGACGAGTAAGTAGTACGAGCACTCAAAAATAAGGTCACTATCGTGTGTGGGTGAATTTGTTTCCCAGTAGGTACAAAAGGAATTAGGTGGTTTGCAGGTTTGCATCAAGGTAGGAAAATTCAGTTCAAAGTTTTAACCCCTATTTATATGTGAATGGTGTTATTATTGTAATCCCCAATATTATTGATATCTCGACCCGAAGTTGATTTGATGTATTTTCGATTTCATGTACGGAATTTGAAAAATAGTTGGTGAATGATAGATGTTTTTTATTTTGGTGTTCTTTTTGAGGTCTGTGAAAATTTCGATTTTTTGTACGCATTTTACCATCATATAACCTGTTTTTTTTTAATTTCGAGTTTTTTTTCCGAATACCTATCCTCAGAAAAAACAAAACAAAAGACTTCTTCTTCGTGCAGGGAGCATTAACTCGAATCTTTTCGGACAATAGATAATATATGGTGACGGTGGGATATAGAATAATTATAAAAAAATTCCGTCTTAATAACTCGTTCTATTGATAAGACTACAATGGTACAACAAGGCGTTTTATTACAAGTATACTATGCATTAGGTTACATTATGTTTCTTGATTTATTCAGTACCCTATTCATCGTACTCAACGATCTTTCCATGAATAGGGCACCATACACGAACCGATTATCCGTACAGTTCTGATACGTAGAGATTCGATTTGACAGATCCAGACGTGCGATTTTACACCAATAACGGACGGATTTGATACCATACACGCACTGATATATGTACGAATTTGGCTCGCCACGTATCAGATATGACAGATATTCCGCTGGTGTATGTAGCCCTAATGCAGTAGTTACAGGGATAACGAGAATTATTTCACAGAGCTTCTGTGATTCTATGTATCGCACATCCGCTTACAAAATCTTCGAAATCGAATTATCATCCATCTTCATCAAATCCAGATCATTATTGAGCATTACCTGAATGCAAAATTTGAATGATTTTATATCTGCATTGAATGTAGGGAATGTGATACAGAATGTCTCGATTTAATTTTCTGTGAGAGTAATAAATGACTGGAACCGGTCTTGAAAATTACATTGAACGTATAGGATATTCAATGCCTATGAAAGAGAAACCTGGCCGTCCAGTCGAACAGTGGAATGCGCGTTATGATAATGAATAATCTAGTATTGAACTAGAAAAAATACTCTCTCTCTTTCTGTCACACATATCATCGGCGCTGGTGGGAGTGGTGGGACTACAAAAGTAACAAACTATGTTCAGTGGCTGGTAAGTGGTCGCATCCAATCTACATCTGATAAGATACTTTCTCTGGAGACCCGGTTGAATCTTGCCCCACCTACTGCTGCATCTGTGGATGTTTCTGAGATAATGGATCGCATAGAGAAATCGCACAATATCTTGCTCAATAGAACAGAGAGCTTAGAGGACGAAAGCAACATCAAAGCCGTTATCGATCACGCACATCCCTCTGCAAGTGAATTTATAACACTGTTCAAACGTATACCAGGCAAAAAGGGCCAATAAACCAAGGAGGTTGAAGGTTTCTTTTTCCAACAGTGAGGTGTTCGGGAAGATTCTCCGCAATAAAAAGTCTCTGCATGACAGCGCGCAGTTTCATTAGATAGTTGTTCGGAGTGACATGACGAAGAAACAGTTAGATGAACTGGATGAGGTCCGCAACAATCTGAGGAGGAGACGTGAGCAGGGGGAGGTGCATTTAACTATAAGGAATCTTAGAGCCAACCATAGTCACAGATGAAAAATGGCTTGGTCCATAATCTACACCAATGCTCAATGAATGGTTTCCAAGTTTTGCGAACTTCTGTCCATTGTTCACGCCCTCTATTTTGTTCGTAACGGAGACTTGGTTACAATCCTCAGTTGCCGATTCTAATCGTCACATTCCTAATTACACCATTTTTCGTCAGGATAGTGTTCGGTTGGAAATGGGGGAGTTTGTGTCTACCTGAACAACGCTATTGTCAACGCATTCGAAATTTCTACTTTCCATGAATATTGGTCAGGTGTTGACATCCAATTCCAACATTTCCTTTACGCTGGCATGGTTTTATAGGCCTAGACCTAGTATAGACGAGATGGCACTTGTTAATTTTCTGAGAGAAATTTCTTTTACGTCATTATATTTTTTTAGCAGGTGATTTCAACTGCCCTGATATTAAGCAGCCAATTACGACTCTCCCACCTGTTGGTTCACCATCTTTTCCTTATGCTGAGTTTCTTTTGAATTCAGGACTTCAACAAGTAGTTTCTCACCCAACTAGATATAGACATGGTCAATTGCATTCTTTGTGGAATCTTTTCATCACTTCTGACTCCGACCTTCTGTCTAACATACAATATCTCCCTACCCTCTGTAAGTCTGACCATTTTCTGTTGATGACACAGTTGCAATTTTATGACGACCTACTTTCAAGCTTGCAAGACAAAACATACAAGAAAATAAACTACGAACAAGTTTCCGCAGATCTACTGTATGTAGATTGGTCTGGTATTTTTCAAGGTTGCAGTGATATGGATGAGGTGTGGAACCAGTTTTTAAGAATCGTGAATGATGTGATTGACAATAATACAAATTAGATCACTTTCGAACATAACCCGTTGAAGCCTTGGATAAACGGAGATCTTGTCGAGGCCATAAAGATCAGAAAAGGTCTTTGGCAACGATATATTCGGGGCTGACAACTCAGCAGATTATCAGATTCAGCTTCTTCTTTAATTTCAACCTAAAAAAACAGTTCGAGTTTAACCATGCTACATCCAAAAATAGAAAAAGGTTTTTCAAGTATGTGTGTAGCAATCTAAACTGCAAAATTTCAGTTCCGATGGTTCGTAATAGTTCGGCTATCTCTGTTCAAATACACTCGAGTAGGCTAATGTTGATTCATTTGCATCCCACGTCTCAAGTCTGATAACGTTCAGTATACCTCATTCATTCCGATAAAGAGAAAAAGTTTTTATAGAGATTTCCTGAGTAGATATTTGAATTTGTCTCGAAACTGATGTCACTTCCGTATGGGCAATAGCATGTATTCTATAGCATGGTTCTAGGCAAATAATTCAGTAGCTTATGTTCGAGTGGAACCCCAATTAATCTACCTCGAAAAAGTTGCTGGAAGTGAAATTTTTATTAAATTACGAGCAAAGCATATTGTTTCAATGTTTTTATGAAAATAACCTCAAAATGTACAAATCCCAATAATTTCAATACTTTTTGGGGTAATATTGGAAATTGTTTACTGTTTCAAGAACAACCTTCTACTCTGCCATATTCTGTTATGTTATTTTGTAGTCTCGGTTAATTTTATGTAAGCATGTTGTACCTGTGGCATGTATTACAGTACAAAGTACATACAGTGTTGAAAAGCCAAATGGAAAGAATTCATTTTCTCGGGTATTGTAAATATTCATGAAATATTCTGAAACTCGTCGAGCTTGAATTTTGAAGTGTCATTTTTCTACGTAAAATTGTGAACCCTACCTTCAACCTCCTTCGAAGGACATGTATGATCCCCAAATTTTCAAATGAGAAGTATGCACTTGTGATACATCGTATGATAGGTCTCTCCATTCTATATTCAGAAATGTATTGCTTTCAAGGTAATTGCAACAATTAAATTAGAAAGAAATGAAATCATATGATTACCGAAATGCATTATAATATTCCCTCGAATATCTCCAAATCTTGTTACAATAATATCAAACTTATTTGCCTTCAAGATGTGATCGAAAGAAAATTTAGAAAAATGCATCCCTATAAAATCTTACCCACCCAGGAGCTCTTGGAAAACGATTTTGATAGTAAAACTTATTTTTGTGAACAAATAAAGGACATGTTGGATAACAATATTATCCAATTAGTAGAGGTTTTGTTTCCTGATGAGAGCACTTTTTCTCTTAACGGCCAGGCTAATCGTCAAAATTGCCGCTAATGGTCTACCAAAATCATCACTGGATGAGAGGAACACACGCAATTCCCTCAAAGGGTTAATGTTCGGACTGGAAATGTTTCATAGGCTTTTCATGGAGGGCAATTTGAATGACGATAATTATTCGGTACTACTTCCACGGAATACGATATGGTTCCAACAGAATGGAACACCACCACATTTCCGATGCAATGTGCGGCAGAACCTCGACGCAATATTTCAAAATCGATTAATAGGAAGGAGTGGAACGATCGAATGGTCAGCGCAAACAGCTGATCTTAACCCATTAGATTTCTTTTTATGGTAATATGTGAAAAGCATTGTGTACAAAACTGAACCCCTTGATTTGAATGACCTAAAAGATCGAATAACGATTGTGATTAGGTCGATCATTCCTGAGATGTTGAATAATGTTGGAAGAAATTTTTATTTTAGGCTGCCAAGGCGTAAGCGGTGAAAACTTTGAAAATCTACTTCATTAACATTCATAATTATTCTGCTACATTTTGTATTACATTAACGCTTGGTTTTATATTTTTATATTTTGATTTTTGCAATAAACATCAAAATGATAACCTTTCTGAATAGAGAATGGCGCGACCTATCGAAACGATGTATCACAAGCCTATACTCAAAATTTGGGGTTGTAACTGTCTTTCGAAGGGGGTTAAAGGTAGGCGTCGCATTTTCACGAAGGAGAATGACTAATCAAAACATAAATTTGACGTGATTCGGGATTTTCCATAAATATGTTCCATAACCAAGAAAATGAAGTCATTCCAGTTGGCTTTTCCACACTGCATATTTGTAACGGAAATTGTTTCATCAAATGGATTATATTCTTATATTTTTTCATATCGTGATGTTTTATGTCACTATCCATTCAACAAAAGTACTTATTTGAAACATTACTAACCTAGGTAAACAGAAATCTGAAACCACCCATGGTCCTTTCTTCACTTCGTTTCTCATAATAACAGCTGCAGTCGGCGTGGAAGGAACACTACTGATGGATGAAAGTGATGTTATACTTCCAATTCCACTGCTTCCAGAGGACAAGTGATTGCTATTGCCACTATATCGTATGTTTGTGTATTCTCTGCCCATTTGGAGAGATTTCTGGAAGAAAACAATTTACAATTGAATTTGGTAGTGGCGGGTCGTCAGAGGAGACAAGGGAGGCGAAGCCTCCCCTAAAATTTGTATTACGGCAGTTCCCTGCGCAATCAAAATATTTCAAAGAACAGACAGGAGTTTTGACATGATTTTCATAAACGCTACGCGTTATGTATTCAGAGATAAAATTAGGCTATCAGTTCCATACTCTGCTTCAAAAACATAAAATAAATGCTTCGAACGTCAGAAATCTAATGCATACATAATAATGACCATCCCAATTCATGTTTGTTTCATTCACGAGTTATTTATGCCATAAGCGTAGGAATCTCATACAACATAAAATAACAATAGCCCATAAATATTTTTCATCAAAATCGTTACAATAACAATATTTCAGATGTTCATACGTTAAAGGCGGAAACACATTGTTGTCACGTCACGTGAGCTCACGTGCTGTGCTATCACGCAAAATCACGTCATCTTCGCAAAATGTGCAACCACAATAATGCATGGAAGTTTATGCGCTTAGAAACACTGTTATCATTTGACGCGGTCACGAGATTAGCATCTGCTGTCACGTGATAGCACACCAGAGCTATCTCGCAAATTTACATTTTCCTACCGCACGTGATATCACGTCTGATATTTTGTGAAGTGATTGAAGTGAAAAATAAATGAAAATTTGATCGAACTTGTCAGGCTTCATGAAGAAGAGCTTGATGAAGAAGAATCTGTTTCGCTGCATCACGGAATACTTAAAAACTACCCGTATAGCTACCTCACTACACCGCGAATGTTGAATAGTGTGTCTCTAAGCGCAATATCACGTGATGTCACGTTCCACGTGACGTCACATGAGCTCACGTGACCACAATGTGTTTCCGCCTTAAGTGTAATAAAATCCACTAGTGATGGTTTGTTTTAAGTTTTAATGGAAATAAAAAGAACTGGAGTTACATACCACTACAAAACTTATAAGTTATTTCCGAAAACAACAATATAAACAATTTAAAACATAATAATAAGGTCTAAGAATAAAGATTCATTCAGCAAATAATTACTTACAAAATGTATCTTACACAGGGTGAAGTGTATGGAATTTTTCAGAGGGCAATCCCCCTTCCCATTTGAGATTTTAGGGGTTCCTCTCATCACGCTCACAGGGTTTGATACAAATCGATTGCAACCAACCGTATGAAAGATCCTCCTACCAACCAATGTTTACCTATATTTCCATTTTTTCTGTTGAAGTGAGAACTGCTGGCCAAAGTAGATTTGGCGCCAGTCCACTTCTGTAAAACAACCTACTGACAACTAATTCTATGTCAACCTATTGCGCATGCGCAACAAGGTAATATCTGGCCGCTAATGGCGGAGAGGGCACTGTTCTGTTATAAACAACGAATAGATAAAGAGCTCCTCACCATTAGCAGCAACAAGCGTCCATTTTGTGTAAGTTTTGTTATTTTCAAGTTTGTGTAATTCCCTAATAAACTCTGTACGTGAAAACACGAGTATTAGTTAATCCACCCTCACATGGTAGCAAAGCGTTAGGTGATTGTAGGAGAGCTTGTGTCGTTTAAGTGAACAAAAGAAATTTTGATAAATTACAACTAAAATAAGAAGAGATGGATTAAATTCAAGTAGGGATGGATCAATCCAACGTGAGCGAACAGATGATGGAAGTTCCAGAGAACATCTTTGCCATGCTGACAAATCCAACATTTGTGAGACTGTTAGCAGAGAAGATTGGAAACATTGGGAATCTATCCACGAGCACGTGCAGCGTATCTGAAAATGCCACAGAGAAGGTGAATATGCCGGCGTTTATTATACCGCAGTTCGAGAATTGTGACAAACTGAGGGGTCACTCAAATTTCCGCTCATGGAAGCAAAGGGTAGAGCGTGACATGCGGGCATTAGGACGCTCCCAATTCTTGAATTACGACATGGGTGGACCAGACTGCACAATGAGTATGGAAGACAAGAACATGTACAATGCCCAAGTGTTGCAATATCTGGAGGCATCATTGCAACACGCTCCCAAAGCTGTCATCGAGAACCAGGAATCAGCAGCAGAAGCCTTCAAAAAACTTACCACGATGTTTGGAAAGAATGACGTACAGAAGATGGTAGAGGTGCTGGACAACTTTGGAAAGACTATTTTCTATCCGAAAATGAACCCCGTGAATTTCGAGAAAGGGATCCAGGAGTTCAAGGAACTAGGTGTCCCTTTGGACCCAAAAATTGTTGTAGCTTACTTCTTACATAAAGTGAAGAATGCTAATGGTTTCTTGGCATTTTTCACAACCATGACGACTCTTCCCGAGGAAACAAGGACATATGATTTTGTAAAAAATGCATTTTTAGAGGTGGCAAACAGCCAGTACTTCCGAGAGGCTAATAACAAGAGTCGATCTGATAGATCATTTAGGGAGCCCCATTCAAAGAAGGATAAATCCTCCTTTAAAAGCCCTTCGCACTTTAGAGAAAGGAAAGATGACAATAGTCCCTATTCTACAGACCAATTGGACAGAATCAAACGCATGACACCAGCTGAAAAGCGTGAGGCAAGCT
The DNA here is from genome assembly GCA_963966015.1 of Aphidecta obliterata. Lineage (NCBI taxonomy): Eukaryota > Metazoa > Arthropoda > Insecta > Coleoptera > Coccinellidae > Aphidecta > Aphidecta obliterata. The sequence continues at coordinate 6,090,935 of OZ014430.1, read as the reverse complement.
GTAAAAAGTGTGGTTTGATGTTCCATAAATCGGGCACATGTACGAACACAGATAGATTCTGTTTTTACTGCCATAAGAAAGGACATGAAAAGAAGGACTGCAGGAAACTAAAAGACTATAAATCTAGTAAGTCACTGTTTGATTTAAGCAATTTTGGTGCGTTTGTAACATTTCTAGTTGATTCTGGTGCATCTCACCATGTCGTGAATGTACAAAATATTCTGTTGAATTATGAGGCTTATAATGAGCCTATATCCGTTGTTTTGGCATCAGAAACTGAGAGCATAGTGTCAATGGGTCAGGGAACTCTTCCATTACTTGTACAGTTTGGAAAAAGTTCGCACATTGTACATCTAGCTAATGTTCAGTATGTCCCAGTAGTAAGGGATAATGTACTGAGTGTTCGCGCATTCAATGTTCAGTTTGGGACAAGTCTTGTGCTAAATGCTAATAATGGTTTTATTTTGTCAAGGAAATTGAGAAGAAAAATCACCCTACTTTTTGTATCTGACGGAGTGTATAGAATATCGGCAAGAATAAATCCAGGTGGGACAGGCAACGTCTTCAATGAAGAATATGTAGATAAAAGTAAAAGTCTAAATAAAAAGTTTAATTTGAAAGAAAATTCTATTTGTGAAATGAAACTCTCTGTTATCAAAACCAATAAAAACGTTAGTAATACTAGAAGAGAAACACGTAAGTTACGTAAAAGATTCACTCGTAATCAGTTAAAAATGTTGGCTCAAGAAGGTAGTATGTGGCACCGTAGAATGGGTCATATATCATCGTCTTATTTAGGAAAACTACCTAATGTTGTTCAAGGTGTTAAAGAACTCACATATAATTTAAGTACCGGTAATTGTACAATTTGTTCAAAAGCAAAAATGACCAGAAAAACATGTGCAAAAAAAAGAGATCGAGAAACTTTCAAGTTTTTAAAGTCAGCTTTGAATTGTCTTCAGTCATTATTTCCTGGTCCTGGTCAATTCAGTAAGTTACGTAGTGATAACGGCACAGAGTTCATCAGTAATTCCTGTCAACAAGTTCTTGATCAGTTTGGTATTCAAATTCAGTTAGCAGAACCTTATCAACACGAACATAATGGAACGGCTGAAAGGTTCAATAGAACACTCCAAGAGAGAGCTAGAGCCTTGTTATTTGAATCAGGCTTTCCCGTTACTTTCTGGGGTTTTGCATTTTTGACCGGTTGCTATCTATACAATCGTACGCCTCATTCATCTGTAGACTTTCTTACTCCATATGAAAAACTTTATGGAAAACAAGCCGATCTGCAAAACATAAGAATTTTTGGTTCACAGGCAGAAGTTAAAAATGAAAATGTTCCAAAAGGTACACAAGATCTAGTACAATGTATTTAGTAGGGTATACCGATACTGGCTATCTGTTGTATGACCCTAAAACCTGTAAGACGATTACATCTTGTAATGTTTTAATCAATGAAAATTTGACTTACAAGTCATGTGAATCGAAGTTATCAGTCCCTAGTGATGAACTTATAGTTTCATCCAAATCTGTTGAGTCCAGTAAGGACATACAAGTTATGCCTCTTGCAGGCAAATCTGTTACAAACAAACCTGTTGCAATCAAATCAGTTGAACAAAAATCTGGTTCTGTAAGAACTGGAAGTCCAGTACAAAGTAACTCGAATAATTCAGTTAATCAAACAAGTGCTACAACTATGTTAGAAAATGTTTCAGATAATTCTCAGATAAATAATGAGATAGAATATGAAGATATTTCCCAATTAGATGATTTTGATAGTAATGAAACCAGTGGACTTGATATACCAAAAATTTCAGTAAATGCCACAATTTTGAATCCATTTGGTTTTGTATATGATTCAAAAATATATCAGACAAGTAATACACCTCAAACTTATCTGGAAGCAATCACCTGTTCAGAAAGTAGTAAGTGGATAACTGCCATTCAGTCGGAACTAGAAGCAATAAACCAACATAAAGTTTGGGAAATTGTAGAAAGAAAACAAGATATGAAAAGTATTCCTCTGAAATGGGTATTTACGGTTAAAGACAATGGTGTATGCAAGGCTCGTTTAGTTGTTGTAGGATGCAAAGATACTGAAAAGTATACCGCTGAGGAAACTGCATCTCCTACACCAGCTTTATCTGTTGTTAAATTATTATTTGCTTTATCAGTTTCTAAACATTGGCATATTGAACAGTTGGACATCAAAACAGCATTTCTTCATGGTGAAATTGATAGACCAAAATATGTAAGTGTACCTGAAGGAATTAATCTGGATAAAACAAAGGTAACTCTGAAGTTGAGAAAAGCTCTTTATGGATTATCGATAGCACCAAAATGTTGGTTTATGACACTTGATAATTTTCTGAAGAATTCTGGATTTGAACCGAATTTACGTGAACCATGTTTATACAAGAAAGAGAAAGATAGTAAGATTATTTTGATTCTAGTATATGTTGATGATTTATTAGTTACAGGTAGTTGTGGAAAACTCATTCAAGAAAATGTCAATATGTTGAAGTCACGTTTTAATGTCAAACAGTTTTGCTTTCCTACTAAGTTCCTTGGTTTGGAAATCACAAGATCAGAAAATCAGTTGTTTCTTCATCAAACACAGTTTGTGAAGGAAATGCTAAAAGAATTTAGAATGGAAAACTCAAATTCAGTTGATACTCCATTGGTTCCTCAAGGAAATCATAAAGTTCCTCAAGTTACTAATGAAGCAGATTTTCCGTACAAGAAAGCCATAGGCTCTCTATTGTATTTAAGTGTGTTTACGAGACCTGATATATCTTTTGCCGTAGGTTATTTGGCTCGATTCCAAGCCAATCCACAACAATACCATTGGACCTTAGTAAAAAGAGTTTTCAGATATTTGAAAGGTACCAGTCAGTTAGGTCTAAAATATACAGGAGGTTCTCCTATTTTGTCATGTTATTGTGACGCAGATTTTGCCGGTGATAAGAAAAGTCAAAAGTCGACTACAGGCTTTGTGATTTTTGCATATGGTAATCCTGTTGTATGGTGCTCAAAACTTCAATCAACATTAGCACAAAGTTCAGCAGAATCAGAATTCATTGCACTTACTCATGCTACTAATGACGTTTTATTTTTAGCACAATTATTAGAAGAAACTGTCGGTCTCAGAGCATTTCCTGTTGATATATATGAAGACAATGAAGCAGCAAGACAAAATTGTCTAACTTGCACAAGTAAAAGTCGTTTAAAATACATCGACCGCAAATATTTATTGATTCGTCAACATGTAAGAGACAAGAAAATTAACATTGTGAAGATTAATACCAATGACCAGATTGCTGACATTCTTACAAAACCTTTAAGTGCAGCAAAGCTCAGTAAGTTTCGTGATCACCTTGTATTCTATGAGGCTTGATTTTCAGTTGATTTGTATACAAATTACCAGTTATCTGATGTTTAAAAAGGATCTTCGATCCCGAACATACTTGGATCATAAATTCTGTTGTTTATCTTAGTATTCTAACATACTCTGATAATTCTTATATCTGTTGAGTATTCGTCTGTATATTGTGGAAAGGTTCTTCGTTCCTGGAAACATATTTTGACAATACTGAAATCTGATGTTTGTTTGTCGGAGTTATATTGGAAGGGTCTCCGGTCCCTGGAAATATACTTTGGTGAATATGCTTACATGTTAAGTGTTTATTCAAGTCATGTAAGAAGGGTCTCCGGTCCCTGGATACATACTTTGAAAAATACTAGTGTCTTGATTTAGAAGGGTCTCCGGTCCCTGGAAATGATAGATGCGAATACAAGAGTCTGGCTCACATATAGTGTGTGTGACAAATTAAACAAGTTAGTCCAATATGATGGAAAATTAGATGTATCTGTAGATATGTTATATGTATCTGTTGATCTGATGGTATAATATCACTTGTGGAAGGGTCTCCGGTCCCTGGACACAATATATTGATACCATACAAAATTCTCAGGAAAGTTGGTTTGCTATAAGTAACCCTATTCGATTGCCTCACAGTAACGGCTGTACACAGTTCCACTGACAATTCTGTTGATTTAGGTTTAAGGCTTTGTTTATATAAATTCAAATGAAATATTATTTATTGTATACTGTATATATTCCATATTTTTTTATTTTTATCTGTTGAAATCAGTTGGTTGGAACTTATCTGTTATCTGAATATGTTGATTAGTTGTCAGGTTCTCAGTTTGGGAGGGGGTGTTGAAGTGAGAACTGCTGGCCAAAGTAGATTTGGCGCCAGTCCACTTCTGTAAAACAACCTACTGACAACTAATTCTATGTCAACCTATTGCGCATGCGCAACAAGGTAATATCTGGCCGCTAATGGCGGAGAGGGCACTGTTCTGTTATAAACAACGAATAGATAAAGAGCTCCTCACCATTAGCAGCAACAAGCGTCCATTTTGTGTAAGTTTTGTTATTTTCAAGTTTGTGTAATTCCCTAATAAACTCTGTACGTGAAAACACGAGTATTAGTTAATTCACCCTCACATTTTCTGATTTTGCATGGGGGCTGAGATATATAAAAGTGCGGTACCTTCTTAAAATAACAAACCGTATAGGAAATATTTGTCTGACATTACACCCATATGCACGCACATATATTGAGCCCTACCGTATGAATGATAATGTTAGAGTTAGACCAATTTATACTGTCGCAAACCTTCTGCTTTATTGCAATCATAGCTAATCCAGATAATCTATTCTATGTCGTGGTGGATCGCAGATAATTTTTGATTTATAAAAGCTCCTTTCACCACTTGCAACGGTTACTGGTGAAGTAAAAAAATCCAGATCGCACTACTGACATTGGGACCAAACCTCAAATCAGTAATACATTTCAAACTGTCTTGATGAGACAAATTGCTATCTAAAAACGTAACAAGATATGATAAATCCTCTGAAAGTTCGAATGCGTCTATATCACATGAGTTTTCTCAAGAGTGTTACAATATTCTAACAATTCATTTTTTGGGAGATCTCTTAAGGCATATATTTCAGACTGAAATGAAAAATATTAACAGAATATGCTCACAAGTTTCTTAAGGAAGAGTAATCTCTGGATAATAAATGATTCTGCCAGATGAGACTAAGATTCAATGAAAACTATAAAGAGTAATACTAAGAGTGACAGAGTGTAATTTGATTTCGGTTGAAAAACACGCTCTGACAATTGAAGTTTGAAAATCCATATTTGCCGCAGAAATGGAACACACATACATTTGTTCGTGAATTGAAAGAAACAATATTATTATTTTAACGAATAATAAGTGGTTATATTCGGTGCCGGAATAATGTCTTGAAAAATACCAAATACAAGTAATTACAACTTACCTTCAATCTTCAATGAAAAACTTCCAACACTTTCAATCTTGACACACATTGAACGAACATTGAAATATTGATTTTTTGCTTTTCTCGTCACAATTAAGAAGAGGAATTTGTAAATTTTTATTTTTTTTAATTTCTAAACTCTGATTGGTGAATTGAAAATAAAAATTATTTTTGAAATATCACGGATGTCGCCTAAAAATCTAAAAAAAACCTATCATTATGAACCACCATCAAAGACGTCGTCCTTCAAAGCTAGCTTGATGAGATGTAGTGTAAAAACTCGTGAAAGGGCCTTGCAGAGAATAGCATGCCGAAATTTCCGACTGTAATATTTTATGATCAGAGTGCGGCACCTTTGAATTTTTTTCATAATAATTGGACCATATTTCTGACCTTATATTGCATTCTTATTGGGTACTTTGAATATCCATATCGCTTCTCCGACGAATTATATGAAGAATCACAAACAATATGGTTCCAAATTTACCCGACTTCATTGAAGATGTGAGACAGCTGCTCCAGTACATAAAAGAAAACAACCTAAATAAAGATTTGACAGGTGCTAGAACTCATCAAAATAGGTCAAAATTCCAAAAATCCATTATTTTATCGGTGTCTTTGTGAACTTCCTATTTTTTTTTATAGGCAATCAGTAATTTTTCCTTTCCTTAGCTTGAACTATGATAATTATGGGTACCGTTCAGGAAGAATCTCATAATAAAAGTTGAAAGAGAATATACGAATTGCAATAAAATCCAGCACTTTATTTACTTACTGCCATATGGCCATATGGCACCGTGATTAATTGCAGATCTTCTAACAGAGAAATAACACGATACAGAGTCGTTTCAAGATCTTTATGCCCAAAATTTTTTGCACTTTTTTCAAATTGAGTATTTTATATGATCAACTTCAGGTGAAATGATCTGTTTAGATGAGTTCTACCAAATGTCGAAAAAAGCCTCCACTTGAAAAACACCCTGTAGAGACATCAGAATTTTGTTAACAATACCAATAGGTACAGCCTCGGCTGAAAGTTTCTCAAAATTAAAACTGTTTGAAAAATATTCGAGAAATATAATGAATATATAAGGAGATGAGGTTTTAAACTTTGGCAGTCTTATCTATTCAAGCACATTCCAGCTGGACTACGATATGATTATCAATAAGTTTAATCCTTTTTTACTAGTCAAATATTTGAAAATAAATATTTAACTTTTTAAGTTGTTTTTTTTATGAAAACGTTTTCTTGCGTAACCGAAGAGCTCCGCAAAATATTTCTTGCGCACATCAACTTTGCAATAAACAAGTTCTGATCTGATAAACTGCAAGCATTCTCTACACCAGCCAAGTAGGTGTTATCATCAGAAGGAACTGAAATTAAATCGATCAAGGTTGAAAGAATGTCGTGATATTCGGATCGCATCACATTGACCACCTGTTTCAAATTGAAATTATTATTTGAGAAAATCAATATTAGCATTCCCTCCGCCCAGCGTCGGAAAAAATCAGACAACTAGTCCTCGGAAGCATTCAAAAAATCAGGAATCGAACCATTAGGTGGTTTATACATATAAAGTTCCAATCATAATATCTCCCAACCCATAATGAACACATACTTCAACACATCCATCTTCTGATAATAACCACCCTAATTACATTTCACTGACCTTCTAGATCGGCTTATTTTCTGAATTTTATTCTAATTCAGGGATAGCACCGTTATTCTTGCTGAATAATGGCGGTTTTTACAAGATTCTAGGGATTTCAATATATAAGAAATTCCAGGGAGATATTGAGGCAAGTTTTTATTCAGGTTATCTCTTATATAGGGTGATTTTTCAAGAGCTTGAGAACTTTTTTTAAAAAAAAAACGCATAAAATTTGCAAAATCTCATCGGTTCTTTATTTGAAACGTTAGATTGGTCCATGACATTTACTTTTTGAAGATAATTTCATTTAAATGTTGACCGCGGCTGCGTCTTAGGTGGTCCATTCGGAAAGTCCAATTTTGGGCAACTTTTTCGAGCATTTCGGCCGGAATAGCCCGAATTTCTTCGGAAATGTTGTCTTCCAAAGCTGGAATAGTTACTGGCTTATTTCTGTAGACTTTAGACTTGACGTAGCCCCACAAAAAATAGTCTAAAGGCGTCAAATCGCATGATCTTGGTGGCCAACTTACCGGTCCATTTCTTGAGATGAATTGTTCTCCGAAGTTTTCCCTCAAAATGGCCATAGAATCGCGAGCTGTGTGGCATGTAGCGCCATCTTGTTGAAACCACATGTCAACCAAGTTCAGTTCTTCCATTTTTGGCAACAAAAAGTTTGTTAGCATCGAACGATAGCGATCGCCATTCACCGTAACGTTGCGTCCAACATCATCTTTGAAAAAATACGGTCCAATGATTCCACCAGCGTACAAACCACACCAAACAGTGCATTTTTCGGGATGCATGGGCAGTTCTTGAACGGCTTCTGGTTGCTCTTCACTCCAAATGCGGCAATTTTGCTTATTTACGTAGCCATTCAACCAGAAATGAGCCTCATCGCTGAACAAAATTTGTCGATAAAAAAGCGGATTTTCTGCCAACTTTTCTAGGGCCCATTCACTGAAAATTCGACGTTGTGGCAGATCGTTCGGCTTCAGTTCTTGCAGGAGCTGTATTTTATACGGTTTTACACCAAGATCTTTACGTAAAATCTTCCATGTGGTCGAATAACACAAACCCAATTGCTGCGAACGGCGACGAATCGACATTTCACGGTCTTCAGCAACACTCTCAGAAACAGACGCAATATTCTCTTCTGTACGCACTGTACGCATTCGTGTGGTTGGTTTAATGTCCAATAAAGTAAACTGAGTGCGAAACTTGGTCACAATCGCATTAATTGTTTGCTCACTTGGTCGATTATGTAGACCATAAATCGGGCGTAAAGCGCGAAACACATTTCGAACCGAACACTGATTTTGGTAATAAAATTCAATGATTTGCAAGCGTTGCTCGTTAGTAAGTCTATTCATGATGAAATGTCAAAGCATACTGAGCAAATACTAATGCATGAAAATCCTAACCTCAAAAAAATCTGAGCAAATACTAATGCATGAAAATCCTATCCTCAAAAAAATCACCCGTTAATTCCAAAAAACTATTTGAAATTTATCATGCACCATTAAATTTTGTCGGATAACTCGTAGTCAGCACTGCAAAAATAAAATCTATCGAATTTTTCTGATTGAGAGGTGGTTTTTTTACACCGTTTTTCCGTTGAATTATGCAGTGAAATTTCATGATTGAAATATGTTTCATCTGGCAGAGCTTTAAAGGTGATGAAATATTAAAAAAAAATGTGAAAAATTATATTTCAACCAGAATTTGAAATTTTTACATGAATGATAGACAATAACCAAATATAAAAAAGCGATAGCACCGAAGTTCATGAGAACTTATTAAGCAACGAAGACGTCCTCCTAACATAAAAAAGACAAACCTTCATCAATTATAAAACAATGAAATTACAGTATCAAATGTAATACGTATATACACATCAACAACTCAATAAATAATAAAATTTTCAAGAATTGATATTCATTTTTTTCAACTAACCCAAAATTGAAGAATGGATCGAGTATAATAAGGAAAGCTAGCATTCGAAATTGAGGCATAATATATGATATTATTAATGACCGATCATATTGTCAATGCTCATCGAAAAAAATCATAACTGTACACAACTGTCTCAATACGAATCACCTCTGGCTCTGCCATTGGATGGAATTAATTATGATGAGTGAATATCGACAAAAGACAGAAGTATTCATTATGTAATAGTCCAATAGATACAATACAATATACACATAAACAACTTAATTCATAATAAAACTTTCAAGAACTGGAATAGATTTTTTTCAACTAACCTAAAATTCAAGAATGAACCAAGTATAATAAGGAACGGCTTGGGCACGCCAAGAAGAAGAAGATAATAAGGAAAGCTTGCATTCAAAATTGAGGCATAGTACACGATCAATGATGTTGTCAATGCTCATAAAAAAAATCATAACTGCACACAACTGTCTCAATATGAATCACCGCTGGCTCTGCCATTTGATGATGATGGGTAAATATTGATAAAAGACAGAAGTACTGATTATAAATATAACTATGCATTTTTCCTAATATAAATTTACTTTTAATAAAATCCTCTTCACTTATATAAAAATTACATCTCACTCTTATATATATGAAGTAATATACATGTTACAATATTTTGATTGATAGAACTGATACATGAAAAAATTCAATATAAAAACCAAGGACTTCGAAGAAACATTGAAATCGAAAATCAGTATTTCAGAACAATATTTTCCCATACAGAAAATGTAAGACTATGACCAGAATGAAATAAGAAAAAGGAGACAAGACTCAAATTTCGAAGACTACAAAGAACATGCTTTGATATTCTTCAGTAATGAAATATAAATAAAAATATAAAATATTGTGACTAGCCAAAAGTTATTATTTTATTTGTAAAATACACGCGGTCTTAGGGGAACACTTCAAATTACGTTGAAATAGATTTGTAGTTCTCCCAGAATGGAAATATTTTTTTTTAAACGAAAGCTTCATTATTTCTTGTAAGAAATAACGAGAAGAGATATTAATCTTCAATTCTGGACATAAGTTAATTCGAGTCTTAATAAACAAAAGTATTGTAAAGTCAACCATCTATTGCGATTTTGCCGGGCACATTCTTTAATGACAAGTATTATTTGAACTTAAGTTGCCAATTTCCCTCAATTTTGTTATAAATTATGATGAACCCCTCAATTTCGTTATAATTGAAATGAAAAGTCGAACATTTTTTTTCAATGAGGTGAATAGGACAAATATTTGTTGAGTTTTCTCCTAAAAGGTAACAGCCAATATAGGTACATACATAATTTGTGTAACTATTTTGTGGAAATGTATTGATAATTATTGTGCATAATAATATAAACTATTCTGAATATATATTGAACATTATTAGTCATCATCCTACTCCACATATTTTTTGATTATTACTTAACGTTCTCAACATCTGAAAAATACAGTTCAACTTGGTAACATGAAATTCTTAAGACATATTTAGTCTAGACAGTTAGTGAAGATATTTTTTGGAAATGGTAAAAAATGCTATAGATTCAGGGGCATCATTTTTTCTATTATTGTTTTTGAAGCATGGAATGACCATATTGAACCACCTGTATTCAACGAATAAAAATCAATAAAATTTTTCAATTAAAAACATATTTTCACAGACAACTATAACAATTTTACTAATTTCCTTTTTTCAATATAGCTTGAATTTGCCTAGTACATCGAGAAGGTACATAAAGTGATTATGGAATACCAATGTGTTTGATTTCGATGTCACGTCGTTTTTCTGGGCGGTGGCGGAGGAGCAGGCAGAATCAACGAACCTAAAGCTGATCCAATACCTGGTCCAGAATGTTTTCGATCATAGACAGGAATGTTTTCATAAACAGATGGTTTGATTATATCATCTGGAGGTCTGGAAATGAATTATCATAGTAAATTACAAATGAATCTACATAAAATATTTGTTGGGTTATCTATAATCAATTGCACATGCGTGCAGTGTTCCTTTCAGAAAATTATACCAGGGGGGGTTCTTGAGAAGAAAAACTGTTTACTGACAAGAATCTAATTCTTCTAGATTTCTTCCTACCATATAAATATATAATTTCATCAAGGTACTCTTCATCTCGAGTCTCCGTTCCTTCAATATTTATGAGTATGTAATATTTGGGAATATGAATATTCAATTTCAAATTCGGTTACACATCTCGAAGGAGAAAAGTCCTACATACATTGTGTTACTTTGTAATAATCAACGGATGTCGTTGATTTTGAGCTGAGTGATTATTTCGGGACCATCTGCAGACCCCGATAGCAACGTTTTAAGGCGAAGCCATACATTGACAACTTTGTAGACGCTGGATTTGTTATGTCTATTGTAGATTGTGCAACTGCGATCGAATTCGTGGGAAAATTTTGGAGAAAGAATTTGAAAGCGCGAGAGGCACTGCGAAAAAGTGTTTTTGGAAGTCGGAACAAGAAGTTTACCTTTGAGGGACTCTGAGAGTGTGAGGGCCAGTTGTGACTTTTCGGGATCGGAGTGGTGTTCGGTCGGGGACCGCGGGCAGTTGTTGTCGGTTGGGGGTGGCTCGGGAAGAGTCAGTTGTTACCGGTCTGAGACCGAGGGGGGTGAGTTGTGCGGAAGTGGAGAACTCGGGAGAGTTGATTGTTTTGAGTCGGGGACTCGCATTAAGGGTAGATCGAAAGTCGGGAAGGTGTCACGATAGGTACAGAATGTTAGGTTCACTTTTCGATTAAGAAGGAGTTGCTCGCGGGAAGAGAACTCAGGTAGAGTAAATCGTACGAAGTACGTCTTCGGTTAGAGGCCGGTGTAGGAAAACAGTTTAGTATTTTTCAGTCGAGAATCTTAGTAGAGTTCGGATTAAGGAAATAATTGTGTTAGATCGTGGAAATAAGTGTAGAAGAAGTTTCATTTTGACTGTTAACTCAAAAGTTGAAAGTCGTATTTCGATTACGGGAGTGCGAATAAAAAGAAAAAATATTACGAAAAGCACTGCCGTGAAGGCAGGAGCTTTTGAGCGCTCGTACATGCACCTTGTGGGTAGATTCGCATTTTCCAGTTTTGGAAACCAATTGAGGAAATTTTTGACAGCTCTCAAAGAAATTCTCATACTAAGGCGAAAATCCAGACTTCAAGTCAGTGCTTCAGGTGACCATTTTTTTTTTCGATAATTCGCTAGAATTTTCTACGGTAGGGTCTTGGTAATGCGATCTGGACACAATTTCACACGTAGTTTGATTATATTATTCTTCATCTATGTGCGAAATTTCATTCCAATCCAATAAGTGGTTTCGAAATTATCAGGAAAAAAATAGTTTGAACGGCTATTTCTACGGAACCCCTAGTCTAATTTTGCTCATTGATGAACGTGAACGCGAAATTCGCGATCCGAACCTATCCTGACAATTTCAAGTCCCTAGGCCTTTCCGTTCGAAAGTTATGATTTTCTATGGTTTCTATGGTTTTTATCATGCGATCTGGAAAAAATCAAGCTCGAATATATTATTCTCAATTCAAATACAAAATTTCGTCACGATCAAATCTATTTTTTAGAAATTATCAAGAAAACCGAATTTCAAACGGCCATATTTACGGAACCCCTAGTCTAATTTTGCTCATTGATGAACGTAACCGCGAAAACCTATCTTGAAAATTTCAAATCCCTAGGCCTTTCCGTTCGAAAGTTATGATTTTCTATGGTCCTGATCATGCGATCTGGACAAAGTTTTGCATGTAGCTTGAACACGTCATTATCCATTTGAGTGCAGAATTTCAACTAGATCAAATCTGTAGTTTCGAAGTAATCAGAAGAACAAAATTTCGAGTGGCCATATTTACGGAACCCCTGGGCGAATTCTGCCCAATAACGAACTCAACCGCGGCATTCGAGATTCGAACCTACGCTGAAAATTTCAAGTTTCTAGGACATTTCGTTCGAGAGTTATCGTATATACGGCCGGACGGATGGACAGACTCGAATTTTTTGACGGATTCGTCATCAGTGAGTCGAACATAGTCGTTTGAGACCATTTTCGGCTCAAAATTCGAAAAATACTGACATCGTGACGAGTAAGTAGTACGAGCACTCAAAAATAAGGTCACTATCGTGTGTGGGTGAATTTGTTTCCCAGTAGGTACAAAAGGAATTAGGTGGTTTGCAGGTTTGCATCAAGGTAGGAAAATTCAGTTCAAAGTTTTAACCCCTATTTATATGTGAATGGTGTTATTATTGTAATCCCCAATATTATTGATATCTCGACCCGAAGTTGATTTGATGTATTTTCGATTTCATGTACGGAATTTGAAAAATAGTTGGTGAATGATAGATGTTTTTTATTTTGGTGTTCTTTTTGAGGTCTGTGAAAATTTCGATTTTTTGTACGCATTTTACCATCATATAACCTGTTTTTTTTTAATTTCGAGTTTTTTTTCCGAATACCTATCCTCAGAAAAAACAAAACAAAAGACTTCTTCTTCGTGCAGGGAGCATTAACTCGAATCTTTTCGGACAATAGATAATATATGGTGACGGTGGGATATAGAATAATTATAAAAAAATTCCGTCTTAATAACTCGTTCTATTGATAAGACTACAATGGTACAACAAGGCGTTTTATTACAAGTATACTATGCATTAGGTTACATTATGTTTCTTGATTTATTCAGTACCCTATTCATCGTACTCAACGATCTTTCCATGAATAGGGCACCATACACGAACCTATTATCCGTAAAGTTCTGATACGTAGAGATTCGATTTGACAGATCCAGACGTGCGATTTTACACCAATAACGGACGGATTTGATACCATACACGCACTGATATATGTACGAATTTGGCTCGCCACGTATCAGATATGACAGATATTCCGCTGGTGTATGTAGCCCTAATGCAGTAGTTACAGGGATAACGAGAATTATTTCACAGAGCTTCTGTGATTCTATGTATCGCACATCCGCTTACAAAATCTTCGAAATCGAATTATCATCCATCTTCATCAAATCCAGATCATTATTGAGCATTACCTGAATGCAAAATTTGAATGATTTTATATCTGCATTGAATGTAGGGAATGTGATACAGAATGTCTCGATTTAATTTTCTGTGAGAGTAATAAATGACTGGAACCGGTCTTGAAAATTACATTGAACGTATAGGATATTCAATGCCTATGAAAGAGAAACCTGGCCGTCCAGTCGAACAGTGGAATGCGCGTTATGATAATGAATAATCTAGTATTGAACTAGAAAAAATACTCTCTCTCTTTCTGTCACACATATCATCGGCGCTGGTGGGAGTGGTGGGACTACAAAAGTAACAAACTATGTTCAGTGGCTGGTAAGTGGTCGCATCCAATCTACATCTGATAAGATACTTTCTCTGGAGACCCGGTTGAATCTTGCCCCACCTACTGCTGCATCTGTGGATGTTTCTGAGATAATGGATCGCATAGAGAAATCGCACAATATCTTGCTCAATAGAACAGAGAGCTTAGAGGACGAAAGCAACATCAAAGCCGTTATCGATCACGCACATCCCTCTGCAAGTGAATTTATAACACTGTTCAAACGTATACCAGGCAAAAAGGGCCAATAAACCAAGGAGGTTGAAGGTTTCTTTTTCCAACAGTGAGGCGTTCGGGAAGATTCTCCGCAATAAAAAGTCTCTGCATGACAGCGCGCAGTTTCATTAGATAGTTGTTCGGAGTGACATGACGAAGAAACAGTTAGATGAACTGGATGAGGTCCGCAACAATCTGAGGAGGAGACGTGAGCAGGGGGAGGTGCATTTAACTATAAGGAATCTTAGAGCCAACCATAGTCACAGATGAAAAATGGCTTGGTCCATAATCTACACCAATGCTCAATGAATGGTTTCCAAGTTTTGCGAACTTCTGTCCATTGTTCACGCCCTCTATTTTGTTCGTAACGGAGACTTGGTTACAATCCTCAGTTGCCGATTCTAATCGTCACATTCCTAATTACACCATTTTTCGTCAGGATAGTGTTCGGTTGGAAATGGGGGAGTTTGTGTCTACCTGAACAACGCTATTGTCAACGCATTCGAAATTTCTACTTTCCATGAATATTGGTCAGGTGTTGACATCCAATTCCAACATTTCCTTTACGCTGGCATGGTTTTATAGGCCTAGACCTAGTATAGACGAGATGGCACTTGTTAATTTTCTGAGAGAAATTTCTTTTACGTCATTATATTTTTTTAGCAGGTGATTTCAACTGCCCTGATATTAAGCAGCCAATTACGACTCTCCCACCTGTTGGTTCACCATCTTTTCCTTATGCTGAGTTTCTTTTGAATTCAGGACTTCAACAAGTAGTTTCTCACCCAACTAGATATAGACATGGTCAATTGCATTCTTTGTGGAATCTTTTCATCACTTCTGACTCCGACCTTCTGTCTAACATACAATATCTCCCTACCCTCTGTAAGTCTGACCATTTTCTGTTGATGACACAGTTGCAATTTTATGACGACCTACTTTCAAGCTTGCAAGACAAAACATACAAGAAAATAAACTACGAACAAGTTTCCGCAGATCTACTGTATGTAGATTGGTCTGGTATTTTTCAAGGTTGCAGTGATATGGATGAGGTGTGGAACCAGTTTTTAAGAATCGTGAATGATGTGATTGACAATAATACAAATTAGATCACTTTCGAACATAACCCGTTGAAGCCTTGGATAAACGGAGATCTTGTCGAGGCCATAAAGATCAGAAAAGGTCTTTGGCAACGATATATTCGGGGCTGACAACTCAGCAGATTATCAGATTCAGCTTCTTCTTTAATTTCAACCTAAAAAAACAGTTCGAGTTTAACCATGCTACATCCAAAAATAGAAAAAGGTTTTTCAAGTATGTGTGTAGCAATCTAAACTGCAAAATTTCAGTTCCGATGGTTCGTAATAGTTCGGCTATCTCTGTTCAAATACACTCGAGTAGGCTAATGTTGATTCATTTGCATCCCACGTCTCAAGTCTGATAACGTTCAGTATACCTCATTCATTCCGATAAAGAGAAAAAGTTTTTATAGAGATTTCCTGAGTAGATATTTGAATTTGTCTCGAAACTGATGTCACTTCCGTATGGGCAATAGCATGTATTCTATAGCATGGTTCTAGGCAAATAATTCAGTAGCTTATGTTCGAGTGGAACCCCAATTAATCTACCTCGAAAAAGTTGCTGGAAGTGAAATTTTTATTAAATTACGAGCAAAGCATATTGTTTCAATGTTTTTATGAAAATAACCTCAAAATGTACAAATCCCAATAATTTCAATACTTTTTGGGGTAATATTGGAAATTGTTTACTGTTTCAAGAACAACCTTCTACTCTGCCATATTCTGTTATGTTATTTTGTAGTCTCGGTTAATTTTATGTAAGCATGTTGTACCTGTGGCATGTATTACAGTACAAAGTACATACAGTGTTGAAAAGCCAAATGGAAAGAATTCATTTTCTCGGGTATTGTAAATATTCATGAAATATTCTGAAACTCGTCGAGCTTGAATTTTGAAGTGTCATTTTTCTACGTAAAATTGTGAACCCTACCTTCAACCTCCTTCGAAGGACATGTATGATCCCCAAATTTTCAAATGAGAAGTATGCACTTGTGATACATCGTATGATAGGTCTCTCCATTCTATATTCAGAAATGTATTGCTTTCAAGGTAATTGCAACAATTAAATTAGAAAGAAATGAAATCATATGATTACCGAAATGCATTATAATATTCCCTCGAATATCTCCAAATCTTGTTACAATAATATCAAACTTATTTGCCTTCAAGATGTGATCGAAAGAAAATTTAGAAAAATGCATCCCTATAAAATCTTACCCACCCAGGAGCTCTTGGAAAACGATTTTGATAGTAAAACTTATTTTTGTGAACAAATAAAGGACATGTTGGATAACAATATTATCCAATTAGTAGAGGTTTTGTTTCCTGATGAGAGCACTTTTTCTCTTAACGGCCAGGCTAATCGTCAAAATTGCCGCTAATGGTCTACCAAAATCATCACTGGATGAGAGGAACACACGCAATTCCCTCAAAGGGTTAATGTTCGGACTGGAAATGTTTCATAGGCTTTTCATGGAGGGCAATTTGAATGACGATAATTATTCGGTACTACTTCCACGGAATACGATATGGTTCCAACAGAATGGAACACCACCACATTTCCGATGCAATGTGCGGCAGAACCTCGACGCAATATTTCAAAATCGATTAATAGGAAGGAGTGGAACGATCGAATGGTCAGCGCAAACAGCTGATCTTAACCCATTAGATTTCTTTTTATGGTAATATGTGAAAAGCATTGTGTACAAAACTGAACCCCTTGATTTGAATGACCTAAAAGATCGAATAACGATTGTGATTAGGTCGATCATTCCTGAGATGTTGAATAATGTTGGAAGAAATTTTTATTTTAGGCTGCCAAGGCGTAAGCGGTGAAAACTTTGAAAATCTACTTCATTAACATTCATAATTATTCTGCTACATTTTGTATTACATTAACGCTTGGTTTTATATTTTTATATTTTGATTTTTGCAATAAACATCAAAATGATAACCTTTCTGAATAGAGAATGGCGCGACCTATCGAAACGATGTATCACAAGCCTATACTCAAAATTTGGGGTTGTAACTGTCTTTCGAAGGGGGTTAAAGGTAGGCGTCGCATTTTCACGAAGGAGAATGACTAATCAAAACATAAATTTGACGTGATTCGGGATTTTCCATAAATATGTTCCATAACCAAGAAAATGAAGTCATTCCAGTTGGCTTTTCCACACTGCATATTTGTAACGGAAATTGTTTCATCAAATGGATTATATTCTTATATTTTTTCATATCGTGATGTTTTATGTCACTATCCATTCAACAAAAGTACTTATTTGAAACATTACTAACCTAGGTAAACAGAAATCTGAAACCACCCATGGTCCTTTCTTCACTTCGTTTCTCATAATAACAGCTGCAGTCGGCGTGGAAGGAACACTACTGATGGATGAAAGTGATGTTATACTTCCAATTCCACTGCTTCCAGAGGACAAGTGATTGCTATTGCCACTATATCGTATGTTTGTGTATTCTCTGCCCATTTGGAGAGATTTCTGGAAGAAAACAATTTACAATTGAATTTGGTAGTGGCGGGTCGTCAGAGGAGACAAGGGAGGCGAAGCCTCCCCTAAAATTTGTATTACGGCAGTTCCCTGCGCAATCAAAATATTTCAAAGAACAGACAGGAGTTTTGACATGATTTTCATAAACGCTACGCGTTATGTATTCAGAGATAAAATTAGGCTATCAGTTCCATACTCTGCTTCAAAAACATAAAATAAATGCTTCGAACGTCAGAAATCTAATGCATACATAATAATGACCATCCCAATTCATGTTTGTTTCATTCACGAGTTATTTATGCCATAAGCGTAGGAATCTCATACAACATAAAATAACAAATAGCCCATAAGAAGTGACACTTTTTTCGTATTTTTAGGGAAGGAAAACCTTCAAAAGACACCTAGTGATGCCAGGTAGTATCAAAATTTCTACTGACTAAAGAATAAAAACTGACACACAGATTTATTCAATTTTATCGTAGCATTTTCATTCTATTATTTGGGTTTTCTAGTTTTTCGACAGCATTCTCCAAATCTTCGATGGTATTGATCAATGGAATTTCCATGATCTTGAGTTGGAGTATTTTATTCAATTTCTCCCAATCAGTGTATTCGTTCGTTACGATATCTTCTTCTCTTGATCCATGCCCCAATATGAATTTTTGTGATAAGATGTTCCATCCTCTATTGTGTTCAGTGCGAATTCTTTATATAACTATTCATACATTCAACAAGTCAAGAAGTCCTCTTTCATTCGGGAGGTAGGGTACACACTATAGTTATTGACACCTTAAGCCAACTGTCCCAATAGAATATAAATAATTTGTTATTTGGGTATGAAATGAAAATATTTCTTTTTCGATGTTATGTGTTGGTTTATACTCGATTCAAATTAACAACCGAAAGTGGAAAAACCTTTTCAGAAGAAGCTTCAAAACACATCGTTAACATCATGTGTCAATTTTCAGTGATTGACACTGTAAAATCTATTGTTGACACCACCTGATACAGTTATTGACATAGTGTTGTCTCTCATATTTTCTATCAGCTGAACAAGGATGTGGATAGGTATAATATATAGTAATGGATCGTTTATTATAAGATTTATTTATAAGTTTTGCATTGAAAAATATTCGAAATGGAAACCTTCTCTATGAAGACATATTTCAATAAACATTAAACATGGAATTTTCATGCACAGGAAATGCATTTAATTATTTAATACCATTTAAATCCAAATTCTTTTTGCAAATAGGACACAAGCCCTGGCATTTGGTTCTCCAGTAGCCGTTTTTACCAACTTGGTTTTCATTGTTATCACAGATTGTGTCTTCAGATGTACAATCCATGTCCATATTGGACTGTTTCATGACTGTATAAAGGATTCTTCATGAATTTCATCATCAAGCTTTATGTTTGAAATAATTTTTTTTTTATTTTTTTTGGCACACCCGTCTATTCTATCACATAATTTGAGATCTTCTTCATAGGTTTATACAGGGCAAGGTCCGTGATTTGTTGAGCGCTCGTTGGACTTTCACCAGGGCTACATCATTTCGTCAAGATGTATTTTTCGAATCTTGCCGTAAGCACGATAACTTTCGAACGGAACCACCTAGAGACTTTAAATTTTCAGTGTGGGTTCAGTTTCCGACTTCCGTAGTTGAGTTGGTTAATGAGCAGAATTCCATCAGGGGTTCCGTAAATATGGCCGTTCGAAATTTTGATCTCCTGATTACTTCTAAACTACTGATTCGATCGAGATGAAATTTCTCACCCAGATGGTGCGAATGACGTGTTCAAGTTACATGCAAAATTTGTCCAAATCGCATGATCAGAAAAAGATAATAACTTTCGAACGGAGGGGCCTAGGGACTAGACATTTTCAGGATAGGTGTGGATCTCGAATATCGCGGTCACGTTTATCAATGAAGAAAATTATCAACGACCAAAAGTGGATGTTCAAAAAAATTTTTTTTAGGAAGATTCTACCTACTAGGTAGGTGAACGAGCGCTCAAAAGCTCCTGACTACACGTCAGTGCTTTTCATTGTTTCAACAAGTTTTCCACTCAACCAAAAAATTATTGTAGAACGAGGAACGCCATAGGTTTGGGAGGCAAGTTTTCTGGACATTCCTTCTGATTTTACTGCTGATAAGGCAGAAATAATAGCATCCTCCGTGTAATTTTTCTTATAATTGCTTCCTTCTTTTGCTTTTGCCATGTTGTTGAGAATGAAGCGTGGAAAATCGATTCAGGGGGTATGGACAAGAAGTAGGAACTAGTTGAACTTGCAATATAGTTATTGACACGTGGAAATTCACAGAGATTGACGCTGGTGTCAACAACAATCTAGAACAAAATTAGATAAAGTTCAATCATTTTTCAGTATTCATTGAGAAATTGAGGCCTGAATAGTAGGCAATACGGACTAATTTTGCAAAATTTGAATACGACAGTTATTGACATAGTATGTCAATCACTATGCATCCACATATTCTCAAAGGCAGTTATTGACACCCACAAAAAAACGCGAAACCTTCAACCAAATAGATTTTAAGTTATGAAAAAGTATTTATTGAAGAGTTTCAATAATTCAAACAAAAATTATGCTTCAGACAAAAATTAGAACAATTAAAAAAATGTTATGAACTTGAGTTAAGTACCTTGAGAAAATGGCAGTATTTTTCTAATTGCAATGATCGTCAGCACGCTGCACATTGATAAATATATGGTGAATTAGGAATGCAAACCTAACCCAAATTAATACTAACAGTCCAAACTTGAAAAATTTAAATTTTTTTTCAAAGCTCCATGTTTTTAAGGCCTCCATCCAATTCTTATAATTCAAATATGAAAATGAGGGTGTCAATCACTGATAGGGTGTCAACAACTGTACCTTTTACCCTATGTCGGAATATCTGGTCATAGAACGATAGCATCTTGCTTTTCTACATACGTTTTTAACCCTTAACTACTAACGTATCAAATATGTAAGGTAAAGAATATACGTCCCACAGACGGCTATAAATAAATATAGTCCATTTAAGAATTATTGACATCGAAGCAGGCCATGAACGTCCAGTCGAGGCTTTATTTCTGGTTACTAAAAAGTAACTAAATTTCATCATCGATAAAGATGATGGAACATAAATAGAACATAGAAAAGTGTTGAGTATACGAATTATCGAATAATTATTAATTAAGCCGGAATATTTCGATTGCATGTTTGACATGGGAATTCAGGTTTGAAAGCGCAAAAATATCGTGGAATGCTTTCATATGAAATTATTTCATATAAAAGTCAACCATGGAAAATTGAAGATCATTCAAATAAATATTTATTTTCACTAAAGACCATGCAATATTTATTGGTATTGGAAATCTTGCAAAATTCTAACCATATAACTATAAGAGTAACATTTTATGTCAGGATTCAAGAAGGATAATTAATGGAATTCTAGCAGGTAGCTAAAGTGGTGCAACAGAAAAAAATTTTTGGATACTTCGCAAGCACAGGGCCAAAAGAATGGATTGGAATGAACGTTATAATGTATTAAGAAATATGAGAGAAACCAAAATTGAGAATCTATGTAGTACATGAAGAATTTTGACATGAAATTTGTACCAAACTTTCAATATACGAACCAATTTGTGAATTATTTATTGCTCGGTGTTGAATACTTTAAGAAAGTCAATTTTTATTTTCATTCATTAAAACTGTCCATGAATTATTGAAAATATTATAATTGATGAGCAATTTTACAATTATTCAGTATACTTTTGAATTGGGAACAATATAGCATGTGTATTAGCAGAGGGAATGTGAACAGGGTACCATACAGTATAAGTATAATAAATAAACTTAAAATATCTATGAATGATACAAGAGCAAAAATAAAAATATCCTTAAAACTTTGTTTCCACGTAGTGTAGTGATTTGGATGTGTTTATTGAATAAGCTGACATAATCCTATTGATGGGCATCCTTTTGCAGGGAAGGTTTCAATATTTCAATAACCCATTTATGAAATAATTCACCATTCGTAGTAATCCTTATCATTAATACCACTGTCAAGAATCGGATCACATCCAGGTAAAAATCCATCAATTGTTCCAGCATTCAAAATAGTGCACCTTCTGCTTTTACCCTTGAATATACTCGGCATAGCTTTTGGATTATTTTCTAGTGTCCACTGACGAATTTGAATACCCTTTTTGAATATCCAAATTTCATCTAGATAAATGAATTTTACGTTTTGTTCCATGTATTCTCGGTATTTATCACAATATCGTACTATTTTTATTATATTTTTCTGTTTATCAGTAAGAATTTTCCTTCGATCAACTTTTTTGTATTTGTATTCAATTTTTTTTATGTTATAATATAATGTTGACTTCGATCAATTGAAATCTAGGTACTCTTTGGCCAGTTCGAAAAGGATATCTAAACTGATATATTCATTGTTCTTAATTCAAGCAAAAACAAAGTCATTCAATGTGTCTTTGAAGGAATAATCGTATCGCACAGGTTTTCTTCCACTGCTAATTCCAGGCTATAATAACATGCTAATATTCTACGGATAGGGCTTGGTGAAATCTGAAAATTCACGAGACATTGATCAATCAGAATACACTTTGAGTCGGTGTATAACAGTTTACCTGAAACACTAGCGGAAATATATGCCAAATCTTTGAAAAACTCGAAGTAACACCGACAAACTGCCTGGCGTTCTCTTGTTAGGCGCGATGTATCCTGGTCAATTCCAGCCATTTTAATAGCATAAGACAAAAAATACTCAAATTCAGAGCAAATTTTTATAATTACATATTCACCAATATCTTCGATAAAATCAACAAAGCAAGATTTCTATGGGTAATGTTAGTGTTATTCCTATACCAACCTGAATTCAGCAACCCAAAATATTACTGAATAGTCTATTACCAACTTAAATTCGATTTTTCACAGCCAACCGAGATGTCAATAATTCTTAAACGGAGTATAGTCATATTACTAAAAGATTCTACAGTTTTTACTTTGTGAAGGGTTTATATGTTCTCTTCATTATTCCAGAGGTGAAAATTATGCCCAGAAATTAAATAAAACTTCAATATTCAGTGAAAATCACAAATTTCCATCATTTCGTCACGATTTTTCGAATTTTGAACTGAAAATGGTCTCAATCGACTATGTTCGACTCACTGATGACGAATCCGTCGGAAAATTCGAGTCTGTCCGTCCGTCCATCCGTCCGTAAGCACGATAACTCTCGAACAGATCAACCAAGAGACTTGAAATTTTCAGTTTAGGTTCAGATCCCAAATGCCTCGGTTAAGTTCGTTAATGGGCCAAATTCAACCAGGGGTTCCGTAAATATGGCCGTTCAAAATTTCGTTCTCCTGATTACTTCGAAACTACAGATTCGATCGAGATGAAACTTTGCACTCAAATGGAGAATGAGGTGTTCAAGCTACATGTGAAATTTTGTCCAGATCGCATCACCAGAACCATAGAAACCATAGAAAATTGTAACTTTTGAACAGAAACGCCTAGGGACTTGAAATTTTCAGGATAGGTGTGGATCTCGAATGTCGTGATCACGTTTATCTATGAGAAAAATTATACTACGCGTTCCGTAAATATGGTCGTTTGAAATTAAGTTTTCTTGATAATTTCAAAACTACAGATTCGATCGTGACGAAATTTTGTATACTAATGGAGAATGATATATTCAAGCTACATTTCTCCAGATCACATGACCAGAACCATAAAAAATGATAACTTTCGAACGGAAAGGCCTAGAGACTTGAAATTTTCAGGATAGGTGTGGATCTGAAATGTCTCGTTCACGTTTATCAATGAGCAGAATTATACTAGGGGTTCCGTAAATACGTTTGACGTTTGAAATTTTGTTTTCTCGATAATTTCGAAACTACGGATTCGATCGAAATGAAATTTTGTATTTTAATCGAGAATGATATATTAAAACAATATTTTGTCCAGATCGCATGACCAGAACCATAGAAACCATAGAAAATTGTAACTTTTGAACGGAAAGGCCTAGGAACTTGAAATTTTCATGGTGGGTTTGGATCGCGGTCACGTTCATCAATGAGCAAAATTAGACTAGGAGTTCCGTAAATATGGCCGTTCAAAATATTTTTTTCCTGATAGTTTCGAAAATACTGAGCAGATTGGGATGAAATTTTGCACCTAGCTGAGTAATAATGTATTCAAACTACGTGCAAAATTTTGTCCAGATCCCACCACCAAGACCATAGATACCGTAGAAAATTCTAGCGAATCATCGAAAAAAAATCGATCAGCTGAAGCACTGACATGAAGTCTGGAGTTTCGCCTAAGTTTCAGATTTTTTTTCGACAGCTGTCGAAAATTCATTCAATTGATTTCTAAAACTGAAAAATGCGAATCTACCTACAAGGTGCATGTACGAGCGCTCAAAAGCTCCTGCCTTCACGGCAGTGCTCTTCGTAATTTTTACTCTTGTTACAATAAGAGCTGAACTCAAAAGTAGTCAAAAAAATTGGTCCAAAACAAGTATTTTGAAAAAACTGACAATGCCTGTCTATCACGAATTTGATACACAATCCGGACACACTGTTTTCGCACACTATAGGCAAATGGATTCTGGCATTCGTGACAAACATATGCCAGATATGAGGGGATACTGGGGGTAAATAACCCCCCCCCCCTCCCCCAAGACTTCCAAAATATAAAGTTTCAGAATTATCGATGGGGACCTGTCGAAATTTTTTTATCGATTACCACCCCAAGAAAAAAAAAGATCTACGCCCTTGGCCATTCTTCTTTTCTTTCGATAAGAACAAATAGAGCAAATTTTTCTTTTTGAGCGCTCGTACAACTTACACGAGGGCTATATCATTTCGTCACGATGTCTGTATTTTTCGAATTTTGAGCCGAAAATGGTCTCAATCGACTCACTGATGACGAATCCGTCGGAAAATTCGAGTCTGTCCGTCCGTCCGTCCGTAAGCACGATAACTCTCGAACGGATCAACCTAGAGACTTGAAATTTTCAGTGTAGGTTCAGATCCCAAATGCCTCGCTTAAGTTCGTTAATGGGCCAAATTCGCCCAGGGTTTCCGTAAATATGGCCGTTCAAAGTTTTGTTCCCCTGATTACTTGAAAACTACAGATTTGATTGAGATGAAATTTTGCACTCTAATGGAGAATGAGGTGTTCAAGCTACATGTGAAATTTTGTACAGATCACATTACCAGAACCATAGAAACCATAGAAAACTGTAACATTTGAACGGAAACGCCTAGTGACTTGAAATTTTCAGGATAGGTGTGGATCTCGAATGTCGTGATCACGTTCATCTATGAGCAAAATTATACCAGGGGTTCCGTAAATATGGTCGTTTGAAATTTAGTTTTCTTGATAATTTCAAAACTACAGATTCGATCGTGACGAAATTTTGTATACTAATGGAGAATGATATATTCAAGCTACATTTCTCCAGATCACATGACCAGAACCATAGAAACCATAGAAAATCATAACTTTCGAACGGGAAGTCCTAGGGACTTGAAATTTTCAGGATAGGTGTGGATCTGAAATGTCGCGTTCACGTTTATCAATGAACAGAATTATACTAGGGGTTCCGTAAATACGGTGGTTGGTTTCTCGATAATTTCGAAACTGCGGATTCGATCGAGATGAAATTTTGTATTTTAATCGAGAATGATATATTAAAACAATATTTTGTCCAGATCGCATGACGAGAACCATAGAAAATTGTAACTTTTGAACGGAAAGGCCTAGAAACTTGAAATTCTCAGGGTGGGTTTGGATGGCAAATATCGCGGTCACGTTCATCTATGAGCAAAATTAGACTAGGGGTTCCGTAAATATGGCCGTTCTAAATATTTTTTTGCTGATAGTTCCGAAAATACTGAGCAGATTGGGATGAAATTTTGCACCTAGCTGAGTAATAATGTATTCAAACTACGTGCAAAATTTTGTCCAGATCGCACCACCAAAACCATAGATACCGTAGAAAATTCTAGCGAATTATCGAAAAAAAATAAATCAGCTGAAGCACTGACATGAAGTCTGGGGTTTCGCCTAAGTTTCAGAATTTTTTTGACAGCTGTCGAAAATACCTTCAATTGATTTCTGAAACTGGAAAAAGCGAATCTACCTACAAGGTGCATGTACGAGCGCTCAAAAGCTCCTGCCTTCACGGCAGTGCTTTTCGTAATTTTTTCTAATGTTTCCACTCAGTTTCAGGTATATTTTCAGCTCTTTATCTTACTTTTTATTGTTATGTTAATGCTAACTATACGTCTACGAGACGGCAATCGATCTTTCACTAAAGATATCTCGTAAACTAGACGCTGCACGACAATCAAATTCAGGGTACTGAGTGAGTGTGGTACGGTGGTAAATTACGTGGAAGGGCTTGCCCCGCCCTTGGGCAGAAGTTGAAATAATTAGTGGTTCAATTTTCGTCTTCGTTTCTGCTGTTCCATTCAGGTGATTCACATTTTAATTCGTCAATTATGATTTTAGGGCATCGTCCTAGTAGCATTTTCAAATCTTCTTCCAGTCAAATTATTCGGGGTGCTTTGCATACCGATGTTATTTTGAATTATCCTCAATTAGTAATGAAAATTATTCAAATAGCCTCTACATTCGTTTCATTCACAATTTCTACGGAGTGATGATTCACATTTCGATTAACAATCAGAGTTATTGCATGAGATTCGGCTTTCTGCATTTAGTTTTGTTTCCTGCAAAGCTATGACATGTTGCAAAGTATATATGTTGAACTGGACGGCACTTCATCCGGTGAGTTCTCCAATGATTTGTGTGTTGCTCAAGGCTCTGTTTTGAGCCCTCTGTTGTTTCTGCTGTTTATCAATGATCTGTCGGCATATGTGATCGCCTGTATATTGATCATGTTTGCTGATGATCGCGATCAGAGCTTCAAGTTCGCAGGACCTAAGGTTGCAATGCGAAACTATTGTTCGGTGTTTTGTTGATTGGTGCCAAAAAAATGCTCTTTCTCAACCTCACGAAGTCAGTAATAGTTAAGTTTCAGAATCAGGAGAGTCCGAGTATTGGGCCTTTTGTTGTTGTGCATCAGAATGGATCTCAGAAGTCATAAGAGGTCGTGAAATTTCTGGGACTATATGTTGACGGAAACCTCAAGTGGCGTTGTCATACTGATCATGTCTGTGGAAGGTTGAACAGTGCGTACTATGCCGTTTCACGCATTAGGAGCTGTCTCCCAGCCGAGGAGCTGCTGGGCATTTACTATGGCATGGTTTATAGCCACTTAGCTTATAACGTGGTCCTCTGGGGTTTATCGGGGGGATCCTGGCGAGTTTTCATTTCCCAAGAAAGAATTGTGCGCCTTATATTCAGAATTCGGCCCCGTGACTCTTGTCGTCCGAGTTTTAGACAGTTTGGCGTTCTTCCCTTTCCTTGGATCTACATTTTGAATTGCCCTGTTTATGTCCACTTCGACTTGGGCAAATATAGGAAATGTTCGGATTTTCATGAGTATGAAACCCGGCATAGGGACATTATAGCCTTTCCCAAACATCTAACTGCTAAGTTTGAATCTTCACCGAATTATATGGGCATTAAACTATACAACCATCTGCCGAGTAGATTCAAATCAATGAATGGAGGGCTCTTCAAGAGAGAAGTAAAGTCCCTATTACTCAAAGGGTGTTATTATAGTATCGGGGAGTTTCTCACTGTTACCGTGTATTGAGTAAGCAAAGAATTTATCCATTTTTTCTCAGTGAAGGTAGGGTTATAAGGTACAGTTGTTGACACCCTATCAGTGATTGACACCCTCATTCTCATATTGTAATAATAAGAATTGGATGGTTGCCTTGAAAACATGGAGCTTTGAAAAAAAAATTTTTCAAGTTTGGACTGTTAGTGTTAATTTGGGTTAGGTTTGCATTCCTAATTCACCATATGATTATCAATGTGCAGCGTGCTGATGATCATTGCAATTAGAAAAATACTGCCATTTTCTCAAGGTACTTAACTCAAATTCATAACATTTTTTTAATAGTTCTAATTTTTGTCTGAAGCATAATTTTTGTTGGAATTATTGAAACACTTCAATAAATACTTTTTCATAACTTAAAATCTATTAGGTTGAAGGTTTTGCGGTTTTTTGTGGGTGTCAATAATTGCCTTTGAAAATATGTGAATGAATAGTGATTGACATACTATGTCAATAACTGCAGTAGTCAAATTTTGCAAAATTAGTCCGTATTGCTACTATTCAGGCCACAATTTCTCAATGAATACTGAAAAATGATTAAACTTTATCAAATTTTGTTCTAGCTAGTTGCTGACACCGGTGTCAATCTTGAAAAATTTCCACGTGTCAATAACTATATTGCAAGAAGAATAATATACGGCTGTTCATCTGAAATTATCGAATTCAAGGATGAAATTTGAAAAATTTTACTAGATAAACTAATGAGCAAGCCAACAAAACAATTCATGTATCCCAGACACCAAAGAAATTCATCATTTGCAGCCGTAGACCGGTTCCGGTATCGGTTTCTGTTTTGCTCACTGATAAACTTGATCGCGACATTCGATATCCACACCTATCCTGAAAATTTCTGGTCTCTAGGCCTTTCCGTTCGAAAGTTATTATTTTCTATAGTTCTGGTCATGCGATCTGGACAAATTTTGCATGTAGCTTGAACACGTCATTCTCCATCTGGGTGCGAAATGTCATCTCGATCGAATCAGTAGTTTCGAAGTAATCAGGAGATCAAGATTTCAAACGGCCCTAATTACGGAACCCCTTGTGGAATTCTGTTCATTAACGAACTCAACTATGGCAGTCGGAAACTGAACCCCTACTGAAAATTTCAAGTCTCTAGGTCGTTCCATTCGAAAGTTATCGTGCTTACGACAAGATTCGAAAAATACAGACATCGTGACGACATGATCAACCCTGGTGTAAGTACAACTAGCGCTCAACAAATCACGGACCTTGCCCTGTTTAATCTATGGAGAAGAGATCAAATTATGTGATTGAATAGACAAGTGTGCCAACAAAAAACAAACAAAAAATTATTTCGAACAAAAAGCTTGATGATGAAATTTATGAAGAATCCTTTTTAAATACAGTCATGAATGAGTCCAATATGGACGTGGATGTAATAAGGATGAAAACCAAGTTGCTAATAAACGGCTACTAGAGAACCAACTGCCAGGGCTTGTGTCCCATTTGCAAAAAGAATCTGGATTTAAATGGTATTAAATGCATTTCCTGTGCATGAAAATTCCATATTTAATGTTTATTAAAATATGGCTTCATAGAGAAGGTTTCCATTTCGAATATTTTTCAATGCAAAACTTATAAATAAATCTTCTGGTGAACGATCCATTACTATATATTATACCTATTCACATCCTTGTCAAGCTGATTGAAAATATGAGAGACAACACTATGTCAATAACTGTATCAGGTGGTGTCAACAATAGATTTTACAGTGTCAATCACTGAAAATTGACTCATGATGTTAACGATGTGTTTTAAAGCTTCTTCTGAACAGGTTTTTCCACTTTCGGTTGTTAATTTGAATCGAGTGTGAATCAATACTTAACCTCGAAAAAGAAATATTTTCATTTCATACCCAAATAAAAAATTATTCATATTCCATTGGGACAGTTGGCTTAACGTATCAATAACTGTAGTGTTTACCCTATATGTCCAAAGATAAGATTGTCATTGCGGGGGTTCCACAAGGTAGTATCTTTGTTTGTTGTCTACATAAAGGAATTACCTTCTGTTTTTCCTAGCGCGTTAATGTTTCATGTGGATTTTGTTGTTCGCAGATGACGCAAATGCCCTAGTGCGAAACATATATATATATATAATAATAATAATAATAATATATTTACAGCATCAAAATAATTACATGCTAAGTCAAAACAAGCAAAATTATGCAGTTGTAGAAATATTCACAAATTCCTCTACTGAGTATACACTGTTTAAATATAGAAATTCTTTCACGGTTTTCTTGAACTTTTTTCCTGTTTGGTAGTTAGTTCTGAATGTTCTAGATTATTTGTGCTTCAAAAGTATGCATTAAGAGCAATGATAGGACTGAAGTATCGGGAGTCATGTAGGGGTCAGGTCAGAAGGCACAAACTGCTAACATTAACGGGATTGTACATTATGGAGTGTATACTTTTCTTGAAAAGAATCCCCATTATTTCGGTGATCATGTAAATCAAAACAATACCAGGCGAACTCCTTACCACTTTCCGAGACATACTTTGACATTGACGGAAAAAAACACGAAGTACATGTGCATTAAGCTCTTCAATATTCTACCCAAATCTGTTAACAGTGTGGCTGGATATAAAACGGTTAAGTGTAAAGTTTTTGGAATAATTTTGAAAATTGAACCTTTTTCGATCAGAGAATTCTTGGAATTTTCATTTTATAACTCCGAGCTGTGACTTGAAAGTTTCTTTCTTATTGACGTATTATCCTTTCTTTTTTGATGTAAAGTGATTCTGGGAATAAATGGATTGTTATTGTTAGAGTTTCAGTTTCATTTCAATACTCTGCAAGGGTTCATTTCATTACTCCGGACAGTACAGATCAATTCCTTCATCTACTTCTATTGAATTATATATTCATTATTCAACTACTTTTGAGCAATTAATAGTATCTGTAAATAAACACCGTGAGTTATAGTAACTCACTGCTATAACTCCCTGGCTCTGTGCTTCTGAACAAGCTGATTTGCCGAAAGGAAACAGTCCATTGTTCGTATTGAGGGGAGGTCACTTGAATAAGTTTGAGTTTTTCTCATATTAAGTTGATACCTAATTATTATCCAGAATTCATATAGTTGAGATGATATATTATGTCCACCTTCAGAAATACGACAATCAGCCAATGTTACCATACAGAATTTACTGGCCGAAAAATCCCAAACAAATATGAAGATGTATACAATAATTTTTGGTGTAGCAGTAAGAATATTAAGCCATCGTTCACAGAGAACGTTCTTTTGGCATGTTTTATTGACCTAAATATAAAGCATCGCCCCTATGGACTTTCTACTCCATGCTAAGAAGCACAATCAACATAAATAATGCATTGTTATAGGTAACTATTAAGATTTGTAAATAAAGCTCTTTCCCTGTACTTGTATCTTAGTCTTACATAAATATATTATTTATTGTTATTGTCGTAGATGAAGTATAATATTCAACTTGCGGTAATGCTCATAACTCACTTGATGAATTATAGCACTCGACTTCCGGCCGTGCTGCAAACTTCATCTGCGTTAGTTATGTCGTACATTACGGCTCGTTAAATAATATACTATTCTTTCGATCGTTCTCTTGTACATTCGTAATTTATTTATTCAGTGCTGAATAAATCTATTGAAGTTATTCGCGTGTTAATGAATCTACCTCCTTAAATCAAGTCGAATAGTGATAGTGATACCAAATTGCCATAAGTGCTTTCAGTGCAACAAAAGGTGTCACGGAGCTTCTCCCTCAAGGATAAAGGTGCCCTGGTGACAGCGGAATTTCCGAATTCTACTTAATTGTCTTGTGTTCAAAGGAATACAACAATATATTCAATATAATACGGTAATTTCATTTATGCAAGTTGATAAAAATAGAATGACACTATTTGACATACTGACAATGAATGCTGAAGGGTGGTCTGAAACACAGAAACAAGAGCGTAAAATCTTGTGTTTTTCTCAATTTTCTTCTTTTACGTTGAAAATAACTAGCAATCAGCCGATAACATTGATGGATCGGAGTACCTACTTATCAGGCAATTTTTCTAGTTTAGAATATAATATATATAGAAATATCAAATATTCTATTTTTTTCCGAAACATATGAAGTATGTCGAGTTCCGGTTTTGCTGTCTTCTGGTTTCAGATTCCCCCGTTTTGCCGTTTCATAATTATTATGTGAACTGGTTTTTTGACGCTCTCAATTTGGTTTTAATTATTCATATACGATTTTTTTTTTCATTTTACAGATTTGTTCATTCTGAATACTTCTATTTTTCATTCGAAAATTAATTCAATTTTGCAGTTGCAAGGTCTATCAAAAAATGGTTCAAACTTACTTGTTCAGCCTTTCTTCTTTCAGTTATTGTTTCTATGTGGTGTTGTACAGCAAGGTATACAAATTTATACTGCGCTTCAGTTTGTACCATACCAGATCTTTGGGATCTAACCATCTGTACTGTTCTTTGTATATCTATTTCACAGTCAAGTCCTAGGGAATACAATATTATACAATTGCTTGAGTTTTTGACAGGACAATAACTATCTTACCATATTTTTTGAGTTGATCTAGAATCATGTCTATTACAATGAATGTTCCTGTCCTCCCAATACCAGCTGAACAGTGGACCAGTATGGCGCCCGGTGGTTGATTTGGTGGAAGTTCTAATTGTAGGTTTTCCTGCTGTCTGTTAACCTCATGTAAAAAGTTCAGCACACACCCAGGATCAGACGGAACTCCATGATCAGGCCAAGCCTAGAAAAACCATGTTATCAATTTAATTATCCGATACAATATTAGTCAAATGTGTATAACAACTCCACAATTTCTCTGGCCGGACACAACCGGTTTGCCTTAATTCTGGGGAACACCATATACAGATCTTGTGCTAAGTCGCATTGCAATTTCATATTTTGAGGAATTTTCAACATAACCCCTACAAAAAATAATCCAGCGATACTAGAACCCACAATTGAGGCGACCAATTAGCTTACTAATATCTTCATGAACTTATCGCTGTTACAGCTATATGACACGCAGCAAGTCACATATTTCCGAAGCTAGTGTTCGTCATTTTAGAAGAAAAAGCATAATTCGACTTCCGAAAAGATGAACCGTCCTCGGAAGATTCCAGGATGACATCTAAATTAATTAGAGACCTGTAGCCTCGAATGAAGACGGTTCTAGAACCGACGAAAAGGTTCGTAAAGACATGCAACGGAACTCGAACCATGTAACACCTTCGTCCAACAATTTTCGTTACGCGTTGAAGATACAATGTTCAGAGATTTTTAGCACGTAAGGACATCGTTGCTTGTCTCATGAGCTTATCATTCTATCGTTCTAAATATTCAGTTCATACATTGCCCAGTCTCGACTTCTTTTGATTATAGCCTATTCGTGAAAATTCTAAATTAAATAAATGATAAACATTTGTACAACCTCAAATGGTAAAACATTCCCTTCCCAAAGGAAAGCGTCTATTATTATTATTTTCATCCCCAATCAATTCGAAAATCAAGAGATAATAAAAACTAGAATTTATGAGAAATTTGGAATCAGATTTTGCATCGGAGAGCAGGAGTATGCCATCTTGTTTATTACCAATTCTAACAATTATAAATTAAACAATAAACATATGTGGTAAAATAGTTAATTTGAACAGAGACAAAACATTCTCTTCTGAAAGGAAAGCGTTTATCATAATTGTCTTTGCTATCTCAATCCCCAATCAATTCGAAAATCAACAGATAACGCTAACAAGAAATTATAAGAGTTTTCAAATCCGATTTTGAATCAGAGAGCAGGACCGGCGTGAATTTAGCAGTCCGTTCCTAGCAGACTGTTTGACGGAAAAAACCGAAAGCAGTTACCAATGGAGTACAAGAGACACTAAAACCTGCGAATGCCCCGGAGGCGTTCGGCAAGTCTCGTTGGCAATCGGGATATTGACAGCAAGACTGATTTCGCGGCAAATTTGAATTAGTTGACATTACCTGGAAGGTAAGAATAAACAGTTGAAATTTATTTTTTGAAGTTTCTGAATTGTCAGAAAATAAAATCAGTTTGAGAATTGATATTGAAGAACATTGAATTAGAGGCTTAAATGTACTTTGTCTCTATTTTTCAAGGTTTGTATTGTGAGTGTTCAGAGAAAATCTCGGAAAATTTTGTAGATGAGTTAATCAAGTCAACACAATTTCAAGCACAGAATTTAGAAGAAGTTGCGAATGATTTTATAATAGAGAACTTCACTGGCAGAAATTTGAATGCAAACCAATGGATTGAAAATTTCAATGAAGAATGTGAACGCTTCCACATCAATGCGGAAGAAAAATTGAAATTTTGAAGCATTTCTTGCGATATATTTTTTTTCGATAATTCGCTAAAATTTTTCATGGTATCTATGGTCTTGGTGAAGCGATCTGGACAAAATTTCCCACGTAGTTTTTATACATTATTCTTCATCTATGGAATTTCATTCCAATCAAATAAGTAGTTCAAAAATTATCAGGAAAAAATTTTTTAAACGGCCATATTTGCGAAACCCTTAGTCTAATTTTGCTCATTGATGAACGTGATCGCGAAATTCGCGAATTTTAAGTCCCTAGGTCCGTTCGAAAGTTGTAATTTTCTATGGTTTCTATGGTTCAGATCATGCGATCTGGAAAAAATGTAGCTCGAATATATCATTCTCCATTAAAATACAAAATTTCGTCATGATCAAATCCGTAGTTTTGAAATTATCAAGAGAACTAAATTTCAAACCACCATATTAACGGAACCCCTAGTCTAATTTTGCTCATTGATAAACGTGACCGCGACATTCAAGATCGACACCTATCCTGAAAATTTCCATTACAAAGTTTTAATTTTCTATGTCTATGTTCTGGTCATGCGATCTGGACAAAATTGTATGTAGCTTGAGCACGTCATTCTCTATCTGAGTGCAGAATTTTAACTCGATCGAAGTAATCAGGAGAACAAAATTTCGAACGACCATATTTACGGAACCCCTAGTCGAATTTTGCTCAATAACGAACTTAACCGCGGCATTCGAAATTCGAACCTACCCTGAAATGTTCAAGCTTTAAGGTCGTTCCGTTCGAGAGTTATCGTGTATACGGACGGACAGACTCGGATTCGTCATACGTGAGTCGTACTCTGTCGATTGACAGCATTTTCGGCTCAAAATTCGAAAAATACAGACAAAATGATATAGCCCTCGTGTAAGTAGTACGAGCGGTCGGTCAATGAAGATAGAAAAGAAATAGGGCATCAAGTATCCAAACTGTAAGAAGAAAATTTGATTGAAAAATCTTATAGCCCGTTTGCTGCTCCTGTAACTCTGGCATACAAAAAGGAAGATGACAGAAAAAAAGGTTATGTCGCACCCGTCGTAGAATAAGGAGACATATCAAAAATTACGAGAAGCACTGCCGTGAAGTCAGGAGCTTTTGAGCGCTCGTTCATCCACCTTGTAGGTAGATTCGCATTTTCCAGTTTTAGAACGACTTCCCCACGATTTTCATTAGTACGACTGAGAGAATTCTGTGGTTTCTAAGAAACGTAGAGTTCTTCCTACTAGATCGCCCATTGCGCTGGCCTAAAATAGGTGGGATTAGTATGCGATCCCGCGTGTTCGTATATTGTAAGTGTTCCGAGCTCCCGTTCGGATAACAGAATGGGTATCTGAAACTGCAAACCATTACACACTACTTTACTTTCTTAAATCATCTTACCCATTCAAGAGTTAACCGCTATTCTATTCTCTTCATAACACCTCAGTGTAACCCCTCGAAAACTCAACCATCGATAATAAAATTACGAAAAGCACTGCCGTGAAGTCAGGAGCTTTTGAGCGCTCGTACATCCACCTTGTAGGTAGATTCGCATTTTCCAGTTTCAGAAATCAATTGAAGTAATTTTCGACAGCTGTCAAAAAAATTCTTAAACTTGGGCGAAACTCCAGACTTCATGTCAGTGCTTCAGCTGATGAATTTTTTCTCGATAATTCGCTAGAATTTTCTACGGTATCTATCTTCTGGACAAAATTTCCCACGTAATTTGAATAAATTATTCCTCAGCTAGGTGCAAAATTTCATTCCAATCCAATCAGTTGTTTCGAAATAATCTGGAACAGAATATTTTGAACGCCCATATTTACGGAACCCCTAGTATAATTTTGCTCATTGATGAACGTGACCGTGAAATTCGCGATCCAAACCCACCCTGAAAATTTCCTAGTTCCTAGGCCTTTCCCTTCGGAAGTTATAATTTTCTATGGTTTCTATGCTTCTGTTCATTCGATCTGGACAAAATGTTGCTTTAATATATCATTCTCGTTTAAAATACAAAATTTTATCTCGATCGAAGCCGTAGTTTCGAAATTATCGAGAAGACAAAATTTCAAACGACCGTATTTACGGAACCCCTATTATACTTCTGCTCATTGATAAACGTGAACGCCACATTTCAGATCTACACCTATCCTGAAAATTTCAAGTCCCTAGGCCTTTCCGTTCGAAAGTTATGATTTTCTATGATTTCTATGGTTCAGATCATGCGATCTGGAAAAAATGTAGCTCGAATATATCATTCTCCATTAAAATACAAAATTTCGTCACGATCAAATCCGTAGTTTTGAAATTATCAAGAGAACTAAATTTCAAACGACCATATTAATGGAACCCCTAGTTTAATTTTTCTCATTGATAAACGTGACCTCGACATTCGAGATCGACACCTATCCTGAAAATTTCCATTACAAAGTTTTAATTTTCTATGTCTTATGTTCTGGTCATGCGATCTGGACAAAATTGTATGTAGCTTGAGCACGTCATTCTCCATCTGAGTGCAGAATTTCACCTCGATCGAAGTAATCAGGAAAACAAAATTTCGAGCGGCCATATTTACGGAACCCCTCGGCGAATTTTGCCCAATAACGAACTTAACCGCTGCATTCGAGATTCGAACCTCCCTGAAAATTTCAAGTTTCCAGGACATTCCGTTCGAGAGTTATCGTGTATACGGACGGACAGACTCGAATTTTTCGACGGTTTCGTCATCAGTGAGTCGAACATAGTCGTTTGAGACTATTTTCGGCTCAATATTCGAAAAATACAGACATCGTGAGGAAATGATAGAGCCCTCGTGTAAGTAGTACGAGCGCTCAAAAAGGGCCATTTTGTGTTAGTGACGGTATTGAACTCAGGAAGTAACCTTTTTCTTACGTGCAATATCAGAATAACTGCCTCTCCGCCTCATAAGAGACTGTTCGTGAAGAAAGGTAACATTTCAAATTTTTTGAAAAAACAGTAGAATATTCCACCACGACGGGAAAAATTGCATTAATTGAATATTGGGTGCCAGTGGCGGCTTGTCAGAGGAGGCAAGGGAGGCTAAGCCTCCCCTAAAATTTTCACGGCTGAATTTTCATAACTATGAGGCCTTTCATTATAAAGTTATAATATTCTATGGTTTCTATGGTTCTGGTCATGCGATCTGGACAATTTTGCATGTATCTTGAACACGTCCTTATCCATTCGAGTGCAAATTTTCACCTTATTCGAATCTGTAGTTTCGAAGTAATCAGGAGAACAAAATTTCGAACGGCCATATTTACGGAACCCCTTTCGAATAGGGACGATGGGGTAAGTGATACCTCATTTGAAAGGTCCTGAGTTCAGAATATTGAATTTTTTTCTCATTCGACCTATTGGTTTTTGAGATATTCAAGTTCAATTTATGTACAGTACCGGTCATTTCGTAAAGCATGCTATGTGAATAAATCAAATTTTCACTAATTTGTTCTGTGGTTACGATGATCGTTAATAATAATAGTAATACACTAGGGAACAGAATAATTACTGTGTATTACTTTCATCAACAATTAAGTTAAAAATGGTTTATCTCGTGGCAGAATGACCAGTAGGGGAAAGATTTGTACCTTTGGACACTATGAATATCAGAATGCACTATCCACTACTTTTTTACAACCGAGAACACTGTACTTGTGCGTCCGTCATTTTAATGATGTTGGTGTAGCCCAGAGTCACAGCAAAGATTTCCGAGCGAAAAGTAAGTTTTATCGTAAAGTTAATATGAACTAATCATCAAAAATTACAATATATTTGAACTAACTCAATAAATATGGAACGTATATCGATTAAAGAATTATTTCTTTGCCATAGTTTGCATCAAATTATAACCGACAAATGTTGATTAGATTTTTTTCTTCAACTTGACGTTTCGTGTACCTTTGGATACAGACATGCTTGTACCTCTGGCCGTAACCCAGTCCTTCATCTCTTGGAGGTTGAGCTAGAATGGTGGCTCGCTCATATTTTATTTAACCTTTCTTTCGATGACTACAACATATCCTAATTTTATTAAACTTTAGAAGATAATGACCCATATGTTAATGTTGTCTGTTAATGTTCCGTGCTATGAACAAATAACTTTTTCGTTTTGAAGCATAACTTTAGGCCACCCAGAAGACCATTTCAGAATGAGTGCGAACACAATTTCAATTTACTTTTTCTTACGATTTTCCCGACGATAACTCAGGATAACGCCTACGTGGTCAACTTTTTCAAATCGTCCTTGAGAGCACCTCGCAAATTATTCTTTATTCATCCCAACCATAGACTTGCAGGAGTTGTTACTTTCAATTGAACTCTCTCCGAGTTTCCGGCATAACAATAATTTCCTGAACGGCATTGAAGCAATAATTTCTTTAATATTCATATTTACTGATATTACCTGAAAATGATAATGGAACACTTTTCTTTCGCAGCCACTCCCTTCCATGGTTACCAAGAATTCTCTTAGAGTGTAATGGAGAGTAGACGATTCTGTTATATTTTTTACTATATTCCTTCCATAAATTTTTGTATCACCCTTGTCCGGCCAATACTTAGCGCATTTGTTTTTACCCCTCTCTGTTTCTTTGGTAGTCATTACTATCACACGGCAATTCTCCTGCCAAACCATATGCCAAAAATCGCCTACAGTACTCGGTAAACAACCTGTTGAAAAAAACAATGGTTGAAAAAATTCATAAATGGTTTAAAAGGTTAAAAAAAGCGCTTGTTGATATTTTGGTATTATGTGACCTTTTTCATCATTTAAACTTCCATGATCGATTTATGATCCGCACCTGGAACCAATCCACTCGCACGCGGAAACTCCGATCGGTAATGAAGTACAAGGAAGACCTAGGCGTTCCAACTTCAGAAGAAGGCGTCGGTGGGGATTCGATCGAAACGAAAAATAATACGTAAATAATATCCGAGGGCGCGTTCGAGTCCGTCATACCAGTCCAGATGTTGACACAGCTCCGCATATTTGTAATTATAGAGCAGTCTGAAACGGAACCGTAGCGACAATCAGCTTGTATATTGTTCTCAATGGCACAGTCGCGTACCCCCTCGAGCACAATCCGCTCGCATATTTTGGAAACGATTGAAACCAAGCTTACAGGACCGTAGTCCTCAGCACGGAGCTTTTTCCCTTTCTGAGAATTGGAGAACCCAGAGACTGCAGCCACTAAGCTTTCAGAGAGTGGGGCGTGCAGTGCACTTATTGAATTAGGTTGTGAAGCAATCTTGTTCTTTGGATTCTTACAGGAAATATACCCACAACATTTTTGCGGCCTGAACTTATCGCTGGGCGATCATGCTCAAACATTTTGAGAAAAATGAATAATGTAAGCAACAGTTCTGAAAAGAGTATCCGATACAAGGAAGTGTTGAAGGTCCGATAAAACTAAGGCTTGAGTTGTACACTAACAGAAAAGTAGTCGAAGGACGTCATCTGGTGCCACAGATTTATTTGTGTGAAGGGCGTTCCCTAGCCAGCAATGATTGTGGTGATTTACCTTGTATGCGTGCTCTACTCTGATAAACCAGTTCAATTCACAGGCAATATTCTTCAAACATTCAAAAATGCGCTGTAGAAACGAAGCATCCTCAACGATCAAGATAATTCAACGGACCCATTGTCCCCCATAAAGGATGGTCAAGTTTTCTGAAGCTCCTGCGAGGAGAAAACTCTATTGGGAATCTTTGCGTCACTTGGTTTGAAAATTGAAGATCCTGATAAATTAGAATATAAGCAGTAAGGAGAACGAGAAGGTCGACATGCGCCCCAATTATGGCTACCTTATTTTCAACATTCATCAATTCCATATTAATGTTAGTAGATCGTTTTGTATCGACGGTGGTGTTCCGCCTGTTTAGTAACGCAAGGTCGAAAAAATTGTATAACTCTGTCCTGAGCCTTTACGGTTACGGTTGAACCAACCTACAGGGTGTTTCATTGGTAAAGGTACATACGTTAACCTGAGGTAGAGCTACCCTAGACGAGTCCAAAAATCCGATATATGATAGGTCTCATCAACTTCATAGCCAAGATACAGGGTGATTTATATATTCAATATTTTCAATTGCTTATAACTTTTGAACCATCAAGTATAATCAATTGATATTTGGAACGTAAAACACACTTCCATGGGTCATGGGTGAATCGATTCATCTTCGAAATGAACAAAAAATCCAGGTCCATATTA
Organism: Aphidecta obliterata; assembly: GCA_963966015.1. NCBI lineage: Eukaryota > Metazoa > Arthropoda > Insecta > Coleoptera > Coccinellidae > Aphidecta > Aphidecta obliterata. Next base: position 6,050,381 of record OZ014430.1, on the reverse strand, counting down.
GAAAATACGGCTTTTGCAAGCTGAGATTCATATGTATGACGGAATATTGGATTTTGAGTGTACTTCACAAAAATGTCGCTCATTGAAATTGAATTCGAAGAATTGTCTGTTGGACTGATGGCAAATTTGTATTTTTTTCATATTCTAATGAATAATTCCAAGAACTTTTCAGAAAAATATGGATTTTGGATAATTTATTCAAAATGATCAACAGTGAGAAAATAAATAAACAAACATGTGAAGAACACTACATGTGGATTTTATTTGGCCCATCGATACAGATTCCTCAAATTGAAGACTCCATCCTCAGAAATATGGCTTATCGTCACAGATACCATACACGAACAGTTCGAACAACATATCAACATACATATTAATTTGTGTGGAATCCCACAAATTTTCATTCAAGTAGGCTTTAACAATATTATGACATGAATTTTGCAGGAATGTATGTCCAGCATGATGGGGCTCCACCTCATTTTACAGTTATTGCTAGGAACTTTTTGGATAAGAACTTTCCAAATATGTGGATAGGCAGAGGTGGACCGCATGCATGGCCCCCTAGATCACCAGATGTCAATCCTATCGATTACTTCGTTTGGGGATATTTGAAACCTTGAGTATATGTGTCTGAGATTGCAAGTGAGGATATTCTCCTACAACGTATCGAAGTTGCCCGCAATAAGATCCGTAATGTCGCAGAAATGATCAAAAAGGCTATTAGACATAATTTGAAAAGAGTAATAATATGCATCGGGCAAAACGGTGGCACTTTTGAGCAAATTTTATGATTTTTTCCAAATGTTTCACTTGTTTATTTTTTTTTTTTATTCATTGTCCCACTGTTGATCATTCATATTAGATACATATTTTTCTTGAACATTCTTGAAATTATTCATCAGAATATGAAGAAAAAATACGAATTTTCCAGCAGTCCAACAGACAATTTTTCGGATTCAATCTCAAAGTACAACATTCTTATGAAGTAAGTGGAAGTTCAATATTGAATTAAATCTTTCGACAAAAATTTGGATGGGTCAAATGTCGTTGGGACACTGAAATGTACTGATTCACATCGAATTTCTGCTTTTTCCGAATATTTCAATATTCCGTCATACAGGGTTGAATCTCAGCTTGCAAAAAGTGCCATATTTTTCCAATACTGCATTTTTTGATCATTTCAATGATGAATCGATTCACCCAAGGAAGTGTGTTTTACGTTCCAAATTTCAATTGATTATAATGGATGGTTCAGAAGTTATGAGCAATTGAAAATATTGACGAATACACAAATCATCCTGTATCTCGGCTATGAAGATTATTAGACCTAACACATAAAGTTTTTCTGGACTAGTCTAGGGTAGCTCTACCTCAGGTTAACGTAAGTACATTTACCAATGAAACACCCTGTATATATCAAACTGACCATTGACTCAATCGTCGCAAGATGTACCCCTCTTCAACGTCCATGATCAACTTTTCCAGATATTGTCGAAAAACCAAAACATTTTCAGTTTTTCAGCACTTTTGTTATAACCATCCCCAGACCACCCGAACAAGTCTAAGAAGAATTTCTTCAATGGTAATTATTTAGGTATAAGCGGGGTTTTTGTGTCTCTTTTGATTAGGCTATAATTGTCTGTTTGGATTTGCAACAAATTTTTCGACAAAGTCCAACGATGAAATTAATACTTGTACAATGAGGAATCCTTGTACAATGAGGGACATTTTTCGGAGAATCTTGAGCCTGAGGTTATATAGATTAGATTAGATCAGGGAGGAAGCCTTTCTGTATCGCTACCATCTGATATTCTGTGATAAACCATTCCTCTATTGTTGCCCTAGAAAGTCTACTACTACTTCCTAGCGGACTTGCGTCTGATTTCTGCGGGTGTTAGAAACTCCCAGCAGAACAAGTCTTTTCGGTGCCAATGTTTGGCATATGTAGAGAGTAAGTACTTGGTGCTTTCGACTGCCGATTTGCATAAACTATAAATAATTGAGATTTTTTCCTATTTTCTGTAGGTGGTATTTCACAAAGCAATGTTCCATGAATAGACGAATAAGTAGTCTGAATTCGCTCTTAGAGGGCGAAAGACCGATTCAATGAACTATCTCAAAAATGTTCATTCGTTTCAATTTTTTATTGTACAATGTGTGGGCAAACCTTGGTTATATAGCAAAAAATCCGTAATTATAAATTACATTAAAAAGATGAGAGGATTCGAAAAGGTAAAGTAGCCCTTAGACGTGCATTGCTTAGAGGACTGGATATGGTTGATCAGGCGCTGTGAGATACTAGTTAATTGGGATGATACTAGACGGAAGTTCGTGGAACTCTTTCCTTACTTATTACTCCACTATAATTAATCAATTCTTTGGTCCGTTTCTTGGTCAACCACTTCCTTTTCATTCTTTCTCTAGGTTAATTTTGATATCTCGATCGATTGGGAATTTCTATTATTGGAAATGATATTAGTACCGATGTTTTTTTTGGTTTTCAATACATAAGGAAATCGACCAATTCTTACCCTGCGTAGCTATGTAAGTTTTTCCACTCGGGTCACTTCCCATATCTCCTATTGAGTCATCATTTTTCCATCTAATATAGTTGGCGTTGATGTAGTCTGATCCCACAATGTTAGGATCTACGTCTTTCAATTTCACCCTTGTATTGTCAAAGGGTAATATATTTTTATATCTATTCTTATTTCTATTTTCGGACCTTGTTCCTTCGTCTCTGGAGTAAAGTAGTTTCGATTCTTGTTGTTGAAGGGATTCAAATTCTTCCCAAAATCCAGCTTTGTAAAGACCACTTGGACCATTCTCACTCTGAAAATAAGTCAAATGAAACTAACATTCTGGTTATTTTTTCCTATGAAACTATTCTTAAAAAAAAACCAAACACCCAGAAAGAGTCGACCGATTGCAATAAAATGTTTTGACTATATATTTGGACAAAAAATTTCAAGTATCTACCCCACTTCAGCACAGACAGATCGACATCTGAGGATGGCGTATTCACAGCACAGAGTTTCATGAATACGGTTCTTTGGAGGATTACAAAGAGGAATCTCTATGACATCCATTATCGCAGAAAATGCACGTTTGGGCTTGTATAGTTTTCAATAATTTCGATGAAATTTCGAAATCCTTCAATGTTATTGTCATTAAGAGAAATTATAATACTTTTCTTTAACTCCTAGATTTCGAGATACGACGTTTACCTTTTTTTTTCCATATGGCAGTCATATTGAGTATTCCCGTTAAAAAAATGAATAATATTTCTATTCAACATTGTACCCAGTTTGTTCAGATTCGAATTCAGAAAGTCATTTAGAACAAAATTTTTGAAAATACCCTCGGTCATACAAATTTGGCCCTAGATATTATTTTAAAATTGGTGGAGTTACTCATTACTAATCATAACGTATTCATTGTGTGATCGAACAAAAAGAAAATATTTCCCAATAATTCAAAGAGGTCTTAATTTACTTCGTAGACACTAATCTACTGAACTACAGGTTTTCAATTGATTCAATAACGGTTGAGAATCACATTCCTCAAAATGAAAAAAAAAAGACCACGAAAAGTAATACTAAAAGGAAGATGATTTAAATAGTGTTCAAAATGTCCACCATTAAGCCTGGTTCGCATTAGGAGAGTATTTTAGTCGAGTAGCGAGTGACTAAACTCGCTACTGTCCAAAAATCGTTCGCACTTTGCTTTTAGTACAGTTCACAAGTGAGTAGTGTTTTGCAACATGAACAGCATATAACGAATTTTCCATCGACCATAACTTTGAAGATAATTTTTTTTTTAATATCTGTTTACAGCTTCGTCATCTACGCCCTCGGGTTAGTGAGTGGTTCAATTTTGGTGGCGATCGGAGAAATTTGATATTTTGACAAAAAATCTATACGTATGGAAAAATTACGATTTTTCGAAAAAAAATTTTTTTGCTCCTATCAAAACCAAATTTATACTGTTCACTAATTAAAAGGCGTAGATTACAAATCTGCAAACATATATTTTCTCCAATTTTCAATTTGATTTCCTTTCAACAAATCTGAAATATCCATTGATTCTTCAATATAATGAATAACGATCGGCACCCGCTAGGTCAAAAGTCAAAATAACCTGCATCTCAAAAACTGTTTTGCTATAATATTGATAATTCACCTTCATGCACATAAATCTCTGTGCAACCTCCAACAAATGTTTTATTATTGCCTTCTGTGTTGACATCCCGGACCTTCTAGGCTTGAAACTATCATATTTTCGATTCAGAAATGCAATCAAATCAAATGGACATATTTCTTTTTTTTTAACGATCAAATGCAACTTGGTTTTTTTACTGTGATTTATCTGATACAAGATTCGATAAAACAAGTTCTCTATATCAATATATTAGGTTGGGGAAAAAGTAATTTCGTATTTTTCGCCTTATTCCAATGCTCTATAAAAAGTGTTACAATCATCCAATTTGAGTCAAATATGCGCCGTTCTGTTCGATAACTTGTTGCCAACGAGAATCTAACTTCATATGGCCCTCCCTTAGAAACCCTTGTCCCTATTGGCAAAAAACTCAGACAACCAATTTTTACAGGTCCCTATTGAGACCACATTTTTACCTCTAAGCGCGTTGGCCATGGACATGAACAGGTGGTAAACACTTGGTGCCAGGTCCGGACTATAAGGTGGATGCATAAGAACTTCCCTTCCTAGCTCCCTAAGCTACTGGCGCGTCATCAAAGATGTGTGCGCCTGCGTTGTCCTGATAAAACACGATTCTCTTCCTATTCACATTCATCTTAATTTTCCATTTAATGCACCAGTTGTTCATTTTGTTTGCTGCTTCTTGTAGTCAATTTATCGCCAAAGCGGTCGCCCATATTATTATTATTTGAACCGGAATCGTTGTGGCTCGGTTAGCCTTCCGGGACCTACTACCTCATGGATCTTTTGTTCTCTACTCTATTCATTCATACCAACCCAAGGAGGCCGTCAATGGCGTTGAGGTCCATAGGAGCCTTGGCTGTTACCTCGCAAGTATCCAGGACTGACTTCCCGATATGAATGGTTCTCAGGCCAGCCAACTCTGGACATTTGCATACCATGTGTTCAGCTGTTTCTGCTTCTGATCTGCAGATCTAATCTGCCGACTTTCCCATGCGGTATAAAAGATATTTTTGCCGACATTGACCCCTCAGCAGTTCCATCATTACCCGAAGCTCAGCTCTTGGTAGGTTCAGAAGCTTTTTGATATAGGTCGGTGAAAGCACCACAAATTTATTTCCTGAGCAAATCCAGGATGGTTTTACAGAGGGTTGTTCTGTTATCCAACTCCCATTATTGGACCACTGCTTTATATTGGTCTTTTCCAAGACACACAAACAGGCTCAGGTCCAGCAGGTGTTAACATTGATGCTATTTCCGCAAGTTCATCGGCTCTTCAATTTCCTTCAATGCCACAATGTCCCGGTACCTAACGTAGAGTTACTTTATAGCCTCTGACCAGTTGCTTTATGGTACTACGGGATTCCCATGTTAGCAGAGATCCCTGGCTGTGTGATTCCAGAGATCCCTGGCTGTGTGATTCCAGAGATCCCTGCGTGGCCTGGCTGACCGTAGTGATGTACATATGCGCCCCTTTGAGGTTCTTTTCGAGACACTCTCAAGCGCAAATGTAGACAGCCAGTGTCCCGGTCTGCAGAATAGAGAGCGCACTTCCCAGGGCTTCAGAGATCCTCAGTTTAGGTTTTGTTTCTTCACGAATCCATCATGAGTACCTACACCAATTTGAAACTGATATTCATGGCCTTTCAAGAATAATCGAGAATAACAAGGATACTGTCGAAAATCCCCTTCTCAATTAAAATCTGGACAAGCTGATTAATTAAATGTTAAATACAGATATTCATTAAGTATTCATTATTTCAAAGGAAAAACTCAATCCAGCAGCCATAAAAAAGGAGAAAGTCGAATCTTGAAATTGAGCAGCGCGATTCGAGGAAAAATAGTATCATTTCATTAAATGAAATTAACAGAATTCCAAAATTCCATGTGAATCGTTAAAAAATAAAAGAAATTATAAACTATTCTAGTACATATATCATATTATATTTTCGATTATTCATTATAAGTCGGGAGCCTTTGCGCGCTTGTTTCTGTGTACCAAAACGGTCATTGTCATTGTCAGTGTAAATTCTGTCGTTTTATTTTTTTAAACTTCAAAATATGGAATAACCAAATAATATTGAATATATCAGAAAACTCATTTTGTTTTTGTGTACCTTAACGGACTTCAGTGTTCATTGTCAGTATGGTAAATACTGCCATTCAATTTTTATAAACTTCAAATGATGGAATCACCTACTTATATTGAATATATCAGAAAAACTCAATTTTTTTCCTGTCCACCAGAAACAAGGACATAAACTTCTCGTATGTCATCTCATCCTCTGGTGGTTTGAGGGGACGAACTTGGTCGTGATTTCCAGCGTAAGGAGCCAATCGATTGAAGTGGACGACGTTTATCCTTTTCTAGATTTTAAACGGACCCTTCCAAAAGTTCTGCAACTTCGGCGCCAGTCCACGACTACGTTTGGGGTTGTGCAACGAAACCAGGTCACCATCCTGAAACCCTCCAGCCTCGGCCTTGATATCTTACGCCTGCTTCATTCTATCGCTGGCGCTCTGGATGTTTAACCGGACTCGTTCGTGGATATCGGCCATTCTCTGTTTCAAGTTGCTGGCATAGTCCTCTCCGGCTGTGTCTTGTCCCGGTGGTATCCCAAACCGCAGGTCACATGAGAGTCGTAGTTCTCGGCACATTACGATACTAGCAGGGGTTTGGCCAGTTGATTCCTGTACTGCAGATCGATAGGCCATCAGGAACAAATGAAGATACTGGTCCCAGTCTCTTTGATGGTCAGAGACAACCTTGGACAAGTAGCGGTTGATTGTTCTGTTCATCCGCTCCACCATTCCATCGGACTGCGGATGACGCGCCGTGGTCCTTGTCTTGTTGATGTTCAGCAATTGACACATTTCTTGAAATACTTTGGATTCGAAGTTCCTGCCTTGTTCTGAGTGCAGCTCCAATGGGATACCGAATCGACATATCCACTCTTTCATCAAAACGTCGGCGACGGTTATATCTTCCTGGTTCGGTAGGGCATAAGCTTCGGCCAACTTCCTGAAATAATCCATTGCCACCAGGATGTATTTATTTCCATGGTCTGATTCGGGAAACGGGCCGGCAATGTCGATGGCGATTCTCTCGAATGGGCTGCCTACATTGTACTGACGCATGAGAGCCTTTGGTCGTATTCGAGGTCCATTGCTAGCAGCACATTCAGCTCACTTTCTGCACCAGTCCTGAACATCATCTCGGCAACTAGCCCAGTAGAACCGTTGCCTCACTTTCTGCAAGGTCTTCTTCACCCCCAGATGTTCTCCGTCGACCACGTCATGGATTTCACGAAGCACTTCCTGTCTTCGGATCCTAGGTACAACTATCTGGCGTCGGTCTTCACCACCATTTTCGGACTCCAATACACGCTTCAGTACCCCATTGTCCAGAGAGAAAGAATTCCATTGGAACCAGTAGGATTTAACAGCTGGCGAGTAACCTGCAATTTCCTGCCACGATGGTCTTCGATTGCACTTCTTCCAGCTGATGACTAAACCAAGTTCTGAATCTTTCTCTTGGTCTTTCTGAATATTGCTGTCATTCCAGTTGTCATCTACCGCCTTAGTTCTACGAAGTGTTGCTACTTTTTCTTCTGTACGTCGGCAATGCGAGCCGTCATCTGGACATTTTCTACGCACATGTCCTGTTTTTCCACAATTCCTGCAGTTTACCGGTCTTATCTCGGGTAACACTTCCTTGATCACTTTCCTTATGGCAGCTTCCAGCTCAGCAGGCTCCAGTGAAACTCCCTCATTCACTCGGATTTTACCTCGACCTCTGCAAGACTGCTTTGCTGCTTCAAACTCTAATGACCTTGCCAGTGCGTCTACGAGATGTGCTGATCGGGCTTATGTCGATGCTATTCTGGTTTCCTGGTCATGGAGTCCATCCTAGAATGCTTGAACCGGCAATCGCTCCATTACGTTCTCCGGTCGCCTGATTTCTGGTAACTTCAATTGGGAGTGATAAACGTGTTCGAAATGGGCCTGGAAAAACCGAAGTTCCAAATGTTTGATCAGCTGATCATAGTCCTCCTGTTCTTAGCCGGTAAGGGTCTGCAAAATATCTGTTACTTCTCCCCGCAATGCCAGTGTGAGTGCTAACGCTCTTTCCTCTGCATTCCATTCATTTGCTTTAGCCGCAGCTTCGAATCGACGGCGGTAATTTACCCATGGAGTTTTTCCGTCGAACTGGGGCGGCTTCATGGAAAGCTTCTTAATTCCCGAATTGACCTTGAAATCCTGCATACCCTTCTTCAGGTTCATCATTGAATTTTCATTGAACATGTCTGTGGTTTGCGCAGTATCAACTCGTTTTTTCAGCTTATTAATGGTTTTCTTAATTTTTTCCATTTCCTCCTCGAATTCATCTATCTCGGTGTTCATTTGTTCCCTTATTTTGTCCATTTCTGTCTCTATTCTTTCTTCTACACTACATAGTTCCTGTTTAAGGCCTTCCGTGCTTTCCAGGAGCTTCTCTGCCAGGTTACTATAAGTTTCTAGAAACTTTTCTTCCAGAGTTTCCACCAACTTTTCTTCCAGATTTCTGGAATTTTCTTCTAGATCTTTCAAAGATTTAGTAGTCTCTTGAAACTTTTTTTCCAGATCTTCTTTCAGGGATTTGGTTGTCTCTTGAGACTTGTCTTCCAGATCTTCTTTCAGGGATTTGGTTGTCTCTTGAAACTTTTCTTCCAAATTCCTAGAACTTTCTTGCAGATCCTCTTTCAAGCTTATAGAATTTTCCTCGAGTTTATTTATTATCGAACTCAAATCAACTCCGCAAACTCCGAATAAAAGTGTCTCGAGGTCCTCACCTTTTTGTATAAGTCCTTCTGCAAGTCTTTTTGAAGAACTTCCTTTTTACCCGTGGTTTCTAGCTTCTTTTCCTCCATTTTCTATTTCAGCTCCGCGACTTTCAATTCCACAAGACGCACCTTTTTCATCATTTTGTCTTTGAACGAGAAACCAGCCTATTTTACGTTAAAAGTTCAATCAGTTTATTCTCCGCGAACCAGCTGTTCACTACGCGAGCACTTATTTATTTAAAAATCGCACTTCTGACATCAATGCAATGAATTTAGTCCAAGTTCTTCTTAAAATAATTTATCTAAAGTTCAGTAATACTACACTACTAATTTATTTCCAACACTCAAATCATTTATCTGCACGGGCGCTATTAAGTCCTTTACTGATGTCGTCTTATACAGGGTGTTTCGTTGGTAAACGGAAAAACTTGAACAGTGAATAGAGGACACCGAGGTGGTTTTAAATATACCCCATTTATTGGGTCTGACTGCCTTGGTTACCAAGATACAGGGTGATTTATGAATTTTGCTCATTTCTTTCCGAGGTCATAACGAGCGAACCGCCCAGTAGATTTTCTTAATATTTGGCACACATCTTCCTCATTTGAAGCTCAAATGAATCACTTAATGATTACAAAGAAAATCCAGGTCCGGATTAACAAAAAATTATAAAACGGTTTTTTCCTTGAAACAACACCCTGTATATCGAAATTTCGAAAATCCCTTTTCAGATTCGAAAAGAGCACAAAAAACTGAAAGGAAATGCGTGATTCAAATTTCCGCGCAGACAATTTTGCTGCACCAATTTTCAACTTGAATGTGAAGTTTTCGAGAAATTGGATATCAAAAAGTGGTTAAAGTCACTTTGGATAATAGATATCGATTTCTATGTTATTTTAAAATTACTAACTATTATTGATAACCTAAGCTTTCCTTTTTTATAACTCCAGACCAACCCATTGTGTAATCACCATTAAGATACACCTACTTGTAATTGAAAGAAGAAGAATTGGCGAACTCGTTGTACATAATTCAAAATTGATTGCTTGAATATTTTATTGAAATAATTGAAAAGAATTAGATCGATAATACAAGTTTAACCAATTATGTACATCATTATAAAAGAAGCCATTAAAAAGAACAAAAAGATACAAAATTAAAAGTAAACAAACTACATGAACTGCTCAAAATGTCCTCCATTTTGGTCAACACATTTTTGTGCTCGTTTGAGGATATTTCGAATTGACTTTCGAATTACATTGGGATTGTTTCCCTGCTAGCTTCTTCTATTCTCGAAATTAGCTGATCCCGAGTATGTATCTCAGCAGAATATACCACAGATTTTAGGTAACCCCAGACATAATAATCTATGGGATTCAAATCAGGTGATCTGGAAGGCCAGTTGTGACGGCCTCCTCGACCAATCCATTAATTACCAAAATTATCGTTCGAAAAGTCTCTAACAATGAGCCTATAATGAGGCGACGCCTCATCGTGCTGAAAATACATGCCAGCAATATTTACGTTTTCGTCATGAAGTAAAACTGGTAGCATATTTTTCAAAAAATCCAAGTACACTTCACCAGTTAATAGTACCGGTGAAATATAGGGTCCAATTAATTTGTTATCATAACCACTGCACCAAACGTTCACAGAAAATTTATATTGGAAATGATCCTGTCTTCTCTTAATTACAAGTAGGTGTATCTTAATGGTGATAATACAATGGGTTGGTCTGAAGTTATAAAAAAGGAAAGCTTATGTAATCAATAATACTTATTAATTTTTAAATAACATAGAAATCGATAGTTATTATCCAAAGTGACTTATAACCACTTTTTGATATCCAATTTCTCGAAAACTTCCCATTCAAGTTGAAAACTGGTGCAGCAAATTGTCTGCGCGGAAATTTGAATCATGCATTTCCTTTCAGTTTTTTGTTATCTTTTCAAATCTGAAAACGGATTTTCAAAATTTCGATATACAGAGTGTTGTTTCAAGGAAAAAACCGTTTCATAATTTTTTGATATTTCCATTTCCTTTCAGTTTTTTGTGCTCTTTTCGAATCTGAAAAGGGATTTTCTTTGTGATCATTAAGTGATGCATTTGAGCTTCAAGTAGGGAAGATGTGTGCCAAATATTAAGAAAATCTACTGGGCGAGTCGCTTGTTATGACCTCGGAAAGAAATGAGCAGAATTCATAAATCACCCTGTATCTCGGTAACCAAGGCAGTCAGGCCCAATAAATGGGGTATATTTAGAACCACCTCGGTGTCCTCTATTTACTTTTCAAGTTTTTACGTTTACCAATGAAACACCCTTTATATTGGAAGGGAACAATCGTGAAGCTTCTCGATGTTTTCAGTATTCTATCGAAGATTCGCGGTCGTTCTATTCGGTTCTAGAAGGCGACAGGTCCGGCTTGAGTTCGTTATAATATCATAAGAAAAGCTAGAAAGCTTCTACATAACTCATTCAATCGATGCCTCATATGAGACACTAAATTTCAGCAGGATAATAATATCGTGAATAGATTCTGAGATTGAAGTTTTTGAAACGACTATTTTACATGAACCTTTGTGTCGTGATCTAACAACTAACTACAAACTTTCATTCCGTTATTTTTCGGATAATTGAGTAGAAAAAAATTCAGATGGCCATATCTACGGTACTCTTCGAAGGATTCCGCCAATTATCTAACTTAACCAGCGCCTTCAAATCTCGAACGAACCCTAGAAATTTCGAAACTTTAGGCATATTCTCTCAAGAGTTATTGTGTTTACAGACGATAGGACGGCCAGAAGTGACCATTATCGTTTCACAAACGTCAACAGACCCAAGACATCGTCTGAGGTTACCACGAAAAATTATTTCAACTCTTGACGTGGCCTAAGGGTCAGGATCGAACTCAAAAAAAAGGTACGATCCGAGAGACGAAATGAATAAAAACAGACCAAATTAAGAAACGGTGCGTTTTGCGTTCAATTCCACTCGGACTGCTGCGTTTAACCGATGTATAAAAATTACGAAAAGCACTGCCGTGAAGGCAGGAGCTTTTGAGCGCTCGTACATGCACCTTGTAGGTAGATTCGCATTTTCCAGTTTTAGAAATCAATTGAAGGAATTTTCGACAGCTGTCAAAAAAATTCTGAAACTTAGGCGAAACTCCCGACTTCATGTCAGTGCTTCAGCTGACCAACTATTTTCGATAATTCGCTAGAATTTTCTACCGTATCTATGGTATTGGTGATGCGATCTGGACAAAATTTCGCACGTGATTTGAATACATTATTCCTCAGCTAGGTGCAAAATTTCATTCCAATCCAATAGTAGTTTCGAAACTATCAGGACAAAAATATTTCGAAAGGCCATATTTACGGAACCCCTAGTCTAATTTTGCTCATTGATGAACGTGACCGTGAAATTCGCGATCCAAACCCACCCTGTCAAGTTCCTAGGCCTTTCCCTTCGGAAGTTATAACTTTCTATGGTTTCTATGGTTCTGGTCATGCGATCTAGAGAAATGTAGCTTGAATATATCATTCTCCATTAGTATACAGAATTTCGTCACGATCGAATCTGTAGTTTGGAAATTATCAAGAAAACTAAATTTCAAACGACCATATTTACGGAATCCCTGATGAAATTTTGCTCATAAATGAAAGTGATCACGACAATCGAGATCCACACCTATCCTGAAAATTTCAAGTCCCTAGGCGTTTCCGTTCAAAAGTAACAATTTCCTATGGTTTCTATGGTTCTGGTGATGCGAGCTGAACAAAATTTTGCATGTAGCTTGAACACCTCATTTTCCATTAGAGTGCGAAATTTCATCTCGATCGAATCTGTAGTTTCAAAGTAATCAGGAAAACAAAATTTCGAGCGACCATATTTACGGAACCCCTCGGCGAATTTTGCCCAATAACGAACTTAACCGCGGCATTCGAGATTCGAACCTACCCTGAGAATTTTAAGTTTCTAGGACATTCCGTTCGAGAGTTATCGTGTATACGGACGGACGGACGGACAGACTCGAATTTTCCGACGGATTCGTCATCAGTGAGTCGAACATAGTCGATTGAGACCATTTTCTTCTCAAAATTCGAAAAATGCAGACATCGTGACGAAATGATATAGCCCTCGTGGAAGTAGTACGAGCGCTCAAAAATGAATAAAAAATATATAAAAAGCACTGCCGTGAAGTCAGGAGCTTTTGAGCGCTCGCTCATCCACCTTGCAGGTAGATTCGCATTTTCCAGTTCTAGAAACAAATTGGAAAAAATTTTGACAGCTGTCAGAAAAATTTTCAAACTAAGGCAAAACTCCAGACTTCACGTCAGGCTTCAGCTTCTAGCATTCGCTAGAAAGTTCTACGGTATCTATGGCCTTGGTATGCGATCTGGACAAAATTTCGCACGCAGTTTTAATACATTATTCTTCATCTATGTACGTAATTTAGTTCCAATCCAATCAGTTGTTTTGAAATTATCAGGAAAAAATATATTTTGAACGGCCATATTTACGGAACCCCTTGTCTAATTTTGCTCAAAGATGAACGTAACTACGATATCCGAGATGCATACATATCCTGAAAATTTCAAAGGCCTAGGCCTTTCCGTTCGAAAGTTATAATTTTATATGGTTCTGGTCATAGTTATATAGTTATAGTTAGGAAGGGGTTACGTTCCACTGCGACCTCAAGGTCTATTGTGCCCCCCATCAGAGCCGTATTCGCAAATGCGCTACCTACAGCTCGCCCTCCAGCTCCAGAGCTCCAATGAACTCCAGTATCTGAGAGGGCTTCAAGGAGGTTAGATCCTCATTCCTCCTGTAATTCTCTTGTCCAAGACATTCTTTGCGCTGGTTTGCAATGGCGAGGCATTCTGTAACCAGGTGAACAGGAGTCTCCTCCTCTTCACCACATAATCTACACTCGTCTGTTTCTGTCAAGCTCATTCTCATCATATGCTTCCTAAGGCGACAATGTCCTGTGAGGAAGCCAGTGAGTAGACGTAACTTGTTCTTACTGAGATCCAAATACTTTTTGGATCTTGAACTTTCATAGTTCCGAATGAACCTTTCAGAGTGGTCCATTCCTGGAAGGTTCCTCCAGAGTGCTTCTCTTTCGGTCTCTTCCTTCTCCAGAAACTCTTTCTTATAGGTGTGTTTACCTATGCCACAGAAGGGTTCTGGGCCAGTAAGTGGCGTTTGTGCTCCCTTTCTGGCAAGTGTATTGGCCTCTTCGTTTCCTTTGATCCATGAGTGACCAGGAACCCAGACTAAAGAGACCTTATTTTTCATGCCTACTTCATTAAGTTTCCTCCGGCACTCCCATATCAGCTTTGAGTCGATGATATAGGAGTTCAGTGCTTTGATAGCAGCTTGACTATCCGAGTGGATCACAATGTCACACCCTTGATAGTTTCTTTCCAGATTTATATCTATGCATCTTTCGATTGCAAGTATTTCTGCCTGAAAGGCACTCGAGTAGGAGCCTAGCGATAGTGTACACTTGGTTCTTGCCCCGTATACTCCAGCGCCGGCCCCCATCGTGGTTTTAGAACCATCTGTATACCATTTAATGGTATTCACTTTGAAGTTTTGGGTAGTGTATTCATTTTCCCATTCTTCCTTTTTACATAGCATAGTGTTGAAGTTCTACTTAATGCTTACTTTTTTAATCATAACATCACTAGGCAGGTTCGCTGATGAGATGTTCTTGTTCAGAGAGGACCAGGCTCCTTGACTTTTAATTCTCTCGTTCCCTGTACCTTCCCTAGATATTCTAAGGATAGCCTCATGGGCTACTCTGTTGATCACCAGATGTAATGGAGTGAGATCAGTGATGACCTCAAGTGATCTTGTCGGGCACGTTCTCATAGCTCCAGTGATGCAAACGCAGGCAAGCCTTTGTATCTTGTCGAGTATTTTCCTCGTGCTTGTCTGCCCTGTCTTAGCAGACCAGACTACTGTCCCATAAGTTATTATTGGTCTCACAATCATGACATACATCCATCGCAGTATTTTAGGGTTACAGCCCCAGGTTTTACCGGATAGGTTTCTGCACGCCATTAGAGCTCTTGACGCTTTACTAGCAGTGTTTTTAACATGCTTATTCCATAGAAGCTTATTGTCTAGGGTAATTCCCAGATATTTGACTTCATGGTTCTGGTCATGCGATCCGGACAAAATGTAGCACGAATATATCATTCTCCATCAAAATTCAAAATTTCGGCACGATCGAATCCGTAGTTTTATACTATCAAGAAAACTAAGCATGTCACTTGAACACGCCAATCTCCATTTGAGTGCAAAATTTCATCTCGACCGAATGTGAAGGTTCGTTAAAAAACCCCTGGTGGAATTCCGCCAATTAACGAACTCAACCTCGGCATTTTGGAACTGAACCCACACTGAAAATTTCAAGCTTCTAGGACGTTCCGTTCGAGAGTAATCGTGCTTACGGACGGACAGACTCGAATTTTCCGACGGATTCGTCATCAGTGAGTCGAACCTTGTCAATTGAGACCATTTTCGGCTCAGAATTCGAAAAATACAGACATCGTGACGAAATGATATAGCCCTCGTGTAAGTAGGACGAGCGCTCAAAATAAAAAAAAGCCCGTTATACGCTCACTAAGTGCGAATTAAAACTCCTTACTGGTATACTCTCTGGCCATTTCTTACAAGAAATGTGTAAAAATAGTTCAATTCTTTGTAGGTTATGCAAATCGGCAATCGAAGCCAACGAGCAACGACATCGTTAAAGAAGTGGACTTCCTGGGACAACAATAGTGCAATGGTTGATCACGAAAGATCAGATGGTCGCAGTGCAGAAAGGCTCACGCGTACAACAGGACTACCTCTAATGCTATTTAATTCAAGCAATAATAAGTTTTTAATCTCAAGGCTTGCTTTCACCTTTTTTTAGCGCACATTATAAATTAGGCAATAGACCCAACCTGGAGCTGTTTCACTCGGGAGTGTATACCAGATGCATTTATTCTTGTGGCGTTGAAAGGTTGCTTTAAATGAACTACCGTCCCTGTTGTTTCCACCATTGGGTTTTTCTTGTAATGCTCTATCAGGTCTGCTAAGCTATTGAATTTTTCTCCTCCTCCAACATCGTATGTATTATCTGAGGTACATCTGATCATGACATGGGTTACCTGAAATCCAAAGAATTTTTATTAGCGTACCATTGATAGTCTAGACAAGCTTGGTTGGCTATTTTGCCAATTTTTTGTGTTAGCGCGTTTGACCCGTGACTTGAAAAATGTAACTCATGTGGCGTAAGGAAACAGGACAAACCAATACAGAACACAATCGGATCTCCTAACTCGCACAAGCTCTGAGCTTATTAGAGTTCCTAGGATAGTCGGAATAAAACATTGAAACATTCATAGATGATCTCATGGTACCTAATCAAAATTTTTGATATATCAACGATCCATAGAAATGTAGGATCAATGTTTGGATAGACGGAAATATTCAGAATCTTTTACTGAAATTTCTGATTTTGTTGAAGTTGTACATACATTCATATTCATCCACCCTCAAAAATAAAAGGGGTTTCATAAATTATTGAAATTTCATAATACACTAAATGAAACAAAAACATTTGCAATGATTTTGGCCTGAAAATAAATAGCGTGTCGAAATTAATATTCACAAATGAAACATCACGCCGACTGGAACCCTAAGCATCGAAACTGATACACTTTACAAATCAAAGAGGGTGACCTAAGTCATTTTTTCGCATGGATTCCGGTTCAAAATTTTTTAGAAAACATTTCGTAGTGGACGTCACCAGTTCGTGAATCGCTAAAATGCCATAATTGCAAAACGGTGACGTCATCATAGAAATGTCAGTGTTTTCAATTCAATTTCGCAGTTCGAACTATCCCAAAACTTGTTTTCAAACCGGACTGAATTATTTCAAACTATTTGGTAAGTGACGTCACCATTTCGACGCGAAAATACGAATATTTCAAAACAGAGGAAATAGTTTCGAAAATCGTGGCGCGAAAAAATAACTCTATATTCGAAGTTATGTGACGATATTATGGAAACCAAAAAACTACATAAGAGTAATTTGGGTCAATTGACTTCCCATTTTTCCGAAGAAACTGCATATTTCCATTAAATGAGACTGTAGTCTTGAAACCAAAACTTTAATAGGGCATCTAAAGAATCCATTGGCGTATCAATTTTTTCGGTAAGAGTTCATGAGTATGTATTGAATTGAACTATAATTTCTTGAATGCCTTTCATACCTGATGTCTCGTCTCATTCTCATAATACAATTTACTTTTATTATTGATTTAACCCGTACCAGCAAAGAACCAGGGTGAACTTGAGAAGAAGGAGAAAGAAGCCTCTATACAACGGCTAAACCAGAAAAATGAAAGGATTGCAAACCTTATTTTGGGAAACGAATCTAGGCAGGATGCAGCCAATAAAATGATGAAAAATAACAATATGAAATGTAAAAAGGTGGGATTAATATCGCAAGGTATACAAATTGAACCATCTACTAAAAATAATTATCGCAATCTCTATAAAAACCTCAGAGAACAAAATGAAGAATTTCACGGTTCAAAGAGGAAAAAAGACCAGACAAGGCAAGGTTAATCGGTTACAAAAATAACCAGAATTGAAGGAAGGAAGGGAGGAAGGGACTTGAATGCAAAACGCCCAGACTGGGCCAGTACAAGAGTGGGAAGTCATGGAAACAAGCTGAAGCAAATTACACAATAGACACAATTTATTCGTTGTCGGCCCAAATACATTCATGAAGTAACAAGAACTACGGATGTATTGGATATAGCCATGATGAACGTAAGAAAAAATTACGTTATCGAAACCAAAAGAGATCAATTATCGGATCACTGCCCTGTGATCCTGAATTTAGAAATAGAAACCGACAGATCACCTACAGACAGAAAAAACAATAAACTGAAGTTCAAAGGAGTCTTCGAATCTAGAAGTGTGAAGATGAAAAACAAAGAACCGATCTCGGTGGAACAGTAGAAGAAACGAATGAATTTACCAGAGATGAAATGAAGGAAATAATTGCTAAACTCGAAAATAGAAAGCCCCCGGAATCGCGAATCCAAAATCAGGCTCTCAAAAATTTACCAAACGAATTGCAAGAAGAAATAGCCCGGGCTGTACTACAAACAGAATATTACCCAGACAAATGAAAAATCTGAAATATCGAAGGTCTATGCAAATGAAGGCTGATTCATGCTAGACCGTGCCGTGGGCGTGCGTTCACACGGTCGTGGCTCGGTGAAATAACAGCAATTTCTATTGACTCGTTCACGCTGCTCCTAGTGGTACACGTGCCGTTCCCGTCCACGCTAGGTGGGAAATGGAGCTGGACATTGTTTTACGACCAGGCCTGGCTACCAGTTGTTTCATACGCAGCGTACGCGCAGAACTTGTTCAGCATTAAATGGAAAATAATAATACAAATCGAATATATGCTGTGTTGAATAACAATTGAATTTATATATGTGTTTATTTCCTCAATACAGCAACTTGTTCTTCCCTTTCTTCTTCATCGAGGACAACTGCAATTATTGCTGATAAATCTTCTTCAGAAAAATTCTCTCTGAAATCACAATTACGACACACGGCCAAGACCCGATCAAAACTGACGATATAGCATGCATGCTAGATCCGGCCTCAACAGTCCGGTGGTCAGGCCGGCCGTCTAGCGTGAATAAGCCCTAAACAGCACACAATTGATATCCTCACTCCTCAATGTCAACATAACTAATGTCATCCAGAAAATTCCGTCAGATTCGTGCGATAAAGTAATCGAAAATGAGACCTCCCGATTACTGCTGTTAGAAAAGGGGGAGGCGGGCATTAGAAGGACTTTCATATTCCATATTTACTGCTAAAAATTATTCTTTCGAATGAAAAAAATTCAAAAGATATCTCACACGTAACTAGTTTCATTTTAATTCGAAAATCGAGCATTCTTATTAAAAGAATCCCGATGGGAATTACAAACTGGGAAGGAAACTATGAAAACACGTGTTACACGACAACCAGCATGCCTACCAAAAAGGAAAATCTTATGAGTCAGTGCTACATCAAGTAGTCGGAAGAATAGAAGACTCACTGAAAAACTACGGATGGCATTAGGTGCCTTCTTGAATATAGAGGGACTTCTGACGAATTTGCCACCACATAGGTAGAACTCACCCAAGGAGCTCTAAACCAGGTGGAAAATGGTGCCAGGACAGAGGGCTCAGAGTTAAGCTCGACAAAACTGCGCTCATAGCTTTCACCAACTTAAACCTGCAAAGTCCAAGATTCTACGGATAAATGCTGCAATACAGTGAGGACAGAAAATATCTCGGGGTCTTCTTTGACAAGAAATTCTCTTGGAATCCTCACGAACAAAAGCAAAATGATGCTTATGGTCACGAAAAGAGTCGTTGGGAAATCCTGGGGACTGAAATCGGAAAAAGCCTTTTGGTTATACACCGCTCTGATAAGATAACCTATCGCTCTATATGTTGGTGGACCAAAATGAGGTAAACACAAACCGTAAACACAATATTAAAACAATATTTTGTCCAGATCTCATGACCAGAACCATAGAAACCATAGAAAATTGTAACTTTCGAACGGAAAGGCCTAGGAACTTGAAATTCTCAGGGTGGGTTTGGATCGCGAATATCGCGGTCATGTTCATCAATGAGCAAAATTAGACTAGGGGTTCCGTAAATATGGCCGTTCAAAATATTTTTTTGCTGATAGTTCCGAGAATACTGAGCGGATTGGGATAAAATTCTGCACCTTGCTGAGTAATAATGTATTCAAACTACGTGCAAAATTTTGTCCAGATCGCACCACCAAGACCATAGATACCGTAGAAAATTCTAGCGAATTATCGAAAAAAAATTGATCAGCTGAAGCACTGACATGAATTCTGGAGTTTCGCCCGAGTTTCAGAATTTTTTTGACAGCTGTCGAAAATTCCTTCAATTGATTTCTGAAACTGGAAAATGCGAATCTACCTACAAGGTGCATGTACGAGCGCTCAAAAGCTCCTGCCTTCACGGCAGTGCTTTTCGTAATTTTTTTTCACTTGATTAAGGGGGAAACTAAAATTATAAATGCTGCAATACAGTGAGGACAGAAAATATCTCGGGGTCTTCTTTGACAAGAAATTCTCTTGGAATCCTCACGAACAAAAGCAAAATGATGCTTATGGTCACGAAAAGAGTCGTTGGGAAATCCTGGGGACTGAAATCGGAAAAAGCCTTTTGGTTATACACCGCTCTGATAAGATAACCTATCGCTCTATATGTTGGTGGACCAAAATGAGGTAAACACAAACCGCAGAAAAACTAAGCAGGATACAGGGGCTAGCGTGCATCTGTATAACGGGGGCAATACGAACAACTCCCACTGCAGCCATGGAAGCCATGTTAACCTTCCATCTCTGGATATTTATATCCGAGCAGAGGCGAGGCAATGTGCATATAGACTACATAACTGATGGAAGGGGGATAACCTATATGGACACACAACAATAAGCAATAAGTTACCCGAAATGGTAAGTGATTATATAAATACAAAAACATCCTCCATCAACAAAAACCATGAGGTCCACATAGAACTCATAGGAAATGGAGGAAATAATGCACCTGGAGTACTCACTTGGTACGCAAATGGATTAAAAACCGGCGAAGGAACCGGATCACGGCATTTACACATCAAAACCCAAATTTGAGCGATCAAACTCACTGGGGCAACATGCCTCGGCTTTCCAAGCCGATGCGCATGCTGGTACTATTGAAAACCAAAAAAGAGGGTACAAGAAGAAAAAATTCCCCATTAGGTCAGATGTCCAGGCGGCGCAGAAAGCATTGGCTTCTCGGAGTCCAAACTCAAAGATTGTCCGCAAGTGTGCCGAGAACCTAAGGGACCTGGTAGACCACAACAAGGTAATCTATTTTAGTGTACCGGGACACAAAGGTATCATGGCCAACGGAAAAGCGGTAGGACTAGCAAAACAAGGCTCTGAAATATCAGTCATAGGCCCAGAGCCTGCGTCAAAACAACAGCGATCCACAACTGGGTCCACTCTCAGCACAAACTGAAGTGTACACAATTGGAGGGAGCTAGGCACAGCAAGCTAATGCTGAAAGAACCCTCATCTAAGCAGGCAAGTAAACTGCTTTTGCTAAGGAGGGAAAGGCTCAGTCACAGGACTATGTACTGGACATTGATTCCTGAGGAAACACCTGCATAATATGGGCATATTCAACAGTGAACCCATATGCAGTCTATGCAATGAGATGGAGGAAACAGCCACCCATGTCATCTTCGGATGCGAAACAACCACTCAGTGAAGACACAACCTAGCGTCTGCGAAAGAACAAGGGAGTGATCCAACTGAAGCAATACCAGTCTACGAACTTCTTCTCCTTAATAGAAGAATGGAAGCCTTATTAAGACTAAACTTAGAAGTTGGAAAGGTACAATAAGCGAATACCTGCAGTGCCGAGGGGATAAGTAGACCCCATTCCACAACTCCTATTTCATTTATTCGTTCTTATTAAAAGACCCTTTAGCTCGTTAGTTGAGAAGATGTGTATATTACTCCGTAAAACTGATTCTCGTCATTTCTTAGTTCATGTGGCGAAAAAGGTAGCTTCATGGGCAAATGAAAATGGTAGGTTGCGGATTCGCTATTGGAAATAAAACAATTTTATATACAGGGTGTTTAATTGGTGAACGTTACCTGAGGAAGAGCTACCCTAGACGAGTCCAAAAAACCAATATATGATAGGTCTAATCAACTTCATAGCTGAGATACAGGGTGATACAGGTATTCGCCAATATTTTCAATTGCTTATAACTTCTGAACCATCCAGTATAATCGATTGATATTTGGAACGTAGAACTCACTTCCACGGGTGAATCGATTCATCTTTGAACAGATCAAAAATGCAGGTCCGTATTAGAAAAATATGGGACTTTTCGCAAGCTAAGATTCAAGTATTGAGGAATATTGGAATTTGGTTAGAATATTCGGAAAAAGCAGAAAATTTTCGATGGGGATCAGTAGATTTCAATGTCCCGCACGCCATTTGCCCCATCAAATTTTTGTCGAAAGATTTAATTCGATAGTAACATTCCACATACTTTACAAAAATGTCGTACATTGAGATTGAATTCGAAAGATTGTCTGTTGAACTGATGGAACATTTTATTTATTTTTCATATTCTTATGAATAATTTCAAGAATTTTCCACAAAAATATGGATTTTGGATAATTTATTCAAAATGATCAACAGTGAAAAAATAAATAAACAAGTGAATAAACAGGTAAAATACACACATCGGAAAGTCTAGGGATATTTCATAAATTGGCGTTTTTTATTTTTTCAGTTGATTAAGGGGGAAACTAAAATTATAGAGTATTGAGAAAATGTTGAAAATGTCATTAAATTAATTTTTTGATTGAAACGAACACAATATTTCAAAAAAAAAAAAAAGTATAAACCATAATTTAACGAGCTATACAAAAAACTGATCAAGTATGCAAAAAATTAACTGAATGAAGAGTATAACCTCCACGTTGGTTCAGAACAGCTCTACACCTATTTTCATAGTCAAAATGACATTGTCAATGCCCGATTGAGGTATACTTGCCTATACTGTGGTTAGAAGCTCTCGGAATTGAAGAGCATTTTGGATATTGCCCAAAATGGGAGCAATTCTACGTTGAAGCATGTCTCATACATGCTCAATCGGATTTAGGTCCGGGGATTGTGCGGGCCATGGCAATAATTCAATTCCCTCGTTTTCCCACCCGTTCGTCACAGTCGCAGCGGTATGGGGACGAGCATTATCATGCATCAGGCGAAAGTTTTCACCAACAGCACCAGCAAATAAAGGCACAATGGGTTGAAGAATAGTATCCACATATTGCTGACCTGTCAGGAAACCATTTGGAAAAACGAGGTCGGTTCTGCCGCCTATAATTATTCCGCCCCATACCATTATTGTACCGCCTATGTATTTGTGAACTTCCTGAACGCCTCCACACTCGTGTCCGACGAGAATCTGGATGAAATCCAAATCTGGATTAATCAGTGAACAAAACTGTTGGCCAATCATCTGCATCCCAATTTCGATATTCTTCGCACGAGTCTACTCTGGCAGCGCGATTGCCTCTAGAGAGAGATGGACATAAAATTGGTCTCCGAATATGAAGATTAGCTTCGTGGAGACGATTTTTCACATAATCTCGCCCAACGGTTATGTTAGGTGCTCGCTGCAATTCCATAACCAATTCAGGTGCTGTGATTGTAAGGTGTCTTCTTACACTTAGCAGTAAAAATCTACCCTGACTTGCTGTTGTACAGCCGGACTTCCAGTTTCCCTGAAATGCTTCCATGAACGACTTATGACTCTTTGGGAACCACCTATCCGCTCAGCTACTTCGACTTGTCTCAGGCCAGCTTGAAGGAGGCTTAATGCTAGATTCATCTCGTCTGAAGATAAAGGTAGTCGTTCTTCTTCCATCTATCATGTTTGTCAAGTTTTTTCATTATAATTCTCACATTTTTTCCGGAAAGAGGCGTATTCAAACGGGACGAATGAACCGATCAGTAAGTTGGTAGTACAGTTTAAACGATAAAAAAAAATTGTTTTGACGCTTGTATGACGAATATATCCCTTGACTTTTCCGATGTGTGTATTTGAAATAAATCATAAAAGTTGCTCGAAAGTGCCACCGTTTTGCACGATTCACATTCTTGCTCATTTTGAATTATGTTTTATAGCCTTTCTGATCATTTCTGGATCATTAAGGATCTTATTGCAGGCAACTTCGATACGTTGCAGGAGAATACTTCCAATCGCATACGTTTATACTAAAGCTTTCAAATATCCCCATAGGAAATAATAGAGAGGATTGAAATCTGGTGATCTAGGAGGCCATGCAAGCGGTCCACCTCTGCCTATCTACATATTTGGAAAGTTCTGTTCCAAAAAGTTCCTGACAATAACTCTAAAATAAAGTGGAGACCCATCATGCTGAAAATACATTCCTGCAATGTTCGTACCTTCAAGTAGTACAGGCAGACACATGAAATCCTAGTACAAATTTTCAATCAACGAATGGTTTATAATAATCGATTGATTGGGCCTCACATTCTGCCAAGACGGCTTAAGGGTGATATTTATTTGGATTTCCTTCAAAATCATCTGCCTGTACTACTCGACAGTACGAAAATTGCAGCAATGTATTTTCAGCATTATGGGGCTCCACCTTACTTCAGAGTCATTGTCAGGTACTTTTTGGAACAGAAATCTCCGAATATGGTGGATAGGTAGAGGTGTACCGCATGCATGGCCCCATAAATCACCAGATTTCAATCTTATTGATTATTTCGTATGCAGATATTTGAAATCGTAAGTATAAGCGTCTGAGATTGGAAGTGAGGATGTTGGCATAAAACGAATCGAAGTTGCCTGTCATTAGATCCGTTATGGTCCAGAAATTACCTACCAAAAAGGCTATTATACATAATTTGAAAAGAGAAAAAATATTTATCGAGCAAAACGGTGGCATTTTTGAGCAATTTTTATGATTTATTTCAAATGAATTACTTGTTTACTTATTTGTTCATTTCTTTTTTCACTGTAGATCATTTTGAATGAATTTTTCGAAGTCCATATTTTTCTGAAAAATTCTTGAAATTATTTATTGGAATATGAAAAAAATACAAATTCTCCATCAGTCCAACAGACAATTCAATTCAATTCAATCTCAATGAACTACATTTCCGTGAAGAAAGTGAAATTTCACTTCATTTCGAGTTAAATTATTTAACAAAAATTTTGATGAGTGAATGTAGTGCGGGACACTGGAATCTACTGATCCCTATCGAACATTTTCTGCTCTTTCCGAATATTTTAATGAAATTACAATATTCCTTCATACAGGGTGTTGCATCGCTTGCGAAAAGTCCCATATTTTTCAAATACGGACCAGGATGTTTTGATCAGTTCAAAAATAAATCGATTCAACCATGGAAGTGTGTTTCACGTTCCAAATATCAATTGATTATAATGGATGGTTCAGAAGTTATAAGCAATTGAAAATATTGGCGAATACATATATCACCCTGTACCTCGGCTATGGAGTTGATTAGACCTATCATATTTGGGTTTTTTGGACTCGTCTAGGGTAGCTCTATCTCAGGTTAACGTATGTACATTCACCAATGAAACACCCTGTATAAGATATTTGGTAAAATATACAGGAAACAATAAAGGTGTCGAATTCTCATGTTGTGTTTATGATTTGTTTTTTCCCCAGTTCTTGTTGAAATGTTTATGTTATTGTATGTCCATTTCAAATCATGCACGACATACAGCAATATAATAGCATCAAGGTTTTTGAATCCCAGATCGACGATATTTGAACGAATGACTAAAAGAATATTAATAGAAAGCCAAAAGATTTTTCCCGAAAACAGAATATAAGGTTCTTGAAAAAACTCATTCCGATGAAAACTTATAATGTAGACCTTTTGAAGAATCCAAATGTTTATTTCTGTTGGCTAGGATACTGACGAAAAGCTATACCTTGTCATCTGTTCTAACTGACAATACGAAGTCTCCCAATTTAGACTGGCTTTCTCGAACTAAAAAGCTTCCATTTTTTCCTCTTTCTAATAGTAGACGTTCTGCTTCTTTTCCTGACAAATGACCATGAAACCATCTGAAAAAAAATTCAATGATAATTATGCTTATTCTATAAACTACAAAAGTAGGTTCTGTTATTTTATGATTTAATTCTATAGTTCAATAAGCGGTCACAGAGCAACAAGTTTTGTATTGTAAATTTAAATATTGAAGGAATTTCGAAGGACAAAAGTGATTATGGGTTTTTGGAATGGGTGGTCAATTTTGAAACCGATTCAATATATTATAAATAATTTTCATTTTCGTTTATTTTTTTCTGCTCTCGCCTCTTTCAAATTAGATTTTCCGCTGCCTTGGAGGAGTCTGTCGATAATGAAATTAAAGAAATTTTTTTCCGTTTTTGACAAAAAAGGAGCTCTTCAATATAAATAAGCTTATTCTGCAAACAAATCAAGAACAAATTATACGGATAGGGTTTTTGCTGAGTTAATTATCTGTGCTCTTGTAGCATACAAGGAAATGTATGGCGTCGCGTTCATACTTACATACACTGGACCGCAAAATTAACCGTACAAAAAAAATTTCATCTTGATTCAATCTTGAAAAACTTCCAAGTTTTTCGACCTATTTCGATCATTTGTAGACAGGTTGCTGATGCTTTCATCTTCATCATGTCCTGATATCGATTTCACGAACAGGATGAATGGATACGTTAAGATACATGATAGCACAAAAAATTGCATTTTACGCTCAACTTCTGAACATCCTGTAGAAAAATTCAAAAACTGAATGATATTTCTGAGTACGACATTCAAATTCCATATTTTCTGAACTTCTTCGACAATCATTTCCAGATGATAGCCACAGATAACCCAACACCTGGAAACCTTTGATTTCCCGCCTTCCGGCTCCTCGACCAATCATCGCACCCCTCACCGATACATCTTCCCCCACCCTCTCGACCATAAATTCTGAAACCTTATACTCAGTGAAGATGACAAAATTCCTCGAATCAAGGGGAAAAAATTTTTTTCACTCTCCAAAGAGAAGAAGGAAAAAGAGAATCTACGCGGTGGTACGATATCTACCACTAAACGCAGATATTACTATAACTACCGAAGACCTAGCCGATCTAAGCATTATTGACGCAGCTGTCATAAGGATGAAATCCAACAAAACAACCGATACCCTTATTTTTGGTCAAAACCTAGAACAATAACATATTCCAAGTGGAACAGCTCTACGGCATAAACTGTGTAGTGGAGCCGAAGAATAAGAGCATTGGACCTGGCCAATGTCATAGATGTCAACGTTACGGACATGTGCAAAGTAAATGCACATTCCTATGGAGGTGTGTTAAATGCTCTGGAGCGCACAATAGTAGAGATTGTACGCCAACCTGAGAAAACGACGAGAGAAATGCTACCTGTACGCTCTGAGGAAAAGAAGGTCACCAAGCCAGCTACAAAGGATGTAGCGAGTGGAAAATTGTAACCAAAAAGAAGACTGCGACGAAAACAAGAAAATAAAAGAAGAAAATAAAAAGATGCCAACTGTCCAACAAGAACAGGAGGAAGAAGATAGAAAGAACAGAACTCCACCGAGAAACAACCAGATATTATAGCCATTCAAAAGATGAGACTACCCACAAGAAATAGAATTTCATTTCTCAACCATGAAATACATAAATATACAGAGATGACAGAAATTGTACAGGAGGGGGCGTAGCCCTAATAGTCAATAGTAACATCGACCACTATTCCGACGTACTGGGACGCGGCCCGATAACAGAAGAACTTCAAAAGAAAGACTTCACAGTCTGGTGAAAGTACAGTGAAATACTCCAGGAGATAATTACTGAAATTCCACAGATAAAATCTGGAAGATGAAGTTGAAAAATTAGAACACCCGAATAAAAAAAGCCTACGAGGAAAGTACCAGAAGAACCGAAAGGCCAACCCTGAAGCAACCACATGGTGAAACCCCAAAAGCAATAAAAGGGCTTCTGAAGAGGAACAGAAAACTTAGGAAACACTACAGAATGTCACATAGGGAAGAAGACAAGAAAGAGCTGAATAAATATAGTCAAGTGCTGAAGATTGCATTGAGAAAACTGAGAACAGACAGATGGAACCAGAGGGTAAGAGAGCTGAACACCATAGACCACTCAGCATGGAAGATGCGAAAGTGCTTACGACGCAAGAAAAACCGAAATCCCTCCTCTACACGGAGCAAATGGGATGGCCTACTCAAAGCTTGAAAAAGCCGAAGCACTGATCGAAGCAATAGGAAGGAAAGCCATAATCAACTACAGAGAAGACAGACGACAATAAGGACTTGGAAGAAGAAGTCGAAGGGAATGAAGAATTGATGTTGGAACCTCCGGAATGCGATACCATCCCAAACCCAAAAACACCAACAGGGATTAAAGAAATCATCAATAAATTGAAAAACAGGAAAGCCCTAGGGAAAGACAAAGTAACAAAATTAATGTTACGGAAAATGCCCAAAAGAAGAATAGCAGTGGATAAAACAAACTCAGTAAGTAGACTTCGCCCACAGCTAGGAAGAAAGAGCCAAATGAACCAGAGCACGAAACTACGAATGATCAAGTCGATTGCAAGACCTCAACTAACATATGGTTCGGCGGCATGGGGCCATGCAGCCAATATCCATATGAAGAGGATTCAAGCAACAGAAAATGAACTGCTAAGAGCAGTAATGAATATGCTGTGGTTCGTAAGGAACCAACAAATCCATAGAGACTTAGAATAGGAAACTGTTAAAGATTTCCTGAAGAAGAAGGCCGAGAAGATATTTGAAAATGCAAGTCAACACCCAAATGATGAGCTAAGAAGTCCTGTTTACTATAACCCCGCAGAAGATGTCCTTAGGATACCCACCTATCACAAAAGACCCAGAGATCAACTACGTAGAAACAGAAATTGAGTAAACTCAAATAAAAATATCGAGAAGAAGGGACTCCTATGAAATTCATAGGTAAGAAATTCATAGGTAACAGAATTATCACACGACATAGATCATGAAAGAAATACAAACAAGAAGAGACAAAAGGTTAGTAAGCAATAAATGCCCGGTATCTAATACAGCAGGTTAGGTTTAGTTAGAGTAGGTCGTGCTTCACACGAAGTTTCACACTGTTCTATCTATCGGAGATAGTTCGTTCCTAACTAAACGAAAAAAAACTTATACTCAGTCCTCTCGAGTGAGTCCCCACATATACTCGTCCGAGAATACTTCAGCTGGTAATCGCTAGGGAGTAGGCTGATGGAAGCACCGGCGTAAAATCAACAGTTCTTGAAAATGGTTCGGAGCCAAAACGTCGAACACGACTAAACATTAGACGCGGTGCCATATGATTTCCCGTAAACTGAAGGTATTCAATAAACACATTTAGAACTCGATACGTACCTAAGTCAGTCCGTGCTGGAAATTTCTCAGATTCGCGGGTAACTTTGATTTCGAAATACTCGGTCCTGGTGAATAATTTATATAAAGGATTTGTGGAATTTCGACTTATTTTTGATGAGTTCTAACACCTCTTAAAAAAAGCCTCACCTCTGAAAACACTCTGTATAATAATCTTAATAACTTAGTATTCACTAATTTACTTAGTCTACGATTCATACTACTTAAGAAATTTCATCTCGTCACCTGATGAAGCCATGGTATGGCGAAAAATGTGTAGTAGTTTTGTTGGATTCTTTAAGTAGTGAAAATAATAATCATGATGTTGACAAGAGCGAGCTTACAAAAAATTAACGTATATATAACCACGTTATATGTAACAAACCAAACCCAAGGTGAGGAACAAGAAAAAAATATATATATACCTATATCAGCACCTCAGAGGTAAGGTGTGTTGAGTCACATTTTTTTCAGAGACGAGTTATCTACACTATTGAATTTATATTATTAATTCTATCTAGTGGAAAACAGATTCAACTCCCTAGTTAGTTGGATATAATATATATGCAACTAACTAGGGATTTAAATCTGTTTTCCACTAGATAGATTTGATAATATAAATCCAATAGTGTAGATAACTCGTCTCTGGAAAAAATGTGACTTAACACACCTTACCTCTGAGGTGCTGATATATAACTAGCAGACCCGGCCACGCATTGCTGTGGCTTAGGTATACGTCTAATTATATTGTAGTGAACTATTCAAACCAGTGGAATTATTAATATTATTATTAACCCTAACCTAACCCGAACCCTTACCTTGATTTTTTTAAAGTTATTCCCCAGTCCTCAAACATTTCCAAATTTCTTCAGTTTTGGGAAAAACCCAGAAACTTGGCATCACCCCTAGCACGTAATCGGTCTGCCGTCTATTTGAGAACCGCGTGACCGCGTAGATAACTCTTATAATTGCAACTATAAATTGAGATATAAACTATACTATCTTTCAAGTTGGATCAAACTGCACACAGTGTGCATAAATTGTTTGAATTCGATTCATTCGTCCAAATGTCTTCACTTCAGTCGGGGATTCCTAGAAGTCTGATTCGGAATGCTGGTTATTGAATGTTTCCGAGCGACAAAGGCGTGTCCTTATTTTTTTGGTATTATTCACATTTTTAGAATTTTGAATAAATGTCCATTATATAGTATATTATATTATATTATGATGAATGACATGGTATACAGGGTCTTTCACGAGGAACCTCACCCATATTTATACGGGAAACTACTGAACGTATTTTCATGAAATTCAGCACTTATAAGTATTTCACGATGCTGATGAAATCTAAAATATTTTCAAGGCATGAGCACCTCCGGTTTTTCCGGAAATGACGTCAACTTCCGTTTTTCAAATTAGAACACCATTTTTTTATTGCAGAAATAGATTCCTTAGAAAATTTCAAGTTATTTTGATGTAACATTTTTCAGTTTTGGTTGGAAAATTCTCTCTGAGCGGGAAAATTCGAAAAAAAAATCGAAAATAGAGCTCCGCTGAAACAAGAATAACTTCGAGGTTTTTGGATGGAAAATTTTCATTTTTGGGATTTTTCAAGATGTAAGATTGATGTATCCACTTTAAAAATCGAAATCGCGATTCATGATACAGGGGGTGAAAAAATCGCTTTCAAAGTTAGGGATGACAAAATCGTGAAAAATCAATTTTTTCAAATTAGAACCCCATTTTTTTATGGCAGATATTGAATCTACGTTAAAAAATAATGTGAGTGTATGCATCACACCCTTGCCCTAAAATGGATATTTTCTGAGTTATTCACAAAAAACTGTTTTTCGTCTTGAATTTTCAGCTATTTCTTTTCCCTTCACGCCAAAAAGATGAAATTTTCAGGAACTGTTATTTGAACCATGCTGTAGATTTTTCACCCCTTCTTGAAACCGACTTCAAGTTACTATTAGGAGAACCATGGCAAACTCTCGCAGTTATAACTAGAGAAGTTTTGACCGTTAATTTCTAGACATTTATTTATACGTCTCAGGAATGCTTCGTGCGTTGCTCTTCTTATTTCATCGGGAGGAAGAGATCTGCAAAAGTGTTTAAAAACCAAATTGAGTTTCAAAACTATGAATCTAAAAATCTAAACAAACCTGAACGCATTTCTGACTCGTTCTATGCAGTCCTCTTTATCAGTCAGGGGAGTTGAGTAGACAATATTTTTTATCCTACCCCAAACATAATAGTCTAAAGGAGTTAAATCGGGAGAACGTGGTGGCCAAAGATGTGGACCATTGTTCGCCAACCATCGATCTTCAAATAGCCTGTAGAGGATATTTGACACATTGAGTGAATTGTGTGGAGGCGCGCCATCTTGTTGATACCATAAGTCATTATGGTTCTGTACTAGCGGCTCAATTATTTGAGTCAATATGTCAGAATATCTATCTCCTAAGGGAGAACGTTCTTTAAATAATGCAAACATGTGTAGTGTTCTATCTTACCAGTTAAAGTCTCATCATAAATGTGAACATCGAGAATTGCATTATTTTTGATGGCGCAAAAAACATTGAAACTCCAAGTCTCTTGAAAGTTCCATTGTCTGAAGTGGTGGTTGTTCTCTTCATCCCAATAATGACTGTTATGCCTATTGAAAGAACCATTCTTTCTGAATTTAGATTCATCTGTCCAAATTATACAGTCCAAAAAGTTTTCATTCTCTTGAAATCGAATCATCATAGCTTCGCAAAACTCTGTTCTCCTGACGAAATCAGTTTCCTTCAAATGCTGTACCCTATTGAATTTATATGGGTGCATTTTATGTTTTTTTAATATTCTCCAAACACTCGATTGAGATAATCCCAGATCAATCTCGGCATCTTTGAGAGAATTTTGAGGATTCACACGAAAATATGCAAGAACTGTAATTTCGTTGTTCTCATCTTCTACTACACTTTTTTCTCTGTGTATAGTTTTCTTAACGAAAGATCCGACATTTCTCAAGTTTGTCATGGTTCTGTTAATGGTATCTCTCGTTGGTCTGGGTCGGTCAGGAAACCTCTCAATGAACAGTCGAATCGTTCTATCTACAACTTTATTACATTCTCCATGAAGTAGAATGAGATTTAAATAATCTTCATTGGTAAAATTAGGCATAGTGATCGATTTTATAACTTAATACGAATTATCACCAAATTAATAGTAAACACAAAATGCTACTGAATAAAGAGGAATTTGGCAGATGTAATTAATGATATCTATCATTAAAAAAAAAAGAATGTAAAACATGGTAAGTTTTTGCATATGGTTCATAAGGAATTATTTATTTATCACTGGAGAGAAAACCGATGGCCGATTAGTTGAAATAAAGAGGTTTCCGATACAAATTCGAATCCAAATTCGCCATCTATTTAGGAACAACCTGTAACTTTTTTCTCTCGCATATTAGGGTAGTAAAATCTACAGCATGGTTCAAATAACAGTTCCTGAAAATTTCATCTTTTTGGCGTGAAGGGAAAAGAAATAGCTGAAAATTCAAGACGAAAAACAGTTTTTTGTGAATAACTCAGAAAATATCCATTTTAGGGCAAGGGTGTGATGCATACACTCACATTATTTTTTAACGTAGATTCAATATCTGCCATAAAAAAATAGGGTTCTAATGTGAAAAAATTGATTTTTCACGATTTTGTCATCCCTAACTTTGAAAGCGATTTTTTCACCCCCTGTATCATGAATCGCGATTTCGATTTTCCATCCAAAAACCTCGAAGTTATTCTTGTTTCAGCGGAGCTCTATTTTCGATTTTTTTTTCGAATTTTCCCGCTCAGAGAGAATTTTCCAACCAAAACTGAAAAATGTTACATCAAAATAACTTGAAATTTTCTAAGGAATCTATTTCTGCAATAAAAAAATGGTGTTCTAATTTGAAAAACGGAAGTTGACGTCATTTCCGGAAAAACCGGAGGTGCTCATGCCTTGAAAATATTTTAGATTTCATCAGCATCGTGAAATACTTATGAGTGCTGAATTTCATGAAAATACGTTCAGTAGTTTCCCGTATAAATATGGGTGAGGTTCCTCGTGAAAGACCCTGTATATCGTGGTTCTTCGAATCATGCCCCAACAAAAGCCTTCGTCCCAAATAAACTAATTTTGACCTCAGTTATAACGCAAAATATCGGGTTCAAATTTTAATTTCATTGTATTTACGGTATACCAATAAATTGAAAAAAAATTTCGCATTATAACAGATGGTACCTCAAATGATTGTTATATTTTCTATGGCACTTGTATTTCATATGTTCTTGATTCAGTTGGCGAAGCTGAAGGAAGCAAACTTTATAATCTTTCTGGAGATCAATTATGTGAATCCGTTTGCGAAACCATCATTTGAAGATAACAATTCTACATCGAATTACTGCAATCAAGCGGCCTACTCATTCTCTTATGTTAAGGTCACTTTCATACCAAAAAGAGTTGGTTTAATGAATTAACGGAGGCATTGAATCGGAGTGCGGTGATAATTCATCGCAGAACCTCCTTGAATTGATCTGATAACGTTTTTTGCATCTCGGCATCAAATATTTTTCGCGATATTCCAACATCTGATTTTTTTTTTCACAAAAACCTTCAGTAAATATTCGGAGATACTGATATTTATATTTGAATTTTGATTTGACATGAGGTGACACTGTAGCTAGACGATAGATTTTGTTAAATCAAAAACTTCAAGAGATCGAATCACAGAAATATATTATAAAATTCCTCAACACCAGATCAGAAAAAAAAAATTTTTATATCACGTGGAACACCTGTGAAGCTGATTATTTATATATTTTATGTTTCGCCCTTCGGGGACTGAAATCGCCACTTCACTCCATTCTGAAAGAGTCTGCAGTCGTTACTTGTCCCCTCGGGTTGAATAAGGACGGATAATCCCGACAGGATCAATTTACAAACAAATAGATTCAAGAAGCATTATATCAGATGAATTTAATCAGAATGATAATTATGCAAATGAATGATATAACAAAGCTTATGAAAACATATATGCATTATCATCTTGATCGTTATGCCTGGATAAAACTCAGCTCACTTCCAGGGCAGGAAGCAGGAAAGTGAGGAGGAGAACAGAGGGAAACATGCCCCTGCCACTCACGCTGCCGTTCGCTCCCTAATTTGGCGGTTTTTTTTCGTGGGGAAGTCAAAGGGTCGACAGTGCTGAGGCTGCAATTTCGTCGTCCGCCATTACCAAAACTGGATCGCGTGAGAATTGATGGAGCATAGTGGGAAAACTCACTACTTTTCATACTGCCGCAGAAGTATTTCGGGAAATATACTGCTCCACAAGAGTTAGGGATATCGTATTCAATCGTTTTTAAAAGTATGTAATCTTCGAGGAAATCGCTGTAAAATCATTTAAAACTCAATAACAAGAACAACTTGAATTGATCCAATAAAAATCAGTATGAGACATTTCGTCAATCTGGTCGCCTTTTTTCTGAAGTTTGGTTCTTCGAATATGCTTCATGAATGTTCTTATTTTGAAATGAAGTCAGTTTATCAACGGCTTCGATTTGAAACGAGTTTTCTGAAAGACGCAAATTAACAAACGCTCAGGCTAATAGGGCTATCGGAATGCTACAGGGTGGCCTTACTCAGGTTGTTGTAGCGGAAAGGCTCCGAGTCAGCCAAAGTGTGATATCTCGACTTTGGAATAGGTTCAGGGAGACAGGTTCCGTGTTGGAAAGACCAAGGCTTGGTGGGCGACGAAAAACAACACCTGCTCAGGATCGTTTCATCTCCGTTTCGGCGAGAAGAAACCCTACATCTACGTGTAGAATGCTACGGAATACTCTTCAAAATGCAGATGGGGTCCAAGTTTCCATCGAAACCATCAGACGACGTTTGAGAGAGGTGAATCTAGGTTCTAGACGTCCATTAAGAGGAGTTCCATTAACACGTGACCATAAGCGTCAAAGACTGGAATGGGTAAGGCAACATATCAATTGGAACGATCAATGGCGTAGTGCCCATTTCTCTGATGAATCCAGATATGTACGATTTTCAGATTCTCGAAGAATAAGGGTATGGACAATCCCACGCATACCCCGTAATCGTCGCTATGTCCAAGAAGTCCATCCATTCCGAGGGGGTAGTGTTATGGTATGGGCCGGGATATATTTCAACGGGCGCACAGATCTATACATTTGTCCCGGGAATATGACCGCCTTACACTATAGGGAGCATGTCATTGAGAATGTTGGGCCAAATTTTCACGCTGCTATTGGTGAAACTTTTCAATTTCTAGACGATAACGCTAGACCGCACCGTGCAGCCATAGTTGAGAATGCGCGCGAGGAGCTTGGTATTCCACATTTACCAATACTTCCGCACTCACCAGATTTGAATTGCATAGAACATGCATGGGATATGATCCAAAGAAGATCAGATAATCATCAACCTACCCCAGAATCCTTAAATGATCTGAGAGAGCTTCTGCCCCGTTTATGGAACCAAATTCCTCAAGAAATGTTCAACAACCTCGTGTGTAGTATGCAAGAAGATGTCAAGCTGTTATTGATGCCCGTGGAGGCCATACATTGTATTGATAGTCTTAAAATGCTTGAATTCTCTTGGAATAAAATTTCGTTATTTTACTCGATTTTACTTAACCTGTATACGCTGCAGACCTACAGGCTAAAATTAATTTGCAACTTGAAATCATATTAATATGAATTTTCATCACAAAAATTTTATTTTAACTATATTTTTTTGCACTTTAAGTCAATATCCCTAACTAACTAATTTTTCATCCGATGCTTTCTATAAAAACTGATCCACCTGCCCAGACGTAAGAATTTCTGACTTATTCAACTTAAAACCCCTCATTTCTTCTCTTAACGAGAGCATTAACATTTTGCCCAAATGTCTGTGATTTTCGAATTTTGAGCCGAGAATGGTGGTCTCGATCGATTAGGATGGATTTGCAGATAGAGAATTCGTGGTAAAATTTAATTCAGTCTTTCCTTCGGTCGATAACTCTCAAGAGAAGAGGCCTAGAGTTTTGAAATCTTCAGGGTACGTGAGGGGTCTGAATGCACCGGTTAAGTTTGTTGATCTGCCGACAAGTTTCAGTGTTTATGTTAAATTTCGCTAGGATAGTATAACTAGGAGAATAAAAAAAAATTTTTTTCAAAACTTCTGTATTTCATAAACTTTCAGCTTAAATATGGGGCATCGATTAAATGAGTTATGTGACAATTCAGCTTTTTAGCTGTTCCACGTGAGAATAAAATTGAGTTTTTCTGATATATTCGATATAATACGGTGATTCCATGTTTTGAAACTGGAAAATCTACAAGGTGAATGAACGAACGGTCGAAAGCTCCTGACTTCACGTCAGTGCTTTTCTCGAATCTTTCCTGCTGGCGTTTTGAAAGTATTACTTTCCACACGCATTGACGTTTGGAAAGTATCACTTCTCCAAATAGGTGCGAAAAAGGAATAGCAGGGGATTTTTTCGCACGCATATATTGAAGAGTAGCGTCAACCATAAATTTTGACATGTCTCTATGAGCTGAGCGCACAAAAAACTTCGCTCCGCGTTGTTCGGTCACCGGATCAGCGGCGATGCCGGCGCAGTTGCTTCGAGGGGCAAATTTGGTGTTGCGTGCCGCTGACATCATGGTCCTTCAGTGCTTGCTTCCCTTTTCCCATCTACATGGAAAAATAAACCTTCCTTCTTATATGCCCATCTACGGCCATTTGTATTCGATTATCGTCTCGTGCACATGCGCTGGTAGTTACGATCGCTGCAGCCACCAATATCAGCTTTCGTCTAATTTGTTCCACCCTTTACGATCGAAATTTGAATGCGCCGGTTAAGTTCGTTTTTTGCCTCGAAATCTGCTAAAGAATTCCGTAGATATATCCATCGATTTTTTTCTCAATAATTCGAGAAATACCGATCTGATCAAATTGAAACTTTGGACAGGGTCTTTATAAATGATTGTAACATCGCCGTGGGCTCGGAAATATTTCTATTTTGCCGCTTTATATGCATACTGTTTACACTTGCAATTCCAGCCACAAAATTCATTTTCTGAGCGCACGACAAACATAACCTCACTTCATTGTTCATTAATATCTATAGTTCGGAATATTAAGTGTGGAGCAGCAAACAATAATCCAAAACCGATTGTGACGGTACGATAATTTAAAATGACCCTGGAGATAGGATTTTAGTATTGCAATGTTCATTTTGGGTTTTAATGAATAAACTATATGAAGATGAATTATCAGAAAACCATTATATTTTGCATTATTTTTTGCTTGAATAATTACTCGTCTTTCGCCATACCATAAGTAACTCCTGTTAACATTTGAAGTGATTCTGGAAACCCAATTGTTATTGAGAACGATACAGTTCATTTTGAGAGTATAAAAATTTATGTTTCTTTCTCAACCCACGATTCATCGTTCCGGATATCTGATTGTGGGATATTGACAAAGACGTCAGTTTATACGTTCGATCGATAAATGTAACTGATCTATAATTATCCTTGAAGAAAATTCATTTTCTTCAAAATACAACCATTATCGTGGAATAGATAGTCACAAGAAAAATTCGAAATTCTAACAATTCTTTTATTAATTATCCATGAGTATCGTCTGCTCTATTGAAGCCGGATCTAGTGTCAAGCCTTCAAGTGCAAACAAAATCGCTGAAAAACAGAGTCCATCGAAATCTATAGAGAAGGGTGTAATCATATCATTCATTTCAAGCATGTTGTATATTCAGATCACTCAATCTGATGTTCGATGTTGTATATACCAATAAAAAGACTGGATTTTAAAATAATGATAACTTACTTCTCGAATATAATGTTTAGGATTTCTCAATAAGGAGTGATAGTTATGGTTCATAACCAGAGGAAATTTCATTAAATTCAGTACAAAATTCAGTTTGTCTGCTGCATCGATCCTCACAGCTCAAAAATTTGGTCCAAGAACTTCGAAGGCTGAAAATCGAGCAATCAAATCGAAATAAAATCATATAGAGCAGTGCCGTGAAGGCAGGAGCTTTTGAGCGCTCGTTCATGCACGTTGTAGGTAGATTCGCATCTTCCATGTTTGACAGCTGTCAAAAAAATTTCAAACTAAGGCGAAACTCTAGACTTCACGTCAGTTCTAAGTGACCAATTTTGTTTTCGATAATTTGCTAGAATTTTCTACGGTATCTATGGTCTTGGTAATGCGAACTGGACAAAATTTCCCACGTTGTTTGAATACATTATTCTTCATTTATGTTCATTCCAATCCAATCAGTAGTTTCGAAACTATAACGAAAAAAATATTTTGATCTGCCATATTTACGGAACTCCTAGTCTGATTTTGGTCATTGATATATCTCTTCTCCGGAAGAACAAAGACGTAAGTGCAAATCTGCTAAATTTTGAGTTATGAATTCTGATTACTGTTTGAAGTAAGAAAAAAAGTAGCACCATCTCAAATAGATGAAATTCACTTCATAGAAAGTCCCTTCCATTATAATAAAGATGATTCGTATCGCGTCAATTCAGCGTACCTACCGAAAGATCCATTCCTTGAAACTCGTTTCCTGAAGAGTTGATCGGCATTTACGTCTCTGTTCTTCCGGAGAAGCGATATAATATTTGACCGCGAAATTCGAGATCCAAACCTATTCTGAAAATTTCAAGTCCCTAGGCCTTTCCGTTCAAAAGATATAATTTTCTATAGTTTCTATGGTTCTAGTCATGCGATCTGGACCGAATGTATCTTGAATATATCATTCTGCATTATGATACAAAATTTCGTCACGATCGAATCCGTAATTTTGAAATTATCAAGAAAACTAAATTTCAAACGACCATATTTACGGAACTCCTGTTCTAATTTTGCTCATTGATGAACGACATTCAAGATCTAAACCTACCCTGAAAATTTCAGGTACCTAGGCCTTTCCGTTCGAAGGTTATAATTTTCTATGGTTTCTATTGTTCTGGTCATGCGATCCAGACAAAATTTTGCATGTAGCTTGAACACGTCAATATTCATCAAAGTGCAAAATTTCACCTCGATCGAATCAGTAGTTTCGATGTAATCAGGAGAACAAAATTTCGAACGGCCATATTAACGGATCCCCTGATCGAATTTTGCCCAATAACGAACTTAATGGCGGCATTTGAGATTAGAACCTACCCTGAAAATTGCAAGTTTCTAGGTTGTTCCCTTCGAGAGCTATTGTGTAGGTATACGGAAGGCCGGACGAACGGACAAACTCAAATTTTTCGACAGAACCCGTCGTTAGTGAGTCGAACTCAGTCGATTGAGACCATTTGCGGCTCAAAATTCTAAAAATTACGAAAAGCACTGCCGTGAAGGCAGGAGCTTTTGAGCGCTCGTACATGCACCTTGTAGGTAGATTCGCATTTTCCAGTTTTGGAAATCAATTGAGGAAATTTTTGACAGCTGTCAAACAGATTTTCAAACTAAGGCGAAAATCCAAACTTCAAGTCAGTGCTTCAGGTGACCAATTTTTTTTTCGATATTTCGCTAGAATTTTCTATGGTATCTATGGCCTTGGTAATGCGATCTGGACAAAATTTCCCACTTAGTTTGAATATATTATTCTTCATCTATGTGCGAAATTTCATTCCAATCCAATGATGAGTTTCGAAATTATCAGTTTTGAACAGCTATATTTACGGAACCCCTAGTCTAATTTTGCTCATTGATGAACGTGACCGCGAAATTCGCGATCCTAACCTATCCTGAAAATGTCAAGTCCCTTTCCGTTCGAGAGTTATGATTTTTTATGGTTTCTATGGTTCTGATCATGCGATCTGGAGAAAATGTAGCTCCAAAATATCATTCTCGACTCGAATACAAAATTTCTTCGTGATCGAATCCATAGTTTTGAAATTATCAAGAAAATCAAATTTCAAACGGCCATATTTACGGAACCCCTAGTCTAATTTTGCTCATTGATGAACGTAACCGCGAAATTCGCGATCCGAACCTATCCTGAAAATTTCAAGTCCCTAGGCCTCTCCGTACGAAAGTTATGATTTTCTATGGTTTCTATGGTCCTGATCATGCGATCTGGAAAAAATGTAGCTCGAATATATCATTCTCAATTTACATACAAAATTTCGTCAAGATCAAATACATAGTTTTGAAATCATGAAGAAAACTGGATTTCAAACGGCCATATTTACGGAACCCCTAGTCTAACTTTGCTCATTGATGAACGTGACCGTGACATTCGAGATCCACACCTATGCTGGAAATTTCAAGTCCCTAGGCCTTTCCATTACAAAGTTATAATTTTCTATGGTTTCTATGGTTCTGCTCATGCTAGCTGGACAAAATTTTGCATGTAGTTTAAGCACGCAATTCTCCATCTGAGTGCAAAATTACACCTCGATCGAATTAGTCGTTTCGAATTAATCAGAAAAACAAAATTTCGAGCGGCCATATTTACGGAACCCCTCGGCGAATTTTGCCCAATAACGAACTTAACCGCGGCATTCGAGATTCGAAACTACCCTGAAAAATTTCAAGTTACTAGGACATTTCGTTCGAGAGTTATCGTGTATACGGCCGGCCGGACGGACAGACTCGAATTTTCCGACGGATTCGTCATCAGTGAGTCGAACATAGTCGATTGAGACCATTTTCGGCTCAAAATTCGAAAAATACAGACATCGTGACGAAATGATATAGCCCTCGTGTAAGTAGTACGAGCGCTCAAAAATACAGACATCGTGACAAAATGATATAGCCCTCGTGTAAGTAGTACGAGCGCTCAAAAATACAGACATCGTGACAAAATGATATAGCCCTCGTGTAAGTAGAACGAACGCTCAAAAAGTTGGTGAAAAATTATTCAGCATGTAATCATGAAATTGGGTAGGTACGTCTGGAAGGGCGGTAAACGTAAACTCTCCACCCAAAATTACTGCGACAAATGACAGGTAAAAAAAACATCGACAGACATCGAGAGAAGGTAGGTGCGCTTTTCTAAAGTCTGTATGACACGGTGCAGAAATTTGGACATTTTTTGTAGGTGGTCATGCGCAGTGTCCAATAACACGATGCAGAAGAATGGACATTCACATGTCTATAGAGAAATTGTACCATTTTCAGCACCGTCTCACAAGGACTTCATACGTAAACGAATAAATCGCCGACAAAAGGACCCGCTAATGAAATCGAAAACAACCTGTTGCTTTTTTAGGTAGCAGTATTTCAACTTATTTTTTTTTGGAAGCCAAACACGAACTGTGGAAGTATGTATGTACCTACACTAGTTTTGAAGCCGTGAAAAATGGTTATTTTCAACAGTGTGCAAAGTGAATGTTTTGTTCACGAATGGAAACAATGTCGTATTCGCTTCCTCTCATGCGAAAATTCCATGTTTCGAGAAAGAACGACTCAACACGCGAATTGATTACAACTTTTTTTTCTGCGACCGTCAAGAAGGCTTTTTTTTGAGCGCTCGTACTACTTGTACGAGGGCTATATCATTTCGTCACGATGTCTGTATTTATCGAATTTTGAACTGAAAATGTGCCGTATACACGATAACTCTCGAACAGAACGTTCCAGAGACTTGAAATTTTCAGTGTAGGTTCAGTTCCCAAATGCCGAAGTTGAGTTCGTTAATGGGCAGAATTCTACCAGGGGTTCCGTCAATATGGCCGTTCGAAGTTTTGTTTGTCTGATTACTCCGAAACTACACATTCGAACGAGATGAAATTTTGCACTCAGATGGGAATGTCGTGTTCAAGATACTCACAAAATTTTGTCTTGATCGCATGACCAGAACCATAGAAACCATATAAAATTATAACTTCTGAACGGAAACGCCTAGGGCCTAGGGGAAAGTTTCAGGATAGGTTCCGTAAATATGGTGGTTTGAAATTTAGTTTTCTTAATAATTTCAAAGCTGCGGATTCGATCTTGACGAAATCCTTCATTTTGATGGAGTATGATATATTCAGGCCACATTTCGTCCAGCTCGCACGACTAGAACCACAGAAACCATAAAAAATTATAACTTTCGAACGGAAAGGCCTAGGGTCTTGAAATTTTCAGGGTAGGTTCGGATCGCGAATTTCGCGTTCACGAACATCAATGAGCAAAAGTAGACCAGGGGTTCCGTAAATATGGCCGTTCGAAATTTTGTTCTCCTGATAACTTCGAACCTGCTGATTCGACCGAGGTGCAATTTTGCACTCAGATTGAAAATGACGTGTTCAAGTTACATGCAAAATTTTGTCCAGA
Source organism: Aphidecta obliterata (assembly GCA_963966015.1). NCBI lineage: Eukaryota > Metazoa > Arthropoda > Insecta > Coleoptera > Coccinellidae > Aphidecta > Aphidecta obliterata. The sequence goes on along the minus strand of OZ014430.1, from coordinate 6,007,926 downwards.
TCGCAATGCCAGAACTATAGAAACCATAGAAAATTATAACTTTGTAATGGAATGGCCTAGGGACTTGAAATTTTCAGAATAAGGGTGGATCTCAAATGTCGCATTTATCAATGAGCGAAATTAGACTAGGGGTTCCGTAAATATGGTCGTTTGAAATTTAGTTTTCTTGATCATTTCAAAACTACGGATTTGATCGTGACGACATTTCGTATTTTAATGGAGAATGATATATTCAAGCTACATTTTTTCCACATCGCATGACCAGACCGTAGATACCGTAAAAAATTCGAGCGAATTATCGAAAAAATTTATCTAAAGCCTGACGTGAAGTCTGGAGTTTCGCCTTAGTTTGAAATTTTTTCAAAGCTATCAAAAATTTTTCGAATTCGATTCTAAAACTGGAAAATGCGAATCTACCTACAAGGTGGATGAAAGAGCGCTCAAAAGCTCCCGACTTCACGGCAGTGCTTTTCAAATCTTTTTATTGGGCCCCGTTTTACCTATTTCAAGAACGCCCCAGCGTGTTTAAATCGAACTTTCAAACATGCGCGTTTTGAGCGCCCGTACTACTTACACGAGGGCTATATCATTTCGTCACGATGTCTGTATTTTTCGAATTTTGAGCCGAAAATGGTCTCAATCGACTATGTTCGACTCACTGATAACGAATCCGTCGAAAAATTCGAGTCTATCCGTCCGGCCGTCCGTAAGCACGATAACTCTCGAACGGAACAACCTAGAGACTTGAAATTTTCAGTGTAGGTTCAGATCCCAAATGCCTCGGTTGAGTTCGTTAATGGGCAGAATTCCACGAGGGGTTCCGTGAATATGGCCGTTCAAAGTTTTGTTCCCATGAATACTTGAAAACTACAAATTTGATCAAGATGAAATTTTGCACTCAAATGGAGAATGAGCCTAGGGTCTAGGGGAAAGTTTCAGGATAGGTGTGGATCTCGAATGTCGTGATCACGTTTATCTATGAGCAAAATTATACTAGGGGTTCCGCAAATATGGTCGTTTGAAATTTAGTTTTCTTGATAATTTCAAAACTACAGATTCGATCGTGACGAAATTTTGTATACTAATAATACTACATTTCTCGAGATCACATGACCAGAACCATAGAAACCATAAAAAATCATAACTTTCGAACGGAAACGCCTAGGGACTTGAAATTTTCAGGATAGGTGTGGATCTGAAATGTCGCGTTAATGTTTATCAATGAGCACGCTTGGGTACGTCAGATTCAAGTGTGACGTTTACGTAATTTTTTTTTGCCATCTGAAAATTTCTCTTTTTTTCAATAATGACATCAACAAGTAGCGAAAACCGTCATCCATCGGCTGGGGTAGAATCACAGATATAGAAAAATTATAATGACTCTTCTGCGAGAAAGGAAAGGACAGAAAAACAAATTCATTTTGTTCAATTTGTCGTAGAGCGTACTGCATGTAGCATATGGCCAAGTTGTGCTGGATAAAAATGATCTTAAAAAATAATGCAGAAAAACATTTTTTTTTAGTTGAAAGCAATATCAGAGATGAATATTTATTGTTGATATTTTGAATTCGGTGTTCATTTTTTTTTTAAATAAATATTTTATGTTGAATGTTCGAAAATTAAAATTTTGAAGTTAAAAGGATTATATTTTTTTGTAGAGTGGATTATCATGACTGATTATTTTTTGTATACTTTTCTGCGACCTCAAATAATATTCTAGTATCAAAAAATATATAAATTTCTCTTCCTTTCGACAAAAAAAAGCTATGGGTTTCTGAGACCCAAGTGTGCAGATAATGTTTCAGAAAATAAGTGTGCAGTTCCAGGGTTAAGTTCAGTTTTTCTCGTTACCATGACAACGAAAGTTATACTGATCAAGAATTCAACCATTTCACATTCTTATTTCCATTTTATGTAGTAATAATACCAGTATTGATGATTTCAAAGCGCTCCAATAAAAATTAATAGCGTAAAGTATTCGTGGATAACTGGTCTTTAAAACACTTGCTCTATTTCGAGCACTCCGGCTTCTCCGTCGTGCTCGAAAAATCGCGAGTGTTTTAAAGACCTTTTTATCCATTGATTCTTCAATATACATACTATATTCTATGTTCAAAAGTGATTTCTAAATCGGCATTTTTCATACCATTTTCTACACATTTTCATTGTTCTCCAATCTCCATGGTAATAATACGTGAAAATACGTATTGCGCACAGGTTCGAACACATATCAAACACGCAGTGACGACGGCTATGCAAAGGCAAACAGAAGTAATAATTTATGGCAACACTGATCTTCAACCGATTCAGTTTACCGGGTTCAATAACAGCTGATTTCAGCGCAATGTCAAAGTAATCCGGCAAATGATCGAATTAATCTGATTAGGTCCATTTTCAATACACTTGCTGAACCTCCCTATGTAGGTAGGTACTATAATATCAGTGAAATAACCGTAAGACGAAAGCAAATTATCCAGTGGTTCGAAAATTAATACTAAAATTTGGGGTTGACATAGAACGAAATCAGCTCCTAGTGAACCGAAACAATCTTATTCACTGACAGAGTTGAGCGGGTTGAACCCATGGGTTTTTCGTATTGCTCTAGAATAAATAACATAGTTACGGAAAGTGGCGATAGCGAATTAAATTTAAGGTTGTACACCACTTTCATTTGCCCTATGCATCACAATAATTGTTTCAATGATTTCTCATAAATCAATCAATTATTGTGATGCAATGAAAGTAGTGTACACCCTTAACGCCACCCAGTGTTGTTGAGGCGTGGCGTCATCTGAATTGGTGCCGGGAAATTCCCAAGCAAAATACACACTTTCCTATATTCTATTTTTGAAGTGTTACAAAGAGTATAAAACGAATAATAATAATATTTATTTGCACCATCAAATATGGATGTTACATGGAAAGTCAAGAATCAACACATTCCAGCACAAAAAATATTTTGATGGCTCACCTTGGAAACATATCAAGTGAATTTAAATCTTCACATTTATGATCACAATAGAGTGCTAAATAATGATAAATATTATGACGCATTGACAAGGGAGTGGATATAAGTAATTACTGAAAGTTGCGAGTGTTTTTGGAACGCAAATCTGATGGCTAGAGGACAAAAAAATTCAAAGAGACCATGGGCAGCATTACCTGCGTGAAGCTGGCCACACTTTTGTACATATGGCAACCATGCGCTCGAATCTCCCTTCCCGACCGCTAAGAACGAAAAGATATGGTGGAAGGATTATATGGTGTGTTACAAACGAATCTTATTTTCGTCCGTTCTTGCGCATGACGTCACTCTGGAAGCAACATGGCTGAGAATACAGGGAATTGTGAGAAAGAAGTATTAGGTTGGGGAAAAAGTAATTTCGTATTTTTCGCTTTATTTCAAAAGTGTTACAATAATCCAATTTCAGTCAAATATGCGCCGTTCTGTTTGATAATTTGTTGTCAACGAGAATCTATCTTCATAATCCCCCTCCCTCAGAAGCCCTTGTCCCTATTGGCAAAAAACTCAGACAACCAACTTTTACAGGCCTCTATCATTGAAGCCAAATTTTTACCTCTAAGCGCGTTGGCCATGGACAGGAACAGGTGGTAGTCACTCGGTGGCAGGTCCGGACTATAGGGTGGCTGCATAAGAACTTGCCATCCTAGCTCCCGAAGCTACTGGCGCGTCATCAAAGATGTGTGCGCCTGGCGTTGTCCTGATGAAACACGATTCTGTTCCTATTCACAGATGCTGGTCGCTTCAGTTTGATCACCAGCTTCAAACAGTTGAGTTGTTCACAGTACAGGACAGAATTGATTGTTTGACCATAGGGGAACAACTCATAGTAGAGCAATCTCTGCCTATCCACCAAACACACAGTTAAACCATTCTGGCCGTTAATGTTGGCTTGGTCACGGTCTGGGCCACTTCTTCTGCAAATGGTTCAAAACGGTTTTATGATCGATGTTCAGCTCATGGGCGATGCTACGACGACTAACATGACGGTCGATCTCGATATTTGCCATGATTTAATCCTCATTTTCGGCGACAGGCCTGCCAGTGCGTGGTGCATCTTCCACCTCCACTACACCAGCACGGAATCGCTCGAACCATAGTTTTGCCACAAGAACCGAAATTGTATCGGCCCCGTATACATGGCAAATTTTTTTGGTCGCTTTCAACGAGTTTTTCGCTTTCTGGTAGTAGAAATGTAAAATATGGCGAATTTATTTCTTCGAAACCTTCATACTCGACTCACGAGCGTCCGCGATTGGGCAGATAAAGCGCAAAACAGTCAAAGAAGCATTTGTAGTATACAACCACACCTTTACAACGCCGAATTGTATGATGTTATGAGACCAATAATGTACGAGATATACTTAGTTGAGTGAAAAGGGCGCAAAATACGAAATTACTTTTTCCCCAACCTAATATAACGGTTTTTTTAGTTTCTGAGAGAGATTCTTTTGCTTTTGGAGTTTTGGGTGTATTTAAATTGAAATTGTGAATCATCTGAATTTTACTTTGATATTTATAAAGTGCAGCTGTCTATTGAACTATTATTGTGGGGTAAAAACGCCAGAAGAGTACAAATTGCTGAGTAGGAGGAAAATTCGGAGCATACGCAAAGAAAAATTGGTTTGAAAAGCCTACTACAAATTGGAAGAATAATTCACTGACCCTAAGGAGTAATTTTATACATTGTTTGTTTGTTCGAAAGTTTTCTGTCATATACCTTTACTTGTGTCTCACATTCGTCTTATTTTCTTGTAAAGTATTCATATTGTTGATATGAAATACTTTTTTCCACTATTGACATAGTAAGTAGTCTGTTACGACATGAATTTGATTGAAGTAAGTACTATTTACCGAGGTAGCTTGGGTTACTATTGATTATTGGGGAGTAAGTGAAAACTTACTTCCCTAAGGATGTAAGTAAAAATTGAATCAGAACTTCATATCTTATTAATATTTATGTACAATTCTCGAACTTACAGTTAACACTTATATGCCGCTTAGTAACGTTTTTTAGACTTCTCCGGTAAAAGGAATTCACATGCAGCATTGGCTGCTTCTTGAATTTCATCTTCTTTGGAATTCATTTTAGAGAAGGAAATGTAGTTTTGACAAACACTTTGTTTGACAGATGAAAACCTTAGTAACCCAAGTCAAACCTATATGTTTTTGTAGGTACGTAAATAAATTCCAAACTTAATTCATCAAAAGATAATTGATTGAGAATCAACTTCTGTAGTGGAAAAATTATAATACACAACTCAGGAGGCAAGTTTCTTGACCAGCCTCGGACTTCATTGCTTGCCCTCGCTATCGCTCGGGCGCAAACTACGTCCTCATCTGGTAAGTGTCCCTTGCCTCCCTTATGGTGTAAATAACTATTATTTACTCTGACACTCCATGTAGGTTTGATGGGATAAAAAAATTGTATATTTTTAATTATGTACAAGCTACAATAAACAAAAAAATGAATTTAACTTTCGACAAGGTAAATATTCCATGTTTCAACCTAGTTGAATTTACTAACTTTTTCAATTATTTGCAGCTCCTAATTGTTCGAAGCATTTTCATCATTCCGCATTCATTGAAGAAATGAAACATAAATTGGTGAATTATAAGCCGACTTATACTAGAGACCTGAAGGAGGATGTTTTACCAACTGAATGTTTACCAAATGTGAAAAAAACTTTAAACTATGATGAAGCCACAGGTCACACTGAAAACTGTTATAATCAGTTTCAAGTGTCATGTCCAACTGATGAAGTTTCGGAGGAATCTTCGATCACTGAATTTCAAGTAGGCAATCAAAATCGAAATCTTATGTGCCCTTAAAAATATTCTTTAATTTTTAGAAACATATTGGTTGATGAACTTAGAATTGAGAATTCTAAAATTAAAAAGGACAATGAAATTTCAAAGAAAGAAGCCACTTCCATGGAGAACGAATTAGACTGTATGAGAACTATGCTGACCAAACATTTCGGTCCTGGACAAATCAAACATTTGTTAAATTCACACAAACAATTCCGATGGACTCCACAGGATATTGCATCAGCAATATCATTAAGAAGTGTGAGCACTGAAGCTTACAGATATTTACGTAAAACTAGATATCCATTGCCAGCTTTGAGTACCCTGAGGAAATGGGCCCTGAACATGGACTTAGATGAAGTTCTTTTGAAAACTGTCCTGAGTTTGATGAAACATAAATCCGTTTCAATGGAAAAGAGGGAAAGAAGTGTTTCAGCTTTTGATGAGATTTACATATCAAATAAAATTTGCATTGATTCAAAAGAGGAACGAGTATTGGGACCTCATAAAACTTGTCAAGTGGTGATAGCTCGAAGACTGTTTGCACCTTGGAAACAACTTATTTACTATAAATTTGACTCTGCAATGACAAAAAAAATATTTTTTTTCAAACGTTCAGAAACAACGTCATATTTCGACTGACAGGATCATCGATACGTTCTACTTCTTCTCCGCCGTAGGGAAAGTTGTTGCTATGTCAACGATGAATTATATTTCCGTACGCTGTAGGGAAAAATGTAATTAACTATCAAAATTAATTTTGTGAGACAACCGTAACTAGGCAAACTTTCTATTGATCACTCAATTATAACGATCGTAAATATAAATCTAATCTCCAGATTTCAACGAATTTCAAAGCGTTTGAAAAAAAAATAACATATTCCATTCGGAGGAGAAGTGACTTTTCATGTCTCGCTTTCAATTACCCGCCTCACTCCGTTCGTCGGGTAAACACAAGCTCGCCATGAAAAGAGACACTTTTCCTCCTTATGAAATAATATACTATTGAAATTATTCGAAATTTGCATTCTGCCAACTATACAGTTGTGTCTATTGTACGTGAGATGGGTGTTACCAATCAAAAATTGTGGGCAGAATTAGATGTAGGCTACGATACAAATTGTTCATTCCAGCACCCTGTTGAAGAAAATGAATCAATATTTGTGTTTGCAGATGTGCCGCGTTCGTTGAACTTGAAGGAACCATTTTCTTGATCAGGGCTTTTCAGTTAACGGAAACTCCATCAACAAATCTTGCATTGAAGAGCTTATTGCTGCTTCCTCAGATGATGTCAAAATTGCGTTCAGGGTAACATTTTTTTATTTCAGAGAAAAACATAACATTGATTATCTGATAACTTACAGAGTAAATCGATATATAATTGAGAACTTTTTCTCCTATATTAGAGGTATGGGGGGCCTCCAATGACCACCCAGAGCCCCTCCAAATTAAATATAGGCTTCGCTAGTACATTTTAGGCAAACATTCGTTGTCTGTGTTTACGATGAATAGAAATACAGAGGAAGGCACAGAGTCTTGTTTATCTGCGGATTTTTTGTCAAAAACTTTACCAGAGGCAGATGACACTTGAAGATAGCCCAATTGAAGACTATTCATTCGTTGAAGCTGATGATGAATTGACGTGTCCTCAGGCGGATCTATATGGTTTTGACACCAATCCTTGTGAAAATTTGTTACAAGTATTAGAACGTAATAAATTCTCAGATACTATCACCAATTAAGGCTTGAAATATTCAGCAGGCTACATTGCATATAGGTTCAAGAAAAAATTCAAGAATTTAAATTTAGGATAGCCTACAAAATATTGTGCCCTCAAGGGTTACCTTAAGCATCCCAGCGATCGCTTAGTAAAAACTGTGCGAATTCGAAATTCTGCATGGCAATATGTACTTTAAGCAAGGAAAAATCAATTTTTTGAAAAAAAAGTCGATATAGTGAACTGTGATCCTGACTGTGTTAGAATGAATTCAATCTACTTTGTCAAATACGTCTCTGTATGGCATGAACAAGAACATATATTCGATTGAGAAATATGAATAAAAAAATTAGTTTCGAGAACTGTGAACGAAAAGTGGAGAATAAAGTAAGTAAGCAAACCAATTATGATAAATAAATATGTATATAGAATTATAGATCTTCATTTCAACAATACCCAACATATTTGTTTATAGCACAATCAAATCTATCATTTTCAAAACTTAACATCATCAAATATTCTTCGAACTAAAAGAATTGAGCTGGGGGCTATTACTTCAAATTTTCGTTGATTCAAATCACAAACATTCATTAATTAATAAAACGCTCATCAAACATCACTCAGAAAACTTGTTATAGTTTGGTTATTAGATGTCTTTTCATCTGAGCTAAATCAATATTCTCATAGTTCAATTCGTTTATTCTAATACTAAAAGACCCGGCCACGCGTTGCTGTGGCTAAGGTATACGTTGAATTATATTGTAGTAAACTATTCAATAAATGGAATTATTCGATATTCTTATTATTTACCCCAACCTTACCTAACCTAACCTAACACTTACCTAACCCCAACCTAACCCTATTATAATTTATTATTATTTGAACTGTGGTCGTTACCAGGGAGGTCGTCAATAGTCTTGACGAAAGCGACGACATCCTTAGAAGCCTTGGCTGTTACCTCGCGAGTATCCAGGACTGGCTTCCCCATATGAATGGTTCTTAAGCCAGCCAACTTTGGATATTTGAATACCATGTGTTCAGCTTTTTCTGCTTCTGATCCACAGAGCCTGCAGCTCTCATCTGCCGACTTTCTTAGGCGGCTCAGATGGTGGCAGCTTCGGAAGCTTTCTTGTATAGGTCGGTGAAAGCACCACAAATTTCTTTGCCTGAGCAAAAACAGGAGTGTTCCTCCAGGGGGTTACCCAGAATCCCTTAATGAAATATCACTTTCACGGGCGTTTTATTGAAAATCTGTTTTTGATTTTTATGAAGTTGAACTTTAAAACCAAGGAGGAGAAGTGCAGATTGTTTATGTTTTTCTGATTTAATGTTCCTGTTATATTTATGTAGTGTAATAGCAGATGCCACGAGAAAACAACGCGATTATTCCACCGCAGTGAAAAGAAGATAAATTGAATCTTATTGAAATTTCGAGAATAGCCGGTATTAATATTTCCACATGTTCTCCATTGAAAATTTTATTCAAAAACTCTCGCTATTCACTTCGTTAACCTTACGCCGCCGTGTATTGTAGGTAGATTCGCATTTTCCAGTTTTAGAAACCAATTGAAGAAATTGTTGACAGCTGACAAAAAAATTTCAAACCAAGGCGAAACTCCAGAATTCACGTCAGTGCTTTAGGTGACCAATGTTTTTTTCGATAATTCGCTAGAATTTTTACTGTATTTATGGTCTTGGTGATGCGATGTGGACAAAATTAGTTTGAATACATTACTCTTCATCTATGTGCAAAATTTCACCCCAATCCAATCAGTAGTTTCGAAATTACCAAGAAAAAAATATTTCGAAAGGCCATATTTACGGACCCCTTGATCTAATTTTGCTCATTGATATACCTGACCGCGACATTCACAACTATCCTGAAAATTTCGAGTCCCTAGACATTTCCTTTCGAAAGTTTCTAAGGATTCTTCGGTTCTGGTCATACGATTTGGACAAAATGTCGCTTTCTCCATTGAAATACAAAATTTCGTCACGATCGAATCCTTAGTTTCGAACTCATCAAGAGTTTCGAACTCATCAAGAAAACTAAATTTAAAACGACCATTTTCACGGAACCTCTAGTCTAATTTTGCTCATTGACCGCGACAGTCCCTAGGCCTTTCCGTTCGAAAACTCATAGTTTTCTATGGTTTATATGGTTCTGGTCATGCGATCTAGACAATTTAGCTTGTAGCTTGAGCACGTCATTCTCCATCTGTGTACAACATTTCACCTCGATCGGAGCATTTGTTTCGAAGTAATCAAGAGAACAAAATTTCGAATGGCCATATTTACGGAACCCCTAGTCGTATTCTGCCCAATAACGTTCTAAACCGCGGCATTCGAGATTAGAACATCCTCTGCAAATTTCAAGTTTTTAGGTCGTCCCGTTCGAGAGTAATCGTGAATACGGCCGGCCGGACGGACAGACTCGAATTTTTCGAAGAATTCGTCATCAGTGAATCGAACCTTGTCGATTTAGACCATTTTCGTCTCAAAATTCGAAAAATACAGACATTGTGACGAAATGATATAGCCCTCGTGTGAATGGAAAGCTCAACGAGCGCTCAAAAATTATAAAAAGCACTGCCGTGAAATCAGGAGCTTCTGAGCGCTCGTTCATGCACACTGTAGGTAAATTCGCATTTTCCAGTTTCAGAAACCAATTAAAAAAAATGTTTGACAGCTGTCCAAAAAATTTTCAACCAAAGCGAAACTCCAGACTTCACGTCAGTTCTTTAGGTGGCCAATTTTTTGTTGATAATTCGCTAGAATTTTCTACAGTATAAATGGTCTTGGTGATACGATGTGGACAAAATTTCGCACGTAGTTTGAATACATTATTTTTCATCCATGTGCAAAATTCATTCGAATCCCATCAGTTCTTTCGAAATTATCGAGAAAAAATATTCTGAACGGCCATAGTTACGAAAACCCTAGTCTGATTCTGCTCATCGATATACGTGACCGCGACATCCGACATCCACACCTATCCTGAAAATTTCAAGTCCCTAGACCTTTCCGTTCGAAAGTTGTGATTTTTTATGGTTCTGAACATGTTATCTGTCCAGATTGCATCACCAAGACCATAGATAGCGTAGAAAATTCTAGAGAATTATCGTAAGAAAATTGGTCACCTAAAGCACTGACGTGAAGTATGGAGTTTCGCCTTAGTTTGAAATTTTTTCGACAGCTGTCAAAATTTTCAATTGGTTTCTAAAACTGAAAAATGCGAATCTACCTACAAGGTTGATGAACGAGCGCTCAAAAGCTCACGGCAGTACTTTGAAATTATTTTTTATCGATTTTCACGTATCTTCACCTCGTTGATTCGAAAACTTCTCGTGTAATTTTTAAGAAGAAAAAAAAAGTTTTGGCGATCTTGTACTCACCGGAAAAAAATGAGAGCTTTCCTCAGTTCCTGGATCGCTGTCGAAATGATAATTTGAGCAGCCGGTACCGCCACAATTGACGCATCCACCGCGATGGAGAACCTTGTCATTTTTATCACAGGAATTCCTCCACAAGAACACCTATTCCTCCCTCGATCAAATAACACATCAAAAATCTGATAGCGCCTTGAGTCGATAGTACCTACCTTTCAAAGTGAAACGCGCCAAGAAAGGACTCCGGTACTCTAGAACTGTTCCACGGTAGCTATAAACGACCAGACCAACACTGAGAAAAGTGAGAATGTATGGTATGCGAGATACGAATGATCTCGTGATCTGCGGGTACTGCCGCGACGCGTCGGTTCGGTACTATCGCACAAGTGTTACTTGCGTTACTGCTTCGAAGACTGAGCCAGAATGCCAGAATGAGAATGACTGCGAGCAGTGAACATTGAATAATACACCTACTACCTGCAACCTAGTATTATCGATGAAAATCGCGGAGTTATGCGAGTATGGGATGTGTCAGTGGCGGAGCATTACGATGCAAGTATATTATGTTGTTGAATAAATATACATCAAGTTTTTAAAACACTCGTAGATATTCTCTGAATACATCGTCTACAAACTGAGAAGACACAGGATGGGACCTACTGTTTATGCTAAAGAAATATTAACGATTTCTCCCTACCTTTCGAGATATGAATAATAATCTAATTCTGCGAGTAGAAAATCGCAGATTTGATGGACATCACTTTTGTGTGATTTTCCCAAATAAATGTCTTTATTTCACCAGAAATCTCAAGGGAAAGTTCACCCAAAGGTGCTCTACCACTTAACCCTTGTAGTATACAAACGAACAAAAAAAAAATACATTTGAATATACATAACTCAATCAGAAACAGAAATATAAAGGAATCAATAGAAAGTGAAAAAAATAAAGAACATATACGTGCAAAAACGATTCATAGAGACGCTCAAGAAATTACACCGAAGACGAATTCAGGAGATAAGCCCTGATATCTTTCTTGAACTTACTAAAACTCAAAAGCTTGAACTCATCAGGAATATCATTGTACAGCCTGTAAATATTGTAACTGAAGCTTCTTTTAAAAGTAGAAGTCCTGGGCTGAGCACATAATAATACATTTCTACGACCTATGTTGATATTATGAACGTCAGTTCTGTGAACCAATTTATTGTAGAGATAAGGTGGGCTTCTCTTTAGAATGATATTATGAAATACACAAAGAGCGTAAAATTCAGAACAAACCCTCATCAGATTCAATTCTTTCATGCATCTGGAAAACAGCTTGTAACTAGCGACCTCCGGTTTTCATATCAATCAATGGTTCAAAGGTAAAATAATTTAGGCGTTTAACGAGCTATAGTGAGGGCGATACTAACTGTAATAATGGTTTCAACTCTAAGAGATCATATCGAAACTGTCATAAACTCAGCCATCAAAAAATGCGAATCTTTCATGAAAAACTTTGTCAATAAGGTAATTGAAGAGGTAATGAGATCTGTCTGGTCTCCCCGAACCGCTGCACGCGACGATTCACACGGAGCCACCGCCGTAAACTTCCGAATGATGCGTTCAGGAAACTACGAGCGCGGTTCTGAACGTCGCACGCGACGGTTCAGAGAGACCGTGCTCGTGGTTTCCCGAAAATATAATTCGGAAATTGACGGGGACGGCTCCGCGTAGGTTGTCCGTCGCGTTTCGGGGAAACCAGCGCCTAAGAGACAAGTTGTCAAGGAAGAAAGAATCAGTGGCGGACCTATAAAGAGGATATGAAAAACTGAACTCCCAACAAAACGTGAATGTGAAAGAACTGGTGCTCAGAGAGATCGTATGAAGGATAGCTTGAGTGGGTCATTACTTCTCACACCCTAATATCCATCAGAAAATCGTCTGCGGCGAAGGAATGAAATTCCATGACAAAACATTCATAGAATATTGTAAATTAAACAAAATGAATTCGCATTTCACTACAGTAAATGAACTGAGTTCTAATTCTCTAATTGAGTTTTCATTCCACTATTTTAGAAAAAATCACAGGCTACTCCCTATTTAATTCACTTTATGGTTCTTATGATAAACTACCTGAATTTGATTTGATCATGACTTTCTAAGAGCAGTAAAACGAAAAAAGAAAAAAATAAATTTTACCATTTTTCTATTATATAGACGAACGAAACCAAGGACGAGCTAAAGAATAAACGGACCCTCCCTTTGGAAGAATAATTGATGGAGAACAACAACAAAATAAATTCAGTAGTGTAACTAAGAAATCTAGAGATACTACTTACAGCTCATATTGAAAACGGGAAAAAAACTGAGAAAAACCGTGTTTGTGAGCGCTCGTTCTACTTACACGAGGGCTATATCATTTCGTCACTCTGTCTGTATTTTTCGAGTTTTGAGCCGAAAATGGTTTCTATCGACAAGGTCCGACTCACTGATGACGAATCCGTCAAAAAATTCAAGTCACAATAACTCTAGAAACTTGAAATTTTCAGGGTAGGTTCGAATCTCGAATGCCGCGGTCAAGTTCGTTATTGGGCAAAATTCGATTAGGAGTTTCGTAAATATGGCCGTTCGAAATTTTGTTCTCTTGATTACTTCGAAACTACAGGTTCGATCGTGATGAAATTTTGCACTCAGATGGAGAATGACGTGTTCAAACAACAAGCAATTTTGTCTAGATCGCATGACCAGAACCATAGAAAATCATAACTTTCGAACGACAAGGCCTAGGGACAAAATGTAGCTTGAACAGGTCATACTCCTTTTGAGTGCAAAATTTCAACTCGGTCGAATCTGTAGGTTCGAAGTTATCAGGAGAACAACATTTTGAACGGCCATATTTACGGAACCCCTGGTGGAATTGATTAACAAACTTAACCGCGGCATTTGGAAACTGAACCCACACTGAAAATTTCAAGTCTCTAGGTTGTTCCGTTCGAGAGTTATCGTGCTTACGGCCGGACGAACTAACACAAATTATTCGATGGATTCGTCATCAGTGAGTCGAACCTTGAGACTATTTTCGGCTTAAAATTCCAAAAATATAGACATCGTGACGAAATGATATAGCCCTCATGTAAGTAGAACGAGCGCTCAAAAGAGTCAAAAGTCAAAAGTAGTCGGCGTAATAGTTGCAGCACTGTTGTCAATTGAGATGTGAAAGAGCGGTTGCAGCGGAAGTAATAAGTTTTTGTGATTTCTTAGTCAATTCGTTAAGGTGAGTGATATTTTGGGACTTACACTAAACTTCGCAGGAACAAAGAAGTTAGGATGTTTTGGATTTGTTGTGTTACTGATTGGTTGAAAAAGACATTTCTTGTGAAAATTTCAAGTTAAACGTTGCAAAACTCCATAATTCGACTATGACGAATACTGGTCCCTTAAAACACCGCCATGTCTTAGTAATCGTGACCTACGACGATTACTAGGACAAATGCATTCGAGATGAGAATCGTATAATCTCTCCTCTCGATACTACAATGAGTAAACTACTAAAAGATCCCATATGATCGAATTTCAAACTTTACGCGGACCAGTATTCGTCATAGTGTTTTGCGAAGGGTGTGTTGAGTAGAGCGTTTTTAACTGCTATGACGATCGTAGGGACAAGCAACTGACGAATACCAATAAGGCATTAGACTGCAATAATACAGTAGCAGAAGAATTGAAAAACGCACCAAGACACCAATCACCATCAAGTGTTATGTTATTTGAACCTATAATAATGAAGGACTTTATTCTGGTCGTCTAAACTAACTATGGATTCAAATGCCAAAAATTACGAAAAGCACTGCCGTGAAGGCAGGAGCTTTTGAGCGCTCGTACATGCACCTTGTAGGTAGATTCGCATTTTCCAGTTTTGGAAACTGATTGAGGAAATTTTTGACAGCTGTCAAACAAATTTTCAAACTAAGGCGATAATCCAGACTTCAAGTCAGTGCTTTAGGTAATTCGCTAAAATTTTCTACGGTATCTATGGTCTTGGTGATGCGATCTGGACAAAATTATGTAGTTTGAATACATTGTTCCTCAGCTAGGTGCAAAATTTTATTCCAATCAAATCGGTAGTTTCGAAATTATCAGGAACAGAATATTTTGAACGGCCATATTTACGGAACCCCTAGTCTCATTTTGCTCATTGATGAACGTGACCGTGAAATTCGCGATCCAAACATACCCTGAAAATTTCAAGTTCCTAGGCCTTTTCCCTCGGAAGTTATAATTTTCTAAGGTTTCTATGGTTCTGGTCGTGCGATCTGGACAAACTCTTGCTTCAATATGTCATTCTCGTTCAAAATACAAAATTTTATCTGGATCGATTCCGTAGTTTCGAAATTATCGAGAAAACAAAACGACCGTATTTACGGAACCCCTAGTATAATTCTGCTCATTGATAAACGTAAATGCCACATTTCAGATCTGAAAATTTCAAGTCCCTAGGCCTTTCCTTTCGAAAGTTATGATTTTCTATGGTTTCTATGGTTCTGGTCATGCTATCTGGGGAAATGTAGCTTGAATATATAATTCTCCATAAGTATACAAAATTTCGTCACGATCGAATCTGTAGTTTGGAAATTACCAAGAAAACTAAATTTCAAACGACCATATTTACGGAACCCCTAGTATAATTTTGCTCATAGATGAAAGTGATCACGACAATCGAGATCCACACCTATCCTGAAAGTCCCTAAGCGTTTCCGTTCAAAAGTTACATTTTTCTATGGTTTCTATGGTTCTGGTGATGCGAGCTGAACCAAATTTTGCATGTAGCTTGAACACCTCATTTTCCATTAGAGTACAAAATTTCATCTCGATCGGATCTGTAGTTTCAAAGTAATCAGGAAATCAAAATTTCGAGCGGCCATATTTACGGAACCCTTAGGCGGATTTTGCCCAATAACGAACTCAACCTCGGCATTCGAGATTCGAACCTACCCTGAAATTTTCAAGTTTCTAGGACATTCCGTTCGAGTTATCGGGTATACGGACGGACGGACGGCCGGACGGACAGACTCGAATTTTCTGATGGATTCGTCATCAGTGAGTCGAACATAGTCGTTTGAGACCATTTTCGGCTCAAAATTCGAAAAATACAGACATCGTGACGAAATGATATAGCCTTCGTGTAAGTAGTACGAGCGCTCAAAAATAGGAAATCTAAAGAAAAGGTCCCTGCTGTTGCAACTTCTATTGAATGGCAAACCTATTTTTCGATAAAAAAAAAGAAAGCTGACAAATTAAAAAAAAAGGAAGAGAATAAAAGGAAGAGAGAAGAAATTGCAAATAAGAGCAAAGATATCAAGATTGGTGGTAAAGAAAAGAAGAAGCAATGCAGGGGCGAAGAAAATATTGCATTTGAATCCACAGATGAATGGTATAATTTGTGAAGACGAATTCGTCGAATTCGAACAAGATATGATACAATGTAAATTGTAAATGTAAATTGTAAATGCTGGGTACATAAAGTATGTGCAAACGTATGTAAGAGTGCTAAAAAATGTTATTGCTCATCTTGCGAATCAACTGAATGACATGTTTTAAATTTTGTATTCAAGTAATTTTCTTGATGACTTCTTTCATCATGTAAGTATTACCGGTATTGCCAAGATATTGACGCTGACGGACATTCAGACACTTCTGTGACGATAACTGGTCTTGGTAAAATTTTAAGGTGACGGATACTGGGACAAATGGTGGTTTTTTAATATTTTATTTATTATTTTAGTATTGCAAAATCTCACAACAATATTTTTCAATTCATCATGAAATAGACGCTTCAACTTGAATAAGTTTCAAATTTCAGATTTCAGAAAGATAATATACATGTTGAAAAAATAACATCGAGTATTTTCTTTGAGCTGACGATTACTGGTACTTTTACCTTACCAACTTTCAAATCATACGAATTCTTTTTCAACATCATATTTTCGCTTTTATATCCTTCTCTGATGAGAATAACCCGAAATTATAATCGAACTTGCTGAACGTAGAAAAAATTGACGAAAAATGAAGTGAGGTAAGTAATTTTTCAAAAAACACAAAATCTCAAATAACTCGTTAACTGTTGATTTTCGGATATCAATAAATATGGCTCAAATAACAGCAAATGAGTCATACTAACACGTCCTCCAAGGTTCACGTCGAATTTGGAAACACCCTGTTTATATCACTTTCGACACATAAAAATATTTCACACTTTTCCCATATAAACACACACAAGTTAGTTTGTTGTTCACCTCTCGGGTATTTCAAACGATTAAAAATAGATGTCGCCCACTCCGTGATTCTTTCCTATAAGTGAAAAGACTCGCCTATTTGAGTAGAATAATATCTACTTGAAACCATCTCCTTATATCAGATTTCCAGTAATCCGAATTGACCAACTTGGCAACAGCACATTTCCGAGAAACAATAATAGTACTGTCAAAATCGGACAAGGGTCCATAAACGCGATTGCCAATTGTTTTTTGAGTAACTGATTTCCGGTAAACTAAAGTCTAAAGACCGTATGACACCGTGCAGGAATTGGTACCATTTTGGAATAAATACTGGTCGTCTATCTGAAGTTTTCAAATTACAGTAATGAAACAAGGAAATATGTTTTAGATAGACTAATAAAGCAAGCCAACAAATCAATACACGTTACCCCATGGAACATCGAAATTTATCCTTTGCATCTGTAGGCCGGTTTCGCCGTTTACGGCTTGTCAGTACAGCTAGCTCAGGATAAGCTCGATGTGGCAAACAAGCTACCCAAACAACCAAACGCGATGACGATCAGAGAATATTTCTCTTATCACACCACCCGTCGGCCGCAAGTGTTGGCTTACTACTTACATTTCAATAAAGTTTAGGATTTTCGTCGCATCATCAAATCGGCGGTTTTCATAAGTAGAAATGGATCCAAGTGCACCGGAACAAGTCAGAATAAATTCGAATTATTGCGAATTATATATGAATTTTGAAGTGATTTCACAATCAAGTCGGATTATCATTTCTATTATGCGTTCGACGTCTGCCCGGACAAGTTCGGAATATAAATGTACATACCAATTTTGACTTATTACGTGCATCGTTAATTTGAATCGGAAGGTAATAGATCGTGAATCATCGTCGCACCACCACATCATTTTCTACTAGTAGGTCTTTGCCTATCTTCGATCTACCTTTTATGTGGGTCTATTTATTATGTGAATCTGCTTATTATGTGAATCTACCTTTTGTGCAGATCTACTTATTATATTGATCTACCTTCTTTGTGTAAATACTGGATTCCTTTCGTTAGAATTGAGTTAATAGACATGTATTTATACTCTTTGGTGTAAATAGAAACTGCAAAATTCTACTAAAAAACTAGTTCCATTACCACCGAGTACTTTGCCAGGATTAATTTCATTCCTTAATTTCTTGGTTCTTTATTCACGAAAATCCAAAAAGATTGCAAAAAAACTATTCATAAAATTTTAGGTAACAATGTTCTTCAGAATTTACTTTTTCTTCGTGATTTTATCATCAATTCTCTTAGGGGGAAATTTCATCTTGATAAAAACGAGTACATATAACCAGGGGCCAAGCTACTTTGAACATTTTCACTTCGCACTCTGAATTATGCTGAGCTGGCAAAGTAAAAATATTATTATTCTCTACGATGTTTCTTGCGAAATGATATTCACTTTACCCTTTTCTTTTCTCTTTTGAGTGCTTTTCATGCAACATTATTTGTTTTAAAAGTGAAAACCGCAAAAAGAAAAGTTGCAAATCAGATAAAAGTTTTCCACATTAACATTACGAGTGGCAAGTTTTTCCACTTGATATAGTATTTCATGAATTAAATAATAATATCCACAGGTACCGATGTGAATGTCAACAATAAGAGTCGTCATTAATTTCTGGAAAAACTATCGTTTGGTCGATTTTTTTCTGAGATATTTTCCAAAGAAATTCCCTATAAAATGTTCATGTTTGAACTCGGCCGAAACCGAGTTCCATAGGGTTGCAAAGGGTAATGCATACTATTTCCTCATGATGTTAGCATGCCTTAAAAATAATGAGGCAGCCTTCAATATTCGTACATATTATTCAAGAATAACAAGAATCATAGTTATAAAATACGAAGTCTTCATTTCAATATAATATGTTATGCTGACACAGGTTCTGTTTTCTTGATTGGATGAAACTGATTAACATAACCTCGAAATTTCCGAAAAATAGTGAAACTTGCAACTCAAGAATATGCCAATCGGAGGACGGACGTATGACGTCACAAGAAGCGATCGTAATGCAGTTTTTTGAAAGTTTCATTAAATTCGAGGGTTTTATAGCAGCGTTTATTTGTTTATTATTATTGTTATTATTATTATTATTTATATCCCGACTCTCCTAGGTCTCTGTGAGACCCCTCAGAAGCTCAGAGCTTCAGAAGCTCAGAGCTTGTGCGAGTTAGGAGACCCGGTTGTGTTCTGTGTAGGCTTTGTTACTGTGTCCCACCTGAGGCACAGCACTGTTAATTGTTTACCCAACAATGAATGGTGGAACCGTGCTCCATGTCAGAAAATTTTTTTCCCGACCGGAGGATTCGAACCCGGGACCAATCAAGGAGACCGGCACCGAAGTCCAATGCACAAACCACTGCGCCACGGCCCCGAAACTAACGTCCGAAAATGAGAAATTCGCATATGATTTTGAGATAGTGGAATCCATCCCAAAAGTCTTCGAGAATGTAGTTCTCGAAATCTTCGACGAACTGTTTCAGCCGAAACCAAAACACCAGAAGCTTTCAAAAGCAGCTGTTGCATGATTCGACGAGTAATCGAAGGCTCTCTACGGGTAGACACGGTCAGAAACAATTCTTGTGCAGGTGTGGTAGATCTTCCCGGTCTTTCGATTCAAGTATGAAAATAGGTAGTGAAATAATTAGTCTTAAGTAACAATCGTACTATTCCCGTCCATACACGATTCTGAATGTCACCTCTGCAGTTGCCCACCATTCTCTCACCAAAGCCTCATCTCAATCTGGATATTACCATAGCAAAATATGTGGATTTAAGCAAATATCCAGATAATGAAAAGGAAAAAACCCCCATCTGGGCGAAAGTGAAGACATAATGAAGCCTGGTCAGCAGCTCGTGTAGCAAATTAAAAGCAAGTTCATGAAACTGGCAAATGTTTCAATAGCGCGTGCAGAGTTGCTGCTCTTGCTCGAACTATTTGTCATGAAGATAAATTTTGTGGATCCATCAATCCACATCCATTGAAAAATAGAGATACTGCCAAGCAAGCCGCGGCAGTCCATCAAATTCATTCAAAATGATTTCCATGAATAATAGGAAGGTTTACTCCTTCGAACGACGCAACAAACATTGTGAGATCGTCTAGTCAAGCCTTTTATATCTTAAATTAAAAATTGAGAAAAGCACTGCCGTCAGGAGCGTTTGAGCGCTCTTTCATCCACTTTGTAGATAGATTCGCATTTTCCAATTTCAAAAAACCAGTTGAAGAAATTTTTGACTGCTGTAAAAAAAATTTCAAACTAAGGCGAAACTCCAGACTTCACGTCAGTGCTTTAGGTGACCAATTTTTTCTTCGATAATTCGCTAGAATTTTCTACGGTATCTAGTTCGCACGTAGTTTGAATACATTATTCTTCATCTATGTGCAAAATTTGATTCCAATCCAATCAGTAGTTTCGAGATTATCAAGAAAACAAAATTTCGAACCCCTAGTCTAATTCACATTTATGAACGTGACCGCGACATTCGAGATCCACACCTATCCTAGGCCTTCCTGTTCGAAAGTTATGATTTTCTATGGTTCTGGTCGGGCGATCTGGACAAAAATTTGCACGTAGCTTGAACACGTCATTGTCCATCTAAGTGCGAAATTTCATCTCGTTTCGAAGTAATCAGGAGAACAAAATTTCGAACGGCCATATTTACGGAACCCCTGATCAAATTTTGCCCAATAACAAACTAACCGCGGCATCCGAGATTGGAACCTACCCTGAAAGTTTCAAGTTTCTAGGTCGGATGACCGGCCGGACGGACTAACACGAATTATTCGATGGATTCGTCATCATTGAGTCGAACCTTGTCGATTAAGATTATTTTCGACTCGAAATTCGAAAAATACATCGTGACGCTCAAAAATAACTCTTCAGAATTGATCCTCAATCAATGCTTCTGATTGCATAAGAAGAGGCATAAGTAGAGACTTACAGGAACACAAATTCAAATTTGCAGCGTTTATTGAACTCGAAGTGAATATTTAAAGTACCTTTGACAATGACAAAGTGAAACAGGATTGAAAGATTCCTGGAGCGAGGTTCATTATGATTTCGGACGTGATCCTGCCTTGACCTGGCTTTCAATATCAATGAAAACAATTTTAACACGTCTGTTCACTTCCATCCGAAATACGAAACATCCTTCCCAGAAATTTCTAACACTTCCTAGATACGATCTACGAAATATGATGAATAATGATGAACTCCCTGACAAAATATTAATATATTGAATAAATATTTGGATATGCAATCCAGACTTATGGTATATGTCATATCGTTTCCTCATGGTTCAAGATTTATGACAAATTGTTTTCAATAAAACGCCTACGGCGTACGCCCAGCCGAGCGAAGGTCAAGGCTCACGCGATGACCAAGTCGAGCTTTTTGCGCAGTAGGTATCTTCAGTTTCACTTTCTAGGGAAATATTCGTCTTAACGAGTTCGAAGAAAAATAACTACAATGAATAACGTTACGCAAGAGAATAAATACGATGCGATTTCGAATAGTTTGCTTTTCGACCGGTGTATCACGAAGAACCTTCCTGTGTTTAGACGTAGAAGAATTCAGAAAATTCTAATAAGAATGATTAAGAGATCGTATATAGGTTGTTTGGTTTACCGATACATATTCGAGAGGGGGTGAACGTATTTGAACGTTTATGCATATACTATTGTACAACGTGTCACACATTTTGAGCTAATGATACAGTCATATTTCCAAATTTCACAAAATTTGCTGTTTACTTCTTTCTTCTTGGGCGCTTTTCGAAAACTTTTCATTTATAGTGCGTTCCACGAAGCGCTAACGGCGATCCCACTCACGACCGCTGTTTTCCCCATTCCACTTGCTTGCGAGCGTTAAACGGCCTATACACGAGCTCATCGTGATAAGCGGGCCTTCCGCAGATATTATCCGCGAACTTGCCCGCTATAAAATTCGCCTACACACGAACAGACTATTGTTGGCGGTCCATGGCCATGGATTGCCAAAGAAAACGCCAAATTACTGCAACAATCATTGTCATTTCAGAAATTTCGAAACGCAAGAAAACGTGAAGTATTGACTAAAAAGTGGTTATTGAAACGAAGTGAGTATTCTCATATGAATCTTCCGTTCATACTCGGGAGAATTATATTTTTTCTGTATTTCAGAGCTTTACATGTATTCCATCGAATAACAATACAACATTTACACCAGTCTACGTACCTTTTCCTCCATAGTGCTCCTGATACGCAAAAATATCCTGCAGCGGTGGCGTGAAATGGCAATGAATTTTTCTCCGATGTGCCCTGGTCGGCCCGAAATATCTAACTAGCTGAAAGATCGCGGATCTCTCCATAGAGCGCTGGTCGGCCCGCAAAAACGCTACACACGGGTGAAAAGTTTGCCCGCGGATTGTACTCTACCACCGAACACTACTACTATTAATACCAATAATAAACCACGCTTTAGAGGTCAGGGAATCCTAAACAATAAATTAAATGATTTAATAATTGTAAGCTATGGCTTTACCGGCAGTTGGATATTTTTTTATGCATCTCAACAGATCAGTTGCAAAGAAAACTTCTACAAATACAATAAATTTGCCATAAAATAAATATATTCTGATGATAATGAACATTGTTCATTCATCAAGTTAGGTTATGTCATAAATTATTGAGGAAAGATTTGTAAATAACTGTTGAATTTGAACTAGAACGAGTTTTGTTAAACTTATCTTGCATAATTATATTTACCTGTTTTCGCACGAGCAGCGTCGGCTTCAGAAACGATAGTTTCAATAATTGCTGAATTTTTAATTCTCATTAATGTTGAATGTTTTTATTGTCACATTCATATAGCTATGAATATCATACAATTTCACAGGGCCATATTAGCGCATAGGCCAACATAAGCCATGGCCTAAGGGCGGCAAGGTTTTAGGAGCGGCAAATTTTCGGTAAGCTACAACAAAAATATTTCTTAAAAAAAAATTTTAGAAATACACACCTTCGAAAATTACAAAATTATTCAATATTTTACATGAATTTCGCACATTTTCAAAGCAAAAAGTAGGTTCTTTTATTTAATACGCATTTGGGAAAGGAATCAACAATCTTATTGGAAATTTCAAAAATCACATTACATCTGAATCAGAAGGAGCCGCCCTAAAACAGAACAGTCGGTAACGTTCATCGAGTAATGTCGGCAAGCTTGATGAGTTCTATCGTAAATTGTAAAAATGTAAGTCGCAATAAAAAGGAGGCCAACCCCGTCTTTGTGGACGCGGGACTGCCGCATCGCACTTGCAGAACATAATAGAAATTATAGAAGAATCGAAAACATGCCATTATAGAGTTGTCGCCAGTCGGTATTTCTGGATATTATTATTGAAAATTTTTAGTATAAAGAAAGTTTTTGAAAACTTACAAGGGAATTGAATGAACTTAAAAACTATTACAAGGATACTGCTGCGAAGTTCTCTTTTGAGCGCTCGTTGACGATGTCTGTATTTTTCAAACTTTGAGCCGAAAATGGTCTCAATCGACAAGGTTTGACTTACTGATGAGGAATCCGTCGAAAAATTCGAGTATGTCCGTCTAGCCGTCCGTATACACTATAACTCTCGAACGGAACGACCTTGGAACTTGGAATTGTCTGGGTAGTTTCGAATCTCTAATGCCAAGGTTCAGTTCGTTATTGGGCAAAATTCGACCTAGGGTTCCGTAAATATGACCGTTTGAAATTTTGTTCTTCTGATTACTTCCTGATTCGATCGAGATCATATACTGCACAGATGGAAAATCGCATGACCAGAATCACAGAAAATTATAACTTTCGAAGTCAAGGCCTAGGGACTTGAAATTCTCAGGATAGGTGTGGATCTCGATTGTCGTGATCACTTTCATCTATGAGCAAAATTATACTAGGGGTTCCGTAAATATGGTCGTTTGAAATTTAGTTTTCTTGATAATTTCCAAACTACAGATTCGATCGTGACGAAATTTTGTATACTTATGGAGAATTATATATTCAAGCTACATTTCTCCAGATAGCATGACCAGAACCATCATAAAATCAAATTTTCAGGATAAGTGTGGATCTCGAATGTAACGGTCAAGTTCATCAATGACCGAAATTTGGCTAGGGGTTCCATTAATATGGCCGTTCAAAATATTTCTTTCCTGATAATTTCGAAACTACTGATTGGATTGGAATGAAATTTCACACATAGATGAAGAATATTGTTTTCAAACTAATTGAAGTGCGTCTGGCCGTCCGTCTGTATACACATAACGTACCACACAATTTGTACGACAATATGACTGTTGAATTATATGAATATTAACTAGGTAAAAAAAAATCAGCTGGTTAGTAATCATTTATGATAACCTCGTTATCAATACATGTTGGAAGAAGGCGCCTCTTTGATCAAACCATAGATTTTATAGAACAAATATTTTTTCGAATAATTTAGATAATTATCTTGAGATTTAACAAAAAACAATTCAGTTAGTAATGAATATTTGAGAATCATCAAATCGACATATTTTATCCTTGCTACCTCTCTTAGCTACCACAATCGAGAGTTTCGTACAGGAAATTGTTGGGCGTCTCATCAAAATGAAGCTACTCACGGAAAATTAGCTTGATAGTAATCAAGTGCCAAAATGTACCATATATCCTGGACTAATTGAATAAAAAATCCTTATATTTCTGTAACAGCTGATTCAGCATAATTGACGAGGATCTAATGTCATTTATTTGACAGCTGTCAAAAATTTCTTCAATCGATTTCTGAAACTGGAAAATGCGAATCTACCTTCAAGGTGGATGATTGAGCGCTCAAAAGCTCATGACAGTGCTTTCCATAATTTTTTTTATTAAAATTGCAAGAACTTGATTCTGAAGAATTAGAAGCAGCAGTTTTCTTATTTCTAGTTATCTGGGCGATTTGGAAGACAAGCTTCACGTTGAAAGTTTCCACTTCAAAGCCTATGTAGCTCAGTCAGAACGTCCTCCAAAAACTTTACTCGAGATGAGTACCTTCATTAGAAGCGAAAAAAGCTTAGTGCGAGTTTTCCACTATCTTGAAATTGCTTTTCGAATGTTTCGGCAACGAACTGCTCAGGTATTTTTCAGCTTTGAAACGAATTTTATCATAGTTCCGATCTAGCATATCTCGAGAGTCGAGAGCGTTTGAATTATCTTGCCGTTTTGTGCAAAAAAAATTGAATTTTTAGTGTAGTGGCGAAAGTTCGCAGAAAAAAAAGCAAGTAAAAAATCTAAAAATAATATATTGACGAAGAAAAGTTCAATTGCAGTGTTTTTTAAAAAGTTTTTTGAGTATAATGTAGAATAATATTCAATAAACACTCTGACACAATAAGAATGTTTAATTTCCACGATAGTAAATTGTCTTAATCAAGTCCTCCTGCGGAAAGCACTTAATTGAAAAATCGGCATGTGTTTCTTTTCAATTCGCTCAACTCAGAGGGGCGGCAAATTGTTTTTGGCCTAAGGGAGGAAATAAGTCTAATCCGGCCCTGCAATTTCAAAAATTGCGCCGAAATATTCTTAACGGCCACTTTGACTCACCTCTTCGGATGGGTCGTTGTGACCTTGACGTGATCGAAAACAATGACGTCATGAGTGACGTTTTCGCCGCGACCCCGCAACCGTTATGTGAATCGAATATTTTCAACCGCACTAATTTATTTTATACAACACAACGGCACAGTGGCGTGGAGTAATATTCCACTCCTATTATCTGTCAGTGGCAGCGGAAAAGAATTCCGAAGGGACAAAAATGCTCCAACCTAAGAAAGAGGACCCTGTGAATCATTTGGGAAATGAATTCTTTTGTATCTCGAGCACAATTGAATTAATTCAACTTGCCTAAATTAAATACGTATACACGATGACTCTCGAATGGAACGACCTAGAAACTTGAAATTTTCAGGGTAGGTTCGAATGCTGCGGTTGAGTTTGTTATTGGGTAAAATTCGACCAGGGGTTCCGTAAATATGGTCGTTTGAAATTTAGTTTTCTAGATAATTTCAAAACTTCGGATTCGATCATGACGAAATTTTGTATTTCAATGGAGAATGATATATTCAAGCTACATTTGTTCGATGTCGCATTGTCAGAACCATTTTAAATTCCAACGAATTAATGAATGAAGAATCCTTATATTTCTGTAACAGCTGATTCGGCATAATTGACAAGAGCTTGGAACAGAAAGAAAAGGCATTGAATCTGACATCCCAGAAATAAAAAAGGTTTTCGCTATAACCATCCTGATGACATGCTTGAAATACAGGGTGTTCCTTTTAACTTGGCCTATTAAAAGTATTTAGAGAACAAGTAAATATTTCGTTTTGAAATTTTAGGTGGAGCCTTGTGGATGAGAGAACACTTCGCCTAAAATATTTTCAAGTCAACAGTGTTGCCATATCTATCTTAAACGCATATCTACTTTCTTATTTCAAACGGAACTACCTATATTTTTATTTAGGTATCGATACAATACCAAATTCCCAGTATAACCTACTAAAAAAAATTTCTCTGCCTTGCACTGTTGCCAAGTTATGCACTAATTCTTGAAATTCTTGACATCTGCATTGCCAGATTGGAAATGCAATATCTCGATTATTTTATATGCGAACAAAACCAAACTCAGCAGTCTTATAGTAGATAATCCCAGCATTAATGTGGTTCATTCGGTATTTTGATGAATCGAAAAGTTTCTCGAAGATTTTGTTCCGAAAATGTGGAACTTCAAATTGGAATATTTCGAGATTTTCAAATGGCAACCCCATATTTGTTTTACACCATTCGATTCGAAATAAAAAATGATTGGTAGTCTTCTTTTGAACCAATCAATTATTTTGGATAGGTTTCGAATGAGATGAAAAATACTGAATTATTTCAGTATTTATAGTCATGATCTATGGTCATGTTTACCATTAAATGGATCTGTGATTATGAGGTAAATTATTGAAATAGATTCTATTGTTGAGATCATGAAAAGTGTTCGATGATTATGGATGCCATAGAAAAAAATGTTACATATTTGTCAATCAAACCTCGATTCAGGTGGTTTAGTTTGATCTATCGCTTTACATTATTTCATTAAACTGATAATCCTTCAAATTGTTTTCTCAATATAAAAATGAAATTAATCGAATAATGTATATTATCAGAAAATGAATAAAATCTTGAAACCGATGAATCATCTCATTCGAAATCTATCCAAAATAATTAATTGGTTTGAGAAAAGACTACCAATAATTTTTTATTTCGAATCGAATGGTGTAAAACAAATATGAGGTTGCCATTTGAAAATCTCGAAATATTCCAATTTTAAGTTCCACATTTTCGGAGCAAAATCTTCGAAAAACTTTTCGACCCATCAAAATACCGAATGTACCACATGAATGCTGGGATTATCTACTATAAGACTGCTGGGTTTGGTTTTGTTCGCATATAAAATAATCGAGATATTGCATTTCCAAACTGGCAATGCAGATGTCAAGAATTTCAAGAATTAGTGCATAACTTGGCAACAGTGCATGGCAGAGAAATTTTTTTAGTAGGTTATACTTGGAATTTGGTATTGTATCGATACCTAAATTAAAATATAGGTAGTTCCATTTGAAATAAGAAAGTAGATATTAAGATAGATGTGGCAGCACTGTCGACTCGAAAATATTTTAGGCGAAGAGTTCCCTCATCCCCAAGGCTCCACCTAAAATTTCAAAACGAAATATTCACTTGTTCTCTAAATACTTCTGATAGGCCAAGTTAAAAGGAAAACGCTGTATGTCAGGATGTACTGGATAAAAACAACTAAGGTGAATGTGATCGCTACTTCAATGACCAGGGATAGATTCTTCTTGATTAAAAATAATCTGAAAATTGACATTGATAACAACAAAATTAACATGTACCAATTGTAGCGACTGATTTCAAAAACGCAATGAGATGTAAAAATCCCGGTTGTGAATTGAAAACCAAATTTTATTGTGAAACATGTACCTTATTTTTGAGCTTGACAGGCAACAATAATTGCTTCAGAATTTTTCATTTACGTAATAACCTATAACCTATAATGATTTCGTCCTGATGTCCATCTCATTGGAACTATTTTTTTCTGTATTCTCCTTCTCCAGGATATATGGACGTGGCTTGGATCACATAGAACATAGGCAAATAAGATGGTCGGTTGAATGAATTATTTGTATGCGACATTGACAACAGACCATTTATGCATACTAAATAAGAATGTGAATAATGCTAATGATTTAAACATGTATGTAGTCCAAGTCCTTACAAAATTCTTCGAAACAACGTGTGAACATGAAAAGGTCGATTCCGTCAATTTTATCAGGTCCTCAGGGACATTGAATCTGATGAGAGAGAGAGAGAACGAAAACCTTAGGTTGAAAATCACCTCATAGAGTCATAATTCTTTTTGACGGAACCAAGAATTGAAAAACTGGCCAATTAATTCACAGACCGCGCACAATGAAGGGCTCTAAAGTTATAGCGTGTAAAGCCTAAATATCACATATCACAAAAACTACTCAACATATTAGGTTGGGGAAACAGTAATTTCGTATTTTTCGCTTTATTTTAATGCTCCTTGAAAATAGTTACAATCATCCGATTCAAATATGCGCCGATCTGTTCGAAGACTTGTTGCCAACGAGAATCTAACTTCTTATGGCCCCTCCCTTAGAAACCCTTGTCCCTATTGGCAAAAAACTCAGACAACCAATTTTTACAGGCCCCTATTGAGACCAAATTTTTACCTCTAAGCGCGTTAGCCATGGACAGGAACAGGTGGTAGACACTTGGTGCCAGGTCCGGACTATAGGGTGGATGCATAAGAACTTTCCATCCTACCTCCCGAAGCTACTGGCGCGTCATCAAAGATGTGTGCGGCCTGGCGTGGTCCTGATTGAACACATTCTGTCCCTATCCACCAATGCTGGCCGCTTCTCTTCGATCACCAGCTTCAAACAGTTGAGTTATTCACAGTAGAGGGCAGAATTGAGCGTTTGACCATAGGGAAGCAGTTCATAGTAAAGCACTCTCTGCCTATCCACCAAACACCTTCCTGGCCGTCAATGTTGGCTTAGTCACGGTCTGGGCCACTTCTTTTGATTTCGACCACGATCTATGTCGCTTGACATTGTTATAAGTAACCCATTTTTCGACACCAGTCACCATCCGCTTCAGAAATGGTTCGATTTTGTTGCGATTCATCAGCGATTCGCAGGTGGAAATTCGGTCTATGATTTTTTTTTGCGTCAGCTCGTGTAGCTCCCAAACATCGAGCTTTTTTTTAATCCAGTGTTCTGCAAATGGTTCAAAACGGTTTTATGATCGATGTTCAGCTCCTGGGCGATGCTACGACGACTAACATGACGGTCGATCTCAGGGCCGTATGTAGGGCGTGGCAAGGGTGGCGCTTGCCACGGGCGCAAGGTCCGAAGGGGCGCCAAAAAGTATCACTAATAAAAAAATAGAAGCGCCTAGAAAAAAAATTAATTCGAAAGATGACAACACGGTTACGTAAGTAAGTAATTCGATCACAACATTTCGAAACATTGATATTCAAAGTACAGAATGAGAATGCAATGAGGTCAGAAATACGAGAAATATGTTCCAATTCTTATAAAAAATTTTCAAAGATGCCGCACTCTGATCATAAATATTACAATCGGTAAAATCGTCATGCGATTCCAAGTACAGCCCTTTTATGAGTTGTTTACACTACATCCCTTATCGCATCCAGCTTGTTTTGAAGGGCGGCTTCATTGATGATGATGGTTCATAATGATCGATTTGTTTAGATTTTTAGGCCACATCTGTGGTATTTCAAAAACGATTCGTATTACCAAAAATTATAGCAAAATTAGACTAGGGGTTCCGTGAATATGGCCGTTCAAAATATTTTTGAGCGCTCGTACTACTTACACGAGGGCTATATCATCTCGTCACGATGTCTGTATTTTTCGAATTTTGAGCGAAAATGGTCTCAATTGAATATGTTCGACTCACTGATGACGAATCCGTCGGAAAATTCGAGTCTGTCCGTCCGGCCGGCCGGCCGGCCGTAAGCACGATAACTCTCGAACGGATCAACCTAGAGACTTGAAATTTTCAGTGTGGGTTCAGTTCCCGAATGCCTCGGTTAAGTTCGTTAATGGGCCGAATTCCACCAGGGGTTCCGTAAATATGGCCGTTCAAAGTTTTGTTCCCCTGATTACTTAAAAACTACAGATTCGATCAAGATGAAATTTGGCACTCAAATGGAGAATGAGGTGTTCAAGCTACATGTGAAATTTTGTCCAGATCACATGACCAGAACCATAGAAACCATAGAAAATTGTAACTTTTGAACGGAAAGGCCTAGAATTTTCAGGATGGGTGTGGATCTCGAATGTCGTGATCACGTTCATCTATGAGCAAAATTATAGAAGGGGTTCCGTAAATATGGTAGTTTGAAATTTAGTTTTCTTGATAATTTCAAAACTACAGATTCGATCGTGACGAAATTTTGTATACTTATGGAGAATGATATATTCAAGCTACATTTCGCCAGATCACATGACCAGAGCCATAGAAACCATAGAAAATCATAACTTTCGAACGGAAAGGCCTAGGAACTTGAAATTTTCAGGATAGGTGTGGATCTCGATTGTCGTGATCACTTTCATCTATGAGCAAAATTATACTAGGGGTTCCGTAAATACGGTCGTTTGAAATTTTGGTTTCTCGATAATTTCTAAACTACGGATTCGATCGAGATGAAATTTTGTATTTTAATCGAGAATGATATATTAAAACAATATTTTGTCCAGATCTCATGACCAGAATCATAGAAACCATAGAAAATTGTAACTTTTGAATGGAAAGGCCTAGGAACTTGAAATTCTCAGGGTGGGTTTGGATCGCGAATATCGCGGTTATGTTCATCAATGAGCAAAATTAGACTAGGGGTTCCGTAAATATGGCCGCTCAAAATATTTTTTTGCTGATAGTTCCGAGAATACTGAGCGGATTGGGATGAAATTTTGCACCTTGCTGAGTAATAATGTATTCAAACTACGTGCAAAATTTTGTCCAGATTGCACCACCAAGACCATAGATACCGTAGAAAATTATAGCGAATTATCGAAAAAAAATTGATCAGCTGAAGCACTGACATCAAGTCTGGAGTTTCGCCTAAGTTTCAGAATTTTTTTGACAGCTGTCGAAAATTCTTTCAATTGATTTCTGAAACTGGAAAATGCGAATCTGCCTACAAGGTGCATGTACGAGCGCTCAAAAGCTCCAGCCTTCACGGCAGCGATTTTTTTCGAATGAAATCCAGGGGCGGATCGACGATTTCCGGGGCCCTACGCTTGAAAACTTTCGGGGCCCCCACTCTACTTTTTCTTTAAAAAAAAATTTTTGAATCTGAATTCGGTTTTTTCAAAATAAACATAAATTTCATTGATAAAATATAGGATACATCAATTCAAATAAAACAAATGAATTGAAATCAACACAATGTAAACAACTTAAAAAAGTATATCAGGTACATAATAGAAATCAATATTTCTTTTTCCAAAAAAACAAATTAACATAAACAAATTATTGGAAAATGAAAAATAATATGAAATGCCGAAAAACTAAGTAAAGTAAAATTTTTTCCTTATTTTCATGTCTGCAAATTCTTTTATTGCAGCCTCATAATCCAGACTCTTCGTTATATCACTTCAAATCGAAAGTATTCCTAAGAACTGCAGTGTGTTTTCCTTCATAACTGTTCTATATTTATTTTTTATTATGGATAAATTGGAAAATGAACCCTCTGCTTCGCAACTCGTTATTGGCAATGTTAAAAATAACTTCAAAACTATATATAAGTTCGAAAAAACTTCTATCATTCCCTTATCATAGATTATTTCCAACATCTGCGAACAACTCGTTTTTTTCCAAGTTTTAAGAGTTTTAAATATTCTTTGAACTGAGATGCTTCACTGATAATTCCTTCATCAAGATCGTCTTCATAATTCTCCAAGAGCGCATTGAAACTGTAGGTTCAGTTCAAGCTACATGTGAAATTTTGTCCAGATCGCATGACCAGAACCATAGAAAATTGTTTCTTTTGAACGGAAACGCCTAGGGACTTA
This sequence comes from Aphidecta obliterata, assembly GCA_963966015.1. Taxonomy (NCBI): domain Eukaryota; kingdom Metazoa; phylum Arthropoda; class Insecta; order Coleoptera; family Coccinellidae; genus Aphidecta; species Aphidecta obliterata. The sequence continues at coordinate 5,975,494 of OZ014430.1, read as the reverse complement.
AAGTTTTCAGGATAGGTGTGGATCTCGAATGTCGTGATGACGTTTATCTATGAGCAAAATTATACTAGGGATTCCGTAAATAAGGTCGTTTGAAATCTAGTTTTCTTGATAATTTCAAAACTACAGATTCGATGGTGACGAAATTTTGTATACTAATGAAGAATGATATATTCAAGCTACATTTTTCCAAGCCACATCGACGGTGGCATGTACCTATATTTCAAAGGGATGCCGACAACTTTACTGCCACCGTTGCGGGAATTTATTGCAGGCCGATAAGAATAATTGGAGAAAACATGCTGATGCTGAACCTTTGATTTGATGTTATTTTTTACTGGCCGCTGAATTTTGCTCTAGGTCTGGTTGCGTTTCGTGTGACTGAAAATTTACACGTTATTCTTCATTATTATTCATATTCACTTGCAGGACGAATTTTCATTCTGAAGAAATTTCGATTCCGATCGGGGGCCCTGTTGACCTCGGGGCCCTACGCTTAAGCGTACTAAGCGTACCGGTTAATCTGCCACTGATGAAATCTGATAAAACTCAAATTTTAGTGTTACTTTTCATAGTTTTCATCGAATCTTCAATCTCACCTGGCAAAGATTATTCTAGTGATTTTTTTATACTTAACGTATGGACTTCCTGAATATTGTAACATCGGGCCCTGTACGAAACTATTAGTATGTGTTTCAAAGGGTTATAAAATAGTATTTGCATGATGAGTTTGCGGTTTTTTTTTGCAGAGATTGTGATTATCGATTATTGTTTTCTAGTCAACTTACCAAAAAATTTTTATTTCACGTTTGCAGTATGTATTTTTATTTTCTAAGTTGAAGAATTTAAATTTTTTAAGATAAATGTTCGTAATCATTACATAAATATGAATATTTCATTTTGTTTATCCAGAATTCGTTTTATTTGTATGCATTTCATTTAAAATGTGTATTTCAATGTTTTTAATGAAAAAATGTTTTCATAAAAATGTGTATTATTTTCAAACTCTTACGGAAATATCTGACCAGCATTATGAAAAAGAAATACTATAAGAAATTATGATGGATGAACAAAAATCTACGCAAATGAGGGGGCGCTGTCTAATATATTGCCACAGGCGCAATAGTACCTAGATACGTCGATCTCGATATTTGCCATGATTTTATCTACATTTTCGACGGCAGAACGACAGGCCTGCCTGTGGGTGGTGCATCTTTCACATCCACTTCTCCAGCACGGAATCGCTTGAACCACTGTTTTGCTACAAGGGCCGAAAGAGTATCGGCCCCTTAAACATGGCAAATTTTTTTGGTCGCTTTCGACCCCTCTCAGGTGGTAAAAATTTAAAATATGGCGAATTTCTTGCTCGACACACGATTGATCACGCGCAAAACCGTAAAAGGAGCTTTTGTAGTATAAAACCACACCTTTACAACGCCGTATCGTAAGACGTGATGAGACCAATAACGAACGAGATATGATTATTTGAGTAAAAAGGGCGCAAAATACGGAATTTCTTTTTCCCCAACCTAATATCTTATCCAAACCAATTTTCGTTGAAAGTGTTCCTTGAGTTCCACTAATTCTTGGAACAATCAACCGACGGAGCAAAAAATTGTAATTTTAATTTTTTATAGATCACCCTCTGGCGACTTGAATCTTTTCTGTGAGAATATTTTATCTTTTTGTTTTTATTCATTTTTCTCGAATACTGTTGGAGTTTGATAAAAGATGACAGTTTTGATGCAAATACCGCTTTTGAAACTTGATACGTGTCTTAGGCCCGTATCCTATCTCAGTTGGTACTTCCTCAAGATCTCAAGTTGACAGCTTATCAATAGAACCGTATCAAGTCGTTATCAGTTTGATACTATCTCAAGAAGCGAGTCTTGAAACTTAACTTATGTATGAATTTTACTTGACGACATTATGGAAACAAATGAGTAGGGTTTATACTCGGCATTCCCATTCATATTGGTGAAGAATCGAACAAGTTCTTGCAAGCCCAAACAACACAAATCGTACTCCCCGTACAGGCGTTGCGGACGGGGCGGCAGCGACAGCTCATTGCAAGTCCAGACGTACCTACAGAATATGGAATAATGCAAGTCATAGAAGTCAATAGCCAACATTTTAGAATCTAAAATTAAGATCTTCACTATCGACACCAGATAAATTTTCGTGGACCCCCGCATACGAATTGTGAACCCCCATTTTTTTGTCACGACAACGTAGACCCCTGTACGACAAAGAAATGTAAGGCAGGGTTTTCATAGATTCGGCAGATATTTCCGCTAGTGTTTTAGGTGAACTATTATTTACCTACTGTGATGGCGTTTTTCTCTGGGCTGAGAATAATGCCACTAATCTCCTTTACTAATTTACTCGGGTGCCACTTGCGATAGGTTTTATAAGGTCGCAATTCCTTATGACACTTACTGGATTCAACCTCGGGTAGCTTTTACACAGTTAACTAAGATATGAAATGGCGCATCCACCAAAACGAAACTGGTATCTGGGAAATCTAATTATTGGTATTTATGGTGCAGGAGCCGAAATAAGAAATGGCGCATCCACCAAAAAGAAACTTGCGTCAGGTGAATTTGTATAATGGTATTTATGGTGACGGAGCCGAAATAAGAAGTGGCGCATCCACCAAAATGACACTCAATTCTGAGAAAGACTAATGAAAGAGATTTATCCCTTTCCTCAAGGTATGAGGGTCATCTGAGGTCTCCCATAAGGCTAGGCCACAATGGGCGACAGCGTCCGAACTTCCCTTGAGGGACACTGAAGCACAAATTAATGATACTCCACTGCCAGGATAGAGGAAATCGTTGGCAATACTTAAATGGTTAGCTACCTGAACAAATCTCCCCCAATTCGTATGTATATTGTACTAGCAGCCCAGCCATGCGTTGCTGCGGCTAAGGTATACCTTGGTTTATTATTTTCACAAATCTCCATCAGAAATTCACACATTCGTGTATTGGTTTTCTTCAATGACTAACCAGGACTAATGTCTGAAAACCAGTAATGTACTGGTAAAATCAGTACGAATGGTCACCTTACTCTAACCCTTACCCTTACCCTTGTTTATGAGTCTCAAAAGAGTTTTCATATTCGTGGGTATATGTTATAATCAATGTGTGAGATATTCGAAATAGAAAAAAAAAATTACGAAAAGCACTGCCGTGAAGGCAGGAGCTTTTGAGCGCTCGTACATCCACCTTGTAGGTAGATTCGCATTTTTCAGTTTAAGAATTCAATTGAAGGAATTTTTGACCGCTGTCGAAAGAATTCTGAAACTTAGGCGAAACTCCAGACTTCATGTCTTCAGCTGGCTAATTTTATTTCGATAATTCGCTAGAACTTTCTACGGTATCTATGGTCTTGGTAATGCGATCTGGACAAAATTTCGCACGTAGTTTGAATACATTATTTTTCATCCATGTGCAAAATTTCATTCCAATCCGATCAGTAGTTTCGAAACTATCAGGAAAAAAATATTTTGAACAGCCATATTTACGGAACCCCTTGTGGAATTCTGCCCATTAACGGATTAAACCGAGGCATTTGGGATCTGAACCTACACTGAAAATTTCAAGTCTCTAGGTTGATCTGTTCGAGAGTTATCGTGCTTACGGCCGGACGGACGGACAGACTCGAATTTTTCGACGGATTCGTCATCAGTGAGTCGAACATAGTCGATTGAGAACATTTTCGGCTCAAAATTCGAAAAATACAGACATCGTGACGAAATGATATAGCCCTCGTGTAAGTAGTGCGAGCGCTCAAAAATAACTTAAAAGTTGTTTTGAAACCTCGTCCCTCAATTATGTTTGAACCAAATTATGTCATTTGGAACACACTATTGTAATGCTGAATATCCTGCAAGAAATATTTAGATAGAGGTTCTTGTCCTGAAAGTACTTAAGGATTCAAAGGTTCGGGTGGCATTGTCAGTTGTGGCAATTTGATTTTTCCATTCAAACAACATAATCCTGGGGGTTCGTTTCGATATCTCAGAGCATTGCAGTATTGACAAATAGTGTTCATATTTCCAAAAGACACCAGTATATTGCTAGCATAATCGACTGTGGGGACATATCTAAATGCCAAAAGCTCAAAGTTGATTATTTCATTGGATTCTATATTTTGTTGTATCTCGCCTGAGATCGATAATATCGATTCTTCCGGAGCTGGGGCAAATCTTGATAGAGAACATCTCATTCCGTTTGCTCATTGACTCGATCATTACAAACTCGCCTTGATTCCGCCGACCAATATTTGGACGCCTCACTGATGGCATTTTTATTAATAACTATCCCACAACACACCGATATATAACAAACGTAGTGATGAACTTCTAAGCAATTTCTAGAAACGATAAACTTCACTCACATAAGTGTCAAAATTCTCATGAAATATAAGTAATTTATGATTGTCCGCTTGGTAGGAGGAAAAGGGAAAGCCTTTTTTTCTCTACCGTACGATTTTTAGGTAATATTTCGTTGTATAAATATTGTGGTGATAATAATAAACACAACTAAAAAAGAATTATCGAATTTGGTGCAGTCGTTTGAACGTGATGCTTATTCATACATAAACCATAGATCCTCTTTTATTAATATAGATTGGAAAAAATATTGACGTTTCTATACATTCATAGAATGAACGAACCTTCACTTTTCAAATAATCTCGAAAAACCTTTTAGAACAAACAAATTGTACAAAGTTAGACCACTCATAGAGTCAGTTAGAAGATGTAGAGAACTTCCTGTTGAATGTCAATTGTCAGTAGATGAGAAAATGCTTCCGTTCACAAGTACTCTTGGCATAAACAATATATCAAAGCTAAACAATGCTCGTGGGGCATCAAAGTTTTCGTTATATGAGGCATTAATAGACAAGCTCATAACTTCTTGTTTAAGAAGGGCAAAAAAACTGAAATGGGATGAGAATATGAATAAGTATTGCATTTAGTACAATGAATTTCAACAACTAGTAATTTTTTAAAACCATTTTTCTTCTTAATTCCTGCAAAGAAGATTCTAGATGCAGAAACTATATGGATCAACAGATTTCCAAGAATATGCACTCACATGCAAAATAAATGCAACAACTTAATATTTGGTAAATTTTGAGTTCATGGTTTCAGTATGTTTAGTAAAATTAAAAATTTTTTTTATCAAACTTTAGATAAAATTATTAATTTTAACTTGCTCATTCAGTCTTTTGTTAAATGCTTGCTTAGAAGTCATTTTACAGGGTTAATTGGAAGTTTGTTGTCAAACCATAGTTTTAAAACATCCTTTGGAATAATTCCATGGTCAAATACTTTCAAAATACCAATTTTTGTTAAAACCTATTCCTTTCCAACATTTTTTTTTTGGTTCTTGCCTTTGAGTGCTCTAATTCATTTCGAAGAACGAAATTAATCATCAACGGTTTACTTTAAGAATTGTAAATTTTTGTTATTATGAATATGTTGCAAAAATTCTTTATATTCATCGCTCTGCCGTCAAAAGAGTAGTTTTGGACAAACTGACAGAAATAATCGTAGGGCAGGTAGTGGCAGAAAACGAAAAACGATTGCTATTGACGACAGGTTCCTTCACGAGAATCATTATTTAACATCAATGCATTCTAGAAATCAACTTAGAAAGGTCCGAGGTAGAAATGTTAGCGTTTTTCCTTGACGTTAGGAAAACAGTTGTTTGGAATTCATTTCCCTCTTGAAAATGTATTGGTACATCTGAAGATATAAATCAAAAAACGAAATGTTGAAAGGGATAGTTCAACAGGTTCAGCGCCATGGCGGACACCGGTGTCCGCTCTATAATCCAGAATATGTTTGTCTGGCCTGGCCAAGCGGACAAGTTCTTACGATATTTAACATATCGATATGTCCGCTATGGCCTTCCTCTACCGGAAAGTCTAGCCAGGTTGTTTGTAATGGGACTTGTTTGGGAAATATGGATGTTATCTCGTTTCTTATAACTGTTTCATAAAGAAACCGGACACCGGTGTCCGCTTTGAATTTTTTATATTTTGAGAGCTCATTTTCATTTTTGGTTCAGCACAAATGTTATTAAATGAACTCATATATAAGAAACTGTAAAAAAATGATGGCCCAGGAAGAAATTTTGGTCGAAATACTTCGGCGCTGAACCTGTTAACAAAAATTGGTATTTTGAAAAGAATTTGACCTCGAAATTATTCCACAGGATGTTTTATAATTAGGGTTTAACAACAAACTTCTTATAAACCCTGTATAATGACAAATAAGCCAACATTTAACAAAAGGCGGAATGAGCAAATTAAAATTACAGTTTGCTGAGAAAAGTTAAAAATTGAACTAAAAAAAAAAAAACTACGAGACCTCAAATTTTACCAAATATTAACTTTTTGCGCTTTTTTGCATGTGAGTGTATAAGCACTGGCAGAACGCACTGAAGCACTTGCAGAAAGCACTAAAATTTTGGCAAAAGCCAATTTTATATTATAAAACTGAAGTACTGCTTAAGAAGCTGGAAGCTTTAGAAATCGCAGAATTCTTCGCATATCAAGGACGGATCACATTCCTAATTCAGAAGTCCTGAGAAGAATGCGAAAGAAAATCGAAGTTGTTATCACCATCAAACAACGAAAGCTTCAACACTTTGGTCATATCATGAGAAACAGCAAATGACAAGTATTACAGCTAATATTACAAGGCAAGGTAGAGGGTACGAGGGGACCGGGCAGGAGGAGACATTCGTAGTTACACAATTTCCGAAAATGGTTTGGACAGACTTCAGTACAGCTTTTCAGAAACGCCGCCAATAAAATAAAGCTTGCCATGTTGATTGCCAACGTCCGGAACTGATAGGGCACAAGAGGAAGAAGTAAAAAAAAATAAATATGTATAGGTAAATATAATGAACATTTTGTATGTTAATTAATATATTGAGAAATAAGAGAATTACGAATAGAATCCCCACTCGTGATAGTGGGACAAAAAGATTTCCATCATGTCTATCATTTTGAAATTTTTCCTCGTGAAATCCCACTCTCCTAAGATGCACATGTTGTGTAAAATGCAACATGAGTGATTGGACATAGCCTAGTGGTGAATGCAGGTCATCAAGGCCTTCCAGAAAAGTTGCTTGTTTGTATCCTAAGGCTATTAGTTTAGGAGATACAGGGTGATTTATGGATTTTGGCCTGAATTTACGATAGCCATTACTCTGGAATCTGAGGTCTGATTTTGATCAAATTTCATGGGTTTGTTCATTTCAGACAGTCCATTCGAGTGGCTCACGAAATATCAATATTTCCAGGGTTGTACTCAGAATATCGTGGTTTATCTTTCAATCCTCAAAATTTATATTTTTTGTTTATGGCTTTTGCAATGGAAGTTCAAGAGCAGCAGTGTGAGAATATAGTCACAGATTTCCAAACAGGAGAACACTCTGTAGCATGGCCCCCAAGGTACCCAGATCTTACTCATATGGATTATTTTGTGGGGTTTTCTAAAAAAAATGTAAATGCCGTTGAAATAACCTCACGTGAGCTTTTCAGGCAGAGGATAGAAGAAGCTTGCACAGAATTGAAACGAAATCCCGATATGATAAGAAGGGCAATAACTAATCTCATTTTGAAAGCTGGGAAATGTGTCGAGATGGAAGTACTCCATTCCGAACATCCCCTATGACACTTCCAATTTTGTATTGTGATATTAAATATATTAAATATATCACAATATTTTATATTGTGATATTAAATTAATATACGCCAAGGATGCTGTATATCGCCCACATTGTTCAAGATCTATGTAGCGCGAGCTTTATTCCAATGGAAGAGGAAATGCGGTCGAATGGGCATCGATATCGGAGAAACCTACTGGTACACCCTACAATTTGCTGATGACCAAGTTGTCATAGCCAACGATAAAGACGACTTACAATATATGGCGAGAAATCTGCAAGAAGAATATAAGAACTGGGGACTGGAACTAAACACACAGAAAACGAATTATCTCCCTATAGGAGCAGAGCAATCTAACATCCAATTAGACGGACAAGAAGTTGCATGTTGCAGCGTATACACCTATCTCGGAGTGGAATTCGACACGTCTGGGAAAGATGATAAAGAAATACAAAAGAGGATAACACAGGCCAGAAGAACTATTGGATGTCTGAATGGCATACTCTGGAGTAGCGATATCGGAATACAACGAAAACATAATATTTACGAAGCATTCATTAAAAGTAGCTTGACTTACGGAGCAGAAACGTGGAGAATTACCCAACACAACCGAAGAAAACTCGAGGCCACAGAGATGGATGTATTTCGAAGATCACTGGGTATATCAAGAAGGGATAGAATAAGAAACGAAGAGGTGAGACAACGAATGGGAATAGATGGCTCGATAATGACCGATATAGAGCGAAAACAGTTAATGTGGTACGGACATGTTCAGAGGATGGAAGAAACACGACTGCCCAAAATGGCTATGAAGTGGATACCAACAAATCGCAGAAAGCGGGGGAGACCGAAGAAAACTTGGAAGGAGGAAGTAACGAAAGCCATGAATGCCAGAGATTTGAGGGAAGATCAATGGAAAAACCGGAAAGAATGGAAGTTAGGCATCGGACAACGAAGAAAAACGTTTTAAAACCGATATATATATATATATATATATATATGTATAACGGTTGTTTTGGGGACATTTTTTGGCACCCATCGGTGGTTTCGAGGACTTTTGGTGCTTACGGGGACGGTCCTCATAAGATTTTATGTATATCGGTGCTTTTGAGGACGGTCCTCACAAGCACTTTATATCTAATGTAGGTTTTGGGGACAGTCCTCATAACATGAAATGGTGGTTTTGGGGACTCGAAATATTTTCACTTCATTTGGTGCGGAAATCGAGTGAAAGTCATTTTTGAGTATAACCGGGGTATTATTCATGGAGAAAAGAGGAAGGTATGATAAATTCTCCCAAAACACCAATCATCAATCGTCATTGATATGTTGTTGGAGTTTGCTTGGTGGCGGTGATATCTACATTAGGAATATTTTTCAACTGCATAGAGAAAAAAATGAGATGATAAAATTACCGTTCGTCATGGTCGGGTGCGGTTTGGTTAGTGTTATATCTTTCTTTCATGATCTACAGACATAATAGAAGACGTAATATTGCAATCGAAATTGCCGGTAGGACAGGTCGGGGGCGGTTGGGTTACGGTAACACTTAGTAAAAATCTCGACATTCTGGATATCTAAGGGGAAAAAATGTTATAATCTTTTCAGTTGAAATGCAAAGAACAGAACAGTAAGGGGCAGCCAAAGTCGAGGACGTGCGGGGGCGGTGATATCTGAAGTAGAAACGAAGAATTTCTTCTTGACCAGCAAAGATCTCTCAATGAGAGGTCAGGGGCGGTTGAATTTCGAAATTTTTTCAGTTGAAATCTCCTGATTAAACGATCATCGCATAATTTTGCACGAACGGCCATAATCATTCTTCACATAAATACGGAATGTCAACTCAAGCAGATCATCAGTTTCCAAATTATAGGGAAAAAATATCAAAAAATTACAAAAATTAATAACTCCGAAGTCACTCGACTGGTTTCGCCTATTAACGAACTTATCCGGGATGTTTGGACCCTGCTTACAGATGGACGGATAGAATTGATTTGGACACAGATGATTTCATCCAACTTGGTCGTTTAAGACCATTTTTGGCCCAAAATTAAAGACATTGTGACAAAATGATAACATCATTGTTCATGGATAACCATCCCGCAATTCATGAATAGATTTTTTCCTTTTGCTTAATTCTCGTCGAAGGCCGGCGTAAAGTTAGGAAAAGATAACAAAATTCAATATGTTTCTATCTGAAGATCCAACTATGTATGCTCAAAACTGTTTTTGTTCCTGTAAAACCTGAGAGGTGGGGAATTTTTAATGGAAGATTCAGATTTTTTGCTCCGTAGTAAATTTTTTTTTCGATTGGACAATCCAGAATTTGTTCTCTCCACAATTATAAACTAATTTTTTTTTTAATATTATCAAAATATGGTTCCAATTATCAAAATTAAAGGGAATAGGTAGATGCGCTTCGTAATGATTAATGAGTCCGACGTAATCGTTTGAGATGATTTCGAAATGAAGTTTGTAAATTATAAATTTACGCAATTTGATAGAGCTCCTGCTTCATTGAAATAACTAATCTGCTTTAATCCCACATTGTTGTACGAAGATAACCTCAAAGTCCTCAAAGACACCATTACTCCTCTAGAATTTACACTTCTCAAATACATAATGTTCCTGATGAAGAGAACGATCATGAATAAAACGTTAACTAAACATAAGTTTACTGGAAATATATGAAACAGAGATTTGATTCAAATATTTCGCATATTTTATAAAAATAGCAGGCCGAATGGCAAAGGTACGTAATCATCATTATCTATCGACTTGATTATTCATTGTTATCTTATTGAATTGTGAGGGTTCATATTTCACATTTGAATAATCACAATTCACCCATCATGATAATATCAAAAAATATTTATCACATCAGTGATAGATTTTTTTTCGAATATTATCAAAATGTGTTTCCTATTATCAAAACTAAAGGGAATAGGTAGATGCGCTTCATAATGACTAATGAGTCCGACGTAATCGTTTCGAAATGAAATTCGTAAATTATAAATTTACGCAATTTGATAGAGCTCCCGCTTTCTTGAAATAACTAATTTGCTTTAAACTCACATTGTTGTATCTCAAAGTCCCCATAGACACCATTACTCCTATAGGATTTGACACTTCTAACATGATGTACCTGATGAAGAGAGGGCTTAGAACGATCACGAATAAAACTTTAACCAATAGTAATAGTTAACTGGAAATATATGAAACAGAGATTTGATTCAAATATTCCGCGTATTTTATAAAAATAGTAGACCGAATGGCAAAGGTATGCAATCATTATTATCCATCGACTTGATTATTCATTGTTATGTAATAGGCCAAATCCATCAGTGGCTTTCGGATTCAAGTCAGAGATTTGATTCCGCGCAGCCAGGTTTCCGTCTCTCAATGAAGAATATTGTTTGCTTGAAGTTCATTTTCGGATTATATATTGTATGATTTTATGTTTTGTTTTTTTTTTTTTTTGAGTGAATGGAAATAACTTGTTCAATTTATAAGGTTTAGTATTGTCTTTTTGATAGGTAAAAGTGTAAGAGTAGCTTTTAGCTAAATTTTAACCTAATAAAGACGATTTATTATTATTATCTTATAGAACTGTGAGGTTTCATAATTCACCTTTCAATAATCAAAATTCACCCAACATAGTGTTCATAAAATTTTAAATGAAGCTGAACCTGGAATATCAAATAATAGTTATCACATCAGTGATAGATTTTGAGCGCACGTACTTATTACACGAAGGCTATATCATTTCGTCACGATGTCTGTAATTTTCGAATTTTGAGCCAAAAATGGTCTCAATGGACAGAGTTCCACTCACTGATGACTAATCCGTCGAAAAATTCGAGTCTGTCCGTCCGTCCGTCCTTATACACAAAAACTCTCGAACAGAACGACCTAGGGGTTCCGTAAAAATGGCCGTTTGAAATTTTGTTCTCCTGATTGCTTCGAAACCACTGATTCGATCGGGATGAAATTTTCCACGGAGATGGAGTGTTCAAGCACAATGCAAAATTTTGTCTAGATCGCATGACCAGAACCATAGAAACCATAGAAAATTATAACTTTCGGAAGGAAAGACCTAAGGACTTGAAACTATTAGGGTTGGTTCGGATCGCGAATTTCGTAGTCACGTTCATGAATGAGCAAGATTAGACTAGGGGTTCCGTAAATATAGCATTTCAAAATATTTTTCTCCTGATAATTTCGAAACTGCTGATTGGATTGGATTGAAATTTCGCACATAGATGAAGAATAATGTATTCAAACCACGAGGGAAATTTTGTCCAGATCGCATCATCAAGACCTTAGATACCGTAGAAAATTCTAGCGAATAATTGAAAAAAAATCACCTGAAACACTGACGTGAAGTCTTAGTTTGAAAAATTTTTGAATTTGTTTCTGAAACTGGAAAATGCGAATCTACCTACAAGGTGAAAGAACGAACAGGGTCGAAATAATATTGGAAAAGCGGCATTCGCCTTAAGTTTTTTTCACTAGTGCTAGAGCCTCTAGCACAAACGCGAATCTACGTACGAAACGTTCGGGAGCTATCCTTGCATTTGAGCATTTTATCAAACAGCATTATGTCGCACAATATCGTTTTTTGGGAAAAGATATGAAAAAACTATATTGCAAAGCCAATTCTTTCAGTGATAATGTTTGCTCTGCATACTAGGGTTTGAATTATTCCAACCACATGATACTGCGTTTTGAAGTACATACCATAATCGAAATCAGTTTTTTGATTCGAAATCTATGATAATAAGTGTTACCCTTATCGATGATATCCAGGATGGAAAAGAGGATTTAGAATAAAAAATGACAAAAAAATCGAGAAACGCACACATTGAGGCAAATTTCTGCATCCCAAATTAATAATTTCAGGAACTCAACGCGCTTTATAATTTCTTAACTTGAAATTTCTAGATTGTGTAATAAATCTCATTTAAATTCTGTTAGGGTAAAATCGGTCTAGTGGATTCAGGGTTATTACATTTGAATTTTTTCCAAGAGAATTTCGATATTTCGGGAACTATTCGTCAGAATAAGCTGGAATTTGTTTGGTGAATAATAAAGGTATCGACTCGATGGAATTTCCAAAAATAGCTCTATAGTTGTACCGTAAGAACAAAATGAAGATTGTCTGACTTCTTCCACCGTTAACACGCGCTTTTACCACAAAAGTTTACAGCTCTCTATTTGAAAAAATGCGTTTTGAAATATGAAGTTCTATGAATATAACACTTTTCGAGGAGATGTTTGAATTTCACATTCTTATAAAGGTGAGACAAAATGTGATCTTATGTTGGTACACACTACATAATGGGCATCAAGCATCGATCAAAGTGACACCAGTAATACATCAAACTCAATTTTGTCCCGAAGAGGACAAAATGTCTTTTGATCAGCTGCTCATCAGTTTTATATCAACTGATTCCCCTTTTGGGTAGTAGATGATATATAGTAATCAGCAAAACACTCTACGTGGAACTAAGGAATATATAATATATGATATCAAACTGAATCACTCTTTCACGTTTCACTTTTTATGTTTCCAACAGACGATCAGATAATCCGTTCAGTTTATTTGTCTGAAAATCTCCAGATCACCCGAATCAAAACAATTCAAGCTTGTTTTAAAAAACTGATCGTTTTTATTTTCCCCGGTTGAATAGCGGCTCAATAATCATGAATTTTGTGGAATTACATTCGTTAATATTTATACATGTTTGAGCAGTGACCAACAAGTCATCTCCCGTACTACAACTAGCCCTTCTTAAAATGCAGCTGTGCATGTAGACGAAAAATATCGACCGCTAATTTGCTTGCTACAGTAAACCCTTCTGATCTTTCACCGAATTGCGTCGAATACCTAATACCATATGTCTGTCTAACTGTAGAAACGGTCGCCTATCATCATCGAGGAATTTCGTGTGAACTACGTATTTATTTCATTGAAAATATTCATTGATATTTTGAATTAACTTACTTCACAACTTTGTGTTAGATTCGGAACCAATTATTTTTAGCATATTGCATGATTGGTAATATAATAAATTTTTTTTTCAAGTAGTCTGACTCGACTTCAATTTTCTGTTTCATCACGTGGAGGGTGGAGAAGTAATTGAGCCGAAACAATTATCTGAAAAATCAAATCATTCGGGAACTTAATCAGTCGAAATGAATTACTATCAATCAGAAAAATCAAAACGAATATAATCGATGCAAATTCCATCGACTTGATGTTTGATTGTATCTTATCCTCATAATTTTTGAGCGCTCGTACAAATGTCACGAGGGCTATATCATTTCGTCACGATGTCTGTATTTTTCGAATTTTGAGCCGAAAATGGTCTCAATCGACTATGTTCGACTCACTGATGACGAATCCGTCGGAAAATTCGAGTCTGTCTGTCCGGCCGTCCGTCCGTAAGCATGATAACTCTCGAACGGAACAACCTAAAGACTTGAAATTTTCAGTGTGGGTTCAGTTCCCAAATGCCTCGGTTGAGTTCGTTAATGGGCCAAATTTTTGTTACAGCTGTCGAAAAGTCCTTTAATTGATTTCTAAAACTGAAAATGCGAATCTACCTACAAGGTGCCTGTACGAGCGCTCAGAAGATCCTGCCTTCAGGGCAGTGCTTTTCGTAATTTTTTTATATCTTTCTATTATGCGATCCTCGCGAAATTTTGCACGAACCTGCGCGAGATTACTTCACATCTTAAAACCGAATTGATCGGATTAATAGATTTGAGAGATTTTTCGACTCCAAACCTACCGTGAAAAGTAATTTCACTCTGGGCGGCCGTGTGAAGTTTTGTAGAAGTTTTCAAAATGTTTTAGTTGGTTTATGTTACATTATGAGCGATAAATACGACATTTCTTATGTTCTCGCACTGTCCTTTTGACAGGAACCGGAAAATAACTCCTTGCTTTGATGAAGGCAATTTATACGGAACATGTTACCAGAGGATTTTAAATGAAGGATTCCAACTACAGGAGTGTTTCAAGACTTTTTTTAGCGCCCGTTTCACTTACACGAGGGCTATATCGTCGGTAAAATGACAAAGGGGCGTATCTGCAATTTTTGGTTTTTCAAGATATCCGCGATCAAAGTTCTCCGGTTTACTACAAATTACCTGATTGAAATTTTCAACGCCTTATCTACTATAATACCCTGTATTTGCTTCATTTCAGGACTAGATGGGTAATGTGACGCTCAAGAAGCTAGAGCTATGGTTTCCAAAGTGAAGCTAACTCAAAGAATCTAAATTTGCAGATTCGCCCCTTTGTCAATTTACCGACGATATCATTTCATCACGATGTCTGTATTTTTCGAATTTTGAGCCGAAAATGGTCTCAATCGACAACGTTCGACTTGAAATTTTCAGGGTAGGTTCGAATCTCGAATGCCGCGGTTAGGTTCGTTATTGGGCAGAATTCGACCAGGAGTCCCGTAAATATGGCCATCCAAAATTTTGTTCTCCTGATAACTTCGAAACTACTAATTCTATCGAGGTGAAGTTTTGTACTCAGATGAAGAATGAGGTGTTCTAGCAACATGCTGTCTAGATCGCATGACCAGAACCATAGAAACTCATAACTTTCGAACAGAAAGGCCTAGGGACTTGATATTTTCAGGGTTAGATTAGATTTCGAATGTCGCGATCACGTTCATTTGAGCAAAATTTGACTAGGGGTTCCGAAAATATGATCGTTTAAAATTTAATTTTCTTCATAATTTCAAAACTACGGATTTGATCGGGGCGAAATTTTGTATTTTAATGGAGAATGATATATTAAAGCTATATTTTGTCCAGATCGCATGACCACAACCATAGAAACCATAGAAAATCGTAACTTACGAACGGAAAGACCTAGGGACTTGAAATTTTCAGGATAGGTGTGGATCTCGAATGTCGCAGTCACGTTCATCGATGAGCCAAATTAGACTAGGGGTTCCGTAAATATGCTCATATGATATTCAGTTTTCTTGATTATTTCAGAACTACGTGTTCGATCATGACGAAATCTTGTATTTAATTGAGAATGACATATTCAAGCTACATAGAAAATCACAACTTACGAACGGAAAGGCCTAGGGACTCGAAATTTTCAGGATAGGATAGGATAATTTTTTTCAATTGGTTTCTAAAACTCTAAAATGCGAATCTACCTAAAAGGTGTATGAACAATCGCAATTTTTCAAGAAAAGATTCCTGGCAGTGTTATTCCTCGTAGTGCTGATCACAATTGGCCATCGAGGTCTTGTGATTTAATACCTTAAGCCTTTTTTCTTCGGGGCCACGTGAAAGATGAGGTCTATGCCTATGCTCCACAATCGATTCAAGATCTTAAAAATGGAATTCGTAAAGTTATCGAGGACATACTGCCGCGAATGTGGCGGTCATTTGGCTGAAAACTTTTTCCATTGTTGATGGCGTGCCTTCCTCTTTACAATTAAATAAACATACATTGATTTCTCTTGAAAAAAATTCTTTTCTTTCGATGAAAATGAACCTTTCATTGAAAACCCTTCATTTCATGCCAAGTTCCTATTGAAAGCAGCAACGGTCCCGAAAAACACCACTATATAAAAAAAAGTTGTTTCTTGAAGGAATGAGCCTTTCAGAAAAAAAAACAGTATACATAGTTTATATATTTTATATATAAACTATGTATGCAGGAAAATTCCTACTATTCATTATAGGTATTGAAATAATCATGGTCCTCAAAAACACCATTACATGGAAAATTATGTTTTTTTTTAAAAAAAAAGGGGGTTGGAAAAAAAAACTCGGTATACATCAACCATATATAACCTCCCGGAGCAATGTATGCGGAAAAAAAAAAAGTCCCCAAAACCACCATTACACATAAATATATATATATGATATTAAATAAATAGGTTTGAAGTTTTTGGAAAAAAATAACGAAAAGCATTGCCGTGAAGGCTGGAGCTTTTGAGCGCTCGTACATGCACCTTGTATATGGATTCGCATTTTTCAGTTTTAAAAATCAATTGGAGGCATTTTCGACAGCTGTCAAAAAAATTCTGAAACCTAGGCGAAACTCCAGACTTCATGTCAGTGCTTCAGCTGATCAATTTTTTTTCGATAATTCGCTAGAATTTTCTACGGTATCTATGGTCTTGGTGATGCGATCTGGACAAAATTTTGCACGTGGTTTGAAAACATTATTCCTCAGCTAGGTGCAAAATTTCATTCCAATCCGATCAGTAGTTTCGAAACTATCAGGAAAAAAATATTTTGAACGGCCATATTTACGGAACCCCGAGTCTAATTTTGCTCATTGATGAACGTGACTGCGATATTCGCGATCCAAACCCACCCTGAAAATTTCAAGTTCCTAGGCCTTTCCGTTCAGAAGTTACAATTTTCAATGGTTTCTATGGTTCTGGTCATGCGATCTGGACAAAATATTGCTTTAATATATCATTCTCGATTAAAATACAAAATTTCATCTCGATCGAATCCGTAGTTTCGAAATTATCGAGACAACAAAATTTCAAACGACCGTATTTACGGAACCCCTAGTATAATTCTGCTCATTGTTAAACGTGAACGCGACATTTCAGATCCACACCTATCCTGAAAATTTCAAGTCCCTAGGCCTTTCCGTTCGAAAGTTATAATTTTCTATGATTTCTATGGTTCTGGTCATGTGATCTGGAGAAATGTAGCTTGAATATATCATTCTCCATTTAAATACAAAATTTCGTGACGATCGAATCTGTAGTTTTGAAATCATCAAGAAAACTAAATTTCAAACGACCATATTTACGGAACCCCTAGTATAATTTTGCTCATAGATGAACGTCATCACGACATTACAGAACCTTACCTACCCTGAAAATTTCAAGTCCCTAGGCGTTTCCGTTCAAAAGTTACAATTTTCTATGGTTTCTATGGTTCTGGTGATGCAATCTGGACAAAATTCCACACGTAGCTTGAACACCTCATTCTCCATTTGAGTGCAAAGTTTCATCTCGATCGAATCTGTAGTTTCGAAGTAATCAGGAGAACAAAATTTTGAACAGCCATATTTACGGAACCCCTGGTGGAATTCTGCCCATTAACGATAGGCCATGGCCTAAGGGCGCCACGGTTTTAGGGGCAGCAAATTTTCGGTAAATTACAAAACAAATATTCCTCAAATAAAAAAAATATAGAAATTGTAAGCACCTTCGAAAATCATAATATTATTCAATATTTTCCATGAATTCCACACATTTTCAAAGCAAAAAGTAAGTTCTTTTATTTCAATACGAATTTGGGAAAGGAATCAACAATCTTCAATTCAATTCTTCAATTAAATTAAAAAATCACACCACATCTGAATCTGAAGGAGCCGCGCCAAAACAGAACAGCAGTCGTCGGTAACGCTCATCGAGTTCTATCGTAAATTGTGAAGATATAACTCGCAATAAAAAGGGAATAGGCCAACCTCGTCTTTGTGGACGCAAGACTGCCGCAGTGCCGCATCGCACTTGCAGAACATATTAGAAATTGTAGAATAATCGAAAACTTGCCATTATAAAGTTGTCGTCACTCGTCAGTTATGTATCAGTATTTCTGGATATTATTATCGAAAACTTTTAGTATAAAGAAAGCTTCTTGAAAATTTACATGGGAATTGAATGAACTTGAAAATTATTACCGGGATTTTGCTGCAAAGTTCTCTAACGAGGGCTGTATCATTCGTCACGATGTCTGTATTTTCTGAATTTTGAGCCGAAAATGTTCTCAATCGACAAGGTTCAACTGATAACGTCTACACGATAACTCTCGAACGGAACGACCAAGAAACTTGGAATTTTCAGGGAAGTTTCGAATCTCGAATGCCGCGGTCAAGTTTATTATTAGGCAAAATTCCACTAGGGGTTCCGTAAATATGGTCGTTTGAAATTCAGTTTTCTTGATAATTTCAGAACTATGGATTCAATCGTGACGAAAATTTGTATTTTTATGGAGAATAATATATCCAAGCTAAGTTTTTTCCAGATCATATAACCAGAAACATTTCAAATTCCAACGAATCCTTGAATAAAAAATCCTCATATTTCTGTAACAACTGATTCAGCATAATTGACAAAGAGCTGCTATCATTTTTTCGACAGCTCTCGAAAATTCCTCCAATTGATTTCTAAAACTGAAAAATGAGAATCTACCTTCAAAGTGGATGATCGAGCGCTCAAAAGCTCATGACAGTGCTTTCCATAATTTTTTTTATTAAAATTGCTGCAACTTGATTCTGAAGAATTAGAAGTAGCAGTTATCTTATTTCTAGTTATCCGGACGATTTGGACGACAAGCTTCACGATGAATGTTTGCACTTCAAAGCCTATGTAGCTCAGTCAGAACGTCCTCCAAAAACTTTACTCGAAAAGAGTATCTTGATATTGCCGTTAGAATGTTTCAGCAACGAACTGCTCAGGTCTTTTTCAGCTTTGAAACGAATTTTATCATAGTGGCGATTTAGCATATCTTGAGAGCATTTATATAATCTTGCCGCTTTGTGCAAAAAAATTTATATTGAAGTAAAGTTGCAAAAGTTCGCAGAAAGAAAAGCAAGAAAAAAATCGTCAATATATCGACGAAGAAAAGTTTAATTACAGTGTTTTTGAAAAAGTTTTCTGAATATAATGTAGAATAATATTGAAAAAACACTCTGACACAATAAGAATGTTTCATTTCCACGATATGAAATTGTCTTTATCAAGTCCTCCTGCGAAAAGCAATTAATTGAAAAATCGGCATGTGTTTCTTTTCGATTCGCACAACTCAGAGGGGCGGCAATATGTTTTTTTGGCCTAAGGGAGGAAATTAGTCTAATCCGGCCCTGGTGACGAAATGATATAGCCCTCGTGTAAGTTGTACGAGCGCTCAAAAAACTATTTTGTTTGCAACCAATTTCCATTGGAATGAAAGGAATTCTATCCTTCTATCGATTTCGGTGCTCACCAACATTTGAAACCATAGAAATATTGGGACTCTGAAAAAAGGTTTTTGACCATTTTCTATTATTTATACTGATACAAACTATACTATGTTGTATATTTTCGAAATCAGTAAAGATAGCACTCAGAAAATGGCACAGAAATCTAGTGTTCCCATTTATAAAAACATAACTTTGGGTGATAGCTTCGTAATTAAAAATCCTGCTAGAAGAGGAGCACGCCACTGGATTCTACGTAAAAAAGTGCCTGTATAATATTTTAATTTCAAAGCTCTATCATCGGTATTATATATATCGCCATTATTCCAATTTTCGCTTATAACTCGAAAACAAAAGAAGGTGGCCAAAAATGAATACTACTCTTGTTAGTTTTTCAGAAGAGAACGAGAATGGGGTATCAGATTTTGTCTATCCCATCTGATTTGAAATTTGTAGTGCTAAAACATCGAAATTTGCCCACCAAGTACATAATTGAATATTCTTTTGCAACCATCTTATGGAAATATCCATAATGAACATTTCGATATCAAAATTACAAAGCCTCATGCTTGAATATCAATAGTTCAGCTAGAAAGTTAATATGTTGAGTTCAACAATCAAGACATACTAAAGTGCTTCTGCCGAAATGACCAAAACTGTTTTCTTCTCACAAGGAACCCATTAAATTGAGTCCCATTCCATAACATAGTCGAAGTTATTAGATTATAATTAGGAACAGCCAACTCCAACTGATTAGCTACCTTCAGAAGACAGAATACAAAAGGTTGTAATTACTAGTGTAGTAATGAGGTCTCATTTACTTCAGAGGAAATCAATACTGTACTGAAGGTTCCACATGGAAGCATTCTGGGTACCCTCCTTTTCTTAGTTTAAGTAAACACCTTATGCTGTGGTATATTGGAACCATGATGGAAGGATTTAGGATCCTTCCACCATGATTGGAACCTGGTCTACCATGTACACCAGTACACCAGTTATCCATGTGGATGATAAATATTTGTGTTTGGAGAATCAAGTGTAGAAGAGTTGATTAAGTCTGCTGAGCTCATTTTGTGTAATATACTAAACTGACAAGGAAACTGCAACACCCAGAAGAAGCTGTTTAAATTCAAATTCTCTTTGGTAAAACATAGATAGGATAGATAGGCAAGGATTAAATGATTAAAATTTGGAGAACAAAATCGTGAAGGTTTTTTCATGTGAATAGTTTTTGTTACTTAAACATTGTAGTCGTTTTTTGCAATTTTTTTAAATTTTACAACAAACCAGCTGTTCGAGGAGATCCAAAGTCGATGTTCAGTGGTTGTTAAAATGCCTAGAGCCCGTGTACGCGGAATTTATCGCCAGCTTAGTGAATTTGAAAGAGGTCGAATCATTGGTCTACGGGAGGCGGGGTTGTCATTTCGAGAAATCGCTAACTGTACGAACAGAAATCCATCTACTGTTATGTGATGTTGACAAGCGTGGTTTGATAATGCCCAAAATCGAAGAAGAGTACCGGCACCGGACGTCGAAGGGGCACAAATGAAGTTCAAGATCGACGTCTAAGACTTATGGCTATTAAAGACTGATTTGCGACAACTCGATCTTTGGCTGATGAGTGGTTAGGGGAACAAGGCCATCCTGTAACTGTCCAAACGGTTTACCGCCGGGTGAGGTCTTTTGGCATCGCCGGCAACGATTACAGTGGTGCAGAGAACGTCAACATTGGAATGTGGAATGGCATCAGGTTGTCTTTTCTGATGAATCTCGATTCTCCTTGAGTGCACATGATGGCCGAAGAAGGGTTAGACGACGCAGGGGAGAAAGACGTGAACCTCAGTTCGATATTGAGCGTCATGTACACCGGACAGTAGGCGTTATGGTATGGGGTGCTATTGCACATGCAAGTAGGTCACCTCTAGTCTTTATTCGAGGTAACATGACAGCGCTGCGTTACCTTCCAGAAATAGTGGAGCCATATGTTCTCCCTTGCCTTAACTGGCTCGAGAATCCAATATTTCAGCAAGATAATGCTCGACCTCATGTTGCCAGAGTTAGTTTGAACTTTTTTGAAGCGACCCATGTGAATCTTTTGCCATGGCCGCCCAGATCTCCCGATCTTTCGCCCATAGAGCATGTTTGGGACATCATGGGTAGAAGGCTTGTAAATTTAGCCCAGCCCCCACGCACTTTGGCGGCTCTGAGACATGAACTACAGGTAGCTGAGCATAGTATCCCTCAAGAAGAAATAGACTTTCTTATTGCATCAATGCCAAGACGTGTTGGGGTCTGTATAGATAATCGCGGTGGACAATCACATTATTAACAAATTTATTAACAACAATTGTAAACCCTTCGTTTTTTTTCTTCGAATTTCTATCATTTACTCCTCGCTCTACTATCTACGTTTTACCAAAATAAAATTAAAATTTTAACAGCTCCTCCTGGGTGTTGCAATTTCTTTGTCATTTAGTATATTTTGAACTGAAGTCAGCTATGAATATCCATAACACAGATATAGACCAGGCAATAGAGATTTTTTCGTGACAAAAATCGTAGAAGAAAACCGCGAGTGGGGAGTTACGTGGGGTGGTCCGTGGATGTTCAGAGATATGTTTTAGACTCGCAAATATCATTACTTTTCTTGTAATTGCGAAGAAACACCAAAAAAAAACGGTGATTTTTTAGTTTTTTGCTTGTAAAATCTGAACCAATGGAGCGGTGCTTATTCTTTCAACAGACGAATTGTAGAGAATAAAAAGATAAAAAAAAAATTTCGAAAAGCACTGCCGTGAAGGCAGGAGCTTTTGAGCGCTCGTACATGCACCTTGTAGGTAGATTCGCATTCTCCAGTTTCACAAACCAATTGGAAAGATTTTGACAGCTGTCAAAGAAAATTTCAAACCAACGCGAAAATCCAGACTTCACGTCAGTGCTTTGGGTCCATTTTTTCGATAATTCGCTAGAATTTTCTACGGTATCTATGGTCTTGGTAATGCAATCTGGACAAAATTATACATTATTCTTCATATATGTGCGAAATTTCATTTCAATCCAATAAGTATTTTCGAAATTATCAGAAAAAATATAGTTTGAACGGCAATATTTACGGAACCCCTAGTCTAATTTGGCTCATTGATGAAAAGGATCGCGAAATTCGCGATCCGAACCTATCCTGAAAATTTCAAGTCACTAGGCCTTTTTGTTCGAAAGTTATGATTTTCTATGGTTTCTATGATTCTGATCATACGATCTGGAAGAAATGTAGCTCGAATATATAATTCTCAATTTAAATTCAAAATTTCGTCGAGATCGAATCCATAATTTTGAAATGATCAAGAAAACTGAATTTCAAACGACCATATTTACGGAACCCTTAGTCTTATTTTGCTCATTGATACACGTGAACGCTACATTCACGATCCACACCTATCCTGAAAATTTCAAGTCTCTAGGCCTTTCCATTACAAAGTTATAATTTTCTATGGTTTCTATGGTTCTGGTCATGCGAGCTGTACAAAATTCTGCATGTAGCTTGAGTACGTAATTATCCATATGAGTGCAAAATTTCACCTCGATCGAATCAGTAGTTTCGGAGTAATCAGAAAAACAAAAAGCGGCCATATTTACGGAACCCCCTGGCGAATTTTGCCCAATAACGAACTTAACCGCGGCATTCGAGATTCGAACCTACCCTGAAAATTTCAAGTTTCTAGGACATTCCGTTCGAGAGTTATCGTGTATACGGCCGGCCGGCCGGACGGACAGACTCGAATTTTTCGACGGATTCGTCATCAGTGAGTCGAACATAGTCGATTGAGACCATTTTCGGCTCAAAATTCGAAAAATACAGACATCGTGACGAAATGATATAGCCCTCGTGTAAGTTGTACGAGCGCTCAATGAGTGCTAGTCAGTGGCGGCTGGTGGACATTTATCGTGGGTCGGCAGATATATATATACATATATATATAAACCGCGGAAGCCTATCCGAACACACATATAAAAAAATATATACATATATAAGTATAATGGTGAAAAAAATGGCATGTTTTTCAAAAGAAGCCTATTCTCGTATGATAAATTTTCAATCGCATCAATCAAAAATTTCACTTTGTCGGAGTTTCACAAGAAGCAACATATTCTCTAACCGGATTTATCGCCATTTTGCTCACGTAAAAATCACTTACCCTTTATGAGCCAAACAAACGGAAAAACTTAACGGTTTATCAATAACAAAAAATATTGCGACTCATTTAAGGGCGAGAACCCAACACAAATTTCGAAACTCGGCTCTCGAGCCCTAAACGATAGGGAGCAGAACGAGGTTTTCCGAACCATCCTCGTGAATCGAGATACAGCGGTACCGGGTCGGCAAATTGACGACTGCCGTACCCAGGATATATAGGGCCAACAATATGAGTTTAATTTTGGTCGCTCAACTATTTTTTTCCTTCGAAAAATGTATGAAACTTGTCGGAAATTTATAAGTATTACATATATGTGCAGCATGCACGTCTATGAAAAATATTAAATACGACAAATATTCATTTTAAGCAACAATAATCTCTTGTAATTATTATGTCATTTGTTATGTGAAACAGAAAATATCGGATATTCGATAAAAAAAAACCTTAATATTGATCATTTTCTGAATAAAATTCCAACAGGAATAATTCAACTTTGAACTAATTCGATTCATTGTTATTAACGCTTCGTCGAAAGATATCTAGATAGGGTCGGCAATATGAGCAAAGATGTACCTCATCGAACGACGTTCTTCGTGTATTCGAGATGGGCCTATTTTGTCTACGGACCGAGTATACGATGCGGGATTGGACTTGGAAGAGCGTGATATTTTCAAGAAGTTGCACAGGTATCACGTACCTGATTTTTTTAAATTTTTATAAAATGGATTGGGACTATTGGGAGTCATGTATATAGCGGTAATTTGACAAAAGTGAAAATTTGCATTTTTGCTGATCGAGATTTTTAGGGTCGGCAGTGCCGACCCTGCCGTCCCTGACGAGCCGCCACTGGTGCTAGTGCAACTCAATCGGGTCATCATTACCGGAGGAAAGCCGGAAAAACCGTGAAAATCAGCTTTTTTTCAAATCCTCATAACTCGGCCAATTTCGAAGTTGTAGCGCTGGCTTTCCAAATGAAAGTAGTGGTCAATAGATACTTTGAGTGTGCATAACCCGGACGTTGTCCGATAAATAGTTTTTGCGTAATTGCGATGTGAATTATTTAAGGCACTATATTCCGGAAGAGCTGGATGCGTCGGAAGTAGTCCGATTTCAATTTGCAAAACGGATTCTGAAAGAAGAAGTATGGTACTACAAAAAGGCAATGTTGATTTTTCGTTAAAATGCTTCAAAATAGGTGAAAAAAGCATGCAAACATGACCAAAATCAGCCGAATGCTCGATTGCAGTCAAGTAGTGGGGGTATATACGTAAATATTCGCGCCCGGCCTCAGCGCGATTTTGGTTCCCCGCGTCTGCCGGCTACCCCCACTATCCGACCCAGATGGGGCACTTAGCCGGTTTTGGTCATGTTTCCACGTATTTTTCACCTAATTTGCAACATTTTAACGAATAATCAAGTTTGCCGTTTTGTAGTACTATACTTCTTCTATCAAAACCCGTTTTGCAAATTGAAATCGGACTACTTCCGAGCATCCAGCTCTTCCGGAAAATAGTGCCTCAAATAATTCAAATCGCAATTACGCAAAAACTATTTATCGGACAACATCTTGGTTATGCACACTCAAAGTATCTATTGACCACTACTTTCATTTGGAACGCCAGCGCTACAACTTCGAAATTGGCCGAGTTAGGAGGATTTGAAAAAACGCTGATTTTCACGGTTTTTCCGGATTTCCTCCGGTAATGATAACCCGATTGAGTTGCACTAGCACTCATTGAGCGCTCGTACTACTTACACGAGAGCTATATCATTTCGTCACGATGTCTGTATTTATCGAATTTTGAGCTGAAAATGTGCCGTAAGCACGATAACTCCCGAACGGAACAACCTAGAAACTTGAAATTTTCAGTGTGGGTTCAGTTACCGAATGCCTCGGTTGAGTTCGTTAATGGGCCAAATTCCAGCAGGGGTTCCGTAAATATGGCCGTTCAAAGTTTTGTTCTCTACTACAGATTTGATCGAGATGAAATTTTGCACTCAAATGGAGAATGAGGTGTTCAAGCTACATAGGAAATTTTGTCCAGATCGCATTACCAGAACCATAGAAATCGTAGAAAATTGGGGGTTACGTAAATATGGCCGTTAAAAATATTTTTTTCCTGATAATTTCGAAACTTCTGATTGGATTGGAATGAAATTTCACACCTAGCTGAAGAATAATGTATTCAAACTACGTGCGAAATATTGTCCAGATCGCATCACCAAGTCCATAAATACCGTAGAAAATTCTAGCGAATTATCGAAAGAAAATTGGTCAGCTGAAGCACTGACATGAAGTCTGGATTTTCGCCTAAGTTTGAGAATTTTTTTGACAGCAGTCAAAAATTCCTTCAATTGATTTCTAAAACTGGAAAATGCGAATCTGCCTACAAGGTGCATGTACGAGCGCTCAAAAGCTCCTGCCTTCACGGCAGTGCTTTTATGATTTTTTTTTTCATCTTTTCATTCTCTACAATTCGTCTGTTGAAAGTATAAGCACCGCTCCATTGGTTCAGATTTTACAAGCAAAAAACTAAAAAAACACCGTTTTTTACAATTACAAGAAAAGTAATGATATTTGCGAGTCGAAAACATATCACTGAACATCCACGGATCACCCCACGTAACTCCCCACACGCGGTTTTCTTCTACGATTTTTGTCACAGAATGACCCTTTTTCTGCTCTATTGCCTGGTTTAATAGCATGATTTTGGATATAGGAAGGAAAACCAGAAATTATTCATTGATCTATACCTATTTTGGAATTTTTCTATTCTTTGTTTCACAAATATCTTTCTCATGAAACCAATGACATTCAAAAAGGGGATTAAGCTCATTTAATCAATTAAAAGAACTCATAATACGAGTCTGAAATTTGAAAATTTCTTACAGATTTGAAATTCGAAAACTTTCAACATAAAATACTTATTTATAGTTCTTTCCTTACCTTTCTGTAGTAGGATCCGCACATATCACAGGATACTTTAGTTCAATAACTTCTCCATTTTTCTCTTTCAACTGTCCATGATTTTCCATATAATGTTGGACTAATTCTGAAAGTGTAGCAAATTTTTCACCTCCATAAAGGTCCAGAAAATCTCCTGAGTTTTGAATTCTAATATGCGTAACTTCTCCATTTCTCCTACACAAGAAGTTTTAGAATAGTATTAGAACCAATACTTCCAAGGGATAATAGGTTGAAGGAAAAGACAGATATTTTTTATTGGGTTATATCAGAAGTCTTTAATATATGATAGTCTTGTATCAACTCCTCAGGACATGAAAAGAAGAATAAAAGCGTTTTTGCAAACATTACTCCCCAAGTATTGAGTAATATTAAAAACTCTTTTCTTAAACGAATTCTTTCATTTTTTGTTTTTTCGTTTCTGTTTCTTTATTTTATGTAGTTCTCTTATTGCTATGGTTTTAAAGTACATATGTAAGTTAACTATTCAAATATTTTGTATATGTTCCTGTTTCAAATGGTTCTTTTGCATTGAATACACTGAACCGCAAAATTAACCGGACGGAAAAAAAATCGCCTGAATTCAATCTTGAATATCATTCAAGTTCTTCGACCAATTTCGAGCATTTTTTGACAGATTGCTGATGCTTCCATCTTCAACATGTCATGAGGTCGATTTTAGGAACATGATGAATGGATACTTTGAAATACATGGTAGCCCAAAAATTGCATTTTACGCTTAACTTCTGAACATCCTGTAGAAAAATTTGGAATAATATTTCTGAATACGACATTTTCAAATCGCATCTTTTCCAAACAATTCGTTTTTTATTTATACCGATATTTCTTTTCTTGAAGAAAAAACAAAGGTTCAAAGGAAATAATCCTTCATTAGCAACAAGCCTGTTATTCAGGCTCATGGGGGAATACTCGATTTAACAAATATATCACAATACCTGCTATTGCCTATGGTATTTTTGAAATTATTTTTAGCTAATAAAGAATTATTGAATTATTTCCTCTGAACCTGTTAGTCCAGGATCCATGGTACATTTTTGCACTTGATTATTATCAAGCTAATTTTCCGTGAGTAGCTTCATTTTGATGAGACACCCAACGATTTCCTGTACGAAACTCTCGATTGTGGTAGCTGACAGAGGTAGCAAGGATGAAAAATGTCGATTTGATAATTCTCAAATATTTATTACTAACTGAATTTTTTTTTGTTAAATCTCAAGATAATTATCTGAATTATTCGAAAAAATAATTGTCCTACAAAATCTATGGTTTGATTAAAGAGTTCCCTCCTTCCAACATGTATTGATAACGAGGTCATCATAAATGATTACTAACCAGCTGATTTTTTTTTCTTACTTAGTTAATATTTACAAATTGTGTGATACGTTATCCCGGTCATTTTTCTCATTACTAACTGTAGGACAAAAATATTACATATTGTGTTTTCCGCCCAAATGAAACGATGTCCTACAAGAAAACAGGTATGTATCATCAGTCCGACAAGAATTGTCATTTTTTCGTTTTCCTATTTGTAACATGAGATACAGTGAAAAAATGTACATAAACTACATAATATTTGAGCCTAAGATACCGCAAGGCGCATAGAATCTACTCGTTTATTCGTCGGCATCGCTCGTTACGAGGAAATCCGTGTTGGGATCTTTCGAATTATTTGACTTAGCGCTTATAGTTTTTATTTTTTGGTATTTTTTGGCGCCCCTGTGGACCTTGCGCCTGAGGACCTTGCGCCTGTGGCAAGTGTCATCTTCGCCACGCCCTAAATACGACCATGGACTCAGCTGTAGTACAAATTACATTGATCAAACCATAGATTTTGTAGGACAAATATTTTTTCAAATAATTTAGATAATTATCTTGAGATTCAACAACGAAAAAATCAGTTAGTAATAAATTTTTGAGACTCATCAAATTGACATATTTTATCATTGCTACCTCTATTAGCTACCACAATCGAGAGTTTTCGTACAGGAAATTGTTGGGCGTCTCATCGAAACGAAGCTATTCACGAAGATTCAGCTTGATAGTAATTATTTTTACATCAAGTATTTTTACATCAAGTAATCTGTACTATTACTTTTGAGCGTAGGACGTTAATCCCGGATTAACGTACCACACAATTTGTAGGACAATATGACTGTTAAATTATATAAATATTAACTGAGAAAAAAAAATGAAAATCAGCTGGTTAGTAATCATTTATGATAACCTCGTTATCAATACATGTTGGAAGGAGGGGACTCTTTGATCAAACCATGTAGGACAAATATTTTTCGAATAATTTAGATAACTATCTTGAGATTTAACAAAAAAAAATTCAGTAAGTAATACATATTTGAGAATCATCAAATCGACATATTTTATCCTTGCTACCTCTGTTAGCTACCACAATCGAGAGTTTCGTACAGGAAATTGTTGGGCGTCTCATCAAAATGAAGCTACTCACGGAAAATTAGCTTGATAGTAATCAAGTGCAAAAATGTACCATGGATCCTGGACTATGAGTTTTTTCTTCAAGAATAGAAATATCGGTATCAATAAAAAACAAATTGTAAGGAAATTATGGGGCTCGAAAATGTTTGACTCAGATCCTTCAGTTTCTAAATGTTTCCACAGGATGTTCAGAAGTTGAGCGCAAAATACAATTTTTTGTGCTACCATGTATCTAAACGCATCAATTCATCCTGGTCGTGAAATCGATATCAGGACATGATGAAGATGAAAGCATTAGCAACCTGTCAAAAATTTTCGAAATTGGTCGAAAAACTTAAAAGTTATTCAATATTGAATTCAGGCGAATTTTTTTCCGTCCGGTTAATTTTGCGGTCTAGTGTTGAATAAATAGTTTTCTGCATTAATGTTTGAATATTAATTATGATCACTCTGTATAATCCAGACTTGACATTCTTTTCTGTATAGAAGTAGCCAATAATGTCTGCTCGAAAAAACAATTTCTATACCGGCGGCGTAACTGGTTTCTTCATCAATTGCCATTTAAAAAACTCCATATTTTCAATTTTCCGCCATTTTCTCGTAAATAGTGCTTCTTAGGTATAAAGTGATCTGAAGAAAGTCATCATCATTTAAAACTGCCCTTCCATTTTTGGCATATACAGGCTGTTACTGAAAAAAGTGTGACTTTGGTCTATATCTTTGTTTTCAAACAGCCTGTATATATGAAAATAATTTCAAATTGTTCTTCGGACTACCCTATACACATCGTAAAAAATATTCTAAAAATATCTAGCCTGACCTTCCAATCAATCAGTGCAAGAATGGAAAGAAATTCGCGTTATGATAATGAATAATCCAGTATTGAACTATTACACAACAATATGCTTCTTCTTTCTCACATAAACCGTCGGCGGTGGTGGGACTTGGGACTAGACAAACTACTTTCAGCCGCACATCAGACGCAGAGCAGTGCGATACGGTTGAATAGTATATTATTTCATTAGGAGGAGAAGTGTCACTTTTCATGGCGAGGTAATTGAAGGCGAGCCATGAAAAGTCACTTTTCCTCATAATGGAATATGTTTTTTTTTTTTCAAACGTTTTGAAATCTGGTGATCCAGCTTTAGATTAGACTATTTACGATCTTTATAATTGGATGATCAATGCAAAATTTGCCTAGTTACGGTTGTCGTGCAAAATCAATTTAGATTTTGACGGACATGAAGTATAATGATTGTTCGTAGTAACTAATTCATTGATACATATCGTTGGCCTAATTCGTTAACCTGCTAAGTCCATTTTTTGAACAATTTTACTTTTTGAGTTGGCCATAAAGTTTAGACCATTACCTACCTTATGGCATAAGGAATAAGGTTGATATCAATATAACTAGAATCGTTATAGGAACCAAAGGGATTTTCAGTACCTTTTAATGTAAAATAGAAAAGATATCTTTCAGTTTTCTCTCTCCTGTGGACTATGCGAGATGGACTTAGCAGGTTAACGAATTAGGCCGACGATATCGCGACACTTTTGCCTCCGGCGTACAGAAATGTAATTCATCGTTGACATAGCAAAACATTTTCCTACGGCGGAGAAGAAGTAGAACTTTTCAATGATTCTGTAGTCGAAATATGACGTTGTTTCTGTACGTTTGAAAAAAAATTACGGAAAGCACTGCCGTGAAGGCAGGAGCTTTTGAGCGCTCGTACATGCACCTGGTAGGTAGATTCGCATTTTCCAGTCTTAGAGATCAATTGAAGGAATTTTCGACAGCTGTCAAAAAAATTCTGAAACTTAGGCGAAACTCCAGACTGCCAGTGCTTCAGCTGATCAATTTTGTTTCGATAATTCGCTAGAATTTTCTACGGTATCTATGTTCTTGGTGATGCGATCTGGACAAAATTTTGCACGTAGTTTGAATACATTATTCCTCAGCTAGGTGCATGATTCAATTTCAATCCAATGGGTAGTTTCGAAAATATCAGAAAAAAAAATATTTTGAACGGCCATATTTACGGAACTCCTAGTCTAATTTTGCTCATTGATGAACGTGACCGTGAAATTCGCGATCCAAACCCACCCTGAAAATTTCAAGTTCCTTGGCCTTTCCCTTCGGAAGTTATAATTTTCTATGGTTTCTATGGTTCTGGACAAAATGTTGCTTCAATATATCATTCCCATTCAAAATACAAAATTTTATCTCGATCTAATCCGTAGTTTCGGAATTATCGAGAAAACAAAATTTCAAACGACCGTATTTACGGAACCCCTAGTATAATTATGATCATTGATAAGTCCTTAGGCGTTTCCGTTCAAAAGTTACAATCTTCTATGGTTTCTATGGTTCTGGTGATGCGATCTGAACAAAATTTTGCATGTAGCTTGAAAACCTCATTTTCCATTAGAGTGCAAAATTTCATCTCGATCGAAACTGTAGTTTCAAAGTAATCAGGAAAACAAAATTTCGAGCGGCCATATTCACGGAACCCCTCGGCGAATTTTGCCCAATAACGAACTTAACCGCGGCATTTGAGATTCGAACCTACCCTGAAAATTTCAAGTTTTTAGGACATTCCGTTCGAGAGTTATCGTGTATACGGCCGGACGGACGGACAGACGGACGGACAGACGGGCGGACGGACGGACAGACGGCCGGACGGACGGACAGACGGCCGGACGGACGGACAGACGGCCGGACGGACGGACAGACGGCCGGACGGATAGACTCGAATTTTTCGACGGATTCGTCATCAGTGAGTCGAACATAGTCGTTTGAGACCATTTTCGGCTCAAAATTCGAAAAATACAGACATCGTGACGAAATGATATAGCCCTCGTGTAAGTAGTACGAGCGCTCAAAAATGAAATAACATACGACACGACATTCCCTATTTAACTCTTTGGGGCTAGGTGGTACAAAATAAGTACCACCTATTTCGACCCCCTTGCGCGGCGGTGGTACGTTAAAATTACCACCCCGTTTAAGAAAAATATTGAGAAAAATTCGGAAATATTATTGTTAATGTATCATTTATGTATTTTGGATGAACTTTTGCTGAAATTTTTTTTTTCAAACTGCAAAAAAAAATTTTTTTTTTGCCCGACTTGGGTTTTATTTTTTTTTATCTTTGCCGCTCAAAGAGTTAATCGCATGTGAGGAATTTATTTGCGACACTGAATGACGCAAATAATTTTCCCTCTGTAAATCATCACTTCTGAGTTCTTTTTTGCTATAACTGCTTTGAAAATAAAATAAATTCTACGAAAACGAATCGCATAAAAACTCAAGGCAAGTCAAAGTCTTACAAATTCAAATTAAATGTTCAAATAATCCACCTTGTTGTTTGAGTTCATTATTCTTCATCTATGAGCAAAATGTCTTGCCAATCCAATCAGTAGTATCGAAATTATCAAGGAAAAAATATTTTGAAAGACCATATTTACGGAACCCCTAGTCTTATTTTGCCCATTGATAAACGTGAGCGCGAAATTCGAGATCCACGCCTATCCTGATAATTTCAAGTCCCTAGGCCATTCCGTTCGAAAGTTATAACTTTCTATGGTCTCTACGGTTCTGGTCATGCGATCTAAACAAAATTTTGCATGAAGCTTGAACAGGTCATTTCCATCTGAGTGCGAAATTACACCTCGATCGAATCAGTAATTTCGAAGTTATATAGAGAACAAAATTTCGAACTACCATGTTTACGGAACCCCTGGTCAAATTTTGCCCAATAACGAAAGCTTTATCGATCTCACGCCTATAGACTGAATTTTTCAGGTATCCCCAGAGAAAAAAATCATTGGGAGATCAATCTGATGATCTTAGGGGCCATTTAATCATGCCAATAATCTGAAAAAGTAATTCTAAGACATTGAATGACTGCTCATGCGTTGTGACTTGAACTACCATTTTGTTGAAACAAGATATTATCGAAATTAATGGGGAATGATCAAATTGTCGGTATAATTTGATTCTGTAACAGCTCCCGATATTTGGCAGCGTTAAGGTTACCACCGATAAATAATGGTCCTATCATGCAATTGCCCTGAATCCCGGTCCAAACATTTAGTTTTTGTGGATACCAGGTACTTACAGAAATATTTTTATGTTGATTGCTCCGGGATCAATATCTTACATACAACAGTAGTGCAAAGTGCAACTGAACATAGTTTGTCTAGTCCCACCACCGCTGGCGATCTGTGTAGGAGAGAAAGAGCATTTTGTTCTAGTTCACTTCCGGAATTATTCATTATCATAACGCAATTTTATTCCTTTTCTTGCACTGTTTGACTGGACTGTCAGGTTTCTCTTTCTTATGCTTTGAATATCCTATACGTCCAATGTAATTTTCCAGACCGATATATATTGATGAGGATTTCTAATCTAGAAATGGAAAGAAAACTGAAGGTGAATAAATTTGGTCTTAATTTTCAACAAAAGAATCCAACCATCTACAAACATAAACCTCAATATATATATATATATATATAAATATATACTTATAGAGAAGCACAAGTCAAATCAAAGATTCATCATTTTGAAGTTCTATCAGGTATTTCACACTTGGCATAACTTATTCATTATTACTCAGGACTTCAAATGACAAATTCAAAATATTTCACCTGACAGAAAGAGTAAAATCGCCAGGGTTGTTAGAACTTGGTCTGGCCAAGAAACTGCAGTCCACTCCCCTTTCCATCAACAATTTTTCAGCATCTATTCCACTTATTGTAGGCCAAAACCATCTGAAAACAAATCGAAATAATATGAAATGAGTTTTCTGACAGGACGAGTCAAAATACCTGATGAAAATAAACAATACATATATGAAGCTGTGTAAATTGAACTATCCAGATCTATAAGAGTTGGAATTTTTTCTATATGACCATGAATCTGTCAGTCAAAAACGTAATTACCTTCTTGAAGTCATTTTCAACTTTTAAAATTAATTCTATACACTTGTTTCCAGAAGATTTTTGAACAATAATGAATAGATCACCATTTTCAATGCACTTCACACAAGTCAAATCACAGTTTCACACTACCGAAAAGTCATTTTTAGTCCAATGTTTGGATTTTTGCAAGAATGTTGAGTTATAGTTTCTAGATTTTTTCGGAAATTGGTTCGTTAGAGAAAATAGTTGTGTTCAATGTTGAATTATCGCAACACAAATGTTAAACGCCCAATTTCCCCACTCCTGTCAATCTGTCAATGTATGAATCAGGTACAGGATTTCGGTACGGTATTTATTGGAATCATTATAAAATTTGTTCTGAATAATTTATTCATCGAATTCATTCAGAGCTTAGCAGCTTCAGTTTTTTTCAAAGAAAGAGATCAATACAGGGATTGAATGAAGTATAAACAGCAATTACCATACTTTTATTAAATATATCGATCTATTTTCATCCTATAGTATTAATTTATACTTTCAGTATAAGGATCTTCCACCACTTTATCATAAGCTCCTTCAGATAATAGTTCTTGTTGTTCCAAAAGTTTTCTCCTGTCTTGTTCGGGTTTTATTACACCAAAGTAATGAATGAACCTTGTTCCATACAAAATTGTTCCACAAACAGTTACTGTTAAACATGTCCAAACAAACCCCCTATGAAATCGATCAATCCAAAGGTTTTTAACTGCCGTCTTTCTCATTTTGACCAAAGAGGGTTTTCTGGAAATAAAGACCTTCCTTGAATTCTGGATCTTGTTTACTGGAACCTGAAACCATATTTGAGGTTAAAAAATTTCAATTCTCTTCTTCTTTTTGGAAGAACATAAGGCAGATTTATGAAAATTGCTTGAAGATGGTTATTTCAGTACCGAAAATAGATGGGGTGATAATCCCAAATTGTAGTGAGGAGTTTCCCACACTTCCAAATATTGAATCATATTCATATTCAAGAGCATATTACATATTATCACAGAGTAACAACTGTTTTAACTTGTAACTTGTAACTCTTTGGTGAACCGTATACATCTATGATCTTAATCTAGAGGACGAGATGCTCAATATAATTAAGAGATTGAACTATATAACTTATATACCTATGCGAATTTTTGTAAGGGTTTACATCTTTATTATATGAAGCGTCTCGTCCGAATAGACATAATAATATCAATAATGTATTTATTTTCACAATAATAATAACAATTACAGCAGATGTTTCGGAACTTCGCGATTAGCTATTAGATCATATTGGGAAAAAGGGCCGAGTGGCGGAATCCAATTATTCCCATGTCATGCATACTCTGCTCTACTCAACCCAAAGATCAATGCCTCCCTCCCAGGAGTGCACCCTTACGAAGAAGTTGTTACATAAGGCGCTTTCGATTTAGGGTTTCGTGCACCGAAGGGCTCGCTTTTCGAAGCAAATCGAATGCGCGAATGTCATATTTCGTGCACTGGAGGAGCTCAGATAGCCAAATCGAAAGCTACAATACAAAACAAAAGGATAAACCTAAGCTTCGAAAATAATGTCTGTTTGAGGTTTGACAAAGAAATATCAATCGAGGTTGGAGATGCTGGCTGATGGATGGAGTGACGCAGGCGCGGAATGACTATAGCTATTACTGACATTACAAGTTTCTCCGGAAAACACCAAAGAACTAGAACCTTAAATGAGTTTTAATTAACAGTGAATATATTACTCTAGATAATCTTTGGCCAAGGTCGTGATTGTATAGTGGTTTAAGGACTCTAAGTTGTGTATGCAACTCAAATTACCCTTGATTCAATAGAAGAGATTGACGGGAAGGTAGGAAATTCAAATTACATATTTTTAGCACTCAAAACAAGAATATCACAAATTAATTTCGAGGGGCCAAAAAGAAGGAGGGACAAAAAACAAGCAAAAACAAAATCGCAACAGGTCGATTGGTGAGAATTCTCTCATATGATGTTCAAAAATGGTTGAGTAAGTTAAATGCTGCACTAATAACTCCCTAACCTTAATTGGTGATGATGTGAGAATCCAGTAATGTGAAGAACTTCTCAAGAATACATCATTAGACGGTATCCAGCGGCGAGAGAGGGCCGAAGAGAACCGTCTCCTTTGAAGCACGTTGGGGTGATATGCAATGAGAACAATCCCTTCTCCCACGCTGGGGGAGAGCCAATGAGAACAGTCCCCTTGAAGAATAAATTAAAAGTCTGATGATACCTAGCTGTGGAAAGTAATGAGTGGGAGAGAGATTAGTTAACGGAGCGTCTGCGATAGTTGTCTCCCTGCGAAGTAATCCTAAGAAGAATTACTGATAACCTATAATGATGAGTTAAGAAGAGTTCGAACATAATGACGACACTGAAGGTGGCCGTGGATAACCGTAATATTAGCTAAAAGCTACGACGGTTACATATATAGTATAGTTATTCGACTAGTATGATTCAAAGAGTATAGCATAAACCCTGATATGATCAGAAAAGGTGATGATTAAACAATCATCGTTAAAACAAGAAGTTATCTAGAATTAACCGTTGATAATAGCAGTTATTTGTGTAAGGAGCACCTAGTCCTAGAGTTTACTAAACATAAAAAAGCCATAGCTGGACAGTTAGGAACATTAACTAACGTTGGACAGAATCAACTCATTACGAAAAGCAAATTAATGTCTTGTGGATTGAAGCAGATGGCATGAAATAACGCATTAAATAAGTAATGGAAACAATTGAATAAGAGAAAAAAAATAAGAATAATAAGCATTAAGCATGTAAACAATTAATAAGAGAGTAAGAAATAAAAATTTATTTACCAGAATGTCGTTAATTCATCTAAACTGCAGAGAACCCGCCTCACTCTAAACTTTGTCAGAAGAACTTCCGTGTTTCGAAACAAGACCATAGATATCTTCTTTTTTGGGCGCAATCTGCAATCTCGAGTAATTTACTGTAAACTTGCTAGTTTACAGATGCATATGTCAGTTTCGCACAGTCGGCCCTTTGGAGCTTCATCTAGAGGACCAAATTGGAAGGAAATGGAAAATTGGAGCTTCAACACATTCCTGGCATCTGGGTAGGTGCTCTTGATTATTTTGGTCGTTGGTGTTGTAATGGATCGGTCCTAGATTAACATCCTACGAATGAGGAAACTTCATATAATACCGATTGCAGAGTAGATTAGAAGAACACGGTCGAATATTCTGAACACGGTCAAATACCTCCGTGATTTTTATTTTTTACACCGTGATTCTATTCGATGGTTTTTGGAGGTTATAGCAAAGAGGAATATAGTCTTTGGTTATAGGGAAAAGATTACTTTTTACTTCTGGGGAGAGATGCACCAGGGTGGTTGTTCGGCTCTGATATTCAGATACACAAAGGTCACAAAGCGAAGAACACTGGTAAGGTTGTTAAGCATTAGTCGTAGAATTCAGCAAATTTACAAAACCAAAGGTTTCCATTATCCCTAGTATTTTATTACCGTTTTCTTTGATAATCGTATGCAAGTAAGTGAATTTCTTTTACATTGAAACATTATTTATTCTTGATTGTTGTCTATATAGTACTGTTTCTCCATTTAATATTTATTACGTATTTGTGCTTGTGATATTTATTCATATTTCTGGTACTTGTGTACTCCTAGTCAATACCACTATTCCAATTCTCCCACTTGGTAGATGGTTCATTAATATGTTGGATTCTTGAAACTAACTTGGAGATATAAGTGCCTGCTAAACATAATGACGCGGTATAGAGATTCCCCCATGGGAGATATATCAAGAATTGTAACTCTTTGCATCGAAGTAGTGTTGTACCTTCCCCCCTGTAGAGCACTTAATCACTGCTCGAACTTGCAGGCTTCCCTGAATTTATTTCACTGAGATTACAGCCTGTGGAGATGGTCTCGGTCCCTATTTGCCCTATAACCTCATTTAGTATTTAGTCATTAAGGGGATAGGGGATGCAATCCTGGAATAATCTTTCCTTTGTACCGTTCAAGTTGTTGTTGTGGACGTAGCACTTATCATTCTGAAGGAAAGTCCCTCTCGAATCTAACCCTTTTCTGTGTATATTGTTATTTAGTGAACAGTTTTTACATGATCTTTGCATCCACCATTTGTGATATCTTTTACCATTAATGCTATCTATTCTACAGAACGGGTCTTCTCGTTCTGTAGTATCTATTTTTGATTGTGTTATATTTCCCCATTGCTCTCTATGACTGACTTTTGATTTTGATATATTTTAATTCTCTCATTATTACCTGATTTTGATATTATTTTACCACTCTCATTATTACTTGATTTTGATATATTCTACCATACTCATCATTACTTATTTTTGATTTTGATACATTTTACCACTCTCATTATTACTTGATGTTGATATATTTTACCACTTGATTTTGATATATTCTACTATTCGCATCGTTATTTACCATTTTATTATTTGCCTCTGTTTAGGAATATTCTTTACTTGTGAACGAGAAAAGGAGAGAGGTTGTTTTTTTTCTTCCCCTTTGGGGTTGTTTTTTTTTTTACCTTTTGGCACTCTGAAATAAACTTGTTATTTTCTTATTTTGGGTGCTAAAAATATTGTGTTTTAATTGTTTAGACTTCCCGATAAATTTCCCTAGTACGATGAGAAGGTCCTGTGGTTTCTACGAAATGTAGAGTCCTTCCTAGATTGATCACTGCGCTGGCCAAAAATAGTTAAGATTAGTTTGCGATCCCGCGTGTTCGTATATTGAAAGTGTTCTGAACTCTCTTTCAGATAAAATAGTCGGTATTTAAAACTTTAAAACATTACAGTATGGTCTATCGGGTTGCTGCTTGCTGCCTGCCAATCCTGGGGAATGACTGAGGGTTTAAGTCGATAAGCTGAAAGAGACAGCCAATCTTCGTTTGGTTGTAAATGAATCTGGGTTCGTCAATAAGGTTACGCCCCTAGTTTTGACAGTTTTACTGCCTACTCGGTCTTGTATTATTTATCTTAAACCTCGCAGAGTGCTTCATTGCTTTGTACTAAAAAATTTAGAAAAGCACTGCCGTGAAGTCAGGAGCTTTTGAGAGCTCGGACATGCACCTTGTAGGTATATTCGCATTCTCCAGATTTAGAAACCAATTGGAAAGATTTTGACAGCTGTCAAAGAAAATTTCAAACAAAGGCGAAAATCCAGACTTCAAGTCAGTGCCTAGGTGACCAATTTTTTTTCAATAATTCGCTAGAATTTTCTACGGTATCCATGTTCTTGGTAATGCGATCTGGACAAAATTTCCCACGTAGTTTGAATACATTATTCTCCATCTATTTGCGAAATTTCATTCCAATTCAATGAGTAGTTCCGAAATCATCAAGAAAAAAATTCGCGATCCGAACCTATCCTGAAAATTTCAAGTCCCTAGGCCTTTCCGTTCGAAAGTTATGATTTTCTATGGTTTCTATGGTTCTGATCATGCGATCTGAAGAAATTTAGCTCTAATTTATCATTCTCAATTTAAATACAGAATTTCGTCACGATCAAATCCACAGTTTTGAAATTATCGAGAAAACTGTATTTCTAATGGCCATATTTACGGAACCCCTAGTCTAATTCTGCTCATTGATGAAAGTCACCGCAACATTAAAGATCCAAACCTATCCTGAAAATTTCAAGTCCTTTGGCCTTTCCATTACAAAGTTATAATTTTCTATGGTTTCTATGGTTCTATGCGAAATTTCACTTCGATCAAATCTGTAGTTTCAAAGTAATCAGGAAAACAAAACTTCGAGCGGCCATATTTACGGAACCCCTCGACGAACTTTGCCCGATAACGAACTTGACCACGGCATTCGAGATTCGAACCTACCCTGAAAATTTCAAGTTTTTAGGACATTCCGTTCGAGAGTTATCGTGTAGACGGCCGGCCAGACGGACAGACTCGAATTTTTCGACGGATTCGTCATCAGTGAATCGAACATAGTCGTTTAAGACCATTTTTGACTCAAAATTCGAAAAATACAGACATCGTGACGAAATGATATAGCTCGTGTAAGTAGTACGAGCGCTCAAAAATGGGTGAGCTCGACTATCATTGATCCAGGTCAGGTGCATCTGAGCCTAAGCTCAACGTGACGAAGGGTCTGAGCAGTTCGTGGGCCAACTAGTTCAAGGGAGTCTGGAGTCAGCATAGAAATACCAGTTGAGCAGGAATCGGAAAGAATTCGCGATTCCAAAAGTCTAAACGCCCCCTGCCGGTGAAATCCCGAACCCAGAAAAAAACGAGTCTTGTTTTCAAATTTCTTGTGCTTTCAAGCCAGATATTTTTATATTATTTGCAGGATTCAGGTATTCGTGAGGTATATTTAGAAATTTCCATCGTTCTCTGAGCAGAGTAATTGATATTGAAAAAAAAATAGTCGGTAAGGTATTTATATCAGTATTTTTCAGTTGAAATAGGTTAACGAAGAATTTTATGTCACAAGTTTGAGTCCATTTTTTTGGGGCAGATTATTTAGAAAGGTAATTCAATAATTATCGAAAAAAGTGTTATGAAATTTTTCTTCGTACTTGGAAAGACTATGGCTCGATCTTATTAATAATTAAACAATTTCATGTTTTAATAATATATTATTATGTACTTGAAAATTTCAGGACATTGGCTTATATAACAATGAGTGAACAAAGTTCTGGCACTAGAAAAAAACAGTTCACAATTGTAATTATTGTGTCTTCAATTGCTGATAGTCTTTTTCAATTTTCAATTATCTACCCTGAAATCAAAACAGAAGAAGCAGAAAAAAGAAAAAAAAAATTAATGAATGCTGGGTAGCATCCAGCTTAATTGCAAGGGCTCAATTTATGCCCCTATTGAACTGTTAATTAATACAACCTTGTGCACTTCAGGAGTGTTGCAGAAACATGCTTACATCTCCCACCAGCTCCAGCTTTACAGAAACAGGCGAATGGAATTATATTCCAAATTTCTGTGAAAGAATCCAGCTCTAGCCAACCAGATATTTCATGGGCTTTTCCCGTCAGAAGGACGCTGGTCTGAAAGCAAACTGCCATTATTTTGGTAGAGGAATAAACCACCTTCATCATTCAGTTTTCCATCAATTATTCCCACTAAGATGAGATGCCTACTATACAGCACTAGTTCCCCCTCAACAAATGATAGACTATTAGGTGTAGCTTCCAAATAATTGAACACTGTCATCAAACTCAAATAGTGCTCCATTTTTTCTGTTGAATTATTATCAATTTCGAAATAATTAAAATTGAAAAAACCAATTTGGTTATCTTAAAACATTAAACTCGACACTACACCATCAAACATCCAATCTTTCAGTAAAAAGTGTCCACATAAAACTCACAAAATCGAAGAAAAACCTGAAAAATACCTAAAATGATCTGTTTCACCACAATGAATCCCGAAAAGTACTCGTTTTCCTCCAAGTTTGTTTACAGTTCGCAGCGCCCTCATCGGTAGTTGGAATCGCGGATAGAACAGAACATTTATGTGTGTTCTGTTATTACAATGATAATGAACCTGATCTGACTCAGGTGAATCCTCCAGTTATCAATAAAAATGAAAAAAATATTAAATACTGAAAAGAGGTATCGCAGGGATTTCGACTAATGACTCAAGCATTTACAACTTTGTTTTTTCTCTCTTAACTATTGATCATGGATGAGAACACAGTAGAATTAAAATAATGTTCTGAAGCAAGAGAGAAAAGATTATGTCATTTTTTTTTTCTACAATCGATATCCAAAGTAGGCATTTGCGCTCGTATTTGACAACGCAAACATCATCTTTTTCGAGAAATGTCACTTTGCCGCTTATAAGCGACAAAATAGGAAAGCATAGATAAAGGAATGTATAGATGGGACACTTCCCTACCCCCAGCTAAGGACACATTTCGAGTTCTGGATAAAGACACAAGCTCCGCCACCGTCGCTATTTTCAGCTGACAGTTATTTATTTATGTCGGTGTCGGACAAGTCAGTTTAACGTCCATATTTACTTTGATTTCCACGTTGTAGGTAAGTGTTCAAAACTCAAAGTTTCTCCCTGTTTAATCATTATATACTTTTACAGTTGTTAAATAGTGCTTCAAAATGAGAAAGTGTTGTGTAAAAGGTTGTGACTATAAAATTAAAACGATACATTCCTTTCCCAAAGATGTACAGTCTGCTGAAGTATGGATGAAAATCATCTTTCCGGATGATTGGCAAAAAATGATGGATACAAAATTTTACGCTAAAGCTAAAGTTTGCCATGCACATTTTTCAGTAGAGGTTCATTTACCCGGAAGCAGAAGAGGTCTCATAGTTGGCGCTATGTATGTACGGATAATGTAGTTAATGTTATGTTCACTTGTTTAAAATGAGTACTGTATTGAAAAATCGAAGTGTACAAATATCCAATTATAAATTTTTAGGTGCCGGTGGTGCTGGTAATTCCAGTTCTGTCAACTTTGGAGCCGAACACATGGAAGAAAATTTTTCTGTATCCACACATAATGTTGAGGCAGGAACATCTGAAGGTTAGTTGCACGTCATTTATTTATTTATCTTATGCTCACTATTAAATGTATGTACGGATAATGTAGTTAATGTTATGTTCACTTGTTTAAAATGAGTACTGAATTGAAAAACCGAAGTGTACAAATATCCAATTATAAATTTTTAGGTGCTGGTGGTGCTGGTAATTCCAGTTCTGTCAACTTTGGAGCTGTGGAGCTGAACACATGGAAGCAAATTCTTCTGCATCCACACTTTATGCTGAGGCAGGAACATCTAAAGGTTAGTTGCACGTCATTTATTTATACCTTACACTTTGAAGAATGTTTTGGTTGATTATGTAGCAAATGTTTTGTTCACTTACCTGCATATAAGAACTGTGTTAAAAAACCAAAATTAATTATTATTCATAATCTTTTTTTTGTCCAGATGCTGGAAATTCTAGTACGGAGATGTTTGGAGTGGTTGTCATGGGAGGAAGTGTTCCAGCAGTAACGCAACATGTTAAGGTATCAGCATCTGAAGGTTGGTAAACTCCATTATCTCTATATGTTTTTCTATATGCTTTGGTTTATTTTAATGCGTACTTGTATGTTGTTTTAGGTCGTAAAAAGTCAATTCTGGGAAAGTTGAGGATTAAACTCCTTACTCCTAGAGAAAGGACGTTCTACAAAATGCTGAGAAGTACTAAGAAGAAGTTATACCGGGCCAGAGGTAGGATTGGTTCTTACCAAGAACGGTTAGCTGAGGCAGAACACATGATGACAACAGATAATTTTCATCAATACCTAAATCTGGTGAATCAGCCGACGTACCAATTCATTAAAAGCCAGATGAGGAATCAAATGCGGAAGGTAAATGCAAGAAGATTCACTATCGACGAAAAAGTCCTTGCACTTGCCTTGTATAAGGCTAGTCCTAAAGGGTATCGTCTTTTGCATCGTGTGTTCAGCCTACCCTCCAAAAAAACTATAATGAGGGTAACCAAAAAGCTGCCTTTTGGTCCGGGTATAAACAGTCGAATCTTCAAACAGTTAAAGAAGACTGTAGATGGTATGCAAATGCATCAAGATCGTATGTGCGCCCTTATTTTCGATGAAATCTCTTTGGAGACCCGATTGCAGTATTATGTTGCTCAAGATATAGTTGTTGGTATAGAAGATTGTAGTACTGAAAGGAAAGCAATACTGGCTGATCATGCCAATGTTTTTTTTTTTGAAGGGCTTGTACAAACAATATAAGCAGCCTATTGCTTTCACTTTCAGTAAGGGCCCAGTAAAATCAATACAATTGAAAGTTATGATTACAAAAATAATAAAAGAATGTCAGAAGATTGGGTTGGATGTCTTGGTTACAATTTGTGATCAAGGCTCCACTAATCGCCAGCCATCAAACTTCTATTGAATGAAAGAAGGGAGCAGTGTTTAAGAAAAAACATTGAAAACAATCAATTTGGTTTCTTGGTTGGTAATAAGGTGGTAATACCTCTCTTTGACACTCCTCACCTTCTAAAGGGCCTGAGAAACAATCTCCTTACCAAGGATTTATATTTTGAGCATGAAGGTTGCATCAAAACTGCAA
This sequence comes from Aphidecta obliterata, assembly GCA_963966015.1. Taxonomy (NCBI): domain Eukaryota; kingdom Metazoa; phylum Arthropoda; class Insecta; order Coleoptera; family Coccinellidae; genus Aphidecta; species Aphidecta obliterata. The sequence goes on along the minus strand of OZ014430.1, from coordinate 5,931,143 downwards.
AGTGGTCTCACATAAAGGCATTTAATCATTTGGACATACTAGACCCCACTTCCCGAATATGTTCAAAATTGACGGATGCACATGTTTTACCATCAAAAATCAATAAAATTAAGTAATTTAATTGAAAAAATTAGAATACCATATTAATTTTTTCAAATTATTTATTTATTCGAATTAATACACATAAAAAATAATTTATAATTCTTTATTCCTTGCATTGAATCTTACGATTTCTTCTCAATTCCTTCAGTTTCTTCTGCATAATCTAACTGAATTCGAGTAAGAATGCTCACAGACATGAAAAAAATTGAAATAGAGTAGAACAAAATATTCAATATTGATGTCCAACTTACAGTGGGATAAAATCCCTGAGCAATCTAACCATTTTACCCTTTGCAGCTATTATTTGTGCAACAATATTTGCAATTTCCTCAACTTCATTTTATTATATTCGTCCGATTTCAAGTTCTGGTTGGCATATTTGACTATATAAAAAATCCTCATCTAATGAACAAATTCAATAGATACATGTGTGGAAATCTTGCCCAAGGGTGTCTGAAAGGAATATCCCTCAATAATTGAAAGAGAGTTCTACCAGGCGTTCCAGTAGCAACAGAAGAAATGTTTGATATCAATGCCTCCTCCAGGGATGAAACATAATTCAAGAAAGATTCTTCTGGCATTAATAATTTACCAAAATTTCCCTCTGTTATTTTATTATACTTTTCAGCAGAACCTGAATTTTTATACAGATATTAGTGAAAAAACTACATGGGAGATAATGGGAGAAGATGTACCCTTGAAATAGCAAAACAATTTATTTGCGTCCAATTCATCTGTTGCAGAAGCATAATTTAGGCAGCTTAAGCAACTATGTTTCTTCAAACATTTCCTCAAAAGGTACCCACTGATATACTGCTCAACATTATTACTGGGTAAATCATTTTTCCGGAAATCAGCATTTGTTATCTGAAAATTGATGAGGAAAATGTTTCAGAAGCCGAAGTTATAATAAAGAAATCATTCACCAGGCAGATTTGCAACATGCTTGCAATAAACCAACAAAAAATTTCAATTTCTTTTTAGATCTTCATAATTCTAGAATTGAAAATTATTTCTTTGACAAATTGAGTTTATATGTTATGTCCATTCATTGAAATGAAATTTTTGTTGAGATATGATATCAAATGCTGAAAATAAATGTTCTTCTCATTGGGTTCCCAAGAAAGCTGAAAGCAAAAACCACACAGGCTCCTCTTCATGCACACTTTACCTTGAAAGAGTTTGTTTCTAGAGCAACATTGTTAATTTCTACAGGAATGGGTAATTCTTGTAATGGGATGATCAGAAGATTATCCTTGTCAGCAGCACAATTGAATGTATCCAAACAAGACAATTTTTTAAAAGCATGCATAAATTGAATTGGTGTTGGATTTATTGCATTGCCCTCTTGCTGTCTTATATTACCAAAAAAATTTTCCAGGCAGTCTTGGTTCAATCTCCTAGTCCTCATTTGAGTTAATCCCTCTTCCTTCAGGTTGTACCATAAACTTATAATACTTTTGATGGTGATCTGAAAACAATTGATTGATTTAAACATGCTAGTTACATTTTTCCTTCCTGCACGTGTTGTTGGAAAGACTTTCAATCTTTTCAACTCGTCCAACATTGATAATAAAAATGTTTCTTGCTCTTCCAATCCTGTGTATGGTCTTCTATATTTATTGGCAGTTTCAGAAGAAGTCGAATGCAATATATCGAATAATTTATCGAATCTTTCCAAAAATTGTGCTGTTCCTGCTGCAGAAGCGTCCATCTGACCACTGGCGATATATGTTGATATAGCTTTAAAACAGGAGAAGTAAATTGTCAATTTATTTTAGTGTCGCATATTTCTATACCAGCAACCACTGTCGAACTGAACACTTGTGTAGCATATTTAACCTTCATCCTCTGGAAGGAATTGGGATAAATGTGAGCATCTGTTAATTTAGGAGCCATCTTCAGATCTTTTTCTTTCTCTATATTATAGAGTACTTCTCCCATTTGGCTACATTGTCCTCAAATTCTACTTCACGGTCCAATAGCATATTCCTCATGCACTTCATCAAATGTGGAGTGTCAAAAATATAGACCAAGTCTTTTCCATTCACCTGGAATTTGCAATTATTAGTATTTATACCCAACTGTCTTGAAAATAAAACGAAGTTGGAACCCATATCTGAAATGAGTGCTTTAACGTCGAATCCTGCTTCACTCATTTTTATTATGCACTCAAACACAATAACTTTCAAATTGGATGCACTACATGTCGAACTCAGGAAGAAATATCCAAGAGGTTGTTTCCAGTTATCATGAATTCCTCTTGCCATTAAAACCAATGCATTTTTTGCTGGAATATATTGTTTTCCTCTGCCTACAAAATATTTTATGAAACTTATATTTACTACTGTAGAGATAATATCCAACACATAGAAAGTACTGGTTACAAACCCAAATCATGAAACCCCACAATCTCATCATTTTTCTGATCACATTGAAGATTGTATTTCAACGAGACCTCATCCATCGTGAGAACACAAATCCTATCTTCTTTGGTTTTGTTCTGCAGTCTCATTTTCAGACTTCTAAAAACGAAATCATTCAGTCCTGGTTTTCTCTGAATATTTTCAGTCATTCTCCTCAGGGTTGACACTGAAGGGAAAAAGTATTGTTGAGCCATTCTCCTATATGTTTTGGGTCCAGAATAATACAACGATAGAGCATGTTGTTTCAGCTCATTAGTGTATCTACGTCCTTGTGATTTTCTATCTTTAAGATCACATACGCTTTTTGCTAGATTGCCCAGAAACTTTGGTAGATGTACATCACAAGCCTTTTTGAAATCCATCTCAGATATTTGATTATGCTGAGAATCTATTTTTTCCAAAGAAGTTTTTAGATCTCTTTTATCTTTGAATAATTTTCGGATTGTTTTTGTCTTGGCCTACAATGGAGAGAGAAAGTGGTTCTTGATGATATATTATTATTCCTTCGTCCTTTACCTTCACCAAACTCCTTAGCCTATTCTTTCTTGGTGTTCGTGAAGATATGTCCTGAGTAGTCTGTATTTCGGCGTTTTCTATGAGTTTTGTTCCTTCATCTGTTTGTGTTCCGACATCAAAAGTTATGGAACAGGTTCAAAGATTCAAAGTTGGTGCTGCGGCTTTATTCAGTTGGTGACCAGTCATAAAGCAGGTTTCAAAATGATCGCTACAAATTGTGTAACTCGAATATAACAAAGTTGGGTCTTTCTTCATAATTCCATCATCACTGCATGCCAATTTCCATTGGAGAACTCGTTGGACATTTTCTGGTTTAGGAAATCTGAAAAATCTTTTACCCAGATTTCTATGAAGAGTATGAAGACGTTCATTGGGACAATTATTAACAGAACACTGCGAGCACTTCCTGTAATCGCCCATAATCACATGCAGCATGCAAACAACTGCAAATTAAAACATGAAATTAAACTATTATCCCAGAAGGAATGGCTGCAAGTACCTAGAAATTCTGTAAAAATCAAGTAAATAAAAAGCCTATATGTATATGATCGTTTTGAAAAAAACGTATTCAAATTGCCAATTATCTCAAACTCTGATAAACAAGATCAAAGAGAGAGAGAAGATGAATCTTGTCAAGATTTGAGAATCGTTTCAATAACAGAAACAATTTCAGGTTAAAATATAACTGAAAGTTAAAGGGAAATATTTGAATTCAAATTTCGGCAATTTCGCGCTTTCTCGGATTTTCTCCCACTACCAAAATTCATCCCCCCACTAAAATCCTAGGCAACCCAAGGTCAATTCGACGGATTCGGCTCAGATTTGCGAGTGAAACGTCTTTATAGTCTTTGGAAACGTCTTTATAGTCTTTGGTAGAAGCGGAGCACATCCTAAAGGATAGAAGAAAAAGAAGAATCTGATCTGACATTGGAAATTAGAATTTGGAATGTCGTATTTCTAATTTTCGATGTAATTGAAAAAAAAATCATAATTCTCAAACTATAGGTTTCCTAAAATTGAAGCTTTAACTGTTTTTAATATAAAAGTACGTCTGGCAAAACATATTAAAATCATTATTGGTTCCAAGCGGAAAAAGAACTTTCTTGAAGTTGAGACTGGTTAAAATCTGATTTTTCATACAGAATATAAGTAGTAATTGACAACAAAATCTGAGCTTAGCTCGTTATAAGGCCTATGGAACAATATGGATATTTTTTTGGAGGACATCAAAGAGGAGAAAACTGAAATTTCTTTCAATGAATAGTAAGTATCGTTATTTATTCTTTGATAATTAATCTGCTGAATTGGTTCAGCTTTCAAGTACAATTTCAAAAAAGAAATTTTTAAGAATATTCACATGAACGCTTCTTTCGTTATCCTACAACTAACTACAAAAATTCATTTTGATCGGATCAGTATTTTCTGAATTATTGAGGAAAAAAATTCAGAGGGATCCTTGGAACTGGCTCTTTGTGACTCAGAATAAAACAAAAAAAAATGTTTTTCTTTCAGATTGCTCTATGAGAATAGATATTTGAAGACTTAAATTATGAATATCTGATTTCAATATACATAACATATGCCAAAAGATTCATTTGGACATCAAACGCCCGAAATATACATAAATTTGTTGCAGTGTTTCCAATGATCGAGAGAGTTGTGAAAAGTTCAAAATTGAAGATGTGGACATTGTTGAACAGTTTATTGATGGAAATCAAGTGGTCAACAGAGGAGCATTCATAGAAAACAATGCTTATCTCAGTAGAGGACCAGCCAAACAAATTGATGGTGGCCTAACCAAACAAATTAATGTAAAACATGTTTCTTGTTCCTTCAAAAGAGAAAATATTCATCAAGAAGTCGAAGATAGAAAAAATTGTGGATATATTTCAAAACAAGTTATTCAAAGCAAGGACCCTGATTCCCAGCATCATGATTGTCAACTTTGTGAGTTTACTTCGCATCAGAAATATTCTCTTGAATTACATATAAGTTCTGTTCATATGAACCTGAAGCAACATGAGTGTTATTTATGTGATTTTTCCTCAAATCATAAATCTTATCTCAAAAAACATATAGATTCTGTTCATTTAAATTTAAAGCAACATAAGTGCCTGGTCTGTAATTATGCCACAAATCATGCATCTAACCTCAAAAAACATATAGGTTCTGTTCATTCAAATTTAAGGCAACACAAGTGTCATTTATGTGATTTCGCTACAAATCAGAAATCAGATCTCAAAAAACATATAGATTCTGTTCATTTGAATTTTAAACAACATAAGTGCCATTTATGCGATTTTGCTTCAAATCAGAAATCTGATCTCCATAAACATATAAATTCTGTTCATTTGAATTTAAAGCAGCATAAGTGTCATTTGTGTGATTTTGAGTCAAATCGGAAATCTGATCTCAGACGTCATATAGATTCTGTTCATGTGAATTTAAAGCAACATAAGTGCCATTTATGTGATTATGCTTCGAATCGGAAAGCTCATCTCAAAAGACACATAAAATCTATTCATTTGAATGAAATTATGCTACAAATCTGACATTTCAACTATAAACTTATTTGGACTATGTTCATTGAAATTTGAAGTAACATAAGTGTAATTAAGAAAGAAATCAAAGCTCATCTCTTTCACACTCTAAATGTATGAAATTTCTGATTGTCTCCAAAAACTTGTAATTCTCAATGTTTTAGATAGTCCTTTTTTTTCCTATTTTCTTGTAAGTTCTGCTCTATTTCTTTGTTGTTTTTTTCAATGCTCATGCAAAAATAATTATTTAAGTAACAAGGGTTGAGTGGAAGAGCACCTTCTTGGTAAACTTTCCCTCGAGGTTTAATTTTGAAAATAAAGACATCATTAGCAACTTACTGTGAATTTGTTTCAACCTACAACTCTTGTGTGAAAAAAAATTATAGATTCTGGTACTATTGGTACTTATTTCATTACAGTATGGTTTATCAGTGCACTTCTGACTGAGAAAGATAATGTTATGGAATCTATTATTTGTTTTATATTTTTTGATATGGAATCTATTATTTGTTTTATATATTTTGATATAAGAAGTTTTGGTGAGATTATAAAGCGGTTCACACACTCTAACATTTATCGGATATATCAAATAGCAGTATCTGGTTGTAAAAATGAACTCCATTACAAATCAAGAGTTGTTCAGTAAACTGGAAGATCTCGTAACCAAGAATACAGCTGAAGTTAGAGCCGAAATAAAGGCTATAAATTGTAAATTCGAGAGTATAGAAAGGAGTTATCTGAGGTTGGAGGAAAGAGTTGCTAATTTGGAACAATCTAGTAGGAAAAATAATATAGTGTTATTTGGTATCAATGCGGATAGGGAAAATCTATTGAATTCAACTCTGGAGAAACTAAATTTGATTTTTGGGAATAAATTTGTGGAAGGGGACATAGACAACATATACACATTTGGAAAAAAGAATACTATTATTATAAAGTTCGTCTCATATCTTAGAAAGCAGGTCATCTTTAAACAACTGTACAAATTGAGGGGAACTGGAATATCAATTACAAACGATCTGAGTCCTGAAGATCGAAAAACTAATATGATTCTTGTTAAACATCTGAAGGAGGCAAAGTCAATAAATCTCTATGTGAATGGGGTTTCCTATACGGCTGATGAATTAAAACCCCAATGTTATACTGAGATTGAATATACCCTTGCTCCAAGAAATAACAGTGCTCCTCCGACTCTTACTGTCAGAAAGAATTCTATACAGGGTGAAAATATTCTTGGGCCGAACAGTGGAAAAGTGGATTCTGGCAGTGGCGGATTAAGTGTTCAGAGCGCCCTAGGCAAAAACCTCATCGGCGCCCCTTTGGCGGCCATCGATATACAGGGTGTTCTCAAAGGTAAGGCTTTTTTTTTTGAATGGTGCTAGAACTCATCATAATAAGTAAAAATTCCAAAAATCCTTTATATAAAATATTCACCAGGGCCGAGTATTTCGAAATCAAATTTACCCCCGAATCTATGAAATATCAAGTCCTGACGGTACGTATTGAGATCTAAATGTGTTTATTAACTTCCTTTACATGAAATCATCTGACATAGCATATTGCTTTTGGACTTCCGAATTTCGTAATGTGTTTCTAAATAGGTTGGGTCGATTTCTTGGCCTTCACGCTCTCCGGATCTCATCTCCTGTGATTTCGTCTTTGGGGTCATTTGAAAACATAAGTGTACAGAAACGGTAAGGTGAATAATGTGGCCATTTCGAACAACTCTGTAAACAATTTCGATGAATTTTATCGGCAGTAATTTTTTCTCTCCTCAGTTTGAACTTCAAGAATTATACCGTTCAGGAAAAATCTCTCAATAAAAGTTGAAAGAGAATATACGAACATGCGATTAAATCTAGCAGTTTATTTACTTGCTAAATACATATGGCACTGTGATTCATTGCAGATCTTCTGACAGACTCGTTCTAAGATTTTGATGCCCAAGATTTTTTGGATTTATTTCAAATTTAATATTTTATATAATCAACTTTCGGCGAAATGATCTTTTTTTGTGAGTTCTAGCACCTGTCAAAAAAAAAGCATGACCTTGAAAAAACCCTGTATATCATCGCAGTCAAGCAATGTTCGATGATAGGGATAGGATAGCGATCGAGTATCGACACTACGAACGCGTAAAATTGCATTTATAATTATCATGATGATGAGAATGATATATTCAAGCTACGTTTATCCAGATCGCATGACCAGAACCATAGAAACCATAGAAAATTATAACTTTCGAACGGAAAGGCCTAGGGACTTGAAATTTCCAGGATAGGTGTGGATCTGAAATGTCGCGTTCACGTTCATCAATGACCAGAATTTTACTAGGGGTTCCGTAAATACGGTCGTTTGAAATTTGGTTTTCTCGATAATTTCGAAACTACGGATTCGATAGAGATGAAATTTTGTATTTTAAACGAGAATGATATATTAAAGCAACATTTTGTCCAGATCGCATGACCAGAACCATAGAAAATTATAACTTCCGAAGGGAGAGTCCTAGAAACTTGAAATTTTCAGGGTAGGTTCGGATCGCGAATGTCGCGGTCAAGTTCATCAATGAGCAAAATTCGACTAGGGGTTCCGTAAATATGGCTGTTCAAAATTTTTTTCCTGATAATTTCAAAACTACAGATTCGATCGTGACGAAATTTTGTATACTAATGGAGAATGATATATTCAAGCTACATTTCTCTAGATCGCATGACCAGAACCATAGAAAATCATAACTTTCGAACGGAAAGGCCTAGGGACTTGAAATTTTCAGGATAGGTGTAGATCTGAAATATGGCGTTCACTTTTATGAATGAGCAGAATTATACTAGGGGTTCCGTAAATACGGCCGTTTGAAATTTAGTTTTCTCGATAATTTCGGAACTACGGATTCGATCGAGATAAAATTTTGTATTTTAAACGAGAATGATGTATTAAAGCAACATTTTGTCCAGATCGCATGACCAGAACCATAGAAACCATAGAAAATTGTAACTTTCGAAGGGAAAGGCCTAAGAACTTGAAATTTTCAGGGTGGGTTTGGATCACGAATTTCACGGTCACGTTCATCAATGAGCAAAATTAGACTAGGGGTTCCGTGAATATGGCCGTTCAAAATATTTTTTTCCTGATAATTTCGTAATTTTTATTATCGATGGTTGAGTTTTCGAGGGGTTATACTGAGATGTTATGAAGAGAATAGAATGGCGGTTAACTGTTGAATGGGTAAGATGATTTAAGAAAGTAAAGTAGTGTGTAATGGTTTGCAGTTTCAGATACCCATTCTGTTATCCGAACGGGAGCTCGAAACACTTAACAATATACGAAAACGCGGGGTCGCTTACTATTTTTGGACAGCGCAATTGGCGATCTAGTAGGAAGAACTCTACGTTTCGTAGAAACCACAGAATTCTCTCAGTCGTACTAATGAAAATCGTGGGGAAGTCGTAAAGGTGTGTATAGTCCATTTAAGAATTATTGACATCGAAGCAGGCCATAAACGTCCAGTCGAGGCTTTATTTCTGGTTACAAAAAAGTTACTAAATTTCATCATAGAAATAAAACATAAATATAATCTAGAAAAGTGTTGAGTATACGAATTATCGAATAATTAAGCCGGAATATTTCGATTGCAGTTTCTACATGGGAGTTCAGGTTTGAAAGCAAAAAAATGTCGTGGAATGCTTTCATATGAAATTATCTGAACTTATCGTTCATATAAAAGTCAACCATGGAAAATTGAAGATCATTCAAATAAATATTTATTTTCACTCAGGACCATGCAATATTTATTGGTATTGGAAATCTTGCAGAATTCTAACCATATTATACTATAAGAGTACCATTTTATGTCAGGAATCAAGAAGGATAATTAATGGAATTCTAGCAGGTCGCTAGTGGTGAAACCGAAAAAAATTTTTGGATACTTCGCAAGCACAGGGCCAAAAGAATGGATTGGAAAAAACGTTATAATGTATTAAGAAATAAGAGAGAAACAAAAATTAAGAATCTATGTAGTACATGAGGAATTTTGACATGAAATTTGTACCGAACTATCAATAGGTATATGAACCAATTTGTGAATTATTTATGCTCGGTGTTGAATACTTCAAGAAAGTCAATTTTTATTTTCATTCATTAAAACTGTCCATGAATTATTGAAAACATTTTGATTGATGAGCAATTTTACAATTATTCATTATACTTTTGAATTGGGAACAATATAGCATGTGTATTAGCAGAGGGAATGTGAACAGGGTACTATACAGTATAAGTATAATGAATGATACAAGAGCAAAGATAAAAATATTGAAAACTTTGTTTCCACGTAGTGTAGTGATTTGGATGTGTTTATTGAATAAGCTGACATAATCCTATTGATGGGCATCCTTTTGCAGGGAAGGTTTCAATATTTCAATAACCCATTTATGAAATAATTCACCATTCATAGTAATCCTTATCATTAATACCACTGTCAAGAATCGGATCACATCCAGGTAAAAATCCATCAATTGTTCCAGCATTCAAAATAGTGCACCTTCTGCCTTTACCCTTGATATACCCGGCATACCTTTTGGATTATTTTCTAGTGTCCACTGACAAATTTGAATACCGTTTTTGAATATCCAAATGAATTTTACGTTTTGTTCCATGTATTCTCAGTATTTATCACAATATTTTTATTATATTTTTCTGTTTATCAGTAAGAATTTTCCTTCGATCAACTTTTTTGTATTTGTATCCAATTTTTTTTATGATATAATATGATGTTGACTTCGATCAATTGAAATCTAGGTGCTCTTTGGCTAGTTCGAAAATGATATCTACACTGATATATTCATTGTTTTTAATTCTAGCAAAAACAAAGTCAATCAATGTTTCTTTGAAGGAATAATAGCATCGCACAGGTTTTCTTCCACTGCTAATTCCAGGCTATAATAACATGCTAATATTCTACGGACAGGGCTTAGTGAAATCTGAAAATTTAAGAGACATTGATCAATCAGAATACACTTTGAGTCGGTGAATAACAGTTTACCTGAAACACTAGCGGAAATATATGCCAAATCTTTGAAAAACTCGAAGTAACACCGACAAACTGCCGGGCGTTCTCTTGTAAGGCGCGATTTATCCTGGTCAATTCCAGCCATTTTGATAGCATTAGACAAAAAATACTCAAAGTCAGAGCAAATTTTTATAATTGCATATTCACCAATATCTTCGATAAAATCATCAAAGCAAGATTTCTATGGGTAATGTTAGTGTTATTCCTATACCAACCTGAATTCAGCAACCCAAAATATTACTGAATGGTCTATTACCAACTTGAATTCGATTTTTCACAGCCAACCGAGATGTCAATAATTCTTAAACGGAGTATACAGACATGCTCCGAATATCGTACCGAACCGTGTCGCGTACCCCGACGCGATCAGCGAGAGCGAATCAAATTCACGAATTCAAATTGCACCTCTACGTGCGATGAATTTGATTTGCTCTCGCTGATCGCGTCGGGATACGCGACACGGTTCGGTACGATATTCGGAGCATGTCTGTACACACCTTAAGGAATTCAAATAAAATAGTTGCGAACCCAAAGAACAAGAATTTATTGGTTCTGTTGGGGAAGGTTCTCCAACTTCAGGTCAAATAATAAGAATCGGGAAAGCCCTGCGAGAAAACCCGTTCTGTACAATGAATATCAATAATGGTGAAATATATCACAAGCAAAGATAAATACTCCAGTTACGCTCCATAGGAGGGTTAAAATGGAGGATGCGAAAGTAATTCATATTAAATGAAAAAACAGTACAAGTATAGGCGCTCAACAGGCATGGTGTATGGTGATAACAGTATATGCAGAAAAGAGTTAGATTCAACAGGGACTTTCGTTTAGAATTATAGGTGTTACAACGTCAACATTCACAACTTTAATGGTACGTAGAGCGTCCCAGGAGAAAGTTCCGCAATTGTATTCCCTATCCCTTTAACTAAACATGTGGCAAATAGAAGGGACCGGGACCATCTCATTCCAAGTCTGTAATCCCAGTGGAATAAATCCGGCCACGCCTTGCTGTGGCTAAAGTATACGTTGAATTAAATTTTAGTGAAATATTCAATAAAGTGGAATTATTATTATTATTAACCCTAACCTACTCCTAACTTAAGCCTAACCTAACCCTTTCTTTCGGTTTGTGAAAAGAAATCTGTTGTCAGATTCAACCACGACCCGTGTCGTGGGATATGTCGGTTTGGCTTGATGTTGTTGCTGGCCGACTAAAAAAAAACACAACTTGGGGAAATGCGAGGACCACCGGAAAAGACATCCCGGTCCGTACTTCGATGAATAGCGGTCTTGTCTCTTTTCTCCTCATGTCTCCTGTCACAAAGCCGAAAACGCCTTCCAGTATTCTTCATGCGATATCATTTTCTCTATTATATACTCAACGGGTGGTAAGCAGCCTATATTTCCAACCAGTGCGTTCCATTCCTCCGTCCATCTGATCTGAGGCAGTGCTTCGGGTCGTCTACAACTTGGCATGCATGACAGATCATCCCGCCCTATCCTCTTAGTAAAGGTACCATAAGATCCATGCCCTGTCAAAAATTGAGTGCAATAGTACCCGGTCGTTTTATTCTCACATTGGATCCACTGCTTCAAATTCCTGATCAGCCTGCGCGTCCAAGCGGCATTTTGCCCTCCACCATATCATCTCTCCTGCCATTTTCTCACTGTTCTCCCTCCTGCCATACGTCGATTGCCTGGTAGTGCTCCTCCTATGGTATAAAGGAAGCACCATTAGGTCAATTGGTGGGAAGCCAGCAATCACTTGGACAACCTCCGCCGACACAGTTCTGTATGCCGAAGCTACCCATATCTCTCAAGTTGGATCAAACTGCACACAGTTCACAAAACAAAATCAATCGCATGAATATTTGACAACCAATATATATGTCAATCATTTTTTGAGCGCTCGTACTACTTACACGAGGGCTATATCATTTCGTCACGATGTCTGTATTTATCGAATTTTGAACTGAAAATGTGCCGTAAGCACGATAACTCTCGAACAGAACAACCTAGAGACTTGAAATTTTCAGTGTGGGTTCAGGTCCCAAATGCCTCAGTTAAGTTCGTTAATGGGCCAAATTCCACCAGGGGTTCCGTAAATATGGCCGTTCAAAGTTTGTTCCCCTGATAACTTGAAAACTACAGCTTTGATCGAGTTGAAATTTTGCACTCAAATGGAGAATGAGGTGTTCAAACATGTGAAATTTTGTCCAGATCGCATTACCAGAACCATAAAAACCATAGAAAATTATAACTTTCGAACGGAAAGGCCTAGGGACTTGACATTTTCAGGATAGGTGTGGATCTTAAATGTCGCGTTCACGTTTATCAATGAGCAGAATTATACTAGGAGTTCCGTAAATTCGTTCGTTTGAAATTTTGTTTTCTCGATAATTTCGAATCTACGGATTCGATCGAGATAAAATTTTGTATTTTAATCGAGAATGATATATTAAAGCAACATTTTGTCCAGATCGCATGACCAGAACCATAGAAAATTATAACTTCCGAAGGGAAAGGCCTAGGAACTTGAAATTTTCAGGGTAGGTTTGGATATAATTGTTTCCTAATAATGTTACGTTCGGATATTTTTTGAGTGCTTGTACTACTTATACGATGACATTTCGTCACGAGTTCTGTATTTTTCGAATTTTGAGCCGAAAATGGTCTCAATCGACTATGTTCGACTCACTGATGACGAACCCGTCGGAGAATTCGAGTCTGTCCGTCCGTCCGTAAGCACGATTACTCTCGAACGGAACAACCTAGAGATTTGAAATTTTCAGTGTAGGTTCAGATCCCAAATGCCTCAGTTAATTTCGTGGATGGGCAGAATTCCACCAAGGGTTCCGTAAATATGGCCGTTCAAACTTTTGTTCTCCTGATTACTTCGAAACTACAGATTCGATCGAGATGAATTTTTGCGCTCAAATGGAGAATGAGGTGTTCAAGCGACATGTGAAATTTTGTCCAGATCGAATGACCAGAACCATAGAAACCATACAAAATTGTAACTTTCGAACAGAAACCTCAGGATAGGTGTGGATCTCGAATGTCGTGATGACGCTCATCTATGGGCAAAATTATATTAGGGGTTCCGTAAATATGGTCGTTTGAAATTTAGTTTTCTTGATAGTTTCAAAACTACAGATTCGATCGTGACGAAATTTTGTATACTGATGAAGAATGATATATTCAAGCTACGTTTATCCAGATCGCATGACCAGAACCATAGAAACCATAGAAAATTATGACTTTCGAACGGAAAGGCCTAGGGACTTGAGATTTCCAGGATAGGTGTGGATCTGAAATGTCGCGTTCACGTTCATCAATGAGCAGAATTTTACTAGGGGTTCCGTAAATACGGTCGCATGACCAGAACCATAGAAACCATAGAAAATTATAACTTCCGAAGGGAGAGTCCTAGAAACTTGAAATTTTCAGGGTAGGTTCGGATCGCGAATGTCGCGGTCACGTTCATCAATGAGCAAAATTCGACTAGGGGTTCCGTAAATATGGCTGTTCAAAATATTTTTTTCCTGATAATTTCAAAACTACAGATTCGATCGTGACGAAATTTTGTATACTAATGGAGAATGATATATTCAAGCTACATTTCTCTAGATCGCATGACCAGAACCATAGAAAATCATAACTTTCGAACGGAAAGGCCTAGGGACTTGAAATTTTCAGGATAGGTGTAGATCTGAAATATGGCGTTCACTTTTATCAATGAGCAGAATTATACTAGGGGTTCCGTAAATACGGCCGTTTGAAATTTTGTTTTCTCGATAATTTCGGAACTACGGATTCGATCGAGATAAAATTTTGTATTTTAAACGAGAATGATATATTAAAGCAACATTTTGTCCAGATCGCATGACCAGAACCATAGAAACCATAGAAAATTATAACTTTCGAAGGGAAAGGCCTAAGAACTTGAAATTTTCAGGGTGGGTTTGGATCACGAATTTCACGGTCACGTTCATCAATGAGCAGAATTAGACTAGGGGTTCCGTAAATATGGCCGTTCAAAATATTTTTTTCCTGATAATTTCGGAACTACTGATTTGATTGGAATGAAATTTTGCACCTAGCTGAGGAATAATGTATGCAAACTACGTGCGAAATTTTGATCGCATCACCAAGACCATAGATACCGTAGAAAATTCTAGCGAATTATCGAAAAAAAATTGGTCAGCTGAAGCACTGACAAAGTCTGGAGTTTCATCTAAGTTTGAGAACTTTTTCGACAGCTGTCGAAAATTCCTTCAATTGATTTCTAAAACAGGAAAATGCGAATCTACCTACAAGGTGGATGTACTAGCGCTCAAAAGCTCCTGACTTCACGGCAGTGCTTTTCGTGATTTTTTCAGTATAATACAATGAACTTAAATAACACGAAAATAAAAGAACATAACGGAAAATAATCCCGACATTACCTATGTTACGCGAATGCATACCACTTTGAAAGCAATGCACACACAGTTCTGCAATATGGCCGTTTCCGTTCGCAAGCTTTTTCGAAGGCAAAGCCTGCTGAGCTCCTTCCTGATATTCTATATTCTATGCTCACCAACTCCCTTAACTGCGTTCAAAATGAAACCACTGGATGCAGATCTCAGAAACCACAGAAACAAATATACCCTTTTGTTATACTAGCGCCATTGTGGAGAATTTTTGAACCCTTATTTATCCTTTTCCGCTGGACACTTACCCAACAGTTCCACCATTAGAGATTATTCTCCTTATCACTACTCTCCGGCCTCCATACCTATAATTATTCTTGAAAGGAGTATAGTTCTGTTATTCTTGAAAGGAGTATAGTTCAGTGGTCCTATCAAATAGAATAGAAAATTGATCTACAAATTTGGTGTGTAGGGTAGGAACATATTACATAGACGAATAAAAAATTTTTTTATTATTCCTCTATGGGTAGGAAGTAGGAAAGCTGTCATGAAAACTGTCAACTGTCAATTCAATGTTTCTTTGGCCGTGTTATGTAGTGTCGAGAACCCAACCCAAAATTCCTGAATTGATAATTACTTAATTGTACTGCCACCTGATCTTTTCAATTATTGAAACTTAAATCAATTGTGAGTATGATCAAAGATATATCTCCCAAAAAATAAGTATTAATTTTGAAGAAATCGTATCGGACAAAATGCTCATGATGATGACCTCTGTGAAATCCATAAAATGGCAGATACGGGATGCGGAGATTATGGGTCGTTTGTTTAATTCATGTTTGAGTATTTTAGTACTTGACGTTCTTATGGATCTCAACCATGATTTTCGGACATTTTCATTAATTGGTACCGTCAAGTTTCCTCTCAAGTAATTAATGATTTCATATCCCTGAAATGAAGTAATCTTCAAAAATGAATACATTGAGATTATTTTGGAATCTTTCAACCAGTTGGAATATTAAATTTTGCTGATCATATTCTACTAAATCAAGGTAGTGTTAACACTGAAAAATTTATAACATTTCATTTTCAGGATAAAAATGCAAACAATCAAATGTGTGGTCGTAGGAGATGGAGCTGTGGGTAAAACATGTTTATTGATAAGGTGAGATTCACATTCTGGCTATTACCCAACAAAGTATTAAATATGGTTTTCTAACTTTTTTTCAGCTATACAACCAACAAATTTCCTTCCGAATATGTACCTACTGTATTTGACAACTATGCTGTCACTGTTATGATAGGTGGGGAGCCATATACCCTAGGACTTTTTGATACAGCTGGTAATTATATCTTTATTATCATTTGAGACTTCAAAAATATTGTTTTGGGCGGTTTCAAATGAATTTGACTTGTTTTTCCAATTCCACTGATTTAAAAAAAATTTTTTATTTTGATTAGAAAAAGTGGAAAATGACATTTATTTCTTCAAGTATTCACACTAGAGGAGAATGTTTCATACAAAAATATTTTGATTTCTCGTGCTCCATATTTCATCATAAAAATTTTGTATAAAGGGGGCCTCAAAAAGTCTGCATTAGGTCAAAGTAACATTTTCAAGATATGTATAAGCATTTTAATGGAATTAATTTGTGCATGCTTAATAGACTTGACTTCAAAAAAATCTAACTCATTCCATCACCATTTTACATATATTCAAATATGTATAATTAACTCAAATTGTAACCAAAGTAATAACAATCCCAATGACAATGAGTTGGTATTAATGGCTTGCTCACTTCCATTCTGGAAGGAATTAGTTAAATGAAACTTGAAAGATGAAAAGCTGGTCAACTTAATCCTTATCAAATTGATCTAACGAGAGCAAGTACATTCAACTTCTCAGGATACTTCTCTGTACACAATTGCTTATAAAGTTTGAGTCAAAGGTATATTGTCTCATGTTGAAGAAAAAAATATTCGTGCTGTTGCGAATATCTTACAGTGCTGCAATCGGAGTAAATGAAGGCAGCAGTTGAATGTGTGACAGAAATAACGTTTTGTTCTGGAAATCGGGATTTTCTATTTTCAGTTGATCAACATTGAATGTAGTCTCTGAAAGTAATATCCATGGCTATTAGTTCAGTTGCAACCCAAGAGAATGTGCTAGCTCCTGGTAAACACCCTGAACCAGTGGCGTGTTCACATACAGCGAAGACTATAAGTAGTTTTTTCTACAATCGATATCCAAAGTAGGCATTTGCGCTCGTATTTGACAACGCAAACGTAATCATTTTTGAGGAATGTCACTTTGTCGCTTATAAGCGACAAAATGAAAAAACGCTCGCTCTCCCAATTATCAACTATAAATCAAATATGCATTGCTCAGAGTATCCAATGACAACGAGTAAATGACATCTTTCATTTGAGTGACAAATTTGAAAAATGATTGTTGTGATTTTTGAGCGCTTGTACTACTTACACGAGGGCTATATCATTTCGTCACGATGTCTGTATTTTTCGAATTTTGAGCCGAAAATGGTCTCAATCGACTATGTTCGACTCACTGATGACGAATCCGTCGGAAAATTCGAGTCTGTCCGTCCGTCCGTCCGTCCGTCCGGCCGTCCGTCCGTCAGCACGATAACTCTCGAACGGATCAACCTAGAGACTTGAAATTTTCAGTGTAGGTTCAGATCCCAAATGCCTCGGTTAAGTTCGTTAATGGGCAGAATTCCACCAGGGGTTCCGTAAATATGGCCGTTTGAAATTTTGTTGTCCTGATTACTTGAAAACTACAGATTTGATCGAGATGAAAATTTGCACTCAAATGGAAAATGAGGTTTTCAAGCTACGTGTGAAATTTCGTCCAGATCGCATGACCAGAACCATAGAAACCATAGAAAATTGTAACTTTTGAATGGAAACGCCTAGGGACTTGAAATTTTCAGGATAGGTGTGGATCTCGAATGTCGTGATCACGTTCATCTATGAGCAACATTATACAAGGAGTTCCGTAAATACGGTCGTTTGAAATTTCGTTTTCTCGATAAATTCGGAACTACGGATTCGATCGAGATGAAATTTTGTATTTTAATCGAGAATAATGTATTGAAGCAATATTTTGTCCAGATCGCATAACCAGAACCATAGAAACCATAGAATATTGTAACTTTTGCACGGAGAGGCCTAGGAACTTGAAATTTTCAGGGTGGGTTTGGATCGCGAATATGAAGTCGGGAGTTTCGCCTAAGTTTAAAATTTTATTTGAGAGCTGTCAAAAATTCCTTCAATTGATTTCCAAAACTGGAAAATGCGAATCTACCTACAAGGTGGATGTACGAGCGCTCAAAAGCTCCTGCCTTCACGGCAGTGCTTTTCGTAATTTTTCACCTGAAATTGCAAGCGCCGATAAAATCGCGATATTGAACCTATTGCCACAAAAGTGGCGGGGGAAGTATGAAACGCAGTACGAACTCTTCATTACATGGTGTAATTCAAGGAAAGTGAGAGTGTACACTGAAAACGTAATGATGCCTTACTTTAGTGAAAAAGCCAAAACTATGAACTCTCGAACTCTGCTGTGATAAAAAATTGTAAAAATGCTACTTTTAATTTTCATTCATCAAATTGAATTAATCCTTGGAAATATGTGAACTGTTCGATTGTAGAAAAAATCTGGTGTGTAATTCGAGCGCGAATTCATTGTCGATTTCAAGAGATTGCCGCGCACCTTCGTCGCGCGGCAACTATTTCTTTCAATCGGAAATAAATCATTTTGCGATCTTAATACACAAATAGCTATTTCTGCTCTCCTGAAAAGTTGCAAACAAACACATAACGTTATTCTCGCCACCGATTCAATTTATATGCATTATGATCATAGAACTTTAAACTTTCACATTCATTCTGTTTATAGGCCAAGAAGATTATGACAGACTTCGACCATTGAGTTATCCTCAAACTGATGTGTTTCTTGTATGCTTCTCAGTTGTAAGTCCATCTTCTTTTGAAAATGTCAAGGAGAAGGTAACATAACCTAGTTTCTCTCACATACATAAATATATTAATTTTCATTTTATTATACAGTGGGTTCCAGAAATCACTCATCACTGTCAGAAAACTCCATTTCTTTTAGTTGGTACACAAGTGGATTTGAGAGATGATGGTGCCACTATTGAAAAATTGGCAAAAAATAAACAGAAACCCATTTCTGTAGAACAAGGTGAAAAACTAGCTAAAGAACTTAAAGCAGTGAAATATGTTGAATGCTCAGCTTTGACTCAAAAAGGTTGGTTGAAAACTACTAATATTGTAACATAATATGTTGGAAAATGAATATGAGTAAATGTAGGACATGAAATGAAACTAGTTTCAAAAATAAATTTCATATTTCAATTAGGGGGAAAAATATTTAAATGGGAAATCAAATATTATCCTCACTTATTTAAAACAAATTTAGCCAGCAGCCGAAAACGTCCTACAGTTTAAAAATCTGGCAAACTTTCGATGCGTATACGATATAAATAATTGATTTACTCAATAATGCATAATTGGTTTGAAGTAGAAATAGTTACTTGAATTCAAAAATATCATAAATTCTGCTAGAGATTAATGGTGAAAACAGTCTTTGAAGTTAGATTGGATTATAGGATGAAAGCTAAGCCATATATCCATCCACTTGAATTTAGTGGAAGTTATAATCGAGTCCAATGAAGTTTTTAATGTTACACTGATCAATATGTTCCGTTTTGATTTTATTCAATTCTGATATTGAATCATCCTCGGAAATTTCTTTAGAAATAACTCATAATTATCTTGATTTTATTGTATGTGGTCTAGTTTTTAGAAAGTTATTTGGGCCATTTCCATCTATGGAATTTCCATCATCTATGGAATTTCCATTGCTTCAGTCTGACTACTTGGACCGTCTTCTGGGTATCTGTGACAAGAGCAAAATCAAAGACAGCTTAGAAATTTCGCTTTCATAATTAGTCTGTTGTCGACTTTACCACTTGGTGCCTACAAAAATGCGCTATTAGGGGGTGGGTCAAATTCAAGCACCTTCTGTTGTGTCATTTTAATATGAACCAGGCGAGACAAGGATAGACGAATTATTCAACCTACATATTTCTCTGTATTGGTTTATACTGGTCTGGAAAATTACGTTGAACGTATAGGATATTCAATGCATAAGAAAGAGAAACCTGACCTTTCAGTCGAACAATGCAAGAATGGAAATAAATTCGTTTTATGATAATGAATAATCTAGCAGTGTACTAGAACAACATGCTCTTTCTCTCTCAAAGGCGGTGGTGGGGCTAGAGTCTAGAGTCATTATACTGATTATACTATCATAAACTACATTTAGTTACACTTCTGCTTCTAGTGGTGTACGGTCATAACGCTTGAAAATAAAATTGACTCTTCGTAAATAGAAATGTATACTGAGGAAAAAATTCAAAAATCATAAATTGGTATTTTGGTGATCACTCAATTGAAGCAACAATAAATTTATTTATTGTTGCATTTGAAGATCGGCCAGTACAATTATTCCCAAAAATATTGAAAAGTTTGAGAAATGTGGGTTTGTGGGAAAATGCAAGAATTGTAACTCTGCTGAACCACCAAAATTAGTGAAAATCGTCAGAATAGAGAGGTAGATGTTTGTGCTGCTGTTAAAACCAGTGCACCTTGTTCGAGTACACAAATTGCTGAACAAGTTGATATGAGTTATTGAACTGTTAGGAATATTTTGAGTAGTTTGTTATAAAGTTCAGACTAGGCAAGAAAATTTTCCTGTGGACAAAATAAAACGGATGGAATTTTGTGAAACGATGATGGAAGAAGAAAATGAAAATAGTTTATTTTTAAACCATATCTCATTCACTGAAGGGTCATCGTTTTCCTTGAACCGAAAACATAACCCATCAACTTGTTTGGATAAGGAATCTGGTGAATTACATGATAAGGCTGTTCTTTATCGATGGTAACATCAACGCTGCCAAATATCTGGAGCTGTTAGTGCCGTTTCACATGAGGCGTAGAACGCGCCCTACGCCCTACGCTGACGTCCTACGTCGGGTTTGTTTTCACATGAAGCAGTAACGCAATGACCACGTCGCAGTACACATCGGGCGCTGTTGCCATTGCTGCATATTGCATAATTGAAAAGAAATGTGCACAAAAAAAAAATTACGAAAAGCACTGCCGTGAAGGCAGGAGCTTTTGAGCGCTCGTACATGCACCTTGTAAGTAGATTCGCATTTTCCAGTTTCAGAAATCAATTGAAGGAATTTTCGACAGCTGTCAAAAAAATTCTGAAACTTAGGCGAAAATCCCGACTTCATGTCAGTGCTTCAGCTGACCAACTATTTTCGATAATTCGCTAGAATTTTCTACCGTATCTATGGTCTTGGTGATGCGATCTGGACAAAATTTCGCACGTGATTTGAATACATTATTCCTCAGCTAGGTGCAAAATTTCGTTCCAATCCAATAGGTAGTTTCGAAACTATCAGGACAAAAATATTTCGAAAGGGCATATTTACGGAACCCCTAGTCTAATTTTGCTCATTGATGAACGTGACCGTGAAATTCGCGATCCAAACCCACCCTGAAAATTTCAAGTTCCTAGGCCTTTCCCTTCGGAAGTTATAATTTTCTATGGTTTCTATGGTTCTGGTCATGCGATCTAGAGAAATGTAGCTTGAATATATCATTCTCCATTAGTATACAGAATTTCGTCACGATCGAATCTGTGGTTTGGAAATTATCAAGAAAACTAAATTTCAAACGACCATATTTACGGAACCCCTGATAAAATTTTGCTCATAGATGAAAGTGATCACGACAATCGAGATCCACACCTATCCTGAAAATTTCAAGTCCCTAGGCGTTTCCGTTCAAAAGTTACAATTTTCTATGGTTTCTATGGTTCTGGTGATGCGAGCTGAACAAAATTTTGCATGTAGCTTGAACACCTCATTTTCCATTAGAGTGAAAAATTTCATCTCGATCGAATCTGTAGTTTCAAAGTAATCAGAAAAACAAAATTTCGAGCGACCATATTTACGGAACCCCTCGGCGAATTCTGCCCAATAACGAACTTAACCGCGGCATTCGAGATTCGAACCTACCCTGAAAATTTTAAGTTTCTAGGACATTCCGTTCGAGAGTTATCGTGTATACGGACGGACGGACAGACTCGAATTTTCCGACGGATTCGTCATCAGTGAGTCGAACATAGTCGATTGAGACCATTTTCGGCTCAAAATTCGAAAAATACAGACATCGTGACGAAATGATATAGCCCTCGTGTAAGTTGTACGAGCGCTCAAAAACGACTTTGGGTACATTCAATTTTGGAACAACGGCTATTAAAAGGTGCATTTGTAACCCTGTATTCCCACCTGAGAGAACACCCAAGAAAAATTTTCAATTATTTTCGTATGTCCTTGGTAACATTTGATGAATTACATGCAAAACTGGAACATAGTTTGATGCATATGGAAAGAAAGTTCTTTGGAATTGGAAGAACGTGCAAATTTTCCCAATTGCATCGCTGCTGTTGATGGAAAGCACATGAGAATCATCAAGCCAATAAAAAGCGGATCACTGTTTTACAATTATCCACATTTCTTCTCCATTCTCTTATTGGCAGTTTGTTTATTAATAGTTCTGTATCAATTGAATCCATATTGCGACTTTCGAGCAGATGCATACTGTTCCAACCGTCTGAATAAAACTGGCAACCAGTATCTATTCCCTAAGCCTACGCGCGGCGTAGTATGTGAATAGTAGATATCCTCACCGTGCCCTTACGCCCGACGTAGGACGCCAGACGCAAGGGCCGAGCGCGATCCCAGGCGCTTAATTTCACGCGCGCTGTAACGTCGCTGCAACGCGCTCGCATGTGAAACATCCCATTTAACTCAATGCCATTCGATCTTCCAGCGTAGGACGTAGGGCGCCTCATGTGAAACGGCACTTGCAGAACCAAATTATCCCGACAACTCCTCCTTAATTTCGATGATTTTGGATTCAAGAAGATGGTTGTCCAAGTCACAACGCACGAGCAGTCATTCATTATCGATCAAATGGACCCCAAGATCACCAGATTTTTACCAATTATTTTTTTCTTTGGGGCCCCTCAAAAATTCTGTCTATGGACATGAGATCCATAAAGCTACAAATCTTATTGAATTAAGGTTTAAAATAATCCAACTTTGTGCCAAAATATCCACTATGCCTAATCTATTCAGAGATATGAGATTATGTCTTTATAATAGACAGGCTATTGTTTGCCACAAGGTGAATTATTTGAACACTTGATTCAAATTTGTGAGCTTTTGACTTGCGTTGAGTTTTTTTAGGATTCGTTTTCATTTTCCCTCAGATTTTTTTTTATTTTCGTAGAATTTATTTTATTTTCAAACCAGTTATGAAGTGATGATTTGCAGAGAGGGAATTATTTGTTTCATTCAATGTCGTAAATAAATTCCTCAAATGCAATTATAGGGCATGTCGCATCGTATGAAATTCTGAATAGTTGTTTGAACATGCTACTCAATCGTCAGACCACTAAGATCTAACCCTAATGGTGAATGAGTCATGCATGACATTTTGAATATTTTTTAATATATTGTCGGAGTGGCTTCGAAGCCCCTGTGGGGCTTTTTTTTCTCGAGGTCAACGAAAAAATTTCAAAGTTTTTTTTTCTTGAAATGTCGAGATGATGAGAGGAATCAAGACGATTTGGAAATAATAAACCTTTTTTTTAGATTTACTTCGTTTTTATTAGCTACCAATTAAGTTTTCGGTGTCTTTTTATCAAAGTTCACCATAAATTAATTTTCTCTGTTATTCATGGATCTAAAACCACTATTTTTTGCAGGTTTGAAAAACGTTTTTGATGAGGCTATTCTAGCTGCATTAGAACCACCAGAGCCAGTCAAACGTAAAAAATGTGTCATCTTATAGGCCATTTACTGATTTGAGAATATTGAAGACTTTATTTACAAAAACAATTAGGATTTATTTATTTCCGAAATTTTACTTGACCCAATTGGAAAATTCCTTCAAGTATCTTAATTCGCACTCCTTCAGCCTTTATTTGCATGAGAAACAAGGTCATACTTTGTAATTACGCATTTTAAGCTCAAATTTATTTATTTTTTAGAAGATTCTTTGAAGAGGTAAACTTGTATTTTCGATAATATTTTATACTTGAAAGCTTTATGAATAGAAAAAAATATAAGTCGCAATTAGTTGACCATACAAATTCATCTTTGTCTCTTATGTGCTTATAAAAATTATGAAGTTCGAATCCTGTTTACCAGTTAATACTACAAAACCCTATTAATTTAGGTTTGAAAGCAATTTCCATTAGAGAGTGGAATTATTCTTCAAATTGTTTTATGTGTAATTCAGAAAGGAGAGTCTAGTGTGGGTGGTTTTTGTTAGACAAATGAAGGGTGCTATGAACTTTGAATGATTAAACATACATATTTAAAACAATTTATTGATAAAGCTACTCCAAAAAGTCACGATTTTTTTAATGTTTGAACTTCTACTGGATGAATTTTTAAGTAGTATAGTTAAACCCTGATATATCAACTTTAAATATAATAATCAAGTTTGAGGTGATTTTTCAAGAACTAAACCACTAAAATTGTACATAAATGGGATGATTGAAAGAGGGCGAGTGAGAAAATCACTTTTGCATTTATTTCCTGTTTTGTGTGAAACTAGGCACATACAATTTTATTTTTCTGAAGTATGATAGCAAAGAATGTATGAATATTAGATATAAGAATTTATGTATGATTTATTTAATATAAGAATTTCTATCTACAACGCACTTGTTTGAATTCACCCGCATAACACTGCTTTAGGTTTTATCGAACTCAGTGTGAAGCGAGCCTTAAACGATCAATATTATTGAAGCAATATCGATATCAATTGAAAGTGTAAGGAGGATATTGAGGACTACCGTTTTTTCGACATAACATTATATTGCGTCAATAATATGGACCGTGTAAGGATCGCTTAACAGTTAATGTAATTTTATAAAATCGACACTTCAAGATATATAGAATATTTCAAATTTTTCAACAAAAATGTCATTAAAAATTATAGAAAGCACTGGCGTGTAGTCAGGAAGGAGCTTTTGAGCGCTCGTTCATCAACCTTCTATAGCTTGAATATATCATTCTTCATCAAAATACAAAATTTTGTCACGATCGTATCCGTAGTTTTGAAACGATCAAGAAAACTAAATTTAAAACGACCATATTTACGGAACTCCTGGTCGAATTTTGCCCAATAACGAACTTAACCGCGGCATTCGAGATTCGAACCTAACCTGAAAATTTCAAGTTTCTAGGTCGTTCCGTTCGAGAGTTATAGGGTATACGGACGGAAAGACTTGAATTTTTCGACGGATTTATCATCAGTATATCATCACTGTAATCAGTGAGTCGAACCTTGTCGATTAAGACTTTTTTCTGCTCAAAATTCGAAAAATACAGGCATCGTGAGTTTGAATATATTATTCTTCATCTATGAGCAAAATTTGATTCCAATCCAATCAAGTGAGTAAGCTTGTTGATAGCAAGTTTTCTGTTGTGGAGTCGCGAATTGATTTGCCTGGCATAGACAATCTTTTCTTGGAAGTGGTCAGCCCCGATTTTACCTTTTATTCGGGCTGTGTTTACCGCCCACGCCCATCGGCATCTGATGATCTCCTCTTCGAACATCTCAGACAAGTATCTCTGTCAAAAACAAACGTACTGATAACTGGAGACTTCAATTTCCCTGAAATATCCTGGTCCGATCCTGACGCTTTGCCCCCAGGTTCCGTTGGCTCCAGGTTCATATCTGCTTTGGAAAGTTCTGGACTTGTTCAACTGATGGACCAACCTACAAGATATTGCTCGACGCAGAACCCTTCCATTCTGGATCTCATGCTGACTAATGACCCGGATCTTGTGAGTAATGTCGTTCTGACGTCTCCTCTGGGTAAATCAGACCATTCTGTTATCACTGCCACTCTCCAGTTTGTTTCAAAGCAGTCTACCAATGTAACCCAGAAAACCGTGAGCTCAATTGACTACAGTTCCCTCAGAACTCATCTGGCCGACCTAAATTGGGACGAAATAATGCGGGGCGACGATGTTGATATGGTTTGGAATAATTTCTACACAGTTTTAACCGATGCTGTTACACAGCATACATCCACTAAATCCATTAAATTCAGACCAGCCAAGCCCTGGCTCTCTGAGAGCATCTTATCGATGATGAGACGCAAAAAAAGCCTTTGGCAGCGCTACCTTCGAAACAGGAGTGTATTGAATTTCGCCACACACAGAGAGTTCTCCAACCGGCTTAAGTCGACGATCGACAGGGCGAGATCTATCTACGAACAAAGGCTGGCCACATCTGGTAACAAGAGGAAATTCTACAAGCATGTTCGTTCATTCTTCAGCTCCAGCATATCTAGGCCTGTCGTTAGGGGTCTCTGTGGGAACGTGTGCAGGGATGATACAGAGGTTGCTAATACTTTCGCTACAACTTTTGCAGAGTCACACACAATCGAATCTGATGGCCCTCTTCCTCGTGTCCCCTCTCCACGTTGCTCCGCGTCTTTGGAAGAACTACAATTCGACTCAGAGGATGTCGGGAAGATCTTGCTCTCACTGGACCCATCTTCGGCTCCTGGTCCCGACAACATCACGACGAAGCTGCTGAAGACCACTGCGAACGAAATATGTCAACCGCTAACAACATTATTCAAGCTATCGTTCAACTCAGCTAGGCTACCGTCGTCATGGCTGTCAGCAAAGGTTACACCTGTGTTCAAAAAGGGGGACAAATTATCTTCATCTAACTACAGGCCGATAAGCTTGCTTTCCATAGTATCTAAGGTGGCGGAGAAACTCGTGGCGAAGCGGGTGCTTGACTTTATGATCGCTAATGGTGTAATTCCGGATGGTCTACACGGTTTTGTGCCTGGTCGGTCGGTTATTACATGCCTTCTCGAGTGCGTTGATACCTGGACACGGTTTGTGGACGCTGGTGATGCTATCGATGTACTCTATTTAGACTTTGCACGCGCGTTCGATAGGGTGCCATTCAGGAAACTTCTCCACAAGCTGGAACACTTCGGGATCCGCGGTCGGGTTCTTGAGTGGATCCGAAGTTTTCTGCATGGTCGATCTTTTTCTGTCAGAGTCGGTGAATCGCTCTCGTCGAAGGTGCCTGTTTTTAGTGGAGTTCCTCAGGGGTCAGTGCTTGGGCCCATACTCTTCACTCTGTATGTTGCCGATATTCCTAGTACCATTAGATCCAATTATGGTGCATATGCTGACGATATCAAATTATATGGAAGTGCATTCACTCAGTCGAGGCAGCTGCAGCAGGATCTCGACAATATCGTCGTCTGGTCGGAGATCTGGCAGCTACCATTGAACGTTGACAAGTGTAAGGTGTTACACATTGGGAGGAATAACCCCATGGTTGCCTATTTTATTCGTGGTCAGGCACTGGCTCCCACTGATTGTCATAATGACCTTGGAGTATTAGTTACGAGTGATTTATCGTGGTCTCGTCACGTGGATGCCGTTGTGGCCAGGGCTAGTCGCATGAACTTCATAGTGCGGAAGGCTTTTCCCAAGTGTTCGCCTGAAACATGCAAATTGGTGTTCACCACGTATGTCCGTCCAATGTTGGAATTCGCCGGTCCTGTATGGTGCCCGGTCCTGGTGAGGGATAGAGAGCGCCTGGAGTCCGTCCAGCGCAATTTCACAAGGATACCCTATGGTCTTTCTCCATTGCGTCCCTCTTACGGGGAGAAGCTGCTGATGCCTGGTTTGACATCTTTTATACATCGTCGCACCAGGGGAGATTTGATTTTCGTTTACCGAATTCTGCATGGCTTACTGGGCTGCGACCTGAGTAGTTTATTTCAACTCTCCAGCTCCAATCTACGCGGTCATGCCTTCAAGCTTTACCGCGAGAACTTCCGCTCGACCCCTAGGGAGCACTTCCTGAGCAATAGAGTTTTTCATCTATGGAATTCACTGCCCAATAACATCGTGTGTGCCACGTCGGTGAACTCTTTCAAGAACCTGCTGGATGTATTTTTTGCTTCTAGTTGATTTTCATTCGGACTTTTTCTTATTTTGTTCAGTTATTTTTTCGGGACTTTACTTGGTATCCATTTTTATTTCATACATTTTGTTACATACTTTCAAATTTGTAAATGAGGGTCATAGGTGTTTACCCTCCCCTCTTCTCATTTGTATAATAATAATAATAATAATCAGCAGTTTCGAAATGATCAGAAATAAAATATTTTGAACGGCCATATTTACGGAACCCCTGGTCTCATTGATAAACGTGACCGCGACGTTAGAGATCCAAACTTAAGGTGCCTATACACGCACCGGCGGCCTGCAGTCCCAGCACTGTCGATTTGAACTGACGATCCAAACCTGTTGCGCACTACACACCATATAATTAAATCATAAGATCTGATCTGAAAATCGAAAACTGATAGTCCGCGGACTGCAGTCCATTCTGAATTTCACTATATACGGTCAGTTCAGATCTACAGTTTCCCAAGTGGAGACATGTCTTTTGAACGTAAACGGATATCGACTGCTGCAATGATTCTGTTATTAATTGAAAATGAAAAATCAAAAGAGAGATTATGGACCAAAGAATGGCTGTTGAAACGTAATAATTTCAATTCTTTTCGAAAGGCACTGCTTATATTATTTATTTTTTTCTTCACAGTATCCACTGTTGCATTTGGTTCAACAGTTTTGTAGAAATTCAAAAGTTTTTCATAGGCTCTATTCTTTTCTCGCCTATTTGAATGACCACGGCTCTCCACTTTCCATAGGCATGGCATATTTTAAGTTCAATAAATTCGGTTATGAACTCGGTTCCGCTGGGCGGATCGCTCATTTTGGCTCAGAAATATCTAACCCTTCGGAAGATCTGAACTTTCGATCTGATCGTCAGGAATCGCTCTACACACGGTAGTTTCACAAGCGACCTGGCGGAACCGCAGGCTTCGACCTGTCGATTGCCTGTGCGTGTGTAGTGAAATCAAAACTGAAGATCTACGTATCTGCAGTCCTGGACTGCAGTTCGCCGGTGCGCGTATAGGCACTTTTACACTGAAAATTTCAAGTCCCTAGGCCTTTATTCCGTTCGAAAGATATAATTTTCTATGGTTTTGGTCATGCGATCTGGACAAAATTCTGCATGTCATTTTCCATTTGAGTACAAAATTTCGAACGGCCATATTTACTGAACCCCTGGTCGAATTTTGCCCAATAACGAACTCAACCGCGGCATTCGAGATTCGAACCTACCCTGAAACTTTCAAGTTTCTAGGTCGTTCCGTTCGAGAGTAATCGTGTTTACGGAGGGACAGACAGACTCGAATTTTTCGACGGATTCGTCAACAGTGAATCGAATCTTGTCGATTGAGACCATTTTCGGCCCTCGGGTAAGTAGAACGAGCGCTCAAAAATGATGTTATATGAATATATGTTGAAAATAGTATTGTATTGAGTCAAAAAATAGTTCAATTAAAGGACATCAGGGCTTTGGAATAATTGGATGTCTCTACTCGGGAATCAACGGAAATCAAATAACTCACTGCAATATACAGATCCCCACAACAGTGTGCGACCAACCTGAATAATTATTTACAGAATATCGAAAATTTTAGTAGGCTATATTTGTTGGCGACATAAATATTGATTTACTTAGTGGGGATAACTTCTCTGAGGAATATAAGAATATTTTGTTCACATTCAGATTCGTTTCTTAATAAACACATGCACCCGTCTAGAAAGTGCTACTTGTCTGGATCACTTCTTTGTGAGAGAAATGAATCCTGATTCCTGAATGTAGCAAGGGCGGTCCTACGGGGGGGGGGGTAACGGGGGTAATTCACCCCCCCCCCCCCCAGAGCACTGAAAAATTTTATTCAGGAAAAGAAGACCAACAAGAAAATAATATAATAATGAAATAAAATTGACAGAAAAAAAAATTGAAACAGAAAAATCAGTAAAATAAATGAAAAATTCATTCGTCAGTCGTACGTTTTATTTTTGAAGATCATATTGCATAAAATGTATAAGTGGTAAGTCTGTTGTTTGATAAGATTGATACCTAACATGCTCATGTTTGCCAAGATTTTTTTTGGGGGGGTAATCGATGAAAAAAATCGTATACATCAAGCCTTGGCGATAATTCTGAAACTTTATATTTTGGAAGTCTTGGGGGGTAATTAATTAACCCAGTACCCCTCCATATCTACGCCCTTGTGTTGTGGTATCTTTTCAGCCTGAAGAAGAGAACATTTGTTTTGCCTAACGATTTTCCGATTGAGGTGTTGGATTCGTAAGAACGTGGCAATTAGAATTGGAAAGTTAGTGAAAAATTTTATAGAATATAGGTCTTGTTCATAAAAAAAAATTCGAAAAGCACTGCCGTGAAGTCAAGAGCTTTTGAGCGCTCTTTCATCCACATTTTAGGGAGATTCTTATTTTCCAGATTCAGAAACCGATTGAAAATTTTTTTAACACCTGTTAAAAAAAATTAAAAATGAGCAGAACTCCAGAATTCACGTCAGTGCTTTAGGTTTCCAATTTTTTTTTCGATTATGCGCTAGAATTTATACGGTATCTATTATGGTTTTGGTAATGCGATCTGGACAAAATTTCGCATGTAGTTTGAGTACATTATTGTCAATGTGCAAAATTTCATTCCAATCCATTCAGTATCAGAAAACGAATTTTTTGAATGGCCATATTTACGGAACCCCTAGTTCAATTTTGCTCCTTGATAAGCATGACCGCGACATTCGCCAAACCTGAAAATTTCGAGTCCCTAGGCATTTCCATTCGAAAGTTATGATTTTCTATGGTTTCTATCAGTGGCGGCTCGTCGGGTGAGGCAACTGAGGCGGCGCCTCACCTATTATTTCATAATTTTCCTCAGTCTCAGAGAAATTATAAAAGAATAGAGAGCAATCACCAGAAAATTAAAAATATTCATCAAAACAAATCAAAATCAACAATACTTTTATTCGCGCCAATTCTCCACGGCCTCGTGAGTACCCAGAGGCGGCAATCTATTCGCCTCTGTCCAGAGCTAATTCGAAGGGGACGAAGATATCCGAACGACAACGAACGTCCCTAGGACGTTCGCTATATTTCGGAGCCACGAGGCGACGAAGTTTTCGCCTCTCGGTATTTTCCGTAATATTTCGTGATGCCGGGAAGATACGATGTCCAAAGTCGCTGGTCCCAATCACCCGATTTATTTATGATGTTATGAAACTTCTGGTCCACCTGCAACTTCGTTTGCTCATGCTCCTTTGAGTAATAGTTTTTCCGAACGGATTACTATTAGGGACCTTTACACTTACGCTCCAGTCACGCGCGACAGTCGCGCGCGAAAATCGCGTGTTATTTTTGCGCGCGACTGGAGCGTGTAAAAAATTGCGTTCACACTACGCCGTCGCGCGTGAATTTGATCGAGCCGTTCCAGTCGCGCGCGACTGGAGCGTGTGAAAAATTGCGTTCACACTACGCCGTCGCGCGCGAATTTGATCGAGCCGTTCCAGTCGCGCGCGACTGGAGCGTTAGTGTAAAGGTCCCTAATAGGGACCTTGAATAACCTGATTTAACTTTCGTTGTGGTTTAATTGAGTGTGTTCGTGTAACCTGGTATGAATCCAGTGCACGATTTAATAATGACGTCATCAGCGAGAATAATGGTCAATTTTTTGGGGACATTATTGACAAATGCGCTTTGAAGATAAACGGATTAATTTGATTCATTAAAAGTGAACCTATAGCGCATTTGCCAAATTATAATTTTTCGTATTTTCTTTCCTAGAATAAATCCGATAATGCAAATTCTACTCCACAGAGTATCCCTCTAAGTATTTTCTCATGAACAAACCATCGTTGAAATTGCTGACCAATAATGTTTAGCCAAACACTATACATTTATTTTATATCTATATATATATATCATTTTTTTTTTATATAATCGCCTCACCAGCTGAAGAGGTCACGAGCCGCCACTGGTTTCTATGGTTCTGGTCATGCGATCTGGTCAAAATGTAGCTCAAATATATCATTCTCCATTAAAATACAAAATTTCGACACGATCAAATCCGTAGTTTTGAAATTATCAAGAAAACTAAATTTCAAACGACCATATTCACGGAACCCCTAGTCTTATTCTGCTCATTGATGAACGTGACCGCGTAATTAGAGATCCACACCTTTTCTGAAAATTTCAAGTCCCTAGGCCTTTCCGTTCGATAGTTATAATTTTCTATGGTTTCTATAGTTCTGGTCATGCGATCTGGAAAAATTGTAGCTTGAATATATCATTCTCCATTGAAATACAAAATGTCGTCACCATCGAATCCATATTTTTGAAATGATCAAGAAAACTAAATTTCAAACGACCATGACGAAATGATCCCTCGTGTAAGTAGAACGAGCGCTCGAAAATTAACAACAATAAAAAGAACAGCAAAATATTAGTATAAAGTAGTTTACACGGTCAAAATATTCCCGCCGGGGGGGTGGGGGTGGTGTGCACTTTCCCGGAAAAAAAAAATTGTTCATTCAATTACCCCCCCAGAAATTCAGCCTAGGACCGCCCTTGGAATGTAGAGAACATATCGATACCTTTTTGCCAAATTATCATAAGCCTCAACGTAGTACGTTGAGGCTTACGATAATTTGGCAAAAAGGTATCGATATAGTTGATGCATTTGTTTTGAGATACTTGGTGACTTAATCATTTCCTATAATGATGTGAATAAATAAAACACTTGATTCACAAAAAAAAAATGTAAAAAATGCCAAGTAGGAAGTACATCAAATATGTAGGACGGGAAAAAGAACTTGGGAAAAATTGTATAATGAAAAAAACACAAACTTGCTAACAGAATTATTTTTTGAAAAATTAATTAATTAAAAAATACTACAATAATGTTGGTAAAACATATGTGGATAAAATAGTATGCCTATCTCGAACCAACAGAACCTGCCGAAAGAAAAACCATTGAAGGTAGTTTAAAATCGCGAAAATCAGCAGGGATTGATGGATCCGGGTTGAAAATTTAAAAGAAGCGAGAAAAGAGATAGCACAACAATATCGTGGATCCATATTTCCAGAGTGGATGTTTTCCCGATGTTCTGAAAGTAGGCATCATTAAACCGCTTTATAAAAATACTGCCGTAAAGTCAGGAGCTTTGGAGCGCTCGTTAATCTACCTTGTAGGCAAAATTTCATTCCAATCTAATAGTATTTAATTGGATTGGAATATATTTTGAACGGCCATATTTGCGGAACCCCTAGTCTAATTTTGCTCATTGATAAACGTGACCGCGACATTTGAGATCAAAACTTACGCTGAAAATTTCAAGTCCCTAGGTCTTTCAGTTCGAATGTTATAATTTAAATAATTAAAATTATCGGCTAAAAATTCGAAAAATACAGACATCGTGACGAAATGATATTATAGCCCTCGTGAAGTAGAACGAGCGCTCAAAAATGGAGACAGATCGCATATTATAAACAACAGGCCCAACTCGCTTATATCAAATCTACAGGGTGTTTCATGAGTGGTTGGCCATATACTAGTGCTGAATGCAGGTCATCCAGGCCTTCCAGAAAAGTTGCTTGTTTTGTATCCTAAGGCTATTAGTTTGGGAGATACAGGGTGATTTATGGATTTCGGCCTGAATTTAAGACAGCCATAACTTTGGAATTTGAGCTCCGATTTTGATGAAATTTTATGGGTTTGTTCACTTCAGAACGCTCTTTCGAATAGAATCTTCATTTTCCACATCACTCAGAGAAATCGAATTCAGGAATGAAAATTGAAAAATTTTACTATATAAACTAATAAGCAAGTTAACAGAACAATTCATGTATCACAGATACCAACGAATCCATCATTTGCAGTCGTAGACTGGTTTCGATCCAAATCAGATCTCATCAGTACGATTAGCAAAATGATAAATTCGATGTGAGAAACAGAAAACCTTAAAACATAAGGCAACGTGGTTCTGAGAAAATTTGCCAAATCACGCCACCTGTGCGTTTCAAGAGCAACTGTCTCAAATATCTGTAGGTTATAAACTGCTTTATCGGCTCTCCAACAACAAAATACACATGTATGACGCGCCGTTAACATTACGAGCGTAGATAGTCACACATGGAATTTAAGGATTCAAGCTTCAACCTTATTCGTCTGAATAACTGACTAGAAGAATAATATACGGCTGTTTATCTGGATTTATCGAATTCAAGAATGGAAAATTATACTAGATAAACTAATAAGCAAACCAACCAAAAAATTCATGTATCCCAGATACCAACGAGTCCATCATTTGCAGTCGTAGACCGGTTTCGATCCATATCAGATCTCATCAGCACGATTAGCAAAATGACAAATTCGATGTGAGAAACAGAAAACCTTGAAACATAAGGCAACGTGGTCCTGAGAAAATTTCCCAATTTTCCCTGTGTCATATGAAGTTTCTCAAAAAACTTGAAAAGTATGAATTTCGGGTACCAATATATTAACTAATCAAAAGTTATTCAATCAGCAGCCAAAAACCTGTTGAAATTGTTGGATATAGAAGTTCCAGAGGAATTGATACTTACGGAGTGCCGCAAAGCACGGCCCTCGGACCACTTTAGTTTCTTTTATAAATGAATAGCCTCCTGAAAGTGAAAAGCACTGGAAACATAATACCTACATTTTGCTGATGACACTCCAGTTCGATATCATGCTTGCCCATGCACAGAGCTCGCACAAAAAGTGAAGACTGATTTTCTTCAGCTGTAAAATGTTTTTATTACAATCAGTTAACACTGAATATCGAAAAAACTAAATATTTACCATTCGCTTCTTACATCATTGGACTTAATGCAATAGGGCCTATAAAAATCAACGAATATACTGAAATACCGGAAGCAACACACATAAAAGATCTTGGAACAAAAATTTACCAATATTTGAGATGGGATGAACATTTAAAAGTCCTGACATGAAAATTAAGAGGTTTACACTTCAAAATTAAATATCTAAAAAATCATATGAAAAGTATTACACATCTTAATATCGCACCCGTCGTAGAATAAGGGTACAACTCAAAAATTGATTTTGTTGGGAAATCGTATTTGAAGTTTTGGTTTACCGAAGTTTTTGTTCTATATATTTGTGTACTTACTCAACTTAACACGCTGAACATTCTTAATTACTGCAGCAATCCATTTGAACATTATAACCCTAGCACCCAATATTCAATTAATGCATCTTTCTCCCTGTCGTGGTGGAATTTCTTCCGTTTTTCCAAAAAATTTGAAATGTCACCTTTCTTCACGAATAGTTTTTAATGTGGCAGAGAGGCCAACTAGAGTTATTCCGATATTTCACGTACGAAAAGGGTTAATCCCTGAGTTCAATACCGTTACTAACTCAAAATGGACCTTTCTTGAATTGTCTCCTTATTCTACGACGGGTGGGATATATGCTTTATTATCTTCTGGTACAGTCACAACTCTGTTATGGAATTCTCGGGTGGGGAGGTGTTTACGATCATCATTTGCAAAATCTTGTGGATGTTTAAGAAAGGTTATTGAAAAGAACTCATGGAAAACACTTACCTTTTCAAGTGATGAATTATTCAATTTAGAATATTCAAATGTATTTTTCAAGGTAAAATTTCCATTAAAGAATTGAATATCAGTATTGTACAAGAAATAGTGTTTGTGTTAGATTAATTATGAAGTTCGAGCGATCGCAAAATACCATAAGCTTGGGCGTAAATAAGTCAACATTGGTGGCTTCACATCATAACGCAATGAGACGACATATGAATTCATTCTTAGTTTAACGGTTGATTCGTACTTCGTAGAAATTGTGCTCGACTTTTTGCTGAATACTTTATTAACTTTTCGCAACGCATTCCTTTATTGATACAGTAGAACCTCAATTATCCGAACCCTCAATTATCCGAACGCTGATCAGTTTATCCGAACATTCAATTATCCGACCAATAGCATTTCGCCAGTTGAAAATATTAGACTATTTTGTGGAAAAAGATTAAAATATTTAATGTACATACCGTTTTTCACTGTCGTTTTCACTGGCGACTATTTGAATGTTTATTTATATATTTAAAATTTTAATGAACTCACCGGTTCTTATAATGATCTTTGTTTGATCTTATCTCAAAAATCCGACATTTTGATTATCCGAACTTTTGATTATCCGAAATAGTCCCGTTCCCAATTAGTTCGGATAATTGAGGTTCTACTGTATTCCGCTTTAGAAACAACCGTATTATTAATCGCTAGGGTATTTTTGCCTACGCATTTTGTTAGTGATTTTTCTTCAACGCTTTTGAAACCAGAAAGTTGGAGCTGATATCCTTCACCAAGGGCCCTGCGAAGAGCTGGGATTTGGAGCAGAGACGCTTTGTTTTCCAAGCTGACATCCCATTTGGTAAGTCATCTCTGTTGAATTTTAGATTATTATTTCTTTCGTTATAATATATATTTGGCGGTCGCTCTAACTTCATACGCAAAATAAATACAGTCCTCTTTTCTCTACAAAATTAATGAGTTATCGGGCGTAGCATTGATCCTTCAGGCCTGATCTTGATTTATGCATAATTTTGATTTATTAATTTGGTTTCATTTTCTATTGATCGCCGTCATAAACATTTTTTGCGCATTGATTTTATAGTTTTTATAATAACTCCCCATCTGGTGACTAGCAACGCTCAAGAAAAAAAACCTTGTATAAGTGAATCTGCTTCACTTTTGGATTTGGCCAATAAAGCAAAAACAGATTATAATCTCAGAACCTCGTTTAGAATTCATTTGAGCGAGATAAATGATGTCCAGGAAGAATTTAATAAACAATATCAAACTGTAACTGCAATTTTGTTATAAGGTGAAGATGCTGATCTCGCTTCGGATGAAACAATCAAACGTGAATTTCAAAATGATTATTTTTCTGTCAAAAAAAAAGTTATTCTCAATTATTTGATTCAAATGAAGAGTCTTTGAATGTGACGACGAAATCTGTTTTGACTCGCAGGCAGATCCTTGCTCTCCTTATTCTTCAATGCCTTATGTTCGTCCTCCGCAAATAGAAATTGAAAAATTCAGAGGAGGTTACACGCTTTTTGCTACATATTTGGATGCATTTGAAGCCCTTGTTCATAACAATCAATCGCTCACTGAAATTGAAAAGTTCACTTATTTGATATCTTCCTTGGAAGGATCGCCTCTATATTAAGTTCGCACATTACTTATGACCTCCAATAATTATCAAATCGCTTATGACTCACTAGTCAGTAGATTTTCCAATGAGAGGTTGAGAGCCCAAGATCGGAACACAATAGAAAACAAACACAAAATCAATCGCAACGATCAAAGCGCACTTTGCAATTTACTGAGTTCATTTACAGAAAATTTGGCCGCACTAAAAAATATGAATTTTTCTGTAGAATCTTGGGACTTTTGCATGTTTATGCTCCTTATAAAACGCTTAGATAATGAAACTATCGCACGCTTCGAACTTGAAAATGGTTCCTCTTAAATTCGAGAATTCAAAACTCTCCTTGAATTTCTAGATAAATATTGTTTTGCAATGGACACGTTTCCGAAATTGTACTCCACACTTCGTAAAGAACTGAAGGATATGAAAATCTATAGAAACTTTGAGAACAGCATCAAACAATGGATGCTAGATGGAAGATATGGCAAATATCTTCAACCTCAGCTGAAATAGGCCACAAAAAATATTAACAAAACGAATAAAAAATATAACCAAGTTACTGACCTGGAATGGTAAACTCACCAATATGCGACAAAATAATAACG
The DNA here is from genome assembly GCA_963966015.1 of Aphidecta obliterata. Lineage (NCBI taxonomy): Eukaryota > Metazoa > Arthropoda > Insecta > Coleoptera > Coccinellidae > Aphidecta > Aphidecta obliterata. The sequence continues at coordinate 5,893,118 of OZ014430.1, read as the reverse complement.
AACCTGGAATGTAAAAGTCACCAATATGCAACACATATTCCGGAGAAGAAAATTTTTTTAGTGCAGAATTGTTATATAATGTATTAGATTCTTGGTCCTTTTGGAATTGGTTGGCTGTTTTTAGTTTCTGTCGAAGGAAATTTATTTTTAGTCAAGTACAAAAAGTTGTATAATGTCATCATCTCTGTGACTTGTTTATGTTTATTTGAATGGAAAATAATGAACATTTCTTTCATCTAAAATTTCAACTCAACAGAGTTAGTTGAGAAGCGACTGAAATAATAATGGCATATGAATAGTGGTTACTATAAACTAAAACGAGAAAAAATTACAACATGATTCATAAAACTATATTCAGAATTATCAAATATGCATACACATGAAATCAAAACATTGCAGGAGTGTTGCAAGTGAAGTAAAATTGTCAAATGTTCTGTTAAAGTCCAAAAACCAAGGTTATGTATACAAAAAGGTCCAGTAGCTCCCGTCAATTAAGTTTTCGTCCTTGTCAAGTCTGATTTGTCCAAAAAACCTAAGGTGAAAAAAATATTATTTAGTTTCTATAGATGAAAAGTTTTTAAACTCAGAAATTTCACCGAGAATATATTGAAATTGATTTGAATCGCATTAAAGTGAAAAGTTATACTATTTAACCCCTTACCCAGAACGTCGTATCTGTAGAAAAGTTCAACTGAGTCATAATTTCTAAAAAGTGAGGTAATTGGCATTTCAATTGTAAATGTATTCCCGCCCTTCTAATTGATTGACATTAAAATACCTTTTCGCAGATTCCAAACGAAGCTCTATCGTGCCACCCAGTGGGTACTTTATTGCTAAAATGTATAGATCACTAGGTATCAATGCGAAATCAAGTGGTCGTCAAAAAATCGTCTTGTACGTAGTGGGGGGCATTTTTCAAAAAATTGCCAACATTTTTGTTTGTTTAGGATCTATCATTCAAGCAAATTTCTTTGTTGATATAAGACTTAGAAATATTGTTTTTCAATTGTCGAAAAAGACTGAAACAAATTACGTATATGGTATTTCTTAATATATTATATAAATAACAACCTGAAAACCTCTATTCGCTACTATGCTTCATTCGATTTTAGACGAAAACTGACAGCTCGTGATTTAGATGCCAATATCATTTGCCAAGCAACAAACTCTCATATCAAAATCGAAAAATTTTGCGGTATACATACCTAAGCAAATAGACAAGGGAACAAATGACCTCAAAATTGAATTTTTTTTAGTTACCGATATTGAACTTATTAGGTAATACATCTATTAATATATAGTCTGAAATGAATAACACAAATTATTCTCTGTGGACATTAAATATGAATTACATCAATTGATGTACCTAATGCTGAAATCAAGATGCAATTCACAATTCATGGAGTTGAAAACTTTGCGGAATAGTTTATCAGAAATTCGAGTTTGTTCAACTCTGGGGATGTTAGCTCCTGGCCAGTCAGCTCCAAGCGCCACAATTCACCGATTACGGGAAATAGAGAGATTTCGTCTGTTCGACTGCATAACTTAGTATTCACTGATTAACTTAGCCTACGATTTTCACTACTTGAGAGTTTTACAAAACCACTACACGTGTTTCGTTATTACGATGGCTTCATAAGGTGAAGAGATTTACTGTATACCAGTATATCTCGTCTTTCCCAGTATTACCGCCTTTTGCATTCACATTTTGCGATAAGTTCAGTTTTTTTATGTGGGTGGTTCTTCTAAGGACGAGTCCTTAGAGTCCCAGAGACAACAAGAAGCAATATATTCTTATTTTTCAGCTGCCACATGTCCCCCATTTGTTGTGCTAGAGCCTATATATATATACCTAAATTGGAGGTACAAACGTAGAGGAGTTAGTTTGAATTTTTTCAAGTTTTTTTCTCATAGTATCTACACTTCACAAGATATTCAACGTAAATTTGTAGTTTTGTCGTACCTGATGCCGATTTCGAGAAAAAAATTTTGAACGATTTTCTCGAAATCCTTGTGGTGAATTAATTCATTGTTAGTTTTGACTCGACAAATTGAAATTTTGTGTTTTGAAAAGTAAAAAAGGGTGCATTTTAAAATCCAAGCATGCCGAATTTCACAAATTCTGAAATGACTGATATGCATTTCATGTATGGTCTTGCAAATGGAAATTCAAGTGAAGCTAAGCGTCTTTACATGGAACGCTATCCCAATAGAGTGATGCCAGGTCATCGAATATTTTCTCATATTCATAGGCGTCTTCCAGAAGCTGGATCTCTTTATACGAAATATATTAATGCAAAATTTCCAATACCCATAAAGAATGCAATATTTATTGAATCGGGTTCGGTGAAAGGAATATGTATTTAAATGATCTTCAAATGAATGATATCTCAACATACTTTTTGAACTGAGAATACCAAAAATCGTTTATATAAAATATTCACCAGGGCCGAGTATTTCCAAATCAAAGTTAACCGCGAATCTGAGAAATTCCAGCCCGGATCTGACACTGAGGTACATATTGAGATATAAATTTGTTGATATTACAAGCTGTCTGAGGTCCGTATACGGGAAATCATCTATAATGCGTATGATTTTTGTAGGGTTTCAGATTTCAACCCCTGTGATTTCTTCCTTTGGGGTAATTCGAAAACATTAGTGTATAAGTGATGATCAGGTGAATAGTGCGAAAGAACTAAGACAACGCATTGAAAATGCTTGTGACATTTTCCGTGAGCAAACTGATGTGATAGTTGTTGCATGTAACTATTCGTTATTACGCCGGACAAGACTTTGTGCACATCAAACGAATGGTAACCATTTCGAACAATTTGGATCGATTTTATCGGTGAGTTTGGGAACTTCCTAATTTTTTGTATAGAACCTTTTCAATCACTTATTTTTCCAGTCCTTAGTTGATGTCTAAGAACTATACCGTTCAGGAAAAATCTCCTAATAAAAGTTGTGAGAGAATATACAAATTTGCGATAAATTCGGGCACTTTATTCACATTATGAGGGAATGCACATGGCATAATGATTCATCACAGGCTAACACGACCCAGAGTCGCATTCATATATTGATGCCCAAGATTTTTTGCACTTTCTTCAAATTGAATATTTTATATAGTCGGGATATAAAAACACATGAAAACATATAATCAACTACCGGCGGAATGATCTCTTTTGATGAGTTCTAGAAATTTCTACGGACTGTTGGTTCACATTTCGCTAGAGAATCAAACGATTTCATCTCCGTTGCTAATTGATCTATCATACCTATAAATCTCATAGTTATTGAATAAGATTCGGCTGTTTGCTTTGAGTCTTGTTTCTCGCAAGGCAATAATATTCAACTATTATTTCTTCTATTTCAGATCTTCGGCTCCGTAATCGGTTTACATTCCATGAAACACTCGTTCAAAAAAAAAATATCTTCTGGACTTTTTACGTAAATTACTATTTTACTGCAAAAAGGGTGCTTCTATAGCATAATTGAATATTTTTTGTACACTTTCTGGATTTTCTTTTTTTCATTGTACAAACGTTATTCTTCTCTAATTATGTACTTAATGAGTTTGTACTGTACATGTCCCATACATTTATCCAATGTCTAACAGGATGAAATAAATATTGTTATTATAATTATTCTTCTTCTCTACTTGTTTGGTCTTTGGTTTTTTCATGATATGTATTTTTATCCTGTTTTTCAGTACAGGTATGATACAGAAATTTTTATTGACTTCCTTTACCTGTCGAGGAATATATTGCGGTGTCTCCTTCTTCCTTAGTGAGCAGCTTGTATCGATTTGGGGTTTTGGTAAATTTTGACTTCAACACCCCCTCGTATTTTTCAATATTTAAATACATATTTGTCATTGAAAATGAGTATTCTAGAATGATTATTGATGGTTTTCAATGATGGCAAACTAGTATTTATGCAGATTTCTCAAACGGGATCGGAAGTGAACTGGGGTGCTGGGTGGTTAAGAATTCTAAAGAAATGTTGAAGAAATATTGATTTCGAAGCACGTTTACTCGAGGTATTTTCAATAATATAATCATGAAAGAAAAAATTTCGACAATATTTTAATTAATTACTAAACTAACCTAACTCCACACCTTTATTGATCAGACTGAATGCAAAAAATAAAATAGAAAATCAAAAATAAATAAATAAAAATACCTAAAATCCGGGACTGGACGAACATAGATGGCGGCATATGTTCCAATAATTGTTATCGGCGGAATAACAATGAAATTAAATTTAAAAATCGGAAAAATTTAATATGCATAAAGAAGAAAATAAATTTACCGAAAGCCAAGGGATGCACAGGCGGGTACAGAGTAACAAGGCATCATACGTCTGAAAATAACAGGAGGGTGCTTCTAGACAGAATCCAAATGACATATTTTTTCCAATTCGAGATGCGTCTGATCACAAAAGGTTTCACGAAAGACACTACCTGAAGTATCACACCGGACACGTACTCTTTTAGGCACAACAACCACTTTCCGCTTCATAAACAGATCCTTTACGAAAGTATTCAAAATTGAGGGATTTAAAATGTCTGAAATGAAACAACTTTGATATCTTTAATGACCACGATCCAAAAAAATCATTTATTAGGATCTATGAACCAAGCTAGCCTACTTTTCGAGTTAGTTGCGAAAAAAGGCGGCAAAAAAGGCCTATAATTTCCTTCCGGAAAACGACAACATTCATTGGTTTTCGACCATTTCCGAACGTTATTTTCATATGTTTCAGTGTCGAAATAGAGACGCACCGGATACCGTTGGAAAGCTCATTCTTTTCTCAAAAAACGACAACATTTATGGGTTTTCACCTATTTTCAAACTTTTACGATTTTACTTTTTATTAACATATATTTCGGGGTGAAAATAGGCTGACGTTGAAAAGCCCGTTTCTCAAAAAAAAAAACGCAGGGGCGCAGAAACCATATGAAATATGAAGTGGATGAAACAAACAGAGCAATGAGTAGACTTTACCTACTTCTAGGAAGAAAGAGCCAAATGAACAAGAGCACAAAACTACGAATGATCAAGTCAATTGCAAGACCTCAACTAACATATGGTTCGGCGGCATGGGGCCATGCAGCCATATAAAGAAGATTCAAGCAACAGAAAATAAACTGATGAGAGCAGCAATGAATATATCGTGAGAAACCAACCAATCTACAGAGACTAAGAATGGTAAACTGTCACAGTTTTCCCGAAAAAGAAGGCCGAAAAGATAAGAGGGCTGCCTTTTATATTTCGGGATTGGGGAACCCTAGTGTTGCAATCTGGAAACTGACCACTCTATCTTTAAGTTAGACTTTTTTTTTGTTATACGTACTCAGAACGTTTTGACATATGAGCGCTATTTGTATTTTATACATTAACTTAAAAGATTCATCTCGGCCAAAAAATGGAATTTAATCGTGAAAATTTTTTTACGTTTTTTTTTACCACTTTCGAAGTACATAGATCAACTCGGCAACAGTGCATCGATGAACTTAATTGAATTTTTGGCGATGAAGCTCCATCAAGGACCAGTGTTTATCGATGGTTTGGTGAATTCAATCGAGGTCGTAGTCCGCTCCAAGAAGAATTTCGTGAAGGTCGTCCAAAATCAGTTGTTCTTCCGGAAACCATTGATGTTGTGCGCGATCTGATATTGAAAGATCGTCATGTGACCTATCGTGAGATTGAGACAACCTTAGACATTAGTGAGACCAGCATACATTCAATATTGCATGAGCATTTGACTGTCGAAAAAATTTGTTCGCGTTGGATCCCACAAAATTTGCCAATCGTTCAAAAAAAGCTCGTGTCGATTAGTCGAAAGAAATGATCGAAAAATACGATCGCCATGCTTCAAAAAACGTCTATGAGATCGTGACAGGTGATAAATCGTGGATTTACGCGTATTAGCCCGAAAGTAAATAGCAATATGGTTGTTTCAAGATGAGCCAAAGCCCACAAAAATTGTTCGGGCATGAAGCACTTCCAAGCAAATGGTCACCTTTTTTTTTAGGAAAAAACTGGACATGTCGCAACCGTACCACTAGAACAACGCAGAACAGTCAATTATGAGTGGTACACAACCATTTGTTTGTCAGTTGTCTTCCAAGAAATCGGAAAACCAACCGCCGAAGACGGATCACTCTCCACCACAACAATTCGAGTTTGCACACATCAGCTCGAACAACTGCATTTTTGAGCACTCAAAACGTCGATTTGATTAGTCACCCGCCATATAGTCCTGACTTGCACCGAATGACTTCTTTTCATTTCCGTACGGAAAAAACAAACTGAGAGGTCAACGTTTTTCGACACCTGCAGAAGCGGTTCATGCGTTCAGAATGCATATTTGGAGATACCTCAATAAGAGTGGCAAACGTGCTTCGACAATTGGTTTAAACGCTTGCAGAAGTGTATAGATCTTCATGGGGGATATTTTGAAAAACAATAAAGCGATTTTCGATGATTAGTATTCGTTTTTGTTCTCTAATCCCGAAATATGGAAGGCAACCTACGTATTTGGAAAGGCAAGGCAACACCCAAATGATGAGCTAAAAAAAAAGGTTGACTACAACCCTGCAGCAGATGTGATTAGGATCTCCACCTATCACAAAAGACCCACAGATCAACTACGTAGAAACAGAAATTGAGTAAACTCAATTTCAAATATCAAGAAGAAGAGACTCTCCTATGAAAGTCATAGGTAACACAAAAATCACACGACAAAGATCGTGAAAGAGATACAAACAAGAAGAGTCAAAAGGTTAATAGGCAATAAATGCCCGAAATCTGAAACAGCAGGTAAGGTTAAGTTAGAGTAGGTCGTACTTCAAACGAAGTCTCACACTGTTCCATCTATCGGAGATAGTTCGTCCCCGAGGATTCCCCGACTAAAAAAAAAATCCACCATGGAGCGACATCAACAAGCGATTAGTCTTCAGTTATCTTCGCACAGGTATAATCTACCCATACGGTAGTTACTTGATATATATATATATGTGTCAACCTTGTTATAAACCTCCTCAAAGACAACATCGGTACTAATAATAACCACCAACGTACCCACAGACGAACAACCTCGTTGCCAGCAATTTTCGTAGTTTGTGGGCCGCCTCAATCCGAGAGCGGAACCGCGCTGCACTTCTACTCCGACCGGATGCGCAGGTAGCTTTTCGCAGTCAATAAAAATAAAATCTATTATTCTCATCTCATTTAACTGGTATATATTCTGTAAGAATCTGAATAGAAAAAGTAAGTAGTGCAAATTGTTCCTGATGAAATTTCCCAATAAAAACTTCCTGGTGTATATTTCGATTTTATTGTTAGTTAGAATTTGTTAGAGTTTTCTGGTCATAATTTTTCAATTTCTGAGTTTGGGGCTATGGGACCAGACCCGGATTACCCATGAGGCCAACCTAGGCCATGGCCTAGGTCGCAAATCTATTCTTGAGCGTTAACCTTCATCTTCAAAGTTCGGTGATTTTTTACATACATATGTATTTTACTTCAAGGTAATATTATTGAAGTTTGGCCTAGGGTGGCAATAAGTGTTAATCTGGGCCTGTATAGGACCTAAAGATGGGCTATATATTATAGGAGTTTGATCTCACGGAATCAATGTCGCATCGCAATCGCCTAGGCCCAGTAATTTCACCTGCGAATAAGCCTTATACAAATGCCAATGCGATATTTTTCTTTTTAATTTTATCGACTTTTTACGTTTCATGAATTATGTTGTGCATTCGTTATATCTGTCCAATAAATCCTTATTCACCACTTCGAACGACAAATAACTAATTCGGTGGTTAAAGGTTATTCGCAGGTGAAAGTACCAGGCCTTAGGGTACTTGAAGAGTGGAGCGAAAAGCAGAGAGCAAACCGACGAAATCAAATACAGAAGGTAACCTTCCCGTAGTCACGCTAAAATATTGTATGTCACCCCGCTCTCGAAGACCGGACCTCTAATTTTTTTTTTATTGACATTCATTAGGTTTGAATTATTATGAATTTTCATCATCTAATAATTACACACAATAAGAGAGGTATCTGTTTGTGTTAGTCAATATAATATCTATCATTTTATCAAAAAAAAAAAATATCCCCGTTTCTGTACTGGTTTTTTTTAGAAATTTTGGTTTTTTGTAAGGGCCCAGAAATATTTTTACAATATTTTCTTTTCTTGTCATCGTAGTTCTGCGTTGTAATGGCCGTTATCCATAAAAGAAACATTGTACTTACCATTAAATCTAAGAATTTAAATCGCCTCTACTCTTAAAAGGGCCAAACTTCAGGGGGAGATCATACATAAGATTTGCAACAAAAAATGTCATATTACACATGGTGGAAATTTAAACAGTTATTCTTCAATTTAACCTTTCTTGATTTCACGAAATATTTCAAGTTTTTCCATAAAATTAACTATGCTTCAGTTATCCTTAGAGCCTCTTCAGATTTGATCACATATTTGGAAACAGCATTAAATTTTCTCCAAGATTAGAATTTCTGTCTGCCAAAAAAATCGTATTGCGGGCGTGGTAAGGAGATGAATGTCACGATTCTGAAGTGAACAAAACCAGTCATATTTTTCCGATGGTTTTATCGATGAAATATCATTAATTATGGACATGTTTTCTCTTCAGCAAAAATTACCCCATTTAGTGTGCTCTTTATGATTGAATATTGAAGTAATTTTCATGGAAATCATGAATTTATCTGTCGAATCAAAATAATTTGAAGGAATGAACTAAATTTTAATAATATAGATTCTATGACAATACAATATATATGATAATACTACTTATAACAATCGTTCGGAATTTCCACTGCCTTATTCAATACATTTTACACATCGTTTTCGAACTAAATCTACAAACCGTTTCTGACGAATTTCTGCACAATACAAATTTATTCTTTCGATCAGATCCTATCGAGTCTGAACGCGAATTTGATATACTTTTTCTTTCAAGGTGTTCCGGACATGAAAATCAAAAGGCCTTAGTCGGAGCACCTTGGTGGCAATCTTACCGGACCGTACCTTACAATCCATTGCACTCCAAAATATTGATACATTAAGTCCCGTACATTCCGGCTATTATGAGCTGGGCAGCCATCCATTTGAAACCAGACATTTTGTCAGTTAGCCAGAGGCGATTCATCCAATATGTCCTTTGAGCTGCTTTGGATTGATGTAATGAATTCTTCAGCGTTAGGCCGATCGGGAAGCATTACTGGTCAGAAAAGTTCACCTCTCATGACTCCCAAAGCCGGAATTTGCGGGACTTAATGAATGAATATTTAGGGGTGCAATGGATTGGGAGGTACAACGCGGTTAGATGGCCACCAAGCAGCTCCGACCTTACGACTTTGGATTGTTATGCCTGGAACACCTTGAAAGAAAAAGTATATCAAATTCGCGTTCAGACTCGAGAGGATCTGATCGAAAGAATAAATTTGTGTTGTGCAGAAATGCGTCAGAAACGTTGTGAACTTCGAAGGTTTGTAGATTCAGTGCGAAAACGATATGTAAAAGGTCTTGAACAAGGAAGTGGACAAGAACAAGTGTAGTAGTCGTCTTTTTCCACATGTTTTTAAAAATTTGTTTTATTCAAATTTAGTTTATTCCTTCTAATTATTCTGATTCGACAGATAAATTCATGATTTCCATGAAAATAACTACAATATTCGATCATAAAGAGCTTCAAAATAGGTCAAATATAGGTTTGGAATATTTCGACTTATTCGTTGTTATCTTGTTAGCCATGATATTAGGGGAGAAGACAAGCAGCAAGCACAAAAGTTGATATGTCATTCGAAAGCACACTAAATGGGGTAGTTTTTGCTGAAAAGAAAAACTTGAAATATTTCGTGAAATCGAGAGATGTTAAATTGAAGAAAAACCGTCAACATTTCGACCATGTGTTATATGACATTTTTTGTGGCAAATCTTATGTTTGATCTTCTCTTGAAGTTTGGCTCTTTTAAAAGTAGACAGCCTGTATAGTTTTATATATTATATATAGTGTTACACACAGTGTGCTTTAGTGGTAACCCCGGTCTCAGAATCCGTAGAACGCAATTACTTTAAATGAATACACAGACCTGTTACCTGTTACCAATTTTAACTATCACTTAAACGCAGCGCTAGGGGTACATAGATACGGCGATAACTCTTTATCTCCACTACAATCGAAAATGCAGACGTTATTTCAATAGCCCCTTCTCTGACACCGTAGGTGACTACTGGAAGGTAGAGAAAACGCCCATAGTGGAGCGTCGGTTTTTTTGGTGCTTTGCTCTCTGCTCGCCGCCCTATTTTTTCAATTCATATTTTACGGTCATAACTTCCATTGAAAAAGTGAAGCAACTCCAATATTTGCAGTGTAATTACATTATAAGGCGCTACTACATTATTGCGGGATCTAACGGTTAAACGTTATTTCATTGAGCAATAAAATATTAATTAACGAAATATGGAGGTATTCCACTTTTACAAAGAACAACCCATATATAGGAACAAAACGTCGGTTATATAACCTAGTTATTAACTGTGTATCAGTCAGGTTGTGTTCATTAATAGTTTTGTTTTGAAATTTTTGGGGTTTTCGAACATATCTGTAGAGAATGATCGAATACTTACCTATCCTATTCGTGATCATCTTCCATCCTAGGTCTCTTTCTTTTGGGATCGGGTTGTTCAGCGGCTTCAAGAACTTTCACCCTACAACCACATATCTCAGCTCCATGGAGAACCTGAAAAAGACACATGTGGATTAGTTTCATAACTATAGAAACACTTTCGCAATTATTGAACCTGTCTACCTCATGTGAAATAGTTTTTCAATCAATGAATCCCAAAAATCATTTGAACTAATATTTGTGAATTCACCTTGATGGCTTCATCTGCACATTCTTTCTTGCTATACTTGGCATAACCACAATTTTTACCACTAAGCAGGTATACATCTATTAAATTTCCAAAACGACAGAAAATATCTCTCAAAACATTAATAGGTGGTGGATTTGGTGAGCAAACAATAAAACACCTGAAAAAAAAAATTAAAATTTTGAGCCTTATAAAGAGTATATGAAAATATTCATTTACCTAGCCTCAACAGGAGCATCAATATCTGCCAGTGGTTTAACATCAGGTAATTTCACATTGCAAACTGTTTCTACATTATTGGTAACTTTATTTGTTAACAAATCTGAAATTTGAAAAAAATTCTGCAAATGCTTCCAGGGAGAAAAATAATAAAGTATAGATATACATATTATGCAGAAAAATTCAAAAGGCTCCATAACAGTCAACCTACTTCTTGCAATAACTGCTTTCCAGCCAGGTGCGTGTTACTACGGGGCTTCACGCATTAGGGCGTTACGCCCTAGTTGTCGCGGGAACATGCCAAAACCAAACTGTCAGAAAAACGTAAACAAAACAGCAAAAATTACGGGTTTGGCGTCTAACCGCTGTCAGAGCTTGAAGCCCCGAAAATTCGGGTTTTGCACCAGGGGTGAAGGGGAAGGTAGCGCGAGGGCTTGACGTTCCGGCACTGGAAAGGTCAAACTTATGCCAAACTTTGGTTTGGAGCACTCCTGGGGCGCCCCAGACGGTGGCTGAAAGCACTTAATAAGACCCACTTATCGACCTCTCAACACTTAAGACTGGTTTACATTTGTATAAATAGTACATAGTAGAGAACAAAAGCATACTTTTTTCCTGAAATACTCTACTATGCTCATTTAGGTAGAGTAACTGTATTCATGGTTGCTAGTATTTTGAGAAGATTGTTCGATAGAAAGGCACACTATCCTCTGCTTAAACCAAACCTATGTTTGTTTACATTGGTATAGTCAATAAACAAACCAGTAGAGTAGAGTAAGATTGTGGAGGTGAGGGTAGGATAGTCGAGTGTACTATTCCACAAGTGCTATCCACTTTGAGGTCGATCCACACATCTCAGTGACGGGACGCGACATAGAGAAAAATGCGAAAATTGAGTCCATCATGTCCATATAAAATGGATTGTTCTCATAAAAAGATGGCTGGTACTCTGGGAAAATCTAGTCTAGTTTCATATCTGTGTTGAAATTTTCCTCATCATATATCTTTATATATAAAAATTTCGTGTCACGTTGTTTGTCCGGGATGAAATCCAAAAAAACTGAATCGATTTCAATCAAATTTTGCACACTGAGATAGGATAGTTTATAGTTGCAATATTTATGTAATATTTTTTTATTGCAAAAAATTTGTTCATTATACGACAAAGATTGATAATTATCTACGCGGCAACGCGGGTCTCAAATCGACGGCAGGACATCGCGTTCCCACTACAACCGATCACTCGACAATAGCGATAACGTGCGAGTACGGCTGCCATCCGTCCGGGTTTCCCCGGATTTGTCCTAGTTTTTAGCGCGTCCGGGGAGCGTCCGGGCCGGTTTTTATTTGTTGTCCGGGTATTGCAACTTTCAAGTGAAGTCATTTTTTTCGAGTGGATCCCGGTTCAAAACTATTTCGAAAACATTCCCTAGTTGACGTCACCAGTTTGTGTATCGCTAAAATGCCATAATTTCAGAACGGTGGAGTCCTACGACTCAAATCTTCACAAAACGCATGAATGAAAAAATTCATGAAGAAATCAACAAATATAACCAATATTCTTCAAAAAGCTGTTTCCGAACGCGGTCAGAAACCAGTCTATCCATGTCATAAAAGTACGAACTGTAGTCCGAACTATCTCAGAACTATTAGTCGCTCTGAATAAAGTACAAAATCTATCCCCGGTAGAAATACTTTTCTTTTCAAATAATGATGTCAAATACACTACGTTGCGTTTCGGTGTAACACGCTCACAAATAAATTAAATCCATCAGTTCCTTCAAAGGAATATATTCTTCATTGAAATACCAATAGATATACAGAAAACCGTATTAATAACTATTGTCATTTTTTTGGAAAAAAATATCCAACTTCAAATTCCATCAGAAAATATGACCAGTATCTATCTCATTATGTGAAAGTATGATATTTTATGATGAAATTTGAAGTTGGATATTTTCTTCCAAAGAAATGACAATAGTTATTCATTCGGTTTTCTGTATATCTATTGGTATATTAATGAAGAATATTTTACTATGAAGGAACTGATGTATTCATTTTATTTGTGAGCGTGTTACACAGATACGCAACGTGATGTAGGAGAAACCATTATTTTGAAAGAAAAAAAAAATTTCTATCGGGGATAGATATTTTTTGTATTTTTTTTCAGAGCGTCCGATAGCTCTTCTTCACATTTTTTCAGGATTATCCAGTCATTCTGGGACACCCTGTATAAAGGAGTAATAATTCATGGTAATTTCCAAAAATTGAAAAAAATTGAGACTATACTGAAATATGAATTTGTCTTCATTATAATCGGTACATACACTTAATAGGTAGTTGAAAAAATATTTTAACATGTCCGGGTTTTCAGATGCAATGTCCGGGGTTTTTAAGCTTCTTGTCCTAGTTTTCAGATTACAGAGATGGCAACTACGTGCGAGGAGTGATTTGGAGAATAACTTTCGAAAAATTAAGGTTATGGTTAATAATAATAATTCCACTGGTTTGAATAGTTTACTACAATATAATTAGACGTATACCTTAGCTACAGCAACGCGTGGCTGGGTTTGTTAGTATATATACAGGGTGCAGCATTCAACTTGAGACAGTAAATTATCTCGAAAACTATGTTGAAAATGTTTCAAATAAAAGTTGTTAGGTATCCATGGAACATATTTTGTTTTAACCTTGACTTCAAGGTTATTTCAAGGTCAACTTGGTTTTTTTTAATGGAAAGGTATATTTTTGAGCGCTACTTACACGAGGGCTATATCATTTCGTCACGATGTCTGTATTTTTCGAATTTTGAGCCGAAAATGGTCTCAAACGACTATGTTCGACTCACTGATGACGAATCCGTCGGAAAATTCGAGTCTGTCCGGCCGTATACACGATAACTCTCGAACGGAATGTCCTAGAAACTTGGAATTTTCAAGGTAGGGTCAAATCTCGAATGCCGCGGTTAAGTTCGTTATCGGGCAATATTCGCCCAGGGGTTCCGTGAATATGGCCGCTCGAATTTTTGTTTTCCTGATTATTTCGAAACTGTAGATTCGATGAAGTTGAAATTTTGTACTCAGATGAAGAATAACGTATTCAACCACATTTTGTCCAGCTCGCATGACCAGAACCATAGAAAATCATAACTTTCGAACGGAAAGGCCTAGAGACTTGAAATTTTCAGGATAGGTGTAGATCTCGAATGTTGCGGTCACGTTCATCAATGGGCAAAATTAGACTATGGGTTCCGTAAATATGGTCGTTCAAAATTCAGTTTTCTTGATAATTTCAAAACTATGTATTTGATCGTGACGAAAATTTGTATTTGAATTGAGAATGATATATTCGAGCTACATTTTGTCCAGATCGCATGATCAGAACCATAGAAACCATAGAAAATCATAACTTCCGAACGGAAAGGCCTAGGGACTTGAAATTTTCAGGATAGGTTCGGATCGCGAAGTGTGCGGTCACGTTCATCCATGAGCAAAATTAGACTACGGGTTCCGTAAATATAGCCGTTCAAACTATTTTTTTCCTGATAATTTCGAAACTACTAATTTTTCGCACATAGATGGGATATATTAAAACTACATGGGAAATTTTGTCCATATCGCATTACCAAGACAATAGATACCGTAGAAAATTCTAGCGAATTATTGAAAAAAAAAAATTGGTCACCTAAAGCACTGACGTGAATTCTGGATTTTCTCCTCAGTTTGAATTTATTTTGACAGCTGTCAAAATCTTTCCAATTCGTTTCTAAAACTGAATAATACGAATCTACCAACAAGGTGCATGTACGAGCGCTCAAAAGCTCCTGCCTTCACGGCAGTGCTTTTCGTAATTTTTTAATTTCGATTCTTATTCTTCATTAAAAAAGTAGTACCTTAGGTTTGAAACTTTTTTTCTTCGGCTGTCAAATTCAAAAGATATCTAAAAAGTATTCCCACATCAAAGCATCACCGAAGAAAAATCTGCTCGTCTATTCTATGATCAGAAATATTGTAGTCATGAATAAGAAAATGAAAAAAAGCAAGTAGAGAAATGTGTGAATAGTTTGGGCCTTATAGAATTCTGCGTTAATTATTCGACCTTCGTCGAAATGGTCTAGACTCAAGACCCTAGACGTATCTGGTATTATTTTGAAAGAATTGATAGTCGAAGGTCATCATTTTGAACATTCACTCATATGAAATTAATAAAAATTTAGAAAGCACTGCCGTGAAGGCAGGAGCTTTTGAGCGCTCGTACATGCACCTTGTAGGTAGATTCGCATTTTCCAGTTTCAGAAATCAATTGAAGGAATTTTCGACAGCTGTCAAAAAAATTCTGAAACTTAGGCGAAACGCCAGACTTCATGTCAGTGCTTCAGCTGATCAATTTTTTTCGAAAATTCGCTAGAATTTTCTACGGTATCTATGGTCTTGGTGGTGCGACCTGGAAAAAATTTCGCACGTAGTTTGAATCCATTACTACCCAGCTAGGTGCAAAATTTAATTCCAATCCGCTCAGTATTTTCGGGACTATCAGCAAAAAAATATTTTGAACGGCCATATTTACGGAAACCCTAGTCTAATATTGCTCATAGATGAACGTGACTGCGATATTTGCGATCCAAACCCACCCTGAGAATTTCAAGTTCCTAGGCCTTCCCGTCCAAAAGTTACAATTTTCTATGGTTTCTATGGTTCTGGTCATGCGATCTGGACAAAATATTGTTTTAATATATCATTCTCGATTAAAATACAAAATTTCATCTCGATCGAATCCGCAGTTTCGAAATTATCGAGAAACCAAAATTTCGAACGACCGTATTTAAGAAACCCCTAGTATAATTTTGCTCATAGATGAACGTGATCACGACATTTGAGATCCACATCTATCCTGAAAATTTCAAGTCCCTAGGCATTTCCGTTCAAAAGTTACAATTTTCTATGGTTTCTATGGTTCTGGTCATGCGATCTGGACAAAATTTCACATGTAGCTTGAACACCTCAATCTCCATTTGAGTGCAAAATTTCATCTCAATCAAATCTGTAGTTTTCAAGTAATCAGGGAAATAAAACTTTGAACGGCCATATTTACGGAACCCCTGGGCGAATTTGGCCCATTAACGAACTTAACCGAGGCATTTGCGATCTGAACCTACACTGAAAATTTCAAGTCTCTAGGTTGATCCGTTCGAGAGTTATCGTGCTTACGGACGGACGGCCGGACGGACAGACTCGAATTTTCCGACGGATTCGTCATCAGTGAGTCGAACCTAGTCGATTGAGACCATTTTCGGCTCAAAATTCGAAAAATACAGACATCGTGACGAAATGATATAGCCCTCGTGTAAGTTGTACGAGCGCTCAAAAACATGATCATTATTGAAATTATTTGAATAAAATTAATAATTTTATTTAAAATACATATTTTGAAATACAACGAAAAAAAATTTCAAACAAAAGGTACTAATTTTTCTATGAAGAATAAGAATCTGTACTACAAAATATAACTAACCATTCAAAAAAAATCAAGTTGACCTTGAAATAACCCCGAAGTCAAAGTCAAGGTTAGAACAAAATTTGTTCATTTTCTGCACCCCTTGATAGCTAAAAATTTTCATTTGAAATATTTTTTCTAAAGTACATAGTTTTTGAGAAAATATACTGTCTCAAGTTAAATGCGGCACCCTGTATATATTCAACTCGATTTAACTACCAAGATTGGCAATTCATTTTCCCACAACCCCTTATTTCTCGTTGGTATATACATACCAACGAGAAATAAGAAATCATATATATATACAGGTTGTCCCGGCACTACGTGACTCTTTCTCAGGTGTGAATAAAGTATATAAAGACGACTCAGGATTGTTCTAACTTCTTTTCCAAAGACGGCCCCCTTCCAGGCTATGTGCCTTCAAATGGTACTCCAATAAGTCAACTTGACTTATGACGAAAACCGTCATAAGTCAAGACGGTTTTCGGAGAAATATTTCTCATGAGAGCCAGCTCACCGCTAAACTCAATTTATGAGCTCAATGAGTTTGAAGAGGAGTAAGGAAAAGATGCTTGGAGCACTTGCTAATTCAGATAGTTATCTGTTCGCAGTCGATATACAGGGTGTTTCATTGATAAATGTACATACGCCAACCTGAGGTAGAGCTACCCTAGACGAGTCCAAAAAAACCTATATACAGGGTGTCCGGGAAAATGTGGGAAATCTCTCGGATTCAGATAAAACATAAAAGAATAAGATGACAAGTTCCCATAATTTTTATTCCTAGCGGCCCTCCCTACGGAGACGGCCTCCTAAATGAAGCCACTGGAAATTCATTTTACTGGAATAAATTTTAAACTACGTGATATAATTTAATGAAAGTTTGATATGATAAACAATAGTAAGGACCTCTTAAAATACTGCCTTTAAATTTAAATTAGGCTGTTTAGTTTACCAGGGGCGGACTAGGTTGTACGATGTTCACATTTTTAACACCCTGTATGATAAGGAGTTAAAAAAAAACAAATTTGGATACCTTGAACATTAAGCTGAAGAAAAGGCACTCTTGTTCATTGTCGATAAAAAGAACCGTTTTCGAAAAACAAAATAATAAAAGAAGTAATTTTTTTATTACTAGTGAAAAGAACCATGAATTCTATTTTTTTTTGTCTGCAACAAAGTGTGATACGAAAGTTATTCAAGGAACAAAGAAGTTTTAGTTTACGTTATTGAATCCGACAAAATTACAAGGTTTCTTAACAATGCAGTTTTGGCCCTGAAAGGCACCTTGACAAAAATAATAATAATAATAATTAGAATTCATGGTTCTTTTTAATAGAAATAAAAAAGTTACTTCTTTTATTATTTTGTTTTTCGGAAACGGCTCATTTGTTTTTTTTAAGTCCTTATCATACAGGGTGTTAAAAATGTAAGCATTAAGATCTACAACTTTGTCCGCCCCTGGTAAACTTAACGAGCTAATTTTAATTTAAGGGCAGTATTTCAAGAGGTCATTACGACTGTTTATCATATCAAATTTTCATTAAATTATGTGAACTATTTTAAAATGTATTCTAGTGAAATGAATTTCCAGTCATTTAGGAGGCCGTATCTACGTAGGGAGGGCCGCTAGGAAAAAAATTATGGGAACATGTTATTTTTCTATGTTTTATCTGAATCCGAGAGATTTCCCACATTTTCCCTGTATAATAGGCCTAATCAACTTCATAGCCGAGATACAGGATGATTTATGTATTTGCCAATATTTTCGATTGCTTATAACTTTTGAACCATCCGATATAATCAATTGATATTCCATAGGTGAATCGATTTATCTTTGAAGTGATTAAAAAATCCAGGTCCCTACTCGAAAAATTTGAAACTTTCACTTATGAAGAAATATCGGAATTTGATTAGAATATTCGGAAAGAGCAGAAAATTTTCAATGGCGATCAGTAGATTTCAGGGACCCACACGACATTTGACCCATCAAATTTGTGTCGAAAGATTTAATTCGATATTGAAATTCCACTTACTTCACAAAAATGTCATAGATTGAAATTATTTTCTCTGTGAAACTTATAGAGATGTGGGCAAATGAATGAGTTATATTATATAAGTGAGTAAACATTCAGATTTTTCAAATTTGAAAAAAAATGTAAAACTTTTGAAACAGTCTCAAAACCAACTTTTGTGGAGATATTTTCGGTTACACGCTGTAACTACGGAACCCTCCACTTTACGTGGACCGACACATACTTGGCCACTTCTTTATTAGATTCTAAATCACCAAATGAAGGTTCATCATTGGACTTGGGTTTCTGACGTTCACGAACGGTAGTTTATCTATTCGATGAATCAACATCACACTCCGGCGTTTCGATACATAAACGAGAAGCCAGTGCTTGACATCGAATTTATCGAATAGATAAACTACCGATATTGGACGTCAGAAACCCACCATTAGAGGTTTAGTCGAACAATGTGATTTAGTAAACCTCTAAGGCGGTGGTCTCCCTGAAACGCGACCGACGACTTACGCGGAGCCGCCGCCATCAACTTCAGAATAATATGTTCGAGAAACCACTGGCACGGTACCTCTCAACCGTCGCGTGCGACGTTTAGAAACGTTCTCGTGGTTTCCCGAACGCATCATTCGGAAGTTTACGGCGGTGGCTCCGCTCAAATCGTCTCGTGCAGCGGTTCGGGAGACCAGCGCCTAAGCAGTGAAAATTGTAGTCTAATGTGAATACTAAGTTAATTATGAATTTTCACCAAGTACCGGCCACATGAATCCAATATTGATTAATGGAATTGTATTTCAAATAAATTCATATTTTCCTCACCTGGGGATATACCAGCCGCTTGTAGAAGACTAGAGGCTTTGGCCAAAGTTTCTGCCAATTTTGCAAAATCTGTTGTAGAAGATATGCTGGCACTTCTGATGTCAGTTGTTCTGGAATCTCTGTGATCCCTATTATTTCTCTGATTTCTCGAGAAGGAAGATCTGGATTGTGGCATATCAAAATCAGGTTTGATAATTATTGGTATTCCCAATGGATATTCGAAACCATGCAATTTGTCTAAAGCATACGCAGCCCATTTGGGATGACTATACACTACAGATGCTACTGCTCTTGTAGGACGTGGTCCAGATCCAAAAACTCTAAGTTGACAATATTCAAGTTCTGTGAAAAAAATAACATCTTCAACCAATATCCTTTTCCTTTCACATCATTATATCAATACATATTATGGTGAATATTCAACTTAAAGCCAAATTTATTAAAGCAAAAATTCATTTCTCCGAGTACTGATCGTACCCAACGCTTGTGCTGTTCTAACACTTGAACACGCCAATTTACCAATGTCAAGGTTTTATTTTTTATATGTACATTGGTTTTTGCAGAGACTTTGTATTATGGTATTTAAACTGATAGCAGCTAACTAATAACGCAATTTCGAATAATTTTATGAGTTTTGTTAAATGGCAGGAGAATAAACCTGCTCAGGCAGTCCAAATGTAGATTTAGCCTTGTTTCATTCAACACAGGTAAACCATAAACCGATGGGTTGTAGGACGGGCTCGTGACATTATTAGGTGGCGAAGCAAATTAATTATATTATAATAATTAGGTTTTCAGTCAAAGTTAGTATACTAACTGCGAAATTTTGTCCATATCGCATTAAATTTTGAGCCGAAAATGGTCTCAATAGACAAGGTTCGACAGTGATGAATCCGGAAAATTCAAGTCCGTCCGCCCATTCGTAAGCACGATAACTCTCGAACGGAATAACCTTTGGCATTGAAATTTTCAGTTTGGGTTCAGTTCCCAAATGCCGCGGTTGAGTTCGTTACTGGAAAGAATTCCACCAGGGGTTCCGTAAATATGGCCGTTCGAAATTTTGTTCTCCTGATTACTTCGAAACTAAAGGTTCGATCGATATGAAATTTTGCACTTGATTGAAGAATGACGTGTTCCAGCTACATGTAGAATTTTGTCCAGATCGCATGACTAGAACCATAGAAAATTATAACTTTCGAACGGAAAGGCATAGGCACTTGCCACGGGCGCAAGGTCCACAGGGCCAAATTGCGAACGGTTTTGGACAAGAACCAAAATTTATGGGGTTCAAGATTTGGTAGACGTGGTCCAAAAATGAAATAAAGGAAGAATAGTGGCCAAGCAAATATCTATCTCTCATTGCAAAAATTGGCCAAACTATACTTGTATCAGTTCAACCAGAACCTTTACGAGTTTGTGTAAGTAAGACGTACATCCAAAAACTAGTTATTTGAAAGAAATATTGCGAAGGATTTCAAAAAATTACAGGAAGATCAAATATATGAATAGTATATAATATTCAAACTCAACTCTCAACAAAATCGATTAGCCTACCTAGGAAAGATACATCTTTTTTGAAATGCAGCCATTCCTTCAGTTGAAATAATGTACAACACTGATTGGCTTAGGTATTTTCACGGTATAATAACTAGGCTTTTTTTTTTAATGACCTTCAAACAGTTTGCCGCATCTTTCAAAAAGTCTGAATCACTGAAACTGCAGCAGTTTAAAGCTCTATTTTACATTCATACGGAATAAAATATCAGTCTGTATTGTAAATTGAACAGCAAAATCAAATATTCAATTTCAATCAATCAGTTGTGAGGGTTTACATAGAGATCTAGGCTAATCGGGATATAACAAAACATTAACCAAAAGATGGTCTGGGATCTTTGAGATCGATTTGTAGCCATTTTTATGTTTACGGTATTCTAATTGAGCACAGCAGTGCTGTAATTGAGTGATTCGGGTGTTATTCATTCAATTTATTCTCTTGTACAAAGAAGACTGGATTGGTTCCCTGTATGTATGCATGCCACATCGAAGAAAGTTGGAGATATACAGAGTGTTTTTTAAGGCGAGGTTTTTTTTTGACAAGTGCTAGAACTCATGAAAAGAGATCATATAAAATATACAATTTGAAAAAAGTGCAAAAAAACTTGGGCATAATTATCTTAATAGGACTCTAGATCGTGTTATCTCACTATGCCATGCGCATTTCCCTGTAAATAAAGTACTCGACTTCCTTCGCGATCTTTTCTCGGCTCTGGAATTCATATCAAATTTGTATATTCTCTTTCAACTTTTATTAGGAGATTTTTCCTGAACGGTATAATTCTTGAAGTTCCAACTAAGGAGAGGAAAAATAACTAATTGAAAAGATCCAATAAAAAAATTTGGAAGTTCAAAAAACGGTAAAATGGATGTAAATTGTTTACAGAAATTGTCTTGCCCGGCGTGATTACTAATGATTACATACAGCAACTATCACATCAGTTTGCTCACAAATAATGTCACAAGAATTTTGTCTTAGTTGTTTCGCACTATTCACCTCACCGTGACTTATGCACTAATGTTTTCAAATGACCCCGAAGGAAGAAATCACTGGGGTTGAGATCGGAAAACAAAAATACTACGTATCATAGATGATTCCTCGTATACTGACCTCAGACCGCTGGTTATATCTACACATTTAGATATCAATACGAACCTGAGTCAGATCCGGGCTGAAATTTCTCAAATTCGAGGGTAACTCTGATTTCGAAATACTCGGCACTGGTGAATATTTCATATAAACAATTTTTGGTATATTGACTTATTTTGACGAGTTCCTTTGGTGGTAGAAAAAATTACGAAAAGCACTGCCGTGAAGGCAGGAGCTTTTGAGCGCTCGTACATGCACCTTGTAGGTAGATTCGCAGTTTCCAGTTTTAGAAATCAATTGAAATAATTTTCGACAGCTGTCAAAAAAATTCTGAAACTTAGGCGAAACTTTAACTTCATGTCAGTGCTTCAGCTTATCAATTTTTTTTCGATAATTCGCTAGAATTTTCTACGGTATCTATGGTCTTGGTGATGCGATCTGGACAAAATTTCGCACGTAGTTTGAATACATTATTCCTCAGCTAGGTGCGAAATTTCATTCCAATCAAATCGGTAGTTTCGAAATTATCAGGAACAGAATATTTTCAACGGTCATATTTACGGAACCCCTAGTCTAATTTTGCTCATTGATGAACGTGACCGTGAAATTCGCGATCCAAACCCACCCTGAAAATTTCAAGTTCCTAGGCCTTTCCGTTCAAAAGTTACAATATTCTATGGTTTCTCTGGTTCTGGTCATGCGATCTGGACAAAATATTGCTTTAATATATCATTCTCGATTAAAATATGAAATTTTATCTCGATCGAATCCGTAGTTTCGAAATGATCGAGAAACCAAAATTTCAAACGACCGTATTTACGGAACCCCTAGTATAATTCTGCTCATTGATAAACGTGAACGCGACATTTCAGATCCACACCTATCCTGAAAATTTCAAGTCCCTAGGCCTTTCCGTTCGAAAGTTATGATTTTCTATGGTTTCTATGGTTCTGGTCATGTGATCTGGAGAAATGTAGCTTGAATATATCATTCTTCTTTAGTGTACAAAATTTCGTCACGATGGAATCTGTAGTTTTGAAATGATCAAGAAAACCAAATTTCAAACGACCATATTTACGGAACCCCTGATATAATTTTGCTCATAGATGAAAGTGATCACGACAATCGAGATGCACACCTATCCTGCAAATTTCAAGTCCCTAGGCGTTTCCGTTCAAAAGTCACAATTTTCTATGGTTTCTATGGTTCTGGTCATGCGATCTGGACAAAATTTCACATGTAGCTTGAACACCTCATTCTCCATTTGAGTGCAAAATATCGTTATGATCGAATCTGTAGTTTCAAAGTAATCAGGAGAACAAACTTTTGAACGGCCATAATTACGGAACCCCTGGTGGAATTCTGCCCATTAACGAACTTAACCGAGGCATTTGGGATCTGAACCTACACTGAAAATTTCATGTCTCTAGGTTCATCCGTTCGAGAGTTATCGTGCTTACGGCCGGACGGACGGACGGACAGACTCAAATTTTTCGACGGATTCGTCATCAGTGAGTTGAACTCTATCGTTTGAGACCATTTTCGGCTCAAAATTCGAAAAATACAGACATCGTGACGAAATGATATAGCCCTCGTGTAAGTTGTACGAGCGCTCAAAAAGCCTCACCTTTGAAAACATCCTGTCTATACAGGATGTCCCGAGAGTAACTACTTACTCTAACCAGAGGTAAAGCAGGACTTGGTGTTGACACATGTTGAGATCAAGAGAACGAGATATCAATAATTTCGATACTCCAGGGCCGAACTCATTATTCCCCGTTTACCGTGTTCAGGGTAAAAATATCTCTTTGTATGTCTAATTTCAAATTATTGTTTTACTTTCCGAAAAGAGCGTGAATTCAGCTTCGAACCATTTAAAGTTGTCACACCTGCCGTTTTGAGCGCTCGTACCTACTCCTTACACGAGGGCTATATAATTTCGTCACGATGTCTGTATTTATCGAATTTTGAGCTGAAAATGTGCCGTATACTCTCGAACGGAACGTCCTAGAGACTTGAAATTTTCAGTGCGGGTTCAGTTCCCAAATGCCGAGGTTAAGTTCGTTAACAGGCAGAATTCCACCAGGGGTTCCGTAAATATGGCCGTTCGAAGTTTTGTTTTTCTGATAACTCCGAAACTACACATTCGACCGAGATGAAATTTTGCACTCAGATGTAAAATATCGTGTTCAAGATACTCACAAAATTGTCTAGATCGCATGACCAGAACCATAGAAAATTATAACTTTGTAATGTAATTTTGCACATAGATGAAGAAGTATTCAAACTACCTGCAAAATTTTGTCTAGATTGCATTACCAATATACCGCAGAAAATTTTAGCGAATGATCGAAAAAAAAATTGCCTAAAGCACTGACGTGGTCTGGAGTTTCGCCTTAGTTTGACATTTTTTTTGGCCGGTGTCAAAATTTTTTCAATTGGTTTCTAAAACTGGAGAATGCGAATCTACCTACAAGGTGAATGAACGAGCGCTCAAAAACTCCTCCTTTTCATCATTTTTCTTCATGAATTTTGGAAATTAGGCAAAAAAAAACAGAAATAAAAAGAGAATAAATTAAATGGCCATATTGAAAATAATTTATTTCAAAATGTGTTCGAAATGAGAGCCATTTGCTTGAGCACATTTTTCTTGTCGAATTCTCAGATGTAATATAGCCTTCCGAATCATATCGACATTGTTTCTCACAACATTATTCTGTTCATTAATTGTTCTCTCGTCTGGATCTCCTCAGCATATAACAGATCTTTTAATTTTTCCCACAGAAAATAATCTACTGGGTTCAGATATGGTGATCGAGGAGGCCATGGAACCGGAACTCAAGAATTGTTGAGGTAATTCCTTACTTCTGAACCAAAATAAGGTCCAGCTTCATCGTGTAGAATATATATTCCTCTAATATTAATGCCTTTTAGAATGCCGGGTAAAATGTTTTGTAAAAAATCTAGATGAACCGCACTTGTCAAGCGATCTTAAATAATGAGGACCTATTAAATTGTTGTTTATCATAGCACACCATACATTAACTGAAAATTTATAATGCGAATTTTTCTGCCATATACTATGTCGATTATTTTCTGCCCATATGTGTGAATTGTGAGTATTTACCCCAAAATATTCATTCATTGTCTAAGTTCCATACATTCCGGCTATTGTGAGCTGGGCAGCCATCCATTTGAAACCAGGCATTTTGTCTGTTAGCCAGGGGCATTTCATGCATTATGTCCGTTAAGCTGCTTTGGATTGATGTAATAAATCCTTCAGCGTTGTGGCGATCGGGAAGTATTACTGGTCCGAAAAGTTCACCTCTCATGACTCCCAACGCCGGAATTTGCGGGACTTGATGAATGAATATTTTGGGGTGCAATGGACTGGAAGGTACGGTCCGGTAAAATGGCCAACATGGAGTCCCGACCATACGCCTTTGGATTTTTATGTGTGGAACAACTTGAAAGAAAAAGTATATCGAATTCGCGTTCAGACTCAAGAGGATCTGATCGAAAGAATAAATTTGTGTTGTGCAGAAATGCGCAGAAACATTGTGAACTTCGCAGGGTTGTAGATTCAGTGGGAAAACGATGTGTAAAATGTATTGAATAAGGCAGTGAACATTTCGAACAATTTTTATAAGTAGTAGTAGTCTTTTTGAGCGCTCGTACTACTTACACGAGGGCTATATCATTTCGTCACGATGTCTGTATTTTTCGAATTTTGAGCCGAAAATGGTCTCAATTGACTATCTTCGACTCACTGATGACGAATCCGTCGGAAAATTCGAGTCTGTTCGTCCGGCCGTAAGCACGATAACTCTCGATCGGAACAACCTAGTGACTTGAAATTTTCAGTGTGGGTTCAGTTCCCGAATGCCTCGGTTAAGTTCGTTAATGGGCCAAATTCCACTAGGGGTTCCGTAAATATGGCCGTTCAAAATATTTTTTCCTGATTACTTGAAAACTACAGATTTGATCGAGATGAAATTTTGCACTCAAATGGAGAATGAGGTGTTCAAGCTACATGTGAAATTTTGTCCAGATCGCATGACCAGAACCATAGGAACCACCATAGAAAATTGTAACTTTTGAACGGAAAGGCCTAGGAACTTGAAATTTTCAGGGTGGGTTTGGATCGCGGTCACCATCATCAATGAGCAAAGTTAGACTAGGGGTTCCGTAAATACGGCCGATCAAAATATTTTTTTCCTGATAGTTTCGAAAATACTGATTGGATTGGAATGAAATTTTGCACCTAGCTGAGGAATAATGTATTCAAACTACGTGCGAAATTTTGTCTAGATCGCACCACCAAGACCATAGATAACGTAGAAAATTCTAGCGAATCATCGAAAAAAAATTGGTCAGCTGAAGCACTGACATGAAGTATGGAGAAAATTCCTTCAATTGATTTCTAAAACTGGAAAATGCGAATCTACAAGGTGGATGTACGAGCGCTCAAAAGCTCCTGACTTCACGGCAGTGCTTTTCGTAATTTTTTCTTCATATGTTTCCATAAAATCTGTATTATTAAAATTTAGTTTATTCCTTCGAATTCTTGAAATTCCATGAAAATTACTTCAATATTTCATCATAAAAAAAAAATAAGACTTTTTTGTTATCTTATTAGCCATGATATTAGGGCAGAAGACAAGCAGCAAGCACAAAAGTTGATATGTCATTCGAAAGCCAACTAAATGGGGTATTTTTTGCTGGAAAGAAAACATGTCCATAATCAATGATTTTTCATCGATGAAACCATTGGAAAAATATGACTGGTTTTGTTCACTTCGGAATCGTGATATTCATCTCCTAACCACGCCTACAATAAGAATTTTTTGGCACACGGAAATTCTTATCTTGTAGCAAATTTAACGCTGTTTCCAGATATGTGGTCAACTTTGATGAGGCTACGAGGATAACTGAAATAAAATTGATTTCATGGAAAGCTTGAAATATTCCGTGAAATCAAGAAATGTTAAATTGAAGAATAACCGTCAATATTTTGACCATGTGTTACATGACATTTTTTGTTGCAAATCTCAGGTATGATTTCCCCCTGAAGTTTGACCCTTTTAAAAGTAGACACCCTGTATACCATTGCATACAAATATCTCCAGATCCTTTCTCCCTTAAGTCTAGTTCGCATTAGGAGAGTATTTTAGTCGAGTAACGAGGGACTAAACCCGCTACTGTCTGAAAATCGTTCGCACTTTGCTTTTAGTACAGTTGACAGTTCACAAGTGAGGTTAGGTAGTAGTGTGATTTGCAAGATGAACAGCCTACAACGAATTAAAATAAACAAAACGATTAAGCTAATCGTGTCGGCTATTTTAGAAGACGTTGATGAGGAAATTTGTGTAATTAATAAGAAGAAGCTATGGGTACGAAAATGGATCGAAAGAAGAGAAAAACTAGGAGCTACTAATTGTCTTCTGAGAGAATTAGCATTGGAAGATCCCAAAGAATACTTCGATGGTTTCAGAATGTCGGAAAGTTGTGTGCATTTTCTGTTAATGAAAATACAGTCTCAAATTCAGCGTAAAGATACTCTTTTAAGAAGCGCTATTCCTGCAATTACTAAATTACAAGTAGTTCTATACTTTCTCGCTACTGGATGCAGTTTAAGGACACTCACACATATATTTAGACTCGGAAAATCAACTATTTCTGGATTCATCATCGGAGTTTGTGAAGCAATATATGAATCATTAAAGGAATTTATACCTGATATTTTTGATTTTCATTTTTATTTCCCTTTCACCAAATCCAGAAATGTCAATTTTTTTTTTATGTCCAAATATGCAGATTGTTTCGACTGCCTGTTTTTATACTGCGTGGACTTGATGTTCCACAAAAATTCATGTTCTAGATACTTCGAAATAAATTTTAAGGTTGTATCTTCGCTCCAGCGGGACGTCATATTAGCGGCTACTGATAGAGGCTACTAATGAACTCTACTAAATATTCGGGTTCGCACTTGTTGAGCCGGCAAGCCAGTGATCTCGGACGCGTGGTGGGGGTGCTACTCGCCCGTTGAAAATACAGTAGAATGGATCGACTCGACTAAATTACTTGCCTAACTACTCGACTAAATTTTCATCGTTCAGACACGTTTAGTTACTAAATCACTCGCTACTCGACTAAAATACTCTCCTAATGCGAACTAGACTTTAGACCCGCTTTTCATGTGTCAAGTAGCTAAAGCAAGTAAAGAAATTTAATTAATTGCATCATATAAACCACTCGATTTAGTACTTGAGCAAGTGCTGTATTTTAGTCGCTGGTGCAATTTCTGTACTTGATTTAGTTACTTGCGTTAGCTACTTGACACATGTAAAGCAGGTCTTATTGGTATTGCTCTTTGCCTTTTGTGGTAGTAGGGCGGAACCCTACACCGTGTCCTTTGAATTAAAGTCCCCACTAGAAATGAATTTAGAGCTAAGTGTGTGGAAGTATTTGTCAAAAGCTTAATTTTTGAGATTAATGCGTGGTGGACCATAAACAACGGGGACGGTAATGTCTGACCTTAATCGAAGTGGCTTGTAGGTAGTATATGGTACTTAATACTATTTTCGCATTCACTTTTCCAACTGGCATTGTCAGCATGTTCCGGATCACACAATTTGTGGGAGTTGAACATATTTTTAAATTTGTCCAAAAACTTGTGTAACAGTTCACTGGTATAATTTGTTGTTTGTGTCCTCTTCTTCTGGCATGTACTTGAGCAATGTTGACATCTACATTTGACACCGAAGAAAGGTCTATTACAATAGTGTCCATACTGCTGGCATTTTAGGCATTGTACTATTTTATTGTTTCCTCTTGGCAGTTCAATTCTTATTGTGGTTTGTTCAATTTCTAGATTTTCTTGGACTACGCCGAAGTTAATCAATAATTTGTTAATTTTCACAACAGAACTGATGTTTAATGTTTTACACTTTTTCCACTAATTATCTTTTCTTGACAAATAAGATAAAAACGCGACAGTTGAAATTTGTACACCCAGTATAAATTTTCGCAGGCAAGTCAGTTCAACTTTCCATGCTAATGCTTTGTTCAAGTTATGTCATTCTGCTGTGCTGAATTAACCTCAAGGTAAAATTATATTTGTTTTAGTTAGAGGCAAATGGTTGTTAGAAAATATTTTACTGAAACTATTATAAAACTAGATCAACAAAGCAAATTCACCTGGGACAATATCAAAGAGTCTCCTCACTTCATCTTGGCTTAATAAGGGGGAACAAGATACTATCAATCCTGTGAAGCCTTCTCTATTCACAACGTCTGGATGTGGAAGAAATGAATTATCAGCTCTAGCACTGTTTCGGAAATTACAACTGGGGATATCCCTAAAATTATCATTAAATTCTGGGAAGCGTGTATCTTCGTTCTTCTTATTAACTACACTATGTTTAGGTTCTGCAAATACTGCTCTGAAGGTTTTATCACATTCCTCAAATGCGTTTGCTGCATCTGAAAATCTGAAAGAATCTCATGTTGTAGGGTTTTCATTAATGTTTCTGTTCAATTCAGAAACTATTGACTCACTTGAAAAATTTAACAAAACCAAATCCTTTATTTTCATTTGTACTTCTGTCCTTTATAACATTAGCATAGTCAATGTTTCCAAAGTTCTTGAAAGCATCAAAGAGTTCTGTTTTTGTCCAATCTTTAGGAATTTTTACAAATAATCTTGTTGTCCTTTCTTCCTCTGTTTCTTTATCATCCCGTTTAGTACCTTGTTCTTTACTGAAACCAAAAAAACTATTATAGATGCACTTATGTCCAGAGAAGTGATAATTTTAGTTTTAGTTTTAGTGAAAACTGAATTTACAGCTAGACTGAAAGAACCTAATAGACAAACTTGTAGCAGCAGCAATATGGTATTGTGCAATTGACCAACACAGTTAGTAATATTCACCTTATGAGAACAATATTCTGAGCTTCAATTTTTTAAGATATTTATCCACTTATCATCGAAATATTTTTTGTATCTTGTATCTCACAATAATTTGAATGATAGCAATGTTAGTTTGAACTTAAGAAAACTATTCAACAATTAATATAAGCCTTTCAAAAATTTTTCCTGATTCGAACTTGATATCAGAAATACCTAGTAGTCATTTTCAATTCTATTTGAAATATCCAATTCAAAATTATATTTAGCATTTTGGTAAATTCAAAGATACAAGGAACTTTTTATTCATAATTTTTATTGTGTGGACTTGATTCATAATAGATTTTTTCAATGCTGATTAAACTTTCCTTGAAGTCTTGAAGAATAATTTCACTATGAAAATTTTCCTTCAGCCTACTTAACTGAAGAAACCATGCATATCTCACAGGTTTCGACTCCTGCCATTGGCCTGAGCATTAATTTCTAGTTTTTAACGATAAACTACTCAGTTAATGGAACAGTTTGGTCAGTTCTAATCAAGTGTCGTACTCAGTTGTATTTCAGCCATTCCCTGTTCTGCCAAGATGAGCAAGAAAAAATATGTCTTACAGTTAACAAAATTTGTTCGAATTGTTGTGTAAAACTCAAGACATGCTATACACCTTCAGTGCGTAATCATACAAATTAGATATTTGAGGCATATAAACTGAAGGTGTGTAGGCTGCATAAACAATGCATATGTTAACTCTTTGGGGCTAGGTGGTACAAAATACGTACCACCTATTTTGACCCCCTTGCGCGGCGGTGGTACGTTAAGAGTACCACCCCGTTTAAGAAAAATATTGAGAAAAATTCGGAAATATTATTGTTAATGTATCATTTATGTATTTTCGATGAACTTTTGCTGAATTTTTTTTTCCAAACTGCAAAAAAAAATTTTTTTTTGCCTGACTTGGGTTTTATTTTTTTTTATCTTTGCCGCTCAAAGAGTTAAGGCAGAATATCTCTGAGCAAGTTAGGTGAAGATTAAAAATTACCTGGCAGCCACCATAACCTTTATATTTCTATTAGCATTCCCAATGAATCTTCCATTCATTGCCTCAAGTGCTTTAGCAGCTTGTGAAGTTTTTGCATATTTTATATATGTAACACCTATAAAAGATAATAAATTGAGATCTATCTGAAGTGAGATGTAGAAATAACTGCAATTGCCTTTATTTTCTCCTGTATTTCTGTCCTTGACAACCCAAACTTCTTCTATTTCTCCATATTCTTCAAAGGCTTTCCAATAATCTTTTTCACTCAATGTTTTACTTCCAATTACGAACAATCTAGAATTTGGTGGATTAACATCCGACGAACGCCTATCACTCATTTTGCTATATCTAATACTTTAGGAAAAGTATATAATTATGTATAACAAATTTCCAATCACAACACAACCTGAGATTCTGAGAACCTGATTTGTTGTCACTTCACTCACTTCACTTGTCACTTGTCACTAGTGTCATTAAAAATAATCCGAAATTTGATATACTCCGCAACATTCGATTATGGAATTAACCGGATAGAAAAAATTTCGTCTGAAATGACTCTGAATTCAATAGGGAAAACCGAAAAATCACGAACCGCGAGATGGGGCTGAAAACAAAATGTCGGGCCGAGAGGTGAACAAAATATTCTGTCTTTCATAACAAGTGAATCAAATATTTTTTATAAGATTGCGGAATTAATAATAATGCCTGTGGGCAGGATGGGCAGGGGCCAGGGGCGCCGAGCATTTAGGGGCGCCGCAGGCGCCTCTATCCCATAACATAAAAAAGTCTATCATTCATGAATCATATTCCCGAAACACATTTCACACTGTTGTATCAAATTTTAAATACAATAAAAAAAAATTATTAATTAATAATTGAGGTATAAATAAGAATCTCAAAAATATCCCTGCTGCCCAGAACCGCAGTAAGCAGAAATGCGTCTCCGCCAGACCAGGTCAATACAGTCTACCCTCGATAACTTGGAACTCAAGGGACCGACGAAAAAGTTCAAATTACCGAGAGTCCAAAATATTGAGAGTTCAGGAAACAAGAATTTGATCAAAAATCTAATGATATTGCATATGTATAGGGTGGTTCACTTATTTTCCTAATCTCAATTTTCTCGAAAACGGACAAATATTTTTTTATTCTGTAAATGGCGTTTTGTATGACTCAATGTTGACCTGAAATATGCGTGAAAGTCACCGAAATAGATTAAGACGCCAGGCGTCGTGGCACTGTCGATTTTTTTTCTCCCACGAACATATCCCTTTTTTGAAAGATGATTTCATTCTAAATTTTCTTCCAAATACAATTTTTTTCCATTTCATTAGCGATCTGCTGCGTGTTTTATGTTAATTCTATTCCATTTATTTTTGTGTGTGTTGTGCCAGTATGCCTTATTGATGGACATAGATATGATTTTGTTCCTTAAATTCAAGGAGGTTCATCAATTGAAAGACACTTTTTCTTTCTTCCGATCATCTTTGTTCCGAAGATTCGAAAAACCGGTTTTAGTTCAACGCAATCCTTAGAAAGACTGCGCAATCTCAAATAGGACAAGTCAGTGCAAGATCAAACGAATCACAGAAGTGGGGGACTTCAAATTATAGAGTGTTTGGGTGCTCTGATTTCAAATTAAAGAGTGTCGATGAGCAAAATGCCAAAGATACAACTTCAAATTACCGAGGGGACCAAAATACATTGATTTTTTTCAATTTATCGAGTGTTATTCAAGGGACCTGCAAATAACTTCAAATTATCGAGAGATTCAATTTATCGAGTGTCAAATTATCGAGAGTCGACTGTACGATACTTTTACTCGTTGTCGTTGAGATTGAAAACGAGTGGATACATTGATAAACTCGTACCTAATTCACTGATTCGCAGAACATATTAGGATGATACAAATGAAAACAGACAAAAATATGTATCGGTATATTGGTGGTAAAATACAAAATGAGCTAATGTACCTATATCTTATATAGGAGAGTTCAAAGCCAAATATTTCTCAATTATTCTCGCTTGTTCGCCTGATAGCCGTCGACAAGAACATATACTGTTTGCATTAGATTTGTGCGGTTGAATCAGACTAGCTTCTTCAATTCTTCATTAACGAGAGTTTTTTTGAGCGCTCGTCCTACTTACACGAGGGCTATATCATTTCGTCACGATGTCTGTTTTTCGAATTTTGAGCCGAAAATGGTTTCAATTGACAAGGGTCGACTCACTGATGACGAATCCGTCGAAAAATTCAAGTCTGTCCGTTCGTCCGGCCGTATACACGATAACTCTAGAAGATTAAGATTCCGTGATTTATTCGCTGTTCCGTTCCGTAGAATTAATATAACCCAAAATTCGCCTCTCTGTAGAATGCTGTCAACATTCAATTCATGTTCTTGTTCTTGTTCTTGTTGTATGGACATTTTCAATGTTCACCTCCCACAATTAAAAAAATTTCTAAAATTAAGGTTACCTCAGTCTGCTGATCATTTTTGATCGTGATATGTTTTATATTTAGTTCATAGAATAATTTTTCATTTTAATATTCTGTGTGATATATATATATATATAATCAAAGATTTATATATATATATATATATATTGTCAAACTGTGAATGCTGTATTGGGTTTTTACCTGTTTGTATTCCTATTTATCTAAATAAATAAATAAAAAAAATTACGAAAAGCACTGCCGTGAAGGCAGGAGCTTTTGAGCGCTCGTACATGCACCTTGTAGGCAGATTCGCATTTTCCAGTTTTAGAAATCAATTGAAGGAATTTTTGACTGCTGTCAAAAAAATTCTGAAACTTAGGCGAAACTCCAGACTTCATGTCGGTGCTTCAGCTGATCAATTTTTTTCCGATAATTCGCTAGAATTTTCCACGGTATCTATGGTCTTGGTGATGCGATCTGGACAAAATTTTGCACGTAGTTTGAATACATTATACCTGAGCTAGGTGCATAATTTCATTCCAATCCGATCGGTAGTTTCGAAACTATCAGGAAAAAAATATTTTGAACGGCCATATTTACGGAACCCCTAGTCTAATTTTGCTCATTGATGAACGTGACCGTGAAATTTGCGATCCAAACCCACCCTGAAAATTTCAAGTTCCTAGGCCTTTCCGTTCAAAAGTTAGAATTTTCTATGGTTTCTATGGTTCTGGTCATGCGATCTGGACAAAATATTGCTTCAATATATCATTCTCGATTAAAATACATAATTTCATCTCGATCGAATCCGCAGTTTCGAATTTATCGAGAAAACAAAATTTCAAACGACCGTATTTACGGAACCCCTTGTATAATGTTGCTCATAGATGAACGTGATCACGACATTCGAGATCCACACCTATCCTGAAAATTTCAAGTCCCTAGGCGTTTCCGTTCAAAAGTTACAATTTTCTATGGTTTCTATGGTTCTGGTCATGCGATCTGGACAAAATTTCACATGTAGCTTGAACACCTCATTTTCCATTTGAGTGCAAAATTTCATCTCGATCAAATCTGTAGTTTTCAAGTAATCAGGGAAACAAAACTTTGAACGGCCATATTTACGGAACCCCTGGTGGAATTTGGCCCATTAACGAACTTAACCGAGGCATTTGGGATCTGAACCTACACTGAAAATTTCAAGTATCTAGGTTGATCCGTTCGAGAGTTATCGTGCTGACGGCCGGACGGCCGGACGGACGGACAGACTCGAATTTTCCGACGGATTCGTCATCAGTGAGTCGAACATAGTCGATGGAGACCATTTTCGGCTCAAAATTCGAAAAATACAGACATCGTGACGAAATGATATAGCCCTCGTGTAAGTAGTACGAGCGCTCAAAAATAAATAAACTTGAAATTTTCAGGGTAGGTTCGAATCTCGAATGGCGCGATTGAGTTTGTTATTGGGCAAAATTCGACCAGGGGTTCCGTGAAAATGACCGATCGAAATATTTTTTGAGCGCTCGTACTACTTACACGAGGGCTATATCATTTCGTCACGATGTCTGTATTTTTCGAATTTTGAGCCGAAAATGGTCTCAATCGACTATGTTCGACTCACTGATGACGAATCCGTCGGAAAATTCGAGTCTGTCCGTCCGTCCGGCCGTCCGTCCGTAAGCACGATAACTCACGAACGGATCAACCTAGAGACTTGAAATTTTCAGTGTAGTTTCAGATCCCAAATGCCTCGGTTGAGTTCGTTAATGGGCAGAATTCCACCAGGGGTTCCGTGAATACGCCCGTTCAAAATTTTGTTCTTCTGATTACTTCGAAACTACAGATTCGATCGAGATGAAACTTTGCACTCAAATGGAGAATGAGGTGTTCAAGCTACATGTGAAATTTTGTCCAGATCGCATGACCAGAACCATAGAAAATTGTAACTTTTGAACTTTGAACGGAAACGGAAACGCCTAGGGACTTGAAATTTTCAGGATAGGTGAGGTTCTGGAATGTCGTGATGAGGTTCATCTATAAGCAAAATTGTACCAGGGGTTCCGTAAATATGGTCGTTTGAAAGTTAGTTTTCTTGATAATTTCAAAACTACAGATTCGATCGTGAAGAGATTTTGTATACTAATGGAGAAATTTATATTCAAGCTACATTCCTCCAGATCACATGACCAGAACCATAGAAAATCATAACTTTCGAACGGAAAGGCCTAGGGACTTGAAATTTTCAGGATAGGTGTGGATCTGAGATGTCGCGTTCACGTTCATCAATGAGCAGAATTATACTAGGGGTTCCGTAAATACGGTCATTTGAAAGTTTGTTCTCTCGATAATTTCGAAACTACGGATTCGATCGAGGTGAAATTTTGTATTTTAATCGAGAATGATATATTGAAGCAATATTTTGTTCAGATCGCATGACCAGAACCACAGAGACCATAGAAAATTGTAACTTTTGAACGGAAAGGCCTAGGAACTTGAAATTCTCAGGGTGGGTTTGGATCGCGAATATCGCAGTCACGTTCATCAATGAGAAAAATTAGACTAGGGGTTCCGTAAATATGGCCGTTCAAAATATTTTTTTCCTGATAGTTTCGAAACAACTGATCTGATTGAAATGAAATTTTGCACCTAGCTGAGGAATAATGTATTCAAACTACGTGCAAAATTTTGTCCAGATCGCATCACCAAGACCATAGATGCCGTAAAAAGTTCTAGCGAATTGTCGAGAAAAAATTGATCAGCTGAAGCACTGACATGAAGTCTGGAGTTTCGCCTAAGTTTCAGAATTTTTTTGACAGCTGTCGAAAATTCCTTCAATTGGTTTTTGAAACTGGAAAATGCGAATCTACCTACAAGGTGCATGTACGAGCGCTCAAAAGATTTTGAAATTTTTATATTATTTATTGTTGTTGGCAAATCAAGTAGCAACATCCCTTAACTCCACTCTTGTTTATAATAAGAATGCCTCATTTTCAATTTTACCTTCGAATTCTTCATTTCTAAAAAATCGAATCATGATTCTGGACCCATGATACTAAAACCAACAGATAAGATCACTTGAGGAACGAGTTTTGAACCGCGTTGCGCATGACGTCACCTCGTGACAAATGGCACTTATTTACAAACGTCGTTTTCTTGGATTCGCCTAATTATTGCGTGAATATCATTTTCTTATTCAAAATATTTCCAAAAATACCTTATCCGATAATCAAGTAATATTTCATCTAAAGTTAGCCCAGGTCAGACTGCAACATTTCATACTCAAATGAAATAAATTTTTGTAAATTTCTTTTTATTTGATCATTCATCATTATGAATTTTGGAGAATTAAATGAAAAAGACCTAAGCCTACTTAATATAATATTCAACTTCCCAATTTAATACTCGAGAAAATCATATAGGTAACGTAACGAAGCTAACTGAATTTTTTCTGGTATTTGTCAGTCATGCTGGAGAAATGCATAACCTGATGACATGAAATTAATGAAACTAACATATTTTTGAGCGCTCGTACTACTTACACGAGGGCTATATCATTTCGTCACGTATTGGATTGGAATGAAATTTTGCACATAGATGAAGAATAATTTATTCAAACTACGTGGGAAATTTTGTTCAGATCGCATTACCAAGACCATAGATATCGTAGAAAATTCTAGCGAATTATCGAAAAAAAAATTGGTCACCTAAAGCACTGACGTGAAGTTGACAGTTGTCAAAATCTTTCCAATTGGTTTCTAAAACTTGAGAATGCGAATCAAGGTGGATGAACGAGCGCTCAAAAGCTCCTGACTTCACGGCAGTGCTTTTCGAATTTTATTTTACAATTTTACGCTTCCGAGTATTTGACATGGTACTCATGCTTTTGTTCAAAACACTCATGCGGAAATACATTTTACACCAGAAGAATAAGCTTTTGGCTTTATCACTCAATTCAACATTTTGTGCTAATTGTTTGATATAGTCTTTCTGAATTTCCACACCGTCACCATTAAATTGATTAACCAAAAGCCAGCACAATTCAATCCAAAATAGTCTAAACACAAACAAAAACAAAGCGAACAGCCTTTATTCCGCCACTAACGGTCATCTTCTTCTATCTCTATCCCCTAACGGTCATAAACTCTGACTAACCATAGATGAAAAATAAATTATTATTCGTCTATGAACCTAACTAACAAAGTTTGTCACGCGATGACGTAGTTGACCTGAGACATGATACTAAAACTCTAAAGATAAACCTACGCGCATATCGTCAACAACGTCATCGTATGACAAATTTTGAAATTTTGTTAGTTAGGTTCATAGAAGAATTATAATTTATTATTCGTCTGTGGTTAGTTAGAGTTTATGACCATTAGTGGATAGAAGAATATACTTATTTATTTATTTATTTTATTTATTGATAAATATAAATAATTTATTTATATATATAAATAAAAATGAAATAAATAAAGAAGAATATAAGCGAAAGCGTAAAATAAACTGCTCCACATGAGTTAGGGATATTGACTTAAAGTGAAAAAAAATATAGTTAAAATAAGATTTTTGTGATGAGAATTCATATTAATATGATTTCAAGTTGCAAATTAATTTTAGCCTGTAGGTCTGCAGCGTATACAAGGTGGTTAAGTAAAATCGAGTAAAATAACGAAATTTTATTCCCAGAGAATTCAAGCATTTTAAGACTATCAATACAATGTATGGCCTCCACGGGCATCAATAACAGCTTGACATCTTCTTTGCATACTACATACGAGGTTGTTGAACATTTCTTGAGGAATTTGGTTCCATAAACGGGGCAGAAGCTCTTTCAGATCATTTAAGGATTCTGGGGTAGGTTGATGATTATTTAATCTTCTTTGGAGCATATCCCATGCATCTTCTATGCAATTCAAATCTGGTGAGTGCGGAGGTATTGGTAAATGTGCAATACCAAGCTCCTCGCGCGCATTCTCAACTATGGCTGCACGGTGCGGTCTAGCGTTATCGTCTAGAAATTGAAAAGTTTCACCAATAGCAGCGTGAACATTTGGCACAACATTGTCAATGACATGCTCCCTATAGTGTAAGGCGATCATATTCCCAGGACAAATGTGTAGATCTGTGCGCCCGTTGAAACATATCCCGGCCCATACCATAACACTACCCCCTCGGAATGGATGGACTTCTTGGACATAGCGACGATTTCGGGGTATGCGTGGGATTGTCCATACCCTTATTCTTCGAGAATCTGAAAATCGTCCATATCTGGATTCATCAGTGAAAAGGACACTACGCCATTGATCGTTCCAATTGATATGTTGCCTTGCCCATTCCAGTCTTTGACGCTTATGGTCATGTCCCTAATAGCACACAATGTCCTAGGGACGTTCAATTTATGTCCAATTAACGTCGGAACGTCCATGGACTTGATATGTACGACCTTTGGATGTTTGTTTTTGGACAGTATTAGGACGTCCTCTACATATGTCCATTTTTGGTCCAATTAATGTACAATGTCCATACCGGATATCCAGTAGGTGTCCGTGATGGACATAATACGGACCATATAAAAAATAATATTTTCTATATTTTTTATGGACATATTATGTCCATACCGAATATCCAGTAGGTGTCCGTGATGGACATAATACGGGACCATATAAAAAATGTCCATACCGGATATCCATTAGGTGACCGTTATGGACATACTACGGACCATATAAAAATATGTCCATACTGAATATCCAGTAGGTGTCCGTGAAGGACATAATACGGGACCATATGAAAAATATGTCCATACCAAATATCCAGTAGTTGTCCGTGATGGACATAATACGGACCATATAAAAATGTCCATACCAAATATCCATTAGATGTCCGTGATGGACATAAAACGGACCATATAAAAAATATGTCCGTAACGGATATCCAGTAGGTGTCCGTGACGGACATAATACGGACCATTTAAAAAATGTCCTTACTGGATATCCAGTAGATGTCCGTGATGGACATAATACGGACCATATTAAAAATATGTCCATACCGGATATCCAATAGGTGTCTATATGGACATAATACGGTCCATATAGAAAAATTTATCCATACCGAATAATAAATCGAAAATTCGCAATCCGTGGCGAATGTAACATTTTCATTTCAGCTGGTCGAAATAAAACACGTTCTCAACGATAATATAACAAATATTTCTATTCTGGGATACTCGCACGGATTCAGAGATCGCGTAATAAATTTCTTAATAGGGGTGGATGATTGTTATCTTTCCACATCTGGTAATCGCGCAGGCAATGTAAAAACAGTATTTGCTCGAAATATCGAGAATAGGAATAACGAACATATCATAGACTAATAATAATATTTTTATTATTAGTCTATGGAACATATTATACTTACTACTCATAACTTCCTTTTTTTTCCAGTTTTTCTTCGATATTTTGAAAACTACATATTTCAATGAATGCAACGATAAGAATAGAAGAATACATTTGAAATTGAATAACCGATCATATAAGACACGAAAGAATGCAAAAAAAATTCTCGAGAAATTTATTTTCACTCCCTGTATAACTGAAAGTGTTCGGGCTTCATGAATATTTTAGCTCAGTAGATAAAGTCGAACAGTATCATAATCCAAATTTTCAGATTTCAAATAGGTCAGGTTCTCAAGAACCGTCTAGTAGGCACTCGAACTTGGGACACCTTGTATACCAAATATTTCTATTCTGGGATAATTCACACGGATTCAGAGATCGCGTAATATATTTCTCTATAGGGGTGGATGATTGTTATCTTACAACATCTAGTCCTGGTCATGTCGCAGGGGTTTGGTTCGGGCGTACCTACTAATAGAATGTGACTGTTCGACTGTTGCATTTGACTAGAAAAGTTTATGCGAAGTGTTTGTTTTATTTTCAAAGTTTCAAAGTGTTTGTAGAATATCGTGGTTATATATTCAAAGTTTCGAATAGTTTGATAGTTTGTAGAATAATGCTATTATATTCAAAGTTTCAAACGTTATTTGTTCTGTGTCTTTGACTATAAAAACAAAGAAGTGAGTGATCATTGATCTTATTATTGGAATTCGAGGATTTCCTGAATTGTGGCAAGTTCGGTAGTAGAGGTTGATCTTAAGTATTTCAAAATGAAAATTGAAAAGGATTACCTTAATCCTTTCGATGCGAGAGAGTGTATGGCCATAAGGGTTATAAAACTTCTGATATTGGCTGAAAATTCTTATAATGAAGCAATTACGATTCATCAGAATTCACAAAGAACAATTTCATATGTTTTCTGTTTTTATAGTGGTGGCAAAAGTTGAATATTGTTTGACGTCTTTTCTCTATTTGATACATGATTAGAACCGTTTTCTGCAA
Source organism: Aphidecta obliterata (assembly GCA_963966015.1). Classification (NCBI taxonomy): domain Eukaryota; kingdom Metazoa; phylum Arthropoda; class Insecta; order Coleoptera; family Coccinellidae; genus Aphidecta; species Aphidecta obliterata. The sequence goes on along the minus strand of OZ014430.1, from coordinate 5,852,228 downwards.
GTTTTTGTGTACAATTTTTTATCGTACAATTTTTGGATTTGATGCGAAAGACACTGATTGCAGATGTAGCTAATGTCTCTTTCATATTGGTCACATTCAACCAAAATAAACATAACAAGACTTTAAATATTGGTATATTTTTCTTTCAGGATCTACTCGATTGAATATCAAAACCAAAGATTCTTTCATAAAAGAGGTGGAAGAAGGTCTTAAGATTAAGATTTTTTTCAACAAGAGAGTTATTTTTTTCATTTTATAGGTTACGTTAGGTTAGGTTAGGCTGTTTTTCAATGTTTTCAGATTATATTTTTATTTTTTTATATTTTTACATTTATTTTATTAATTTTGTTTTTTTTTTTCATTGAAATATTTTAAATTATTTAGTTGTTTGACCTACTGTTTTATTTCAAAGCAGTTCCTTTAAGCTTTCTAAATCTAAGAGGTCGAGAATGAATAGTCAGGAGTCGAGAGAAGTTTCAATAATTTCATGTAAAAAAAAGTGAAAGTAAAATGTTGAAATGAAAATGTCACAATTGAAACTTAAACGTTCCTCAGTACCAAAATAGAATGTTATGTCAAATGTCCATAGTAATGTCTAGTTATAGTCCTAAGGGGATATCTAGTGGATGTCCTTGCTGGACGTCCCTCGGACGTCCATAGTGGTGTCTAGTTATAGTCCTATGGGGATATCCAGTGGAAGTGCCTCGGACATCCAAAGTAATATCTAGTTATGGTCCTAAGGGGATATCCACTGGATGTCCGCGGTGGACGTCCCTCGGACGTTCATAGTGATGTCCAATTATGGTCCTTAGGGGACCTCTATTGGATGTCCGCGGTGGACGTCCGAATTCAGTTCAAAGTTGGGACATTAGTACGTCCATAGGACGTCCACTGTACCAGAAAACGACGTCCTATGAATGTCCATAATGCATTTGTTAATTTACACGTCTTGGCATTTTCAGAAAACTCGTTTCAAATCGAAACCGTTGATAAACTGACTTCATTTCAAAATCCACCATCCACCATGGCGCTTTAACGTAGTCATACTTGCTCCAGCTTCTGCTAATAGAGTTGCTGACGTTCGGCGTGAACAGTGTACTTCTCGGGGTTGTTCAAAACCCAAATATTTTGCAATAAAACAGGGAATTTTCCCAAACGTATTTTTTCCAACAGGTTGTACAGTACAGCGGCCTTGTCTGTAGTTTGAAAATAGTCTTTTTTCTGAGCAGCCATGTGGCCACAAAGAAATATAATCAGTTTCAAACTGTTCATTTCATCTTCAGCATCAATGTCGAAAACTCGTTTTTCATATATAAATCATTAAAGTTCCTCACCGTTTTACAAAGTATGCGCCTGCAAATTTTTTTTGATGTTTAGGATTATATCATATTTTTGGCTGCGCGCTGGAGTGTATTCGCAGGGGATACTCTGGGGAACACATTCATATGTGCTGTGACAGTCAGGGAACACTGAAATCCCTTTCTGACGTAAGAATTGACTCCTTGCTAGTAGGAGAATGCAGGGAAGCTCTGCGTGAGCTTGGCTCAGACAATTTCGTGAAAGTTGTTTGGTGTCCGGCTCATGCGGGGATACCTGGAAATGAGAAGGCAGATACACTGGCGAAGCAGGGGGCCCGATCAGAGTTTGTTAGTCCGGAACCCGCACTGCCAGTCTGTCAGGAACTTCTTCAGAAGTTGGCTGGACAGGAAGTTTTCCTCGGAATGGGCACAGGAGTTGGCCTCAGGCAGTCGAGGCTTCTCATTGAGAGACCTTCATCTGGACCTGAGGTCAGGAGACTCCTGGCACTAGAGGGAAGACAGCTCAGTCTGGTGATCGGTACTTTGACTGGCCACCTACTGAACAAACATTTGAAGAGAATGGGACTGACAAGCAGCTCTTTGTGCCGGTGGTGCAGGAGCACAGATGAAACTGCTGAACACTTTTTGTTCAGTTGTAGAGACCTCACTAATCTGAGGACAAGACACCTAGGAAACCCAACACCCACAATTCCTATGGTGAAAGGGACTCCTCCTGGTCGACTTGCGGCATTTATGTCTGCGGGACTGAGTCTCTCAAGCAGTATGCGGAGGAACAATGGGCCACAAGGCCTCAGTTCAGCCCGGAGTGGGCACCGCACAGAGAAGTAGAAGAAGATATCATATTTTTATTTCAACAGCTTATTTATCATCCAAACAGGTAGATCAATAAATAGGGTCAAAATACTTTTAGAATTTTCGTTTTATCTAATATATAAAATTCTCGTGTCCACAGTGTTCGTTGCCATACTCCTCCGAAACGGCTTAACCGATTTTGATGAAATTTTTTGTGCTTATCCGGTATCTATCAGAATCGGCCAACATCTATTTTTCATTCCCCTAAATGTTTGGGGTAGTCCACCCCTAAATTTTTTTTTTTTATTTTTCAGACAAAATTTCTAATTTCTATTTTTTTATGATACAACATACAAAAATACATACAATCCCAAATTTTCACCCTTCTACGATCAACCCTTATTTTTTAATAGCCAGAACAACGAGAGGCCGAAGGCCTCGAGCAATTTTGAAATTGCGAAAAAAGGGAGAGATATGGCAAAACAACGTTTGCCGGGTCATCTAGTTATTTATAAATATAAGTGTTATGTGGCCATCTATCCCGGTTCAGTGGAGTTAGTTGGCAATATATGGTTGGCCACAAAATGAAAATGAAAATAAACTAAAAAAAAATATTGGAATAACAAACTTTTTATAACGGTGAAATAAAATATTCTTCCTAAACAATAATTTTTCTTCTTTTGAACGCGGTTTTACAACAATTTTGACAAGTGTTCAGAAAAGAAGAGCAGTTTGCATGAAACCACATCTGGCATATTATGAAATGCAACCAATCGTCTTTTTTTCGGGAGCTGTTGTAGCTTTCTCCACATCCTGAACATTCGGTTTCATCCACCTCAGAAATAAGGTTATCACCTTCCCCTCCTCCTCATCAGAACATGGCGAAGGTGAGCTTTACCTTTTTCAAACAAAAATTTTTTCTCTGAAATTCTCTTTTTTGGATCGTCCTTTTTTTTGTTTGGTTTTCTTTGCAGATCTTTCTTTCGCCTTCCTTCCAAGGGTCTTCCTAGGAATACCATAAGTTTTTGAGCTCCGTTTACACAAGATCCGTTTCTGACGCTTCTATTGCTAGCCTTGAGTATAGTTTACACGATTTGTGCTCTTTCAGTTATACTTCATTGGCATTTTCCCGCAGTAAACTCGAAGGGACGACAATCTGTAAAGAAATAGACGTAAAAACTAAATGGCCATCTATCCCTACAGTTTGGTGGCCATCTCTCCCGAATGCTAGGGAGAGATGGCCACGTGAAAAAAATAATTCACTGTATGCTTTTAACCAGCGGCGCAGCTAGGATTTTGTTTGGGGGGGGGGGGTGGTGGTGTTCGAACTGAACAATTAATAATGAAACTAGAAATATACGAAAGATGGAAAAAAATTAAAGAAGGAAGGAATAATAAAACAAAGAATCAATGAACAATCCAATTTAAGAATTTATAACTTCTCAATATTTAATTTTCAAATTGTCTATAATCGATTGATTTTGTTCTCGTTCCCTTACGAGGTAAGACCTTTTCGATAATAATAAATATTCAGCCTTTCTTCTTCGGATCTTCATTAGGTTCGTATTGATATTTAAATTTTCAGATATTACCAGCTGTGTGAGGTCAGTATACGGGAATTAATTTATATGATGCGTATGATGACTAAGTTTTCCGATCTAAACCCCTGTGATTTCTTTCTTTGGGGGTCATTTGAAAAAATTAGAGTTTAGGTGACCATTCGAAATTACACCAGGCAAGACTTTGTGCACATCAAACAAATGGTGAGTGGGGACCATTTCGAACAATTTATGTGTACAATTCGGATCAATTTATTTTATAGGTGAGTGTGATCCTTTTCAATCAGTAATTTTTCATCTCCCCAGTTTGAACTTCAACAATAATACCGTTTATAAAAAATCTTCTAATAAAAGTTGAAAGAGAATACAAATTTGCAATAAATGAATGCCGAGAAAACCAACATCACATGCATGTAGCCCCAACGTACTCACCTAATACATTGAAATCACCGATAAATTTACTTTCATCCAATCACAGTAGTAGACAGTAAGAAACTATTAAATAATTTCACAAGGACGCGCTAGTATTTTTGTTTTCTGACTGCTCTAATATCACCTTGACGTATTCGAAAACACAAGGGCCCTGCTCACACATAGACGAAGATCGCTAGGGAGGACAAGCAGCGCTATAGAACGACGCGTAATGAAGATTTAGCTGTTGGCCATCTCTCCCGGCTGGCCATCTCACCCCACTTTATCCTACATAAAACGTGTTTGTTTAATTAATTTCATGTATTTTCAAACTACCTCGACCTTTAGGGCCAGTTGTACAATCGGGAATTAACCTAGGGTTCATCTGATCTCGGTTTAACTCTTGAACCGAGTTCAGGACGTTCAGGTCTGCGCGCGTTTTGCTCAATCAGGTTCAGCCCGAGTTCAGTTAATCCTTGGTTTAGCTCATTTGTACCACATATAGTTTCGTCATAGAGTTCTATGAAGCGTATAGTTATATGAATAACCTAAAATATTTTCCGCTTGAGTTTGGTTGAAGTAAAGTGTCAAGGAGTATCAGTATATAAAACGATATTTGAATTTGGATGATTCAAATTTATTTTTAATAAAATTATAAGAAATATTAGTGTCTACTTTTGAAATTTTATATCTGAAACCTTACAAATTCTGTTGCTTCTGAATTTCAATTTTTTTTGATTCAATTAACAGTTGTGAATTCTCAACTCCAAGATTATGAATTTCCTTCGAAATTTCTACTCACAGATTAATCTGTGGTAACATTCTAAGGTGAACCTAGAGCCAATCAGATTCTTTGATCCAAGGATTCCGAGGTTAACCCCCAAAATGGGTGGGTAAGAATCGAGTGGGATTTAAACCTGGTTCAACACTGAACCATGGATGTGCAATAGTATTTTATGGCTGAACCGAGTTCAAACTCCGAGTAAAGTTTAAACCCCCATTGTACAACTGGCCCTTAGTTGCAGATAATTCCTTTCTCCTGCATAACTGACAAATACCCCAAAAATTCCTGTTCAACTTTAGCTTCGTTATATTATTTTTTGGAGTATCAAATTTAGAAGTAGAATATTATATTTAGTAAGCTTATGGTCTTTCTCATTTAATTCTTCAAAATGAAGGACTTTCGGTGACGCTCTTTACTTTAAATCAAGATCAAATAAAAAAAAAATACGAAAAGCACTGCCGTGAAGGCAGGAGCTTTTGAGCGCTCATTCATGCACCTTGTAGGTAGATTCGCATTCTCCAGTTTTAGAAACCAATTGGAAAGATTTTGACAGCTGTCAAAGAAAATTTCAAACCAACGCGAAAATCCAGACTTCACGTCAGTGCTTTGGTGACAATTTCCTTTTTCGATAATTCGCTAGAATTTTCTACGGTATCTATGGTCTTGGTAATGCGATCTGGACAAAATTATACATTATTCTTCATATATGTGCGAAATTTCATTTCAATCCAATAAGTATTTTCAAAATTATCAGAAAAAATATAGTTTGAACGGCAATATCTACGGAACCCCTATTCTAATTTGGCTCATTGATGAAAGTTATCGCGAAATTCACGATCCGAACCTATCCTGAAAATTCAAGTCCCTAGGCCTTTTCATTCGAAAGTTATGATTTTCTATGGTTTCTATGGTTCGGATCATACGATCTGGAAAAAATGTAGCTCGAATATATCATTCTCAATTTAAATACAGAATTTCGTCAGGATCGAATCCATAGTTTTGAAAATATCAAGAAAACCGAATTTCAAACGGCCATATTCACGGAACCCCTAGTCTAATTTTGCTCATTGCTACTCGTGAACGCTACATTCACGATCCACACCTATCCTGAAAATTTCGAGTCCCTAGGCCTTTCCGTTCGAAAGTTATAATTTTCTATGGTTTCTATGGTCCTGATCATGCGATCTGGAAAAAATGTAGCTCGAATATATCATTCTCGTTTGAAATACAAAATTTCGTCACGATCAAATCCATAATTTTGAAATTATCAAGAAAACTGAATTTCAAACGGCCATATTTACGGAACCCCTAGTCTAATTTTGCTCATTGCTACTCGTGAACGCTACATTCACGATCCACACCTATCCTGAAAATTTCAAGTCCCTAGGCCTTCCCATTACAAAGTTATAATTTTCTATGGTTTCTATGGTTCTGGTGATGCGAGCTGGACAAAATTCTGCATGTAGCTTGAGTACGTAACCTCGATCGAATCAGTAGTTTCGAAGTAATCAGAAAAACAAAATTTCGAGCGGTCATATTTACGGAACCCCTGAGCGAATTTTGCCCAATAACGAACTTAGCTGCGGCATTTGAGATTCGAACCTACCCTGAAAATTTCAAGTTTCTAGGACATTCCGTTCGAGAGTTATCGTGTATACGGACGGACGGACGGACGGACTCGAATTTTTCGACGGATTCGTCATCAGTGAGTCGAACTTAGTCGTTTGAGACCATTTTCGGCTCGAAATTCGAAAAATACAGAAATCGTGAGGAAATGATATAGCCCTCGTGTAAGTAGTACGAGCGCTCAGAAAAGCCAAAAATGTATTTTTTTTTTCGTGTATGAAATGTTGTAGCCTGGGCTAATGTTAGATGAAATATCAATTGATTCATCGGATACGTTATTTTTGGCAATATTCTGAATAACAAAATTAAATTCACGCAATTAATAGGCGAATCCAAGAAAACGACGTTTGTAAATAAGTGCCATTTGTCACAAGGTGACGTCATGCGCGAGGCGATTCAAAACTCTTTCCTCAAGTGATCTTATCTGTAGGATATTTCGAACTCGGTAACCTAATAACTATTACTGTGAAAAGAAGGCAACTTTCTACTATTTTATTAAGGACATCTGTATAGTACATTGTATTTTCGATTATAGGATTTTAATGGAATATCTTCATAAAATATGACTGTGGAAACCTTCCTGAGATATGGGATACTATGGGAGCTGATAGATTAGTGCTGGATGATGACTTTTTCATATTTGAAGTTGAGGTTTCACTGGGTTCTCTCACTTCTTCTTTCCCTGAAAAAGTTTCACTTATTATTCTTACTTAAATCTTCAAAGTATATATTGTTATATTATATATTCTATGCTGTATCAGATGTACTCGAGAAAGTATATATATGCAAAGTAGGCATTTGGGCTCGTATTTGACAACGCAACACGATTTTTTTTATTTAGACGCTTATGAGCGACAAAGCTTATAAGCGATTAAATAACAAAATTCGAGAAAACCACTGACGTGAAGTGACCTTGTAGGTAGATTCGAATTTTCCAGTTAGTCAGCTACTCTTTTAGTTAATGGAGGAGATGATATCATCCAACTGAAACGTCATAGAGGTTGGAAAAGTTATTCTAAGGCCGCGGGATACATTGAAGAGAGCACGAATAATAAAATTGAAACGACACAGAAAATCTTGGGTGAATGTGAATCATCTAAAGTGCAAATTGTTGAATCAGTAACAATGGCGGAACAATTTCAAACTAATCTAAAATTTTCATTCATCAAATTAAATTATTTTTTTTGAAATATGTGCACTGCTCGATTGTAGAAAAAATCTCGTGTGTAATTCGAGTGCAAATTCATTGTCGATTTCAAGAGATTGCCGCGCGACGAAGCAGCGCGGCAACTTTCTCTTTTAATCGACACTCACAGTATATCATTTTGCGCTCTCAAAACACAAATAGCTATGTAAGTAAAATCCCACATCTGAATTTGTCGAATCAAATCTCTACGTATCAGATTGTACGGATAATCCGTCCGTGCTAATGAGATTATGAGATAATGATAAAAATAAGTTTTATTAAATTTTCTGAGCATTGTGATCATTTCGATTCGTTTGTCGGAATCTAAATGAGAGGATAAACTGGTATAACCTTATACTTGGCTGATTGACCGTGACAATGTGATAATAATAATAATAATTATATTAATATGGCCAGCGTAGCTGGAGTAGCTGGAATGTCACATCGAGAAACTTTCAGATACGAAGAACTCCTAAAAGATATTCAACCTTTTTATTGATATGAAGCAGCCGATTTTCTGAAAATCGACGGAGTGTTAACTGCACTCCGTCGATATATGAGGGTTATGACAGATATAAAAATCAGGCATAACAAGCCTGATATTCTGATCAGGAATGGAAATGATAATACTGCCTTCATTGCAGACGTCACTGTACCACTCGACGAAAATATCAGAAAAGCCAGACTGGAGAAGATCAGCAGATACACCGATTTGGCCAATGAATTGGAAAAAAATTTACCAACTCAAACGTGTTGATATTGTGACAATAATATAATATCTGCTAATGGCTTTATTAATAAAAAACCGACTGAGGCCTTAAAGCTGTTGGGGGTAACAGAACACCAAAAAATAATTAGCTCTATGCAGAAGGCAGTGATTCTGCCTACCTGCTCGACAATTAGGAGGATAGCTTGGTAGGAGGTTTACATTTCACTGCGACCTCAAGTTCTATTGTGCCCCCATCAGAGCTGTTTTCGCAAATGCGCTACCACCGCTACCTACAGCTCGCCCTCCAGCTCCAGAGCTTCGCAGAGGATATCAGATCAGAGCAGAATTATCGTAGATAACAACTTACTATCCCCGAAACTACTGAGGAGTATACGAAATCAATTACGAAACGAGACTGAAGCTCTCATCGAAACACCAATGGTAGAAAATCAAATTGCCATCCAGAACAATGGAGCGAATCATTCAACAAAATGATTATGTATACTTAGCAAGGAAAGAGATTAGGGACAAGGCAAAAGCTGAGTTTGACAGTGGCAACCCGACTAAACGCCCAGAGCTGCCTAAACGGAATACAAATGAAAATACTGATACGATCTTAGCGAGTATGAATTCGGTGCTTGACGAATAAAATGAGTATCTCAATAGCCTGGAAGGGATACATACCCTTGTCTACTGTGGAGCAGTGGCCGCTCTCGACTGTATGGAAAAAGTTTACATACGTGATGTTCGGAGTTAAAAATAAACCATCAAAAAAACATGACAGGAGAGATTGGAGATAGACATTGAAACATCAGAGCAGAAATCGGACTTTTGATATAATTCCTGAGTGATGAGAATCAATGCTGGTTGATATCGCCGTACCTAATAATAACAATGTTGAAAAATTCCAGTCCAAATGCACAGATCAGGCTTTGGAGATCAAAGAAATTCGGCACCTGAATAAGGAGCCTCCACGACAGTTTGAGATTATGCCTTCTGATTACCGATTATTGAATCTGGGAAAGGTGAGTTTTATCCAGCCAAAAAGTGCGATAATAAATAAGTCGATAACCTCACAAGACTGAAGAGACAGGAACTAGATGAGATCAAAAGAGAAGCGGGATATACAATTCATCATAATTCCCCAGGAAACTGGAAGAATTATCTGAAAACCCCACTAGTCTGAAGGGACATTATTGAAATGAATACTGATCATTTTACAGTAGAAGACGTCGGAATAACAAGTAACTGGAAATCAGCAGGACCTGACCGACTCCACAACTACTGGGTTGAACAATTCTCGGAATGATTCCCGAGTGTGGCTTGATGTTTCTCGAAAAAGGGACCGCAGCAAACCAGATAACTACAGACCTATTAGGGACCTTTACATTAACGCTCCAGTCGCGCGACACTGGAACGCCTCGACCAAATTCTCGCACGACAGCGTAAACAGTGTAAAGCTACGTATCGATTTCGCGCGGCAGCCCGAGAGGCATCCTCGCGAGGCATGCTTCGCGAAGCTGCCTAGATGGGTAATTTCGGACAGATGTGGCAAGCACGCGAGGCAGAGCGAGCCACCATCGACTACAGCATGAAAATAGTCTAATGCAAGATATGGCATTTGAAGATACCGTCAAAAATTCCCACGGCAAAAAATGATCTTTGTATAAATCTATCAAAAACATACACTTATCGTTGCCCATTTTGATGATTCGCCCCTAGCGCGGCAGAAAAAGACGTATACCGGTATAAAGACAGCGAGTAATTAATCGCGAGGCGCCTTTGAGCACGACCAGAAACCGACCTTCGTTGGCTCAGCCTGAGGCAGCCTCAGGGGGAGGCAGCATAGAGCGCGAGGCAGGTATCGACTTTGCGAAGCATGCCTCGCGAGGCTGCCGCGCGAAATCGATACATAGCTTAAGGGCAATTTTTCGCTCGGTTATTGGACGTATGAAAATTCACACATCCTTTCGCCAGCGATTAGCCTATGTTGTTTCTATAAAGGGAGTTTGTGTTTTCGCGCGGGATTTTTAAAGGTAGGTAATTAGAATTCATCCGTAGGTATGTTTTATTGTTTATTTATGCAATTTTTCAATTCGAAGGAAACATGGGAGATTTACGCTTCTGGAATAAAGAGTTCATTGAAGTATATAAATCACTAGCAGACTCCACCACGCGTTGCTGTGGCTGAGGTATAAGTCTAATTATAGTAAATTATTCAAACCAGTGGAATTATTATTATTATTAACCCTACCCTAATCCGCGTTGCCGCGAGGCTAATTATCACTCTTTGTCATAAATAATAAACCAATAATATTGCAACTATGAATTGGGTTATAAACTATCCTATCTTTTTTTAGTTGGATCAAACTGCACACAGTGTGCAAAATTTGATTGAAATCGGTTCAGTATTATAGGAGTTCATCCCGGACAAACAACGTGACACGTAATTTTTATATTTAAAGATTTTCATGTTTTTGATAAAATCCAACGACTACATGAAAAGAAATTTGAAGTATGTAGCTTACGAAAAACTGGTCGACTTTTGTAAGACAAGAAATCCCGGAGCAGGTCGAGACTACGCGGTCGAAAAAATTCAGAGTTTCCTGGCTCATTTCGGAAAGAACCGATAAAAAATATAAGAATCTAAAAGAAGTGGGCCTGGTACTGATGAAATTTACCCCAACGTTGTGATATTTCGAATAATTGGTTTTCAGTGTTTTCACCTTGGACCAAGAACTTTCTACGCCAAGTGTATCTTATATTGAAGATCTTTCTTTTTCTCTTCTCTGATATATTTATATACAGCCAGGCAATAAGCTACTTTTAGTTTACGTTTTCTCACTTCCTTGTCCATTTCAAACTATGGAGCGCCGCTAAAAGTGATGAAAATGTCAACACGCAACGAACCAAGCCAACCTCTCGCGTTTAATGAGAAATTTCAATTTGGGCGCCAGAGCACACGCCAGGACTGCGCGAAAATCCGTTGCAAAAAAAAATGTACACGCGCCACTCTTTACCGCGCGAAAAACACTCGCGATTTCGCGCGCGACTGGAGCGTACCCAAGTGTAAAGGTCCCTATTATGTGCTTGTCAGTTATGTACTCGTATAGGCTATTTGATTCGCTTCTGAATAATTTGATATATCATCATTGTGTAATCAATAATATTCTTGGGAAAGAACAGGAAGGAGGTTCTCGAGGATCTGCAGGTTGCAAACATAAATTAACCATAGACGCTGTAGTTTTGAAACAAACGAAGACGAGAAGGAGGAATTTGAGTATATGCTATATCGACTATCAAAAGGCCTTTGATTTGGAGGTCCTTAAACTCCAAAAAACTAAACCGTGCTCCAACGTCTTATGAGCTCACGAAGAACCAATATTCTTATGAATAACAGGTGAGAACCAAATCAGCTTCACTCGCTCATAGGTACAGTAGGTACACACTATCAATGACGACATATCTTTTGGCCACGACCAACCAGCCATAATCAACCTCAGGAAGGGTAAAGTGGAGAATACCCAGGATCGAATTAATGACATTTGCAATATGTTGTACCATGTGATTTTTATATAAGATACACTCATATTATGGATTTCTGCTACTTACCTTCGAATTATAGCTGCCACTGGATGATGATGAATAAGACGTCGATTGACTATAAGAACCACTTTGTCCTCCACCCCCTCCACAACCACCTCCGCGGCATCCCCCACCACATTGTCCGCAAGTGTTACAGCAACCCCCTCCGCCGCTACTTGGATAACTTTTTTTGTAGGTGGGTGATGCGCGCCTTCTTTTGCGTTGAAGTAAGACGTTATGACTGTGTGATGGAGAGCTCTGAAATATTCAACATGAAATATCACAAAAAAGATAGTTTCAACAATTAATGGTACGTTTCCAACGTCCACTTTTTGGTTTCTAACACCATACTTTTTGACCAAGATGTAGGCTTGGCCTTATAATAATATAATAATAATAATAATAGCTTTATTCCTCCCTTGAGACATTCAAATCTATGAAACAATTGAAAAAAAAAGTATAAAGTAACTTCAAATAAGAAAAACGAAAGAAAACCAAGTCACAAAGAATTATTCAGGTATTCATTCAGACTATAATAGCCTTTTCCACACAACATGGATTGTGTTTTTCTCTTGAAACTGACAAAACTCATAGTATTAAAACATACTGGTAGCTCATTGCTTAATTTAATACCTTGGTAAGTAGGTGAATGTTCAAATTTAGTAGTTCGATGCTTATACAGTGACAGGATTTCCTCATTTCGCGTTCTATAAGAATGATGACTAGACAATTTCTCCAGTGTTTCTTAATTCTGTCTGATCAAGAGCAGTGACTTATGGATGTGAATACACGGAACTGTTAAAATTTTATTCTCAACTGAGAGAGGCCTGCATGAGGATCTCGAGTCATTACCGAAGATTAAGCACAGGACCCTCTTTTGAGCGACAAAGATTCTATTCACATCAGTGGAATTACCCCACAGTGAAATATTGTAAGATTTATGACTGTAAACCAAAAAATTGTACAAATAAAACAGACATTCATTAGGAAAACAATTCTTTACTCGGTATATTGGATAATAGGATGAATTTAATTTCTCACTCAGTATGCCAATGTGAGGACCCCACCTAAGGTATTCGTCAATGTATATACCTAAAAACTTGATACATTCATCAGATCTTATTGAAGTGTAAGAACGGGTGACGGTCAAAGGGTCAGGCCCAATGTTTTTTTTACCGAAATAAATACACTTAATTCTTCCAACATTTTACAAAAGTGAATTCTTCTGGCACCAATCGATGAAGCTTTGAATAAGACATTTACAGGCATTAACAAGTTCAGCGACATTCGAGGCAGTGATGGCAACAGAAAAATCATCTGCAAAAATAAGCACCTCTGCTGATTTCAGGTATTCTGGTAAATCATTGATGAAAATAATGAACAGAAATAGAATTATACCTTGTATAATTAGCTTGCCGATATACACTTGGGAGCAATGAAATCGGCCCATCTTAAATTTAAAACATGGATATCTCGCGAGCCGCTAGTCGGATATTGATGTTCTTTTTTTTTAATTGTGGGTTAAACCTTCGATAATAATGTTATCCTAAGATATTTTTTGTCTACATTTTAATTTCAGTATATACGAGGTGCAAGATTGATAAAAAGATTTTCCCTTCAACTTTGACACACCCTCTGGATACAAGGAGCTGCAGCAACGAATGGCAAAAGGAGTCAAACTGAAGTCCCATCTTTTCTGGTTATTTTGTTCTTTTAATCATGTGTCTATCTCTATTATGTCTCATTTCCCTGAGGGGAAACTTTCAAACAAACTAACCAAAAGTACACATTCTTCGAGAATTGTCAGAGACTACATTGTAGCTGTCGACTTTTGAGTTATGATGTGGCCACCGTGCAGTCCTGAACTAAACCACATTTGAAACTTCAGATAGAAAAGACCTAGAGTTTTGGAATTTTCGAATTGAAACTCTGCATGTAAAATCGCGACACGAAGGTTCATGTTAAATTTCGTAAGAAGAATTCAACGAATTATTTTGGAAAACTGCGGCATTTCAAAAAATATTTGCCATATCCAGAAATTATCAGTACATATATGGAGCATGGATAACATACGTAAGGTGAAAATTCAGTTCAAGTTTTTCAGATATATTCAATATAATTCAATTTAAAATGAAAATCACTGATATTGCAGTGTTATCTACACAAAGAAACTGGAAAGAGCTAAGGACTAAATGAAGCGAATATGAATGATGAATTTCAATAGGAGATAATTCAAGAAGGTCATCTCACCTGATTCATTTCATCGTTCACTAGTGCATTTCTGAGGGCAGGAGAAACCAAATACCTAATAACAGGTTTAACATTTGTTATTCTGTCCATTTCGTCAATATCATTTCTCAAAATTTCTCTAACAGATCTTATTTGCTTCGAATTTGATGGAGACCCGAAGAAATATATAAAATTTACGCCATTTTCTTCCTTTGCTATTACAGGATTTACACTGTCCAATTCCTGTGTAGAATAACAGATGAGTAAAGCGAAAACACATATGAAAAACATTCTGCTGAAATGTTCACACATAACTGACGAAATGACGAGAAATCGAGCTATATAAAATAATTCCAGGCTATATTTTCAACAATTATTACATAGAGGAGGGAAATTTGGGACTTTATCCCATACGGACTGGTTTATTGTCGGTAATGTCGGATAACTATTAATTACGAAAAAACATAATGCATCAGTAACATCTTTAATCGCATCCCGTAAACAAAACAGCAGTAATTATATTAATTACTTAAAATCTGTTCTTACCGTGTGATTATTAACAGACCTATGTTGTTCATTTTGATTAATTCATGTGCCTGTTCAGTGCCCACATACATCACATAATTACTATTCGCACAGTTGGTATTCCCCGAATTCGATGAAATTTTTGAAGGAACGATGTTTTCTGCTCGATCGAAGTAAAGGAAATCAGTAATCAAGTAGAAGTATTGAAATGAGCTGGAAAAACAGATTAACGATTGAAACACGATGATTCAAACTGACAACAGTTTCGAAAAAACGTGGAATATAACGTTTTTCACTAAAAATGAATATTCAGTTTCACAAATTCGATGCCACTACTCCCTACATTCTTCCAAACTGTAAAAAATAAAAATTTCGTTTCTTGGAAAAAAATTTCAACCTTTGCAAGTCGCTCAACACGATGCTCTCAATTCCTCATATCTTTTTGAGCGCTCGTACCTAGGGTAATAGGTACAGTTGTTGACAATCTATCAGTGATTGACACCCTCATTTCCATATTTGAATTATAAGAATTGGATGGTTGCCTTAAAAAAAAAAAAAATCAATTTTTCGAGTTTGGACTGTCAATGTTAATTTGGGTTAGGTTTGCATTCCTTATTCAACATATAATTATCAATGTGCAGCGTGCTGATGATCATTGCGATTAGAGAAATACTGCCATTTTCATAAGGTACTTAACTCAAGTTCGTAAAATTTTTTTAATAGTTCTAATTTTTGTCTGAAGCATAATTTTTGTTTGAATTATTGAAACTCTTCAATAAATACTTTTTCATAACTTAAAATCTATTTGGTTGAAGGTTTCGCGATTTTTTGTGGGTGTCAATAATTGCCTTTGAAAATATGTGGATGAATAGTGATTGACATACTATGTCAATAACTGTCGTAGTCAAATTTTGCGAAATTAGTCAGTATTGCCTACTATTCAGGCCTCAATTCCTCAATGAATACTGAAAAATGATTAAACTTTATCTAATTTTGTTCTAGCTAGTTGTTGACACCGGTGTCAATCTCTGTGAATTTCCACGTGTCAATAACTATATTGCAAGTCGAACTAGTCCCTACCTCTTGTCCCTACCCCCTGAATCGATTTTCCACGCTTCATTCTCAACAACATGGCAAAAGCAAAAAAAGGAAGCAATTATAAGAAAAATTACACGGAGGATGCTATTAATTCTGCCTTATCAGCAGTAAAATCAGAAAGAATGTCCAGAAAACTTGCCTCCCAAACCCATGGCGTTCTTCGTTCTACAATAATGTTTCGGTTGAGTGGCAAACTTATTGAAAAACATAAAAAGCACTGACGTGTAGTCAGAAGCTTTTGAGCGCTCGTTCATCCACCTAGTAGGTAGAATCTTGCTAAAAAAAATATTTTGAACGGCTATTTTTGGTCATTGATAATTTTGTTCAGTGATAAACGTGACCGCGATATTCGAGATCCACACCCATCCTAAAAATGTCTAGTCCCTAGGCCCTTCCGTTCGAAAGTTATTATTTTCTATAGTTCTGGTCATGCGATTTGGACAAATTTTGCATGTAACTTGCACACGTCATTCTCCATCTGGGTGCGAAATTTCATTTCGATCGAATCAGTAGTTTAGAAGTAATCAGGAGATCAAAATTTCAAACGGCCATATTTACGGAACCTATGATGGAATTCTGCCCATTAACCAACTCAACTACGGCAGTCGGAAACTGAACCCACACTGAAAATTTAAAGTCTCTAGGTCATTCCGTTCGAAAGTTATCGTGCTTACGGCAAGATTCGAAACATACAGACATCTTGACGAAATGATATAGCCCTGGTGTAAGTACAACGAGCGCTCAAAAAATCACGGACCTTGCCCTGTATTATGTGATAGTATAGACGGGTGTGCCAAAAAAAAAAAAAAAAAAAATTATTTTAAACATTAAGCTTGATGATGAAATTCATGAAGAATCCTTTATACAGTCCAATATGGACATGGATTGTACATCTGAAGCCACAATCTGTGATAATGATGAAAACCGAGTTGCTATAAACGGCTACTGGAGAACCAACCGGGCTTGTGTCCCATTTGCGAAAAGAATTTGGATTTGAATGGTATGAAATGATTAAATGCATTTCCTGTGCATGAAAATTCCATATTTAATGTTTATCGAAATATTGCTTCATAGAGAAGGTTTCAATTTCGATTATTTTTCAATGCAAAACTTGAAAATAAATCTTATACTGAACGATCCATTATTATATATTATATCTATTCACATCCTTGTCCAGCAGATTGAAAATATGAGAGACAACAGTATGTCAATAAGTGTATCAGGAAGTGTCAACAATAGATTTTACAGTGTCAATCACTGAAAAGGGACACATGGTTTTAAATTTGTGTTTTGAGCTTCTTCTGAACGGGTTTTTCCCCTTTCGGTTGTTAATTTGAATCGAGTATAAACCAATACATAATTTCGAAAAAGAAATATTTTCATTTCATACCCGAATAAAAAATTATTTATATTTCATTGGGACAGTTGTCAATAACTGTAGTGTTTACCCTATTACTTACACGAGGGCTATATCATTTCGTCACGATGTCTATATGTTTCGAATTTTGAGCCAAAAATAGTCTCAATAAACTATATTCGACTCCCTGATGACGAATCTATCGAAAAATTCGTGTCTGTCCGTCCGGCCGTCCGTCGTCCGTATACACCGAGGTATACACGATAACTCTCGAACGGAACGACCTAGAAACTTGAAATTTTCAAGGTAGGTTCGAATCTCGAATGCTGCGGTTGAGTTCGTTATTGGGCAAAATTTGCCCAGGGGTTCCGACTTGAAATTTTCAGGATACGTGTGGATCTCGAATGTTGCGGTCACGTTCATCAATGAGCAAAATTAGACTAGGGGTTCCGTAAATATGGTCGTTTGAAATTTAGTTCTCCTGATAATTTCAAAACTACGGATTCGATCGTGACGAAATTTTGTATTTCAATAGAGAATGATATATTCTAGCTACATTTTTCCCATATTGCATGACTAGAACCATAGAAAATTATGACTTTCGAACGGAAAGGGCTAAGGACTTGAAATTTTCAGGGTAGGTTCGGATCGCGAATACCGCGATCACGTTCATCAATGAACAAATGAGCAAAATTAAACTAGGGGTTCCGTAAAAATGGCCGTTCAAAGAATTTTTTTCCTCATTATTTCGAAACGACTTATTGGATTGGAATGAAATTTCGCACATAGATCAAGAATAATGCATTCAAACTACTTGGCAAATTTTGTCCAGATCGGATTACCAAGACCATAGATCCTTTGTCCCTTTTGTAAAGTGGTCATTATAGGCATTCTTTTTGGTTTCCTTGATATGTAGCCTTGTCTTTTCAGTGACAAACGGACGGTTTCTGAACAAACTTTTATATTAGGTTGGGGAAAAAGTAATTTGGTATTTTGCGCCCTTTTTACTCAACTGAGTATATCTCGTTCGTTATTGGTCTCATTACGTCTTACGATACGGCGTTGTAAAGGTGTGGTTTTATACTACAAATGCTTCTCTTTTCTTCTTCAGTTTTGCGCTTGGTCGGTTCAATCGCGGACAATCGTGTGTCGAGTATGAACGTTTCAAAGGAAGAAATTCGCCATATTTTACATTTTTACTACCTGAGAGAGAAAAACGCGTTGAAGCAACCAAAAAAATTTTCCATGTATACGGGGCCGATACTCTTTCGGTTCTTGTAGCAAAAAAGTGGTACCTACAAGCGATTCCGTGCTGGTGTAGTGGATGTGAAAGATGCACCACGCACTGGCAGGCCTGTCGTCGAAAATGAGGATAGAATCATGGCAAATATCGAGATCGACCGTCATGTTAAACGTTGTAGCATCGCCCAGGAGCTGAACATCGATCATAAAACCGTTTTGAACCATTTGCAGAATACTGGATTAAAAAAAAGCTCGATGTTTGGGAGCTACACGAGCTGACGCAAAAAAAAAATCATAGACCGAATTTCCACCTGCGAATCGCTGCTGAATTGTAACAAAATCGACCCATTTCTGAAGCGAATGGTGAATGGTGATGAAAAATGGGTTACTTATAACAATGTCAAGCGACACAGATCGTGGTTGAAATCCAACGAAGTTGCCCAGACCGTGACTAAGCCAACATTGACGGCCAGGAAGGTGTTTGGTAGATAGGCAGAGAGTGCTTTACTATGAACTGCTCCCCTATGGTCAAACGCTCAATTCTGCCCTTTACTGTGAATAACTCAACTGTTTGAAGCTGTTGATCGAACAGAAGCGACCAGCATTGGTGGATAGGAACAGAATCGTGTTCAATCAGGACAACGCTAGGCCGCACACATTTTTGATGACGCGCCAGTAGCTTTGGAAGCTAGGATGTAAAATTCTTATGCATCCACCCTATAGTCCGGACCTGGCACCAAGTGACTACCACCTGTTCCTGTCCATGGCCAATGCGCTTAGTGGTAAAAATTTGGCCTCAATAGGGGCCTGTAAAAAGTGGTTGTCTGAGTTTTTTGCCAATAGGGACAAGGGCTTCTGTGGGAGGGGTATTATGAAGTAAGATTCTCGTTGGCAATAAGTTTTCGAACGGAACGGCGCCTATTTGACTGAAATCGGATGATTGTAACACTTTTTATGAAGCATTGAAAGAAAGCGAAAAATACGAAATTACTTTTTCCCCAACCTAATATTTCGCGGATTGTGTCGTCCCAAGGCCCCTAAAGTGTTCAAATTATTTCCTTTTGGGCCCCCGCAGACTGCAGACTTTTTATCGGCCGATAGTTTGGTCGGCTTCTTAATCAGTATGGAGAGGAATGCATATGCGCACACTACAGCGATTCAGTATCGGCCGATAAAAAAGTTTAATGGGCTACCCGATTACATTCAAACTAATCTGTCGTCCAACTATCGGCCGACTGTTTAATCAGTATTGGCGCATACACGCCTGCGCATACATGACGATTGTTTAGTCGGCCGATAGTTCAGTTCGCTCTATGATTTGGCTTCGTGTGCGTGTATTTTGAATATGGCGTTCAACAGTCAGTTACAAACTAGTTCGAGAATAGTCGGCCGGCTGTTGGATAGTCTGCGCCCTGTTCACCAACCAAACTGTTTAGTTGGCTCGGTGTGCGCACTTTCAGCCCAACCCGACTAATCTATCGGCCGATAAAAAGTCTGTAGTCTGCGGGGGCCCTTAATCTTACGTGGTCTTCCTGTAACTGGTCTATGTCTCATATCTTTGCCATTTGGTATCCTCATTATTGTCTCATATACTGCACTTTTTTCCAGTTCAGTAATTGCACTAATTCTTCAACGTTTCAAAAACCTTTTCTATACAAATATTCGTTTTCTTTTTTCTAGCTGCGATATTATTTCATAAATTGTATAAGGGAGACTAGAGAGGGTTGATAACTTCAAATAAGAAAAACGAAAGAAAACCAAGTCACAAAGAATTATTCAGGTATTCATTCAGACTATAATAGCCTTTTCCACACAACATGGATTGTGTTTTTCTCTTGAAACTGACAAAACTCATAGTATTAAAACATACTGGTAGCTCATTGCTTAATTTAATACCTTGGTAAGTAGGTGAATGTTCAAATTTAGTAGTTCGATGCTTATACAGTGACAGGATTTCCTCATTTCGCGTTCTATAAGAATGATGACTAGACAATTTCTCCAGTGTTTCTTAATTCTGTCTGATCAAGAGCAGTGACTTATGGATGTGAATACACGGAACTGTTAAAATTTTATTCTCAACTGAGAGAGGCCTGCATGAGGATCTCGAGTCATTACCGAAGATTAAGCACAGGACCCTCTTTTGAGCGACAAAGATTCTATTCACATCAGTGGAATTACCCCACAGTGAAATATTGTAAGATTTATGACTGTAAACCAAAAAATTGTACAAATAAAACAGACATTCATTAGGAAAACAATTCTTTACTCGGTATATTGGATAATAGGATGAATTTAATTTCTCACTCAGTATGCCAATGTGAGGACCCCACCTAAGGTATTCGTCAATGTATATACCTAAAAACTTGATACATTCATCAGATCTTATTGAAGTGTAAGAACGGGTGACGGTCAAAGGGTCAGGCCCAATGTTTTTTTTACCGAAATAAATACACTTAATTCTTCCAACATTTTACAAAAGTGAATTCTTCTGGCACCAATCGATGAAGCTTTGAATAAGACATTTACAGGCATTAACAAGTTCAGCGACATTCGAGGCAGTGATGGCAACAGAAAAATCATCTGCAAAAATAAGCACCTCTGCTGATTTCAGGTATTCTGGTAAATCATTGATGAAAATAATGAACAGAAATAGAATTATACCTTGTATAATTAGCTTGCCGATATACACTTGGGAGCAATGAAATCGGCCCATCTTAAATTTAAAACATGGATATCTCGCGAGCCGCTAGTCGGATATTGATGTTCTTTTTTTTTAATTGTGGGTTAAACCTTCGATAATAATGTTATCCTAAGATATTTTTTGTCTACATTTTAATTTCAGTATATACGAGGTGCAAGATTGATAAAAAGATTTTCCCTTCAACTTTGACACACCCTCTGGATACAAGGAGCTGCAGCAACGAATGGCAAAAGGAGTCAAACTGAAGTCCCATCTTTTCTGGTTATTTTGTTCTTTTAATCATGTGTCTATCTCTATTATGTCTCATTTCCCTGAGGGGAAACTTTCAAACAAACTAACCAAAAGTACACATTCTTCGAGAATTGTCAGAGACTACATTGTAGCTGTCGACTTTTGAGTTATGATGTGGCCACCGTGCAGTCCTGAACTAAACCACATTTGAAACTTCAGATAGAAAAGACCTAGAGTTTTGGAATTTTCGAATTGAAACTCTGCATGTAAAATCGCGACACGAAGGTTCATGTTAAATTTCGTAAGAAGAATTCAACGAATTATTTTGGAAAACTGCGGCATTTCAAAAAATATTTGCCATATCCAGAAATTATCAGTACATATATGGAGCATGGATAACATACGTAAGGTGAAAATTCAGTTCAAGTTTTTCAGATATATTCAATATAATTCAATTTAAAATGAAAATCACTGATATTGCAGTGTTATCTACACAAAGAAACTGGAAAGAGCTAAGGACTAAATGAAGCGAATATGAATGATGAATTTCAATAGGAGATAATTCAAGAAGGTCATCTCACCTGATTCATTTCATCGTTCACTAGTGCATTTCTGAGGGCAGGAGAAACCAAATACCTAATAACAGGTTTAACATTTGTTATTCTGTCCATTTCGTCAATATCATTTCTCAAAATTTCTCTAACAGATCTTATTTGCTTCGAATTTGATGGAGACCCGAAGAAATATATAAAATTTACGCCATTTTCTTCCTTTGCTATTACAGGATTTACACTGTCCAATTCCTGTGTAGAATAACAGATGAGTAAAGCGAAAACACATATGAAAAACATTCTGCTGAAATGTTCACACATAACTGACGAAATGACGAGAAATCGAGCTATATAAAATAATTCCAGGCTATATTTTCAACAATTATTACATAGAGGAGGGAAATTTGGGACTTTATCCCATACGGACTGGTTTATTGTCGGTAATGTCGGATAACTATTAATTACGAAAAAACATAATGCATCAGTAACATCTTTAATCGCATCCCGTAAACAAAACAGCAGTAATTATATTAATTACTTAAAATCTGTTCTTACCGTGTGATTATTAACAGACCTATGTTGTTCATTTTGATTAATTCATGTGCCTGTTCAGTGCCCACATACATCACATAATTACTATTCGCACAGTTGGTATTCCCCGAATTCGATGAAATTTTTGAAGGAACGATGTTTTCTGCTCGATCGAAGTAAAGGAAATCAGTAATCAAGTAGAAGTATTGAAATGAGCTGGAAAAACAGATTAACGATTGAAACACGATGATTCAAACTGACAACAGTTTCGAAAAAACGTGGAATATAACGTTTTTCACTAAAAATGAATATTCAGTTTCACAAATTCGATGCCACTACTCCCTACATTCTTCCAAACTGTAAAAAATAAAAATTTCGTTTCTTGGAAAAAAATTTCAACCTTTGCAAGTCGCTCAACACGATGCTCTCAATTCCTCATATCTTTTTGAGCGCTCGTACCTAGGGTAATAGGTACAGTTGTTGACAATCTATCAGTGATTGACACCCTCATTTCCATATTTGAATTATAAGAATTGGATGGTTGCCTTAAAAAAAAAAAAAATCAATTTTTCGAGTTTGGACTGTCAATGTTAATTTGGGTTAGGTTTGCATTCCTTATTCAACATATAATTATCAATGTGCAGCGTGCTGATGATCATTGCGATTAGAGAAATACTGCCATTTTCATAAGGTACTTAACTCAAGTTCGTAAAATTTTTTTAATAGTTCTAATTTTTGTCTGAAGCATAATTTTTGTTTGAATTATTGAAACTCTTCAATAAATACTTTTTCATAACTTAAAATCTATTTGGTTGAAGGTTTCGCGATTTTTTGTGGGTGTCAATAATTGCCTTTGAAAATATGTGGATGAATAGTGATTGACATACTATGTCAATAACTGTCGTAGTCAAATTTTGCGAAATTAGTCAGTATTGCCTACTATTCAGGCCTCAATTCCTCAATGAATACTGAAAAATGATTAAACTTTATCTAATTTTGTTCTAGCTAGTTGTTGACACCGGTGTCAATCTCTGTGAATTTCCACGTGTCAATAACTATATTGCAAGTCGAACTAGTCCCTACCTCTTGTCCCTACCCCCTGAATCGATTTTCCACGCTTCATTCTCAACAACATGGCAAAAGCAAAAAAAGGAAGCAATTATAAGAAAAATTACACGGAGGATGCTATTAATTCTGCCTTATCAGCAGTAAAATCAGAAAGAATGTCCAGAAAACTTGCCTCCCAAACCCATGGCGTTCTTCGTTCTACAATAATGTTTCGGTTGAGTGGCAAACTTATTGAAAAACATAAAAAGCACTGACGTGTAGTCAGAAGCTTTTGAGCGCTCGTTCATCCACCTAGTAGGTAGAATCTTGCTAAAAAAAATATTTTGAACGGCTATTTTTGGTCATTGATAATTTTGTTCAGTGATAAACGTGACCGCGATATTCGAGATCCACACCCATCCTAAAAATGTCTAGTCCCTAGGCCCTTCCGTTCGAAAGTTATTATTTTCTATAGTTCTGGTCATGCGATTTGGACAAATTTTGCATGTAACTTGCACACGTCATTCTCCATCTGGGTGCGAAATTTCATTTCGATCGAATCAGTAGTTTAGAAGTAATCAGGAGATCAAAATTTCAAACGGCCATATTTACGGAACCTATGATGGAATTCTGCCCATTAACCAACTCAACTACGGCAGTCGGAAACTGAACCCACACTGAAAATTTAAAGTCTCTAGGTCATTCCGTTCGAAAGTTATCGTGCTTACGGCAAGATTCGAAACATACAGACATCTTGACGAAATGATATAGCCCTGGTGTAAGTACAACGAGCGCTCAAAAAATCACGGACCTTGCCCTGTATTATGTGATAGTATAGACGGGTGTGCCAAAAAAAAAAAAAAAAAAAATTATTTTAAACATTAAGCTTGATGATGAAATTCATGAAGAATCCTTTATACAGTCCAATATGGACATGGATTGTACATCTGAAGCCACAATCTGTGATAATGATGAAAACCGAGTTGCTATAAACGGCTACTGGAGAACCAACCGGGCTTGTGTCCCATTTGCGAAAAGAATTTGGATTTGAATGGTATGAAATGATTAAATGCATTTCCTGTGCATGAAAATTCCATATTTAATGTTTATCGAAATATTGCTTCATAGAGAAGGTTTCAATTTCGATTATTTTTCAATGCAAAACTTGAAAATAAATCTTATACTGAACGATCCATTATTATATATTATATCTATTCACATCCTTGTCCAGCAGATTGAAAATATGAGAGACAACAGTATGTCAATAAGTGTATCAGGAAGTGTCAACAATAGATTTTACAGTGTCAATCACTGAAAAGGGACACATGGTTTTAAATTTGTGTTTTGAGCTTCTTCTGAACGGGTTTTTCCCCTTTCGGTTGTTAATTTGAATCGAGTATAAACCAATACATAATTTCGAAAAAGAAATATTTTCATTTCATACCCGAATAAAAAATTATTTATATTTCATTGGGACAGTTGTCAATAACTGTAGTGTTTACCCTATTACTTACACGAGGGCTATATCATTTCGTCACGATGTCTATATGTTTCGAATTTTGAGCCAAAAATAGTCTCAATAAACTATATTCGACTCCCTGATGACGAATCTATCGAAAAATTCGTGTCTGTCCGTCCGGCCGTCCGTCGTCCGTATACACCGAGGTATACACGATAACTCTCGAACGGAACGACCTAGAAACTTGAAATTTTCAAGGTAGGTTCGAATCTCGAATGCTGCGGTTGAGTTCGTTATTGGGCAAAATTTGCCCAGGGGTTCCGACTTGAAATTTTCAGGATACGTGTGGATCTCGAATGTTGCGGTCACGTTCATCAATGAGCAAAATTAGACTAGGGGTTCCGTAAATATGGTCGTTTGAAATTTAGTTCTCCTGATAATTTCAAAACTACGGATTCGATCGTGACGAAATTTTGTATTTCAATAGAGAATGATATATTCTAGCTACATTTTTCCCATATTGCATGACTAGAACCATAGAAAATTATGACTTTCGAACGGAAAGGGCTAAGGACTTGAAATTTTCAGGGTAGGTTCGGATCGCGAATACCGCGATCACGTTCATCAATGAACAAATGAGCAAAATTAAACTAGGGGTTCCGTAAAAATGGCCGTTCAAAGAATTTTTTTCCTCATTATTTCGAAACGACTTATTGGATTGGAATGAAATTTCGCACATAGATCAAGAATAATGCATTCAAACTACTTGGCAAATTTTGTCCAGATCGGATTACCAAGACCATAGATCCTTTGTCCCTTTTGTAAAGTGGTCATTATAGGCATTCTTTTTGGTTTCCTTGATATGTAGCCTTGTCTTTTCAGTGACAAACGGACGGTTTCTGAACAAACTTTTATATTAGGTTGGGGAAAAAGTAATTTGGTATTTTGCGCCCTTTTTACTCAACTGAGTATATCTCGTTCGTTATTGGTCTCATTACGTCTTACGATACGGCGTTGTAAAGGTGTGGTTTTATACTACAAATGCTTCTCTTTTCTTCTTCAGTTTTGCGCTTGGTCGGTTCAATCGCGGACAATCGTGTGTCGAGTATGAACGTTTCAAAGGAAGAAATTCGCCATATTTTACATTTTTACTACCTGAGAGAGAAAAACGCGTTGAAGCAACCAAAAAAATTTTCCATGTATACGGGGCCGATACTCTTTCGGTTCTTGTAGCAAAAAAGTGGTACCTACAAGCGATTCCGTGCTGGTGTAGTGGATGTGAAAGATGCACCACGCACTGGCAGGCCTGTCGTCGAAAATGAGGATAGAATCATGGCAAATATCGAGATCGACCGTCATGTTAAACGTTGTAGCATCGCCCAGGAGCTGAACATCGATCATAAAACCGTTTTGAACCATTTGCAGAATACTGGATTAAAAAAAAGCTCGATGTTTGGGAGCTACACGAGCTGACGCAAAAAAAAAATCATAGACCGAATTTCCACCTGCGAATCGCTGCTGAATTGTAACAAAATCGACCCATTTCTGAAGCGAATGGTGAATGGTGATGAAAAATGGGTTACTTATAACAATGTCAAGCGACACAGATCGTGGTTGAAATCCAACGAAGTTGCCCAGACCGTGACTAAGCCAACATTGACGGCCAGGAAGGTGTTTGGTAGATAGGCAGAGAGTGCTTTACTATGAACTGCTCCCCTATGGTCAAACGCTCAATTCTGCCCTTTACTGTGAATAACTCAACTGTTTGAAGCTGTTGATCGAACAGAAGCGACCAGCATTGGTGGATAGGAACAGAATCGTGTTCAATCAGGACAACGCTAGGCCGCACACATTTTTGATGACGCGCCAGTAGCTTTGGAAGCTAGGATGTAAAATTCTTATGCATCCACCCTATAGTCCGGACCTGGCACCAAGTGACTACCACCTGTTCCTGTCCATGGCCAATGCGCTTAGTGGTAAAAATTTGGCCTCAATAGGGGCCTGTAAAAAGTGGTTGTCTGAGTTTTTTGCCAATAGGGACAAGGGCTTCTGTGGGAGGGGTATTATGAAGTAAGATTCTCGTTGGCAATAAGTTTTCGAACGGAACGGCGCCTATTTGACTGAAATCGGATGATTGTAACACTTTTTATGAAGCATTGAAAGAAAGCGAAAAATACGAAATTACTTTTTCCCCAACCTAATATTTCGCGGATTGTGTCGTCCCAAGGCCCCTAAAGTGTTCAAATTATTTCCTTTTGGGCCCCCGCAGACTGCAGACTTTTTATCGGCCGATAGTTTGGTCGGCTTCTTAATCAGTATGGAGAGGAATGCATATGCGCACACTACAGCGATTCAGTATCGGCCGATAAAAAAGTTTAATGGGCTACCCGATTACATTCAAACTAATCTGTCGTCCAACTATCGGCCGACTGTTTAATCAGTATTGGCGCATACACGCCTGCGCATACATGACGATTGTTTAGTCGGCCGATAGTTCAGTTCGCTCTATGATTTGGCTTCGTGTGCGTGTATTTTGAATATGGCGTTCAACAGTCAGTTACAAACTAGTTCGAGAATAGTCGGCCGGCTGTTGGATAGTCTGCGCCCTGTTCACCAACCAAACTGTTTAGTTGGTGTCGGTGTGCGCACTTTCAGCCCAACCCGACTAATCTATCGGCCGATAAAAAGTCTGTAGTCTGCGGGGGCCCTTAATCTTACGTGGTCTTCCTGTAACTGGTCTATGTCTCATATCTTTGCCATTTGGTATCCTCATTATTGTCTCATATACTGCACTTTTTTCCAGTTCAGTAATTGCACTAATTCTTCAACGTTTCAAAAACCTTTTCTATACAAATATTCGTTTTCTTTTTTCTAGCTGCGATATTATTTCATAAATTGTATAAGGGAGACTAGAGAGGGTTGATACGTTTTTGGAATTTTATTTTTTGTAAACTGAAATAAATGAAAAAAATGGACTTTGATATCTTCATATTATCCTTTGATATATAGGCCAACGAAATAAATATAGAATTCTCGAAACACAAACTTCGTATTCTGTACAAAACGTTGAAAAAAAATTACGAAAAGCACTGCCGTTGTAGGTAGATTCGCATTTTCCAGTTTTGAAAACCAATTGAGGAAATTTTTGACAGCTGTCAAACAAATTTTCAAACTAAGGCGATAATCCTGAGTTCAAGTCAGTGCTTTAGGTGACCAATTTTTTTTTCGATAATTCGCTAAAATTTTCTACGGTATCTATGGTCTTGGTGATGCGATCTGGACAAAATTCCGCACGAAGTTTGGATACATTATTCCTCAGCTAGGTGCAAAATTTCATTCCAATAAAATCGGTAGTTTCGAAATGATCAGGAACGGAATATTTTGAACGGCCATATTTACGGAACCCCTAGTCTAATTTTGCTCATTGATGACCGTGAAATTCGCGATCCAAACCCACCCTGAAAATTTCAAGTCCCCAGGCCTTTTACTTCGGAAGTTATAATTTTCTATGGTTTCTATGGTTCTGTTCATGCGATCTGGACAAAATGTTGCTTTAATATGTCATTCTCGTTTAAAATACAAAGTTTTATCTCGATCGAATCCGTAGTTTCGAAATTATCGAGGAAACTAAATTTCAAACGACCGTATTAACGAAACCCCTAGTATAATTCTGCTCATTGATGAACGTGAACGCCACATTTCAGATCTACACCTATCCTGAAAATTTCAAGTCCCTAGGCCTTTCCGTTCGAAAGTTATGATATTCTATGGTTTCTATGGTTCTGGTCATGAGATCTAGAGAAATTTAGCTTGAATATATCATTCTCCATAAGTATACACAATTTCGACACGATCGAATCCGTAGTTTTGAAATTATCAAGAATACTAAATTTCGATCATATTTACGGAACCCCTAGTATAATTTTGCTCATAGATGAAAGTGATCACGACAATCGAGATCCACACATATCCTGAAAATTTCAAGTCCCTAGGCGTTTCCGTTCAAAAGTTACAATTTTTTATGGTTCCTATGGTTCTGGTGATGCGAGCTGAACAAAATTTTGAATGTAGCTTGAACACCTCATTTTACATTAGAGTGCAAAATTTCATCTCGATCGAATCTGTAGTTTCAAAGAAATCAGGAAAACAAAATTTCGAGCGGCCATATTTACGGAACCCTTAGGCGGATTTTGCCCAATAACGAACTCAACCTCAGCATTCGAGATTCGAACCTACCCTGAAAATTTCAAGTTTCTAGGACATTCTGTTCGAGAGTTATCGTGCTTACGGACGGACGGACAGACTCGAATTTTTCGACGGATTCGTCATCAGTGAGTCGAACATAGTCCTTTGAGACAATTTTCGGCTCAAAATTCGAAAAATACAGACATCTCTCGTGTTAGTAGTACGAGCGGTCAAAAATATGAAAACTGTTTCAAGCCTCCCCACATATGAGAGGCTTGATACGGTCGCTGGGAGGCATGAGACACATGGAATAAAAATATAATTCCCATCATTTTCAATTGAAAATGTAACATGTGAACATTTTTGTGCCTTCTTGGCTCTTGTTTTGACGAATATGCGAATATCACCCTGAATTATGTATTTTTATGCATATTTATCCGTGAAATGTTTGAATGCATAAGTACTTACAATTTTCAACTTCGAAACACTGTTTGTTGAATAATTCTCAAACCGGTTACAGAGAGCTGTACAGGTTATTGTCACGCACTGTCCTCTACCGGAGGATAATGTTCACTAGCCTGCTACCTTTGAAAGGAGATACAGTCCGCGGATATAAAGCCGTATCAAGCCTCCCTGTGTATCAACCCTCCCCTATCTACCCTACCTGTTGACAATCAACAATATTTGACAAATAGTGTTGCCATGCAACTTTGGCCATAGCCGACTATCTGCACAACCTACTTAATACATTACTCTTGCCTTAGAATTTTACAAAAAAATATATTAAAATTATGAAAAAAAATTTGAGAAGCACTGCCGTGAAGTCAGGAGCTTTTGTGCGCTCGTTCATCCACCTTGTAGGTAGATTCGCATTCTTCAGTTTTAGAAACCGATTAGAAAAATTTTGACAGCTATCAAAAAAAAATTCAAACTAAGGTGATAATCCAGACTTCTCGTCGGTGCTTTAGGTGACCAGTTTTTTGAGCGCTCGTACAACTTACACGAGGGCTATATCATTTCGTCACGACGTCTGTATTTTTCGAATTTTGAGCCGAAAATGGTCTCAAACGATAGAGTTCAACTCACTGATGACGAATTCGTCGGAAAATTTGAGTCTGTCCGTCCGGCCGTCCGTAAGCACGATAACTCTCGAACGGATAAACCTAGAGACATGAAATTTTCAGTGTAGGTTCAGATCCCAAATGCCTTCGTTAAGTTCGTTAATGGGCAGAATTCCACCAGGGGTTCCGTAAATATGGTCGTTCAAAATTTTGTTCTCCTGATTACTTTGAAACTACAGATTCGATCAAGATGAAACTTGGCACTAAAATAGAGAATGAGGTGTTCAAGCTACATGTGAAATTTTGTCCAGATCGCATGACCAGAACCATAGAAACCATAGAAAATTGTAACTTTTGAACGGAAACGGCTAGGGACTTGAAATTTGCAGGATAGGTGTGCATCTCGATTGTCGTGATCACATTCATCTATGAGCAAAATTATACTAGGGGTTCCGTAAATATGGTCGTTTGAAATTTGGTTTTCTTGATAATTTCAAAACTACAGGTTCGATCGTGACGAAATTTTGTATACTAATGAAGAATGATATATTCAAGCTACACTACTCCAGATCACATGACCAGAACCATAGAAACCATAGAAAATTATAACTTTCGAACGGAAGGGCCTAGGGACTTGAAATTTTCAGGATAGGTGTGGATCTGAAATGTCGCGTTCACGTTTATCAATGAGCAGAATTATACTAGGGATTCCGTAAATACGGTCGTTTGAAATTTTGGTTTCTCGATAATTTCGAAACCACGGATTCGATCGAGATAAAATTTCATATTTCAATCGAGAATGATATATTAAAGCAATATTTTGTCCAGATCGCATGACCAGAACCATAGAAACCATAGAAAATTGGAACTTTTGAACGGAAAGGCCTAGGAACTTGAAATTTTCAGGGTGGGTTTGGATCGCGAATTTCACGGCGACGTTCATCAATGGGCAAAATTAGACTAGGGGTTCCGTAAATATGGCCATTCAAAATATTCTGTTCCTGATAATTTCGAAACTACCGATTTGATTGGAATGAAATTTTGCACCTAGCTGAGGAATAATGTATTCAAACTACGTGCGAACATTTGTCCAGATCGCATCACCAAGACCATAGATACCGTAGAAAATTCTAGCGAATTATCGAAACAAAATTGATCAGCTGAAGCACTGACATGAAGTCTGGAGTTTCGCCTAAGTTTCAGAATTTTTTTGACAGCTGTCGAAAATTCCTTCAATTGATTTCTAAAACTGAAAAATGCGAATCTACCTACCTGGTGCATGTACGAGCGCTCAAAAGCTCCTGCCTTCACGGCAGTGCTCTTCGAAATTTTTTTTTCGATAATTCGCTAGAATCTCTTACGGTATCGATGGTTATGGAAATGCGATCTGAACAAAATTTCCCACGTACGTATTTTGAATAAATCATTCTTCATCTATGGTTTGAAAGTTATAGTTTTCTATGGTTCTAGACATGCGATGTGGAAAAAATGTAGCTTGAATATATCATTCTTCATGAAAATACAAAATTTAGTCACGATCGAATCCGTTGTTTTGAAATTATCAAGAAAACTAAATTTCAAACGACCATATTTACGGAACCCCTAGTCTAACTCTGCTAATTGATGAACGCGACCGCGTCATTCGAGATCCACACCCATCCTGAGAATTTCAAGTCCCTAGGCTCTTCCGTTCGAAAGTTATAATTTTCTATGGTTTCTATGGTTCTGTTCAAGCGATCTGAAAAAAATTACGAAAAGCACTGTCGTGAAGGCAGGAGCTTTTGAGCGCTCGTACATGCACCTTTTAGCTAGATTCGCATTTTCCAGTTTTAGAAATCGATTGAAGGAATTTTAGACAGCTGTCACAAAAATTCTGAAACTTAGGCGAAACTCCAAACTTCATGTCAGTGCTTTAGGTGACCAATTTTTTTTCGATAATTCGCTAATTCGACGGTATCTATGGTCTTGGTGGTGCGATCTGGACAAAATTTGGCATGTAGTTTGAATACATTATTCATAAGCTAGGTGCAAAATTTCATCCCAATCCAATCATTAGTTTCGAAATTATCAGGAGAAAAATATTTTGAACAGCCATATTTACGGAACCCCTAGTCTAATTTCGTTCATTGATGAACGTGGCCGCGATATTCGCGATCCAAATCCACCCTGAAAATTTCAAGTTCCTAGGCCTTTCCGTTCGAAAGTTATGATTTTCTATGGTTTCTATGGTTCTGGTCATGTGATCTGGAGAAATGTAGCTTGAATATATCATTCTCCATTAGTATACAAAATTTCGTCTCGATCGAATCCGTAGTTTCGAAATTATCGAGAAACCAAAATTTCAAACGACCGTATTTACGGAACCCCTAGTATAATTCTGCTCATTGATAAACGTGAACGCGACATTTCAGATCCACACCTATCCTGAAAATTTCAAGTCCCTAGGCCTTTCCGTTCAAAAGTTACAATTTTCTATGGTTTCTATGGTTCTGGTCATGCGATCTAGACAAAATATTGTTTCAATATATTATTCTCGATTAAAATACAAAATTTCATCTCGATCGAATCCGTTGTTTCGAAATCATCGAGAAACCAAAATTTTAAACGACCGTATTTACGGAACCCCTAGTATAATTTTGCTCATAGATGAACGTGATCACGACATTCGAGATCAACACCCATCCTGAAAATTTCGAGTCCCTAGGCGTTTCCGTTCGGAAGTTACAATTTTCTATGGTTTCTATGGTTCTGGTCATGCGATCTGGACAAAATTTCACATGTAGCTTGAACACCTAATTCTCCATTTGAGTGAAAAATTTCATCACAATCAAATCTGTAGTTTTCAAGTAATCAGGGGAACAAAACTTTGAACGGTCATATTTACGGAACCCCTGGTGGAATTTGGCCCATTAACGAACTTAACCGAGGCATTCGGCAACTGAACCCACACTGAAAATTTCAAGTCTCTAGGTTGTCCCGTTCGTGAGTTATCGTGCTTACGGCCGGCTGGACGGCCAGACGGAAAGACTCAAATTTACCGACGAATTCGTCATCAGTGAGTCAAACATAGTCGATTGAGATCATTTTCGGCTCAAAATTCGAAAAATACAGACATCGTGACGAAATGATATAGCCCTCGTATAAGTAGTACGAGCGCTCAAAAATGTAGCTCGAATATATGATTCTCCATTCAAATACAAAATTTCGTCACGATCAAATCCATAGTTTTGAAATTCTCAAGAAAACTGAATTTCAAACGATCATATTTACGGAACCCCTAGTCTAATTTTGCTCATTGATAAACGTGACCGCACATTCGAGATCCACACCTATCCTGAAAATTTCAAGTCCCTAGGCCTTTCCATTATAAAGTTAAAATTTTCTCTGGTTTCTATGGTTCTGGTCATGCGAGCTGAACAAAATTTTGCATGTAGCTTGAACACGTCATTCCCCATCTGGGTGCATAATTTCACTTCCATCGAATCAGGAGAACAAAATTTCGAGCGGCCATATTTGCGGATCCCCTGGGCGAATTTTGCCCAATAACGAACTTAACCGCGGCATTCGAGATTCGAACCTTCCCTGAAAATTTCAAGTTTCGTTCGGGAGTTATCGTGTATACGGACGGCCGGATGGACCGACTCGAATTTTTCGACGGATTCGTCATCAGTGAGTAGAACTCTGTCGATTGAGACCATTTTCGGCTCAAAATTCGAAAAATACAGACATCGTGACGAAATGATACAGCCCTCGTGTAAGTAGTACGAGCGCTCAATAATACATTCCGTATACTTTCTAGACGGACTTTAGGTAATTATTAGGTATGATGATTTACGTTCATGAGGGAAGAATACCTAGAATAGGATACTCATACACTGTGAGGCAGTATTAGGTCAATTGCCCAACAGATTGCGTTGCATATACCACAAAATAATAAGCTTGTCCCGTTTTACCAAATAGACCCATTATAGGTAACATTATAGGTCCTCTAAAGGAAATCAATTTTATAAAAAAAAATGATGAAAAGCACTGCCGTGAAGTCAGGAGCTTTTGAGCCCTCGTTCATTCACCTCTGTAGGTAGATTCGCAATCTCCAGTTTTAGAAACCAATTGAGAAAATTTTGACAGCTGCCAAAAAAAAATTCAAACTCAGGCGAAAATCCGGAATTCACGTCAGTGCTTTAGGTGACTTTTTTTTCCGATAATTCTCTAAAATTTTTTACGTTATCTATGGTCTTGGTAATGCGATCTGGATAAAATTTCCCACGTAGTTTGAATACATTATTCTTCATCTATGTGCGAAATTTCATTCCAATCCAATGAGTTGTTTCGAAATTATCAGGAAAAAAATATTTTGAACGGCTGTATTCACGGAACACCTAGACTAATTTGGCTCATTGAAGACCGTGAACGCGAAATTCGCTATACAAAACTACTCTGAAAATTTCAAGACCCTAGGCCTTTCCGTTCGAAAGTTATGATTTTCTATGGTTTCTATGGTTCTGGTCATGCGATCTGACAAAAAAGCCGCTTGAATATATCATTCTCCATCAAAATAAAAAATTTCGTCAAGCTCGAATCCGTAGTTTTGAAATTATCAAGACAACTTAATTTCAAACGACCATATTTACGGAACCCCTAGTCTAATTTTGCTTATTGATGAACGTGACCACGACATTCGAGATCCACACCTATCCTTAAAATTTCCCTAGGCCTTTCCATTACAAAGTTATAATTTTTTATGGTTTCTATGGTTCTGGTCATGCGATCTAGACAATTCTGTGAGTATCTTAAACATGACATTTTACATCTGAGTGCAAAATTTCATCACGGTCGAATGTGTAGTTTCGGAGTAATCAGAAAAACAAAACTTCGAACGGCCATATTTACGGAACCCCTGGTGGAATTCTGCCCATTAACGAACTTAATCTCGGCATTTGGGAACTGAATCCGCACTAAAAATTTAAAGTCTCTAGGACGTTCCGTTCGTGAGTTATCGTGTATACGGCACATTTTCAGCTCAAAATTCGATAAATACAGACGGCACGAAATGATGAAGCCCTCGTATCAGTAGTACGAGCGCTCGAAAATACGGATCAAAACAAAATTTCGAGCAGCCTTATTTACGAAACCCCTGGTCAAATTTCGCCCAATAACGAACTCAACCGCGGCATTTGAGATTAGAACCGGCCCTGAAAAGTTTCAAGTTTCAAGGTTGTCTTGTTCGAGAGTTATCGTGTATACGGCACATTTTCAGCTCAAAATTCGATAAATACAGACGGCACGAAATGATAAAGCCCTCGTATCAGTAGTACGAGCGCTCGAAAATACGGATCAAAACAAAATTTCGAGCAGCCTCATTTACGGAACCCCTGGTCAAATTTCGCCCAATAACGAACTCAAGCGGCATTTGAGATTAGAACCGGCCCTGAAAAGTTTCAAGTTTCAAGGTTGTCTTGTTCGAGAGTTATCGTGTATACGGCTGGACGGACAGACTCGAATTTTTCGACGGATTCGTCATCAGTGAGCCGAACCTTGTCGATTGAGACAATTTTCGGCTCAGAAGATACAGACATCGTGACGAGATAATATAGCCCTCGTGTAAGTAGAACGAGCGCTCAAAAATATTGAAGACGTATCTTGAAATCTAGGAGGTCACAGCTTGGAGAGTGATGGATGAACCCTCACTTTCTGACCATAAGATTATCGAATTCAGGATAAGGGGGAAGGTCACCTCGTCGTCCTCAAGTCAAAATCCCAGAAATACAGATTTGTTCTGCCTACAACATCCATCTGAAGCAAATTCTAGAACAGATCGAAAAGAATGGGACTAAAACCCGCACTACCGTCTGGAACAGAAAGTCGAACAATAACAATGAGCAATAACAGAGGGCTTTCACTCAAAGTGGCTCACTCTCGAAAATTCAAACAAGCGAGGAAGCACTTTGGTGGAACGAGAACCTGGCAAATCTCTTGGAGGTCCGTCGGCTTTTCAATATGGCCAAAAAGGACGATCATTGGCTTGGGTACACTGAAAAGCTTACTCAGTATAACAAGCAGATCAGAAATGCCAAAAGACTTAATTTTCAAGCCGTTTGTGAGAAAATCACGTCCACTTCCTCAGCAGCCAGATGCAAAAGGTCATGGCAAAGGGGGGAGTCAACCCCGCAATTTCGCTAAAGAAGTCAGACGGGTCATATTCTGAGGAAAGAAAGGAACGATCAATCCTTCCTCTCAAAACACACTTCCCAGTTAGTGACCCATAATAAGCACTGACATAACAACTCAAATCGAAAGTCCACGCAGAGAAGACTGGGATATTGCTAAGAAAATATTTACGAGGCAACGCTTAGAATGGGCAATGAAACACCTTCGAACCGTATTAAACACCAGGAGTAGATTGAATATTTGCAGTACTCCCGCAGAAAGGAACGGAGGAGATTCTCCCTCATCTGCTGAAGATCACAAGAGATTACAATAGGTAAAAAATGGGACTGATCACCGATCTTTCAGAACCTATCATCTTTTCTACTGAAAACGATGGAAAAAGTAGTGGATAACTACATAAGAACGGAGAATCTGGAAAGTAAATCACTTCATAAATGTCAGCATGCATGTCACAGGGCGGGCCGATCAACACAGAATGACCAAAGGGTTCCAGAGTACTCTGAATAACAAATAAATCGCAGTGTGTGCCTTCCTAGACATATCTGGGGCTTCTGACAACACAACACATGTGTCGGTCAAAAGGCAAGGGGTGAATGAAACCATTATCAAATGTATGTGATGTCGAAGACGAGAATAGCTGATACCCAGGTGGGCAATCAAACCACACCAGTTAAAGCCACTCGCGGAACACCTCGAGGAGGAGTAATATATATATATATCCCCTTATATGGAGCCTAGTTGTGGATGAGCTACTCCACAATCTACAGGGCATCGCTAACCTAACCTAGCTAGCAGTAGCGAAAACTTCCTCTATCGCTACCTATCCGAGCTATCCTGTTCTTCGAGCAATGTTCTTGTTGTTAGTGATTTCAATCTCTCTCATTTATCATGGCCTCACATATCTGAACACCAGGCTGGAATTCCTTACTCAAATTTCTATACTATGTATTCCAACTCTAATTTCATTCAGCTGATTTATAAGCCAACTAGGTACCGCACCACACAAACACCATCCTTACTTGATTTGATGTTGGTGAATGACCGCGGTCTCTTGACGGATGTTGAGATCTCCCACTGTTTGGAAAATCCGACCATATAACGTTGAGATCTACAATTCCGTTCCTACATCACACGCCCAATAATATCAACAAGAAATATATTACTGTCACCGATGAATGTGCGTCGACAGGGATCTCGCCACTTTGGACTGGGATTATCTCTTCCGTAGCTTGAATGTTGATCAGATGTGGAACATCTTCAAGGAGGTTCTGAACGAGCTTATATTATCTAATTAATAATGTAAGGCAATTCTCGATAATCGTTCTAAGCCTTGATAGGAATATAGGGTCAAGTGGTGTAAAAACGAGACTGGCAAAACTTTGGGTAAAAACGAGACAACAGTAAAAATCGTACTAATATACATTTAAT
Organism: Aphidecta obliterata; assembly: GCA_963966015.1. Taxonomy (NCBI): domain Eukaryota; kingdom Metazoa; phylum Arthropoda; class Insecta; order Coleoptera; family Coccinellidae; genus Aphidecta; species Aphidecta obliterata. The sequence continues at coordinate 5,814,444 of OZ014430.1, read as the reverse complement.
CAAAATGAAAAAAATGTATAAAAGAAGTTTAATATTCCTATTATATTTTCCCATATTGAAAAGTTGTGAAAAAAATAAAACCAATGTTTTAAAAAATTGCACCACTAAAAACTGCAGAAAATTTACGGCGGCGCTGAAAACTTTCCTGATAGCGCGAACTACCGAACAACCGTTTGGACTACTCCTTATAATGAAAAAATGGAAATATTTAAAAAGTGTCTCGTTTTTACACCACTTGACCCTACATAATATGATTATTCAGAAGAGGAGCCTTTGGCGGAGATTCTTGAGAAGTGGTTAAAATGAAGATTATACACGGTGTTCAGGAAAATGTGGGAAATCTCTCGGATTCAGATAAAACATAAAAGAATAAGATGACAAGTTCCCATAATTTTTTTCCTAGCGGCCCTCCCTACGGAGATACGGCCTCCTAAATGACACCACTGGAAATTTATCTTATTGGAATAAATTTTAAACTACTTGATATAATTTAATGAAAATTTGATATGATAAACAATAGTAAGGACCTCTTAAAATTAGAATTCATGGTTCTTTTTAATAGAAATAAAAAAGTTACTTCTTTTATTATTCTGTTTTTCGAAAACGGTTCATTTTATCGACAATGAACAAGAGTACCTTTTCTTCAGCTTATTGTTCAAGGTATTCAAATTTGTGTTGCCTTATCCTACAGGGTGTTAAAAACCTTACGCTACAACCTAGTCCGCCCCTGGTAAACTGAATGAGCTGATTTGAATTTAAGGGCAGTATTTTAAGAGGTCCTTACTACTGTTTATCATATCTAATTTTCATTAAATTATATTAAGTAGTTTAAAATTTATTGCAGTAAAATGAATTTCCAGTGGCGTCATTAAGGAGGCCGTATCCCCGTAGAGAGGGCCGCTATGAAAAAAAAATGATGGAAACTTGTCATCTTATTTTTTTATGTTTTATCTGGATCCGAGAGATTTTAAATTTTTTTCCGGACACCCTGTATAATGCATCGTAAATTCTCCAACACAATATCTACTACGATTGCCGCTACCAAGAGACAACATGAACTCAATATGGCTTCCTCTAAAAACCCAAAAAAAGTATGTGCGTACATTTTTCGACACTAAAGTCACTATAAATACCTATCATCGAAAACTCAGCAGGTGACATCTGTCAAGATCATCAGGAGAGCGCCAAGACTTTTGCAGACTCATTTTCATCTTCTTCCACAATTGAACCCTTAGGAGCCTTGCCTAATATTTCTGCACCTCGACAGTGTCCCGCTATGGAGAAGGTTACTTTTAGTGCTGAGATCGCAACAAAAAATTACGAAAAGCACTGCCGTGAAGGCAGGAGCTTTTGAGCGCTCGTACATGCACCTTGTAGGTAGATTCGCATTTTCCAGTTTTGGAAACCAATTGAGGAAATTTTTGACAGCTTTCAAACAAATTTTCAAACTAAGGCGATAATCAAGACTACAAGTCAGTGCTTTAGGTGAGCAATTTTTTTTTCGATATAATAATAATTCGCAAAAATTTCGCACGTAGTTTGAATATATTATTCCTCAGCTAGTTGCAAAATTTCATTCCAATCAAATCGGTAGTTTCGAAATTATCAGGAACAGAATATTTTGAACGGCCATATTTACGGAACCCCTAGTCTAATTTTGCTCATTGATGAACGTGACCGTGAAATTCGCGATCCAAACCCACCCTGAAAATTTCAAGTTTCTAGGCCTTTTCCTTCGGAAGTTATAATTTTCTATGGTTTCTATGGTTCTGGTGATGCGATCTGGATAAAATGTTGCTTTAATAAGTCATTCTCGTTCAAAATACAAAATTTTATCTCGATCGAATCCGTAGTTTCGAAATTATCGAGAAAACAAAATTTCGAACGACCGTATTTACGGAACCCCTAGTATAATTCTGCTCATTGATGAACGTGAACGCCACATTTCAGATCTGCACCTATCCTGAAAATTTCAAGTCCCTAGGCCTTTCCGTTCGAAAGTTATGATTTTCTATGGTTTCTATGGTTCTGGTCATGCGATCTAGAGGAATGTAGCTTGAATATATCATTCTCCAACAGTATACAAAATTTCGATACGATTGAATCTGTAGTTTGGAAATTATCAAGAAAACTGAATTTCAAACGACCATATTTACGGAACCCCTTGTATAATTTTGCTCATAGATGAAAGCGATCACGACAATCGAGATCTACACCTATGCTAAAAATTTCAAGTCCCTAGGCGTTTCCGTTCAAAAGTTACAATTTTCTATGGTTTCTATGGTTCTGGTGATGCGAGCTGAACAAAATTCTGCACGTAGCTTGAACACCTCATTTTCCATTAGACTGCAAAATTTCATCTCGATCGAATCTGTAGTTTCAAAGTAATCAGGAAAACAAAATTTCGAGCGGCCATATGTACGGAACCCTTAGGCGGATTTTGCCCAATAACGAACTCAACCTCGGCATTTGAGATTCGAACCCTCCCTGAAAATTTCAAGTTTCTAGGACATTCCGTTCGAGAGTTATCGTGTATACGGACGGACGGACGGCCGGACGGACGGACAGACTCGAATTTCTCGACGGATTCGTCATCAGTGAGTCGAACATAGTCGTTTGAGACCATTTTCGGCTCAAAATTCGAAAAATACAGACATCGTGACGAAATGATATAGCCCTCGTGTAAGTAGTACGAGCGCTCAAAAATTGATGAATTTCAACAATAACTCAGCACCGGTTTTGGATGGACTGACTACGAGACTCCCGAAAGCATGCGCATCTTCCCTTTCCTTTCCGTTGAGCATGATTTACACCTATTCAGTGAATTCTAGGAAAATACCTGCCGCTTGGAAAAAGTAAGTTATTACTCCTGTTTTCAAGAAAGGCGATAAACTTTCCGCAAGTAATTACCGGCCCATCAGTTCTTCCTTCAAACCAACAAAGTTTTGCTGCCATGCCAGCATGGTTTCTGGTCAGGAAGATCGGTGTTAACTTATTAGGGTGTGTTGATGATTGGACCAGCCCAGTTGATTCTGGTGAACCTGTCGATATAGTTTACCTTGACTTCTCCAGGGCCTTGGACAGGGTTCGTTTTCGTCGTCTTGCCCACAAATTGGAGCATTTTGGTGTTAGAGGAGATATCCTTCATTGGATAATATCCTTTCTCGGTGGCAGGGAATACCAAGTACGCATTCAAGACATATTGTCTTCATCTAGATTCGTCCATAGTGGTGTGCCGCAAGGATTAGTCCTAGGCCCTTTCTGTTTCTCCATGTTTCAGACCTACCTTTCTTGTTAAAGACCAAGTGCTCTCAATATGCTGATGACCTGAAACTATATGCTGATCCACTCCTTCAGCACGATGCCCTGCAGGAAGATCTCAAGACGATATCGCATTTGTGTACCGGGTGGTTGCTCCATCTGAATATTGGTAAATGCGTAGTTCTGCACGTCGGTAACAATAACCCCAGATTTGGTACTCCATTGAAGGCTAAGTTTTGAATACAACTTCCTTTCATAACGACCTGGGAGTGATTATTACGGAAGATCTTTCGAGGTCGAATCACGTGGAGTATGTTGGAGGTAGACCACTTACCTCATGAGTAAAGCCTTCCATAGATATCATCCTGAAGTATGCGCCAAGATCTACACCATTTATGTACGTCCCATTCTTGAGTTCACCGGTCCAGTTGCCAGGAGCCCTCATTTGGTGCGGGATATCGAGGCCCTCAAGAGAGTTCAGAGATGGGCTCCACGTATAGGGTAAATTGGGGTGAGATGGCCAGCCGGGAGAGATGGAACAGGAAGCAAATAGTGGAAATGAAAGGGTATCAAAGCAAAAGAAGAACTGTGACATTTGGTGTACCCCAGGGCACCGTCCTCGGACCTATCCTTTTCTTAGTGTATATAAACAGCCTTTTGTTGATGCGGCAAAATCGAAAAATCATCAGTTTTGCGGAAGGTTTGAAGAAAAGTGTAGAGGTGGAGTTTGAAAAAATAGAGACCTGGCTCGAATACAACAAACTGATATTAAACATAGAAAAAACAAAATACTCATATTTCGTTCATGTCTTACAGATCCGGCGCTCCGAATTTTGGATGTCTACGAATTGATGAAGGAACTCGTATACCGGAGGCGAAGGAGATCAAATACTTGCGTATAACCGATATAACCGAATCTTAGAAGGAATAAACATATCAACAACGTTGTCAAGAAACTGAGAGGCTTATTGTATAAATTCAGATATCTCAAAAAATATATAGACATTTTCCACTTACGAATACTTTACTTTTCTCTGGTACAATCTTCATTAACATACGATATATTCGGATGGGGAAGCGCGTATGACAACTACATAAAAAAATCGAAACTCTTCAGGAGTGGATTTTGAGAATTATATATGGTGAACCACTGTTCTTCCCAAGCAATGAAATCTACCAAATATCAATTTTTCACACTGGAAATTCTCATCAGCATTTTCAGCGGAAAACTTTCTATGAATTTGAAAGACCGTCCCTATCCAACAAGAGAAAAGGCATCTCAATTTGAATGCTCCAGAGCCTCGAAAAGAATCGGCGAAACGGTTCATACTTAGCTCCGCGGATATATGCAACCTTACCAGAGAGCCTCAGAAAAATCAAGAACTGTAGTACTTTCAAGAAGCAGACGAAGCAATGGATATTCGAGACTGGAAGAGCTGTAAATTTCAAAAGAATATATATATAATTACATAATGCCAACCCTGTATATTGCAGATGAACTCCTTATCTATTCTCATTCGAATATTCATATTACTTTGTTACATTTTGATGACACATTATTTTGAACACGCCACGTGTGTGGGTGTATATTTGTCCCATTGTTCGATACTGATTGTCGTAATTAATTTGAGATAAGGAATGCTATAAATACCTCCCAAGACGAAAGGATCGTCAATAATTAAGTGTATGTCTTCCTAGCTAATTGTTAGAATAGGATAATCTTCCGTTGTAAATAAATAAATCTTTTTAAAAGATCGGCTTTCGCTCCAAAAACGTAATTGGCGACGAGGTTATGGGATTGTGCCGGTTTTCGTGAAGAACTGTGTTTCGAAACTTCGAGCGTGAAATCGTAGTTATCGCCGCGCTAAGAACTTCCAAAAACTTTCAGTTTCAACTGTTAAGGTGCCAAATCCAGCAACAACGAGGAGAAAATCCGTTTGGAGCCCTGATTGTGTGGGTAGCGTCTACAACGACTCCAGAAAAACAACGTGGTGAGAATCCTATCTAGAAACACTTTTTTATTCCCGGTCACTGACCCTGGTCCAAAGTCTTCAATCTTTTCCCACGGTTTTGAGCGTAAAACTTGTGTGAGTTTTCTCTAGGTTTCTTATAAAAAACCGATTACCAGAGTTTTTCCTAGGTTTCTTAATACAAAAAACCGATTACCAGAGTTTTTCCTAGGTTTCTTATAAAATAAAAAACCGAATACAATTATTTTCTAAGTACAATATAATTTTTCAAGATTACTTCCGTAAAGCATTTTAAAGGCCGGAAGAATACGAATAAAATGGCAGTCGCACCAGAACCAAATATGTTTGATAGACTTAAATTAATTGATTTATTTTCAAAGTCAATTGTACCATTTGATGGTAATCCTGCAAATCTCGCACGATTTTTAAATCTCTGCGAAAGATTTTATAATAGGTTCCAATCTGCCGACGCGTTAATAAATGAAGCGATAATCGATATAATAAAGAGTGAATTGGTAGGAAATGCCAGTGAAATCGTAAGTTCCAATGAGAGAATTACGGATAAGTGGTTTAACTTGAAGGAATTTTTAAAGTTAAGATTTGAGGAAAAAATAAGCCTCACAGTTTTGTTTTGGGATCTCCAAAATGCCCAAAGAATTCGTAACGAAAACGATTTAGATTTTCTAGAAAGAATAGTAGATTTAAAAAATAAATACGATTCGCAAGTTGAATTGTCTAATTTACCGATTCTTGAAAAGGATCAAGAAAAAAATATTGCGTCACGAGTAGCAACTAGAGTTCTGCTCTATAATATTAACCCAGAATTGAGAACAGCCCTTAGAGGACACGGAATTATGAACTATGACGATATAGTAAATTTTATTCGTCAAGATTATTATTTTTATCAACAACCCTATATGCACTATAAAAATCAAAATAATCAGAGGAATTTTCCTCAACAAAATCAGAAGAATTTCAACCAAACTAATAAAAATAATTTCCCAAATAATAATCGAGCAAACTTCCCAACTAATAATTATAGAAGTTTTCCTCATAATAATCAATCAAATTTTCCCCAATCTAGTCAAAATAATCAAAGAAATTTTTATCCAAATAATTCCCAACCGAGATTCCCATCTCAACCGATTAATTTCCAACAAAGACAAGTAAAAACTTATTTCCCGACAAATCGTCAAGTCTTTGGAAATAATCCAAATACCTCTAATAATGAACGTAAAAATGAGAATGTTTTCAAACCTCATCCAAATCAAAGGATACAATCTCCCCCTGAAAAAATGTCGATTCAGACAAGAAATTATCCCCAGAAGAGATCAAATTATTCTACTCAATATCAGCAAAGTCCCCAGAGACAATTCTTCAATCATTATGAATTAACCAATATGGCGTCTACTTCGAAAGACCCGAGATTCAAAAAACGTGATTTTAACGAACGTTCATATCCAGAACGTAATAATTCCAGTAAATATTTAAATGAAAATTTTCGAGATCGTGCCATGAACGACTCATTGACTTAAATAATACGTTAGATAACACAAACCAACTCCCCTATATCCAATTCCAAAATCCTAAATGTAAACTTTTAATTGATAGTGGATGCTCTGTTTGTCTTATTGATCCAAAATTCGCGTATAATAATTTCCCTAAAAATATTTTTAATGAATCTACGACACTAACTGCATGTTTTAAAAAACAAACTGCAAATGAAAAAGTTTTAATACCTTTATTCCCCGAATTTCAAATAGATGATTTTCATCCCTTTGTCGTATACAAGTTCCATAAGAATTATGATGGTCTTATAGGAGCAGATTTTTTGAATAAATATGGACTTAATTTAGATTTTAAAAATCAATTATTAACTAACGAATATTCTCAAATCCCCTTTTATTATCAACAAGTATGTCAAAAACCCCAAAATATTCCAATTGACCTTAGTCATTTAGAACCAGAAATTAGTACCCAACTAATGAAAATCCTTCAAACTAATGAAGATGTTTTACAATTACCGGGTCAAGCCCTTAATTTTTCAAGCAAAATAAAACATAAAATTCGAACAAGTGACGAAGTTCCTGTTCATTGTAAAATTTATAGATACCCTGAAGTTCATAGAGAAGAAGTTCAGACTCAAATCAAAGACATGTTAGACAAAAAAATTATTAGACCGAGTATATCTCCATGGTCATTTCCAGTTGTAATTGTTCCTAAAAAAGAAGATTTATCCGGAAAAAAGAAATGGCGTATAGCAATTGACTATCGTAAATTAAATGATAAAACTATTGATGATAGGTATCCCCTTCCTCAGATTGAAAGTATCCTAGATAAATTAGGAAATAAAAAATACTTTACTACCCTTGACTTAGCATCCGGATTTCATCAAATTGAATTAGATGAAGAATCAATTAAAAAGACAGCTTTTACTGTAGAAAATGGTCATTATGAATTTTTGAGAATGCCATTTGGACTTAAAAATGCTCCGGCAACTTTCCAAAGATTAATGAATAATGTTTTGAAAGATCACATAGGAAAGATCTGTTACGTTTACATGGATGATATAGTTGTATTTTCCGATACGATCGAACAACACTTAGCAGATATCCATAATATTCTAGAAGCATTTAAAGCAGATAATTTGAAAATTCAATTAGATAAATGTCACTTTTTCAAAACTGAAATTGAATTCTTAGGACATATTATTACCCCTGAAGGAATCAAACCGAATCCGAACAAATTAAGAGCAGTCAGCAAATTTCCAATTCCTAAAACTCCTAAAGAAATAAAATCATTTCTTGGACTCGTAGGATATTATAGAAAGTTTATCCCTAATTTCGCAAAGATAACGAAACCATTAACTTCATGTTTGAAGAAAGATTCCAAAATTAATATTGATGATCCGAAATATATCGAAGCGTTCGAAATATGTGAAAGAAATTTATTGAATCACCCCGTATTGAGATACCCCGATTTCGATAAGCCATTCGTTCTTACAACTGATGCGTCAGGTTTCGCGATAGGCTCTGTTTTATCTCAAGGTGAAGTTCCGAACGACCTTCCTATAGCATTTGCGAGTAGAACCCTTAACCCAGCTGAGACTCGTTATTCCACAAAAGAGAAAGAGTTATTGGCTGTGATCTGGTCGTGCAAAAATTTCCGCCCCTATCTCTATGGGAAGAGATTTACTATTTATACGGATCACAAACCCTTAATATGGTTATTTTCATTAAAAGAACCGAATTCCCGCCTTATGCGCTGGCGGATAAAACTAGAAGAATTCGATTATGAAATTCGTTATAAAAAAGGTTCAACTATTAATGCTGATGCTCTCAGTCGAATTATAATATAGTCAGATAATAAATTGACTTATAAAGATTTTGAAAAAAATTATGAATTGAAAAATATTAAAGATTCCCCTAAGATAATTGAAAAAACAGGTGATTTATTTAAAGCCCCAAAGAATTATGCGTTAGCACATTGCGTTTCCCGTGACTTTCACATGAATGGAGGAATAGCACTCCAATTTAAAAATAAATTTGGTCAAATAGATAATTTAAAATCTCAAAATAAGCTACTAGGTGAAGTAGCAATGATCCAAATAAATGATCGAAACATTTATTATTTAATCACGAAAGATTCGTATTTTCATAAACCGGAATATGAAACCGTTTTTCAATCAATATTATATCTTAAAGAATTGTGTCAATACAATAATGATAAGTACTTGGCTATACCAATAATTGCATGCGGTCTAGATAAATTAGACTGGCATATTATTTTAAATATGATAAAATATATTTTTGCGGAATCTAATATAAAGATAATTGTATATTCCTTACCGAATATCGGAGGAAATACTAATGAATTTGAAAATGATCCAATGATAGAGATCAATACGTTCGAAGAAACGAATAGAATCGATAATGATTCAATGGCAAATGCCACAGACATAGATTATTACGAAAATATTGAAATAAACGGAATCGAAGATGATTTGTTATCAATTGCAAATCAAATCACTACGGAAGAATTAGATGAATGTTTGGCCCTATTGGATCCAGACGATGATAATAATGATAATGATAATAATGAAAACGAAGATTTTATTGATTTAGAGACAGACGATATTACTGTCCATAGTAACATTGAGAATCCTATTTTAGAACTTCCCTATACAGAAAGAAGTTTAAATGCAGCCCCTTTGCAGATAATATTAAAATCATCCCCGAATTATAGTGTTACGAAAACTAAACCTTTCGGAGAAAAGCTCAGATTTCGAGTAATGATAAACTCAATAGATACTGATTTATTCAAATTTGTCAAAGAATATATTCAACCAAAAAAATCGTATACTTTATATTTTGCTTCGCCCGAATTAGAGAAACCTCTAATAAATATTTTACAAAATAAATTTGATTATAAAACGTTAAATTTAAAAATTTCTAGAACATACGTAGAAGATGTTGAAGATAAGGAAGAACAACTTCTTCGAATTCAACAGTATCACGAGACAAAGTCGATTCATCGTGGTTTACGAGAAAATATAATTAGTTTAAAACGAAAATATTATTGGCCGAACATGAACAAAGATGTTCAAAGCTTTATAAATTCTTGTGAAATATGTCAAAAAAGCAAATATGAACGAACTCCCATTGAATTACAATTTAGACCAAACCCAATTGGATCGAAACCTTTCACTCACATTTATTGTGATACAATAAGATTCAATCAAACGTATTGTCTGAGTATAATAGATTCTTTTTCAAGATTAGGTCAATGTTACCCACTTCTACAAAAGACAGGAATTGAAATTGTAGATAAATTATTGATGTATTTTAGCCATTACGGCATTCCTAATAAAATAACGTGTGACAATGGATTAGAATTTAAAAATGGCGTAGTCCAGGATTTTTGTAAAATCCATAAAATTGAAATTCATTATATTACGAATTATAATCCCAATTCGAATGCATTAGTAGAAAGATTCCATTCTACAGTGATAGAACAATTGCGAACAATTAAAAGTAGGAATTCAACTTTTCCAAGCAGACTTTCCCAAGCTTTATTAAGTTATAATAATTCGAATCATTCAAGTCTAGAAATGACACCTATGCAAATTATTAAAGCAGATTTAAATTACTCTTTACCAGTTGAACGTACACATAACGAACAAGTTCAAGATTACGTGGAAAATTACATAGACAATCTTAATGAGATTGCAAATCAATTAGAAAAGAATAAAGAGAAAAATATTGCGCGTTTGAAAAAAACGAATGAAAAACGATCAGCAAAAGAAAGTCACCCCTTAAATAAAAATCCTACTTATATTAAAAATCCAATAACGAGAAAATTGGACCCAGCATTCAAAAAGGTTAATGCTCGTGAAATTGATAATTTACGCATTCAGGATAATAAAAATAAACACATTTATCATAAAAAAATTCTTAAGCAAAGAAAAAACTAGTTCAAAATTTTGTTGCAGATAATGGATCTATACGTCATCCTCGCGATATTATTCGAAATAATTATCGTATCATGTGTGGATATCATTCCAATTGAAAGCAACATATTACCAATCGCATTAGGAAAAGCGTATGTCACACATAAAAATCTTCAATTGATATATCACGTAGATTTAAATAAAATCGAAGAATTGATTCTTAATTATCAGAAAGAAATAATTAAATTAGAAAAGTCAAAATCTAATTTTGCCCAAACAGCCAATTTTAAGTATCTACAGCATACTAATGAAATTAATATCAATACCATGGAAGAATTGTTAAATGAAAAAATTAGAGTTGAAAGAGGACTCATTAACTTAGGAGGAAAGATTTCAAAGATTTTATTCGGAACGTTAGATTCCGATGACGAGGAATTATATAAAAACTATTTTGATAGTATTCAAAAAAATGAAAAAGTTTTGATAAGAAATCAAAAACAGATCGCAACAGTCGTAAATGACCTTAAAAATAAGTATATTGAAAAATTTCAGAAAATGTCAGAAAACCTTAAATTGCTTCAAGTTATACCAGCAATGCAAGAGGTTCAACACATGCATCTCCTGACATTTGAACTCAAAGATATCAAAAATATTCTAGATGAAATTGCAACCGCAGTGAGTTTTGCAAGATTACATCTTTTACATGAATCAATTTTACCTTATTCAAAATTCCTTGAATTAATAAAAAACGTTACTATAATACCTTTACATCATCTGAAAGATTATTATCAGATATGTCATACGAAAGTAATTTTCAAAAAGAAAGCATTACTATTTTTAATATCAATCCCAACGGTATACGAAGAAAGTTATGATTTATACAAGTTTTACTATCTACCACAAAACAATTTATCCCTTCCATATACCGATCCTTATTTACTCTCACAAGAAGAAACCCTGAAATGGTCAACGAAATTTTGCCATCCAGTGGAGGATGATTATCTATGCGATCAAGACACCTTAGCTGAATCACCAGCATGCCTTCGAAATGTTTTGAAAAACCACACCGAAAACTGTCCAAGAACGACAACGGTACTTTCACCAGATTTAAAATTATTAGAAGATGGAAATATCCTATCCATCGAAAACAAAAATAATTTAGAAAAATGTCTTCAGCAAACAAGACATTATTTTGTGCCTCCTATGACAATTCTACGAACCAAATGTGCTGTGAGCAACACGAGAAAAGAAATCGTCCCAACTACTACATTCAATGAAGAAAAATACGTGATTTTACCCAAGATAACTTTATTCAACCCAAATTCCACAAATGAAGAATCCCGGAAAGATGAAGACATCCCGGATATCAAGATAGAAGACCTGGACCAATGGAATCTCCAGCCTTCAAGATCTATATTTTTGCTTATTGTTATAATAATCATTTTATTGATAATAACTTATTTTATTTTGAAATACTTAAGAAAAGATACTTTTTGTAAAGCTACACCTACTACAGGTGATACCTTTATCCAAGGTGGGGAGGAATTACATCATTATGTAATTCCTCCCCATTGGTTGGCATTCCAACCCTGTATATTGCAGATGAACTCCTTATCTATTCTTATTCGAATATTCATATTACTTTGTTACATTTTGATGACACATTATTTTGAACACGCCACGTGTGTGGGTGTATATTTGTCCCATTGTTCGATACTGATTGTCGTAATTAATTTGAGATAAGGAATGCTATAAATACCTCCCAAGACGAAAGGATCGTCAATAATTAAGTGTATGTCTTCCTAGCTAATTGTTAGAATAGGATAATCTTCCGTTGTAAATAAATAAATCTTTTTAAAAGATCGGCTTTCGCTCCAAAAACGTAATTATATATATAGATATAGACGTGATGATGACAACTGAAGAATGTGAAAGAGACAGTTAACCCCGGATGTGACAAACACAATTCCCGATAGTGACCCCATACACTCGATCAAGACATGCTTAACCTGGCAATGACAGTCATTTAAGAGATGTAGATTGATTTTTAGGTTGCAGAAATAGTATTGAGTTGAATTATCACGAACAGACATAATTATATCTCTGTGATTATGGTTCATTCAAAATATTTGTATAGATATGATGAATAAACTATATCCATATACTAAAATTATTTATTCGAAACCACAGAAATGTTAAGACAAAAACTATTTTAAAACGGGAGGCCGAAGGCCTCGAGCAATTTTGAAATTGCGAAAAAAGAAAGAAATCGGGGGCGCGAAGCGCCCCCGCGTTTTTGAGAGTAAGAAACGGGCTTTCCTAAGGTACACGAAAAGTTGCCTGTTTCGAATTCCAAACGTACGAAAATTAAGTTCGAAAATGGTCGAAAATCGAAAAAACGTGAAAAGTTAGGTCCAAGATATTGTATAGGCTTTTGATCCGCGACGTCTCGGGGATCGAAAGCGGTCAAATTATCATCCCAAAGGACACGAGATCTTTTTGAAGTTATTTCGGCCAAATTCCTTCTCCCTGTTTACGCAAGAACTCGATCTGAAAAGACCGATTTTTGACACCTCGAGAAACCCGAATTAATTTACTGGGAGCATAGATATTTCGTGACGTTTACCCCGTATTTCGTGGATAAAGCCCCGCCCCCTTCGATTGACATTATAGGACAGGACCGTTCTTGGCCCTTCTGGCAATAATCAAAATTATTATTTTTTTTCTCTTCACCGAACTATTCGAAAATGTGAATCTACCCGAAAAGGTGAATCTATCGGAAAAGTCAAATCTACCTATTATGTGGATCTCCCGGCTTACTAGTTATTATTATTATTATATGTAGCTACCTTTCATGGATGAAATGTGGAGTAGATCCGAAGAGGCCTTCTTTATTTCATTAAATTATCTCCAATTAATAAGCTGGATTATACATCTAATACCTCAGCTGGTCAAAGCAACCATATCCATCGCTACCAACATCTCAGATTGCAGACGAAGATGATAACATTGGGTATATGGTTTTTGTCGTCATGCAGGAACTCCGATATAAGTATAAGCTCAGGGAAACAATTTTTCTCGAAATATGGAAATTGCACACAAGACTTACTCACACCGTGTGATATGGGATTCCTTGAAGAGAAGAACTCGAGAGAAGATGGAAATTGCGGGTGAGAAATGTTTTGAAAGACTCTCTAAAAAATTAAACTACTTAAGATCACCCCTGAACAACCACCCAGTGAAGAATTTTCAACATATAAATTTCACCCAAGAATACTGAACTTGTCAGACATCTCAATGTCAGCTGCCGAACAGGATCTTCTTGTCAAGGGCCTCAAGTATTCCGCACCTCGCAAGCCTGCTTCTGCGCTTATAGACTCCTTCTTATCCATCGAGAACATTCTTGGGCAGAGCAGATTGGAAAATCTGTCTACCATAGCACTAGACGACCAACATCATCAAATCCTCTTTTGGACATCAGAATACTGTTCTTTGGGGATCTTCATTCATCATTACTGAACAAAACCAAAACTGACAATCTCTTGATAACCAAAGCTGACAAAGGTAATTGCAACGTAATCATGAACAATCCGAATAAATCAGCAAAACCGAAGACTTCTTGAACTCTGTGGATTTCGACAAAACACCTAAGGATCCTGCACAGAATTTTCTCAGGAAAGTTAACTCTTCCATCAGACACCATAAAGAAGTTTTGACACGCTTCAATTTAAGAGCCGACAGGATCACTTCCTCTGTGCCGGTCACCCCTCTTTTGTACAGTTCCGTCCCGCTGTTTCCTTTGTTGGCACCTCTGCTCACGGGTTGGCTTTGTTCCTCTGTGATCTCTTTCAGATTCATTTGGATTACAGATCGGAGTTTTCCATCAAGAATTCTTCAGAACTGGTGAGATTGATAAAAGACCTCAAAATTCCCAAGAGAGCGACCAATGTCTCCTTTGACATAGTTAATATTTATATCCATCCACTCCACCAGTTGATTCCATAAAGTAGATCAACCAACTCTTGACCTTTTCAAATCTCAACGATGACGCTGTGTCCGCTCTTACAGTTTTGCTAGATGTCTGCCTAAAACAAAATTTCTCTAAATTTGATAGTAAATTTTATATTAAAAAAAACGGCTTGAGCATGGGCTCTCCACTTGCGCATTTACTAGCAGAGTGTTTTCTGAGAATCCTTGAAATAAAACTAAAAAAATTATAATAGCACTGCCGCGGAGTCAGGAGCTTTTGAGCGCTCGTTCATCCACCTTGTAGGTAGATTCGTTTTTTCCAGTTCCTGAAAGAAATTGAAGAATTTTTTGACAGCTGTCAAAATAATTCTCAAACTGAGGCGAAATCCCAGACTTCACGTCAGTGCTTTAGCTGACCAATTTTTTTTGGATAATTCGCTAGAATTCTCTACGGTATCTATGGTCTTGGTATTGCGATCCGGACAAAATTTCGCACGTAGTTTGAATTCCAATCCAATCAGCAGTTTCGACATTATCAGGAAAAAAATATTTCGAACGGCCATATTTACGGAACCCCTAGTCTAATTTCGCTCATCGATGAACGTGACCGCTACATTCACGATCCAAACCTACCCTGAAAATTTCAAGTCCCTAGGCCTTTCCTTCCGGAAGTTATAATTTTCTATGGTCTCTATGACTCTGGTCATGCGATCTGGATAAAATGTAGCTTCAATTTATCATTCTCCATTAAAATACTGAATTTTGTCTCAATCGAATCCGTGGTTTCGAAATTATCGAGAAAACTAAATTTCAAACGACCGTATTTACGAAACCCCTAGTATGATTCTGCTCATTGATAAACGTGACTGCGACATTCCAGATCCACACCTATCCTGAAAATTTCAAGTCACTAGGCCTTTCCGTTAGAAACTTATGATTTTCTATGGTTTTTATGGTTTTGGTCATGCGATCTGGAGGAATGTAGCTTGAATATATAATTCTTCATTAGTATACAAAATTTCGTCACGATCGAATCTATAGTTTTGAAATTATCGAGGAAACTAAATTTCAAACGACCCTATTTACGGAACCCCTAGTATAATTTGGCTCATAGATAAACGTGACCACGACATTCGAGATCCACACCTATCCTGAAAATTTCAAGTCCCAAGGCGTTACCGTTCAAAAGTTATAATTTTCTATGGTTTCCATGGTTCTGGTCATGCGATCTGGACAAAATTTCACATGTAGCTTGAACACCTCATTCTCCATTCGAGTGCACAATTTCATCTCGATCGAATCTGTAGTTTCGCAGTAATCAGGAGAACAGTAATTTAGAACGGCCATATTTACGGAACCCCTGGTGGAATTCTGCCCATTAAAGCACTCAACCGCGCCATTTGAGAACTGAACCCACACTGAAAATTTAAAGTCTCTAGGACGTTCCGTTCGAGAGTTATCGTGTATACGGACGGCTGGACAGACGGACTCGAATTATCCGACGGATTCGTCATCAGTTAGTCGAACTCTGTCGATTGAGACCATTTTCGGCTCAAAGTTAGGAAAATACAGACATCGTGAAGAAATGATATAGCCCTCGTGTACGTGGTACGAGCGCTCAAAAACAACACTTCGTTCAGAAAACACATTTTATTGTGGAAACGCTATGTTGACTATGTATTCTGTATTCTTGTAGACTATCAATCAGACCTCAATATGTTCTTGGATTCCATCAACTCATAGCATCCTACAATAACCTTTACTATGGAGACTAACACGAACGGCTCTTTGCCATTTCTCAACTTGCTTTTGCATTTGAGAGATGATAGATTCGAAATTTCCAACTACAGAAAGCCCAAAACCACTGATCATGTCATCGCTTTCTCGTCTGCCCATCCACTCCAGCACAAACTTGCTGTTTTTCGCTCCTTCTTTTATAGACTCTTGACCACGCCTTTATCCGCTGAAGATTTTGAAGCAGAATACAATGTGATATTTCAGATAGTATCCAACAATGGTTTTCTTATGTATCTGGTCCAGAACACGTTCCACAAAATTTCCCGCAAGGTTTCAATAAGACAGCAAACTCAGCTGACTCCCATCACCGACGAGAACCGCATATTCCAGAGCATCCCCTACATTCCGAAGGTTGCTGAAAGATTCCAAAAATATCTCAATTAATTCAACATTCAAATTTGCTTCAAAGTAAATAACTCTCTTCAAACCATTCTTTCTAAGAATAAGGATGAAGTTAATCCGGTTGGGAGAATGGGAGTTTATCAGTTGAATTGTTCATGCGGAAGCTTTTACATTGGCCGATCCTTTGGAAGCATTGAGAGTATTGAGACAAGGATCGATGAAGATGAACACCTCCGAGCGATTAGGACCAACAATCCCAATAAATCGACCTCCGCGGAACACATCCTCTCGAGCTCCGGTCACATTCCTGCCAAGGAGCCCTATATGCTCTCATTCCCTCACAGCAAATTATGCGATACATCAGATAAGATTCACCTTACAAGGGCTAAATATAAAACTCCAGATAGACTTCTGAATAGGTACCCAACAAGAATTCCCCGATATCCTTGTTTCCCCCCATTTCCTTCACCTACCCGCTTCACAGTGACACCATCTCCCATTTCACACGGTTTATACATTTTCAGCGAAGCCTGTTGATCATAAAGTTACAGAAGCCCAACCACCTGCGCGTTTGTTTGTCGGTTTCTGTTTGTGTGTGCTTCTTTTCCTTTTTTCTATGTTTCCCTTCATTATCAGTATGACATATTTGCACCCTTATTGTTGACGTTCAATTTAATTTGATTTAAAATGTAAGTTGAAGATTTTTGTATAAGCCTGCTTCAATATTTGATTATTTTTTACACCTTTTATATTTCATACCAGTGTTTTTACTCTTATTCGACAAATTTTTCACTGTATTCGTCTAGTGTTGGTTTTATACCTAGTTCTGCATTTCCGATGCCTGAAGATGACTCCAATTTTTGAAGGAGTCGAAACATATGCATATTTTCGCTGCCTAAGTGTTACAAGGTTGTATAATACAAAAACAGGGAAATGAGAAAAACGACTTTGAATGTTTTGAACAATAGATTTTATTATCTAATCAGTACAGTGGCGCAGCCAGGGGGGGGGCTTTGGGGCTGCAGCCCCCCCCAAAGATACAAATTCTTTGATTGAATTTAAAAAATCAATAAAATTATATGAAAGTGATTTATCAACTGCAAACCAAATAATAAATAAATGGAAAAAGGTTATGTCGAGAACTACAGACTCAAGATTCAATGCCACATCGGCATTTTCTGAATGTAGTATACAATTACTTCCGAATATATTAATATGTCTGAAAATATTGTATACGTTACCAATGTTAATGGCCACTACGGAAAGGACATATTCTACCCTTAAAAGATTAAAAACGTAATTGAGTACTTTAGGGAGCACAATAGGAACTGAGAGAATGACTGCTCTGTTTAATATACAGGGTGTTTTTTGAGGTGAGGCTTTTTTTGGCAGGTGCTAGAACTCATCAAAAGCGATCATTTCATCGGAAGATGATCATATAAAATATTCAATTTGAAAAACAGTGCAAAAAATATTGGTCATCAATATCTTAATCCCACTCTGGATTAAGGTGACCATTATCACTTCAGAAATAATTTTACCAGTACAGTACCTACTGGTTTTCAGACATTAGTCCTGGTTAGTCGTATAACAAAACCAGTACACGAATGGGTGTAGTTTTGATGAAGATTTGTAAAATTTGGGCGAGACAGGTCAAAATTTATATTGTTCTGGTTTTAGGTTAGATAAAAATGGTCACCTTACTCTGGATGGATATCTCTGTTAGGAGCCATATGCATGCGATGTTTGTTTTCTCGGCATTCATTTATCGCAAATTTGTATTCTCTTTCAACTTTTATTAAGAGATGTTTTCTAAACGGTATTATTGTTAAAATTCAAACTGAGGAGATGAAAAATTACTGATTGAAAAGGATCACAAACTCACCTATAAAATGAATTGAACCGAATTGTTTACAGAAATTGTTCGAAATGGTCACCATTTGTTTGATGTGCACAATAAAGTCTTGTCTGGCGTAATTCCGAATGGTCACCTATACAGTAATCTTTTCAAATGACCTCCAAAGAAAGAAATCACAGGGATTCAAATCGGAAAACTTCATTATACGCATCCTATAATTTAATTCCCGTATACTGACCTCTCACAGCTGGTAATATTTGAAAATCTAAATATCAATACAAACCTAATAAAGATCCGTGCTAGGAATTACTCATATTTGCGGATTATTTTGTTCTCAAAATACTCATCCCTGGTGAATATTTTATATGAACGATTTTTGGTACTTATATCGACTTATTTTGACGAATTCTATTAATAGTCAAAAAAAAGCCTCACCTCTGAAAACACCCTGTGTATTATGATTCCGAATTCAATATTGACGACGTATTAGATTATATTAGGAACATCTGAAAGAAGGAGAGAGGAGAAAGGAACGAGAATAAAATCAATCGATTATAGACATTTTAAAAATTAAATATTGAGAAGTTATGAATTCTTAAATTGGATTGTTCATTGATTCTTTGTTTTATTTTTCCTTCCTTCTTTTATTTTTTTTCATCTTTCGTATATTTCTTGTTTCATTATTAATTGTTCAGTTCAGCCCCCAAAACAAAATCCCAGCTGCGCCACTGAATCAGTATGTTTGCCTCGGTTTTATATTCAAGAAGTAGAAAAGGGTAACAGTATCTTTTAATGTATCATATCCATTCTTTACTTTTTATTTTCTGAAATTTTGAGAAAAATGTGAGCATAACAGTTTTTATCCACCTCTGGCATCCACCTGCCCATAGATTTCAACGCTCCCACTCTGTTTTGCGTTAGGTGGTTTAGTATCATATTTCTTTATTATCATTAGTACCTATTTTTTCAGTTTCGGCAGTAAAGTCGTGTCTTCTTACAGTCAAGTCAGTTGCCTTAAACTGATGATTTTATATTCATGTTCATTGAAAGAGGTTCGGAATCGGACTTTGTGAAATTATTTAGTAAATTGTAGAGAAATCACCTTTGAAAACGGAACTGCACTGTGTTTCAGTTCTGATGAATACCACGAAGAATGTAAAAAATATTGCTTTTCATATGGAGTATGGTATGTATAAGGCTTTCTTGTATTCAAAAGGACTCTAAAAGCGAAAGTGGTGAAAATATTCGGATTTTCTCAAACTACGTTCAATGGCACCATGAACTGAACCGATTTCTTGAGTGCAAGAGTGTCCAGGTAAGAAAATTTCATTTGATTTTTTTTAAATGTGATTCAGTTTTTGAAATGTGTGCAATAGCATTTTCAACATCCTTCTTTTTTGAGCGCTCGTTCTACTTACACGAGGGGCTATATTATTTCGTCACGATTTCTATATATGTTCACAATTGACAAGGTTCGACTCACAGTCTGTCCGTCCGTCCGTAAGCACGGAACTCTCGAACGGAATAACCTAGAGACTTGAAATTTACAGTGTGGGCTCAGTTCCCAAATGCCGCGGAAAATTTCGTTAATGGGCAGAATTCCACCAGGGGTTTCGTTGATATGGCCGTCCGAAAAAAATTTTCTATTGGTTTCTAAAATTGGACAATGCTCCTGACTTAAGGGCAGTGCTTTTCATAATTTTTTCTTGTCTCATGAATCTCTTCTTGCAAGTGATTTTCATATTCATTTTTTTCTACTTTTTTTTTGAAAACACTCACCATTGTTTTTCTATTCATTTCAAAGATTCCCGTGCTTTTTTTTCAGTTTTGAAAGGTCCTATGGGTGCTTTATCATACATAGAACCTTGTTATGTGGATATTGCGAATTCTTCAATTTTGTTACATACACCCTTGTAATAATCAGGCAACGTTTTATTGATTGAATTTGAAGTAGACTCAAAGAGGCCTCCTTTATTTCATTGAAGGGTTTCACATTAGAAGCTCTCGATTTTTGAAACGTGATAAAACAAATTGTGACGATGATAGGGATCTTTTTTATTTTTATTATAAAAATACATGTGTTCATATTGTGTTTTGAAAATTATATCAGGTAAATGTGGTGGCGCCATCGCATGAAAGTGGCTAGATTTCAGCAATAACGCCGGTTTGTAAGCATAGACCTTATGCCGTTAGTCCAAAGTCCTTATGCAGGATTCGCCAAGTTGTCGAAGGCAGGCCAAGTTTTGCATAAATTGCACGAAATGTTTGTCGAATTGAACATTGATTTTGATAATAATTTTGAACAATTTCGAAGTGTTGCTCAATCGTGTAACGCTCCATAATAAAATGTAGAGACTGAATACGACTTTCAAAGATAGCACCTGTGTGACTATCGACTTCGCCATGTGTTGTTGTCAAACATCGAGCGTTACTATTGAGAACCACTTTAGAAAAGAAGATTAGGAAAGGGAGCCTACAATCCCAGCTCTCAAAAAGAATATCATCAACTGATACACAGATGTTTCCAGAACAACGATGGAGACTGGCGCTGGAGTATTCGGGGCTGGCACCAAATGTTTACTATCGTTAGGCCGCTATCTAAGCGTTCTTCGAAAGAGAAACACGTGGAATCTTCCTGGGTTGGACCATTCCAAAAAGAATATGCTACACATTCTCACTGGATTCATTACAGGCTACTGTTGTTTCAGGAAGCACCTCAGTCTAGCAGAAAATGACGAATGTAGATTCTGTATGGAGAAGGAAACTCCAGATCCTTTGGTGATTGGTTTAAATCTAAATCTGAATCTAATCTATGAGGCCGATTAGGAAAAAAATGTGCCATTCTACTAGATGACTATAACATTTCATGAAAATAGATATACGGAATTCCCCGACCACCGTATCCTTATTCGGACCTCCGGTATATTCGTTCTGAACAATTTGTATAATTGGTACCCAGCAAACATATCGATACGTTTAAGCCAAATTATCGATATTACATCACTTGGCAATTTCACGAACAAATTTTCACTGTCATTTCGAACATTTGCCCAGAAGAGAGCCCTTTTAAGACATTGCTTTATTGAAAAGAATTCGAGGATGCAGTGATATCATTTCGTCTATTTATGAATAATCACAATGCGACTTCCACAGGAAGTGACAAATTTCTAGTTGAAAAATTTGTCATTCAGCAACTTCGCAACGAAATTTATTTGAGAACATAATAATAATAATAAAATTCAGTAATAAAATACGAAAAATTATTCCTGATAAACTGATAGCAAATCAATTTTATGTTACCCCAGAGAATACCAAATCCATCATATGCATCTGTAGACCGGTTTCGACTCATATCAAGTCTCGTCAGTACAGTTAGCAATGATGAATTCGATATAAAAACAGTTAATCTTTAAAACATAAAGCAGCGGTGAACAGAGAAAATTTCTCCAATCACGCCACCTGTCCGCTCCAAAAACAACCATCTCAATATCTGCCGGCCATGAAAAAGATTTCCCAGCTCCCCTAGACAAAGACGCAATGTGTGACAGCCGTAAACATTACAAGTATATGTCACACATGGAAATTACGGGTTCAAGCTACAACCTTATTCATCTGAATTAATGACTGAATAATATCCGTACCCCAGAGCAAAAGGGTATTAAGTCACAAAATGTAAATTTTACAGGAGAGCGTAAAATACAATGATTGAACCGTGCAGGCTACAAATCAAGTGGTAATTATTATAAATTACAAAGTGAAACAAGAAGATATGATTTAGACAGACTAATAAAGCAAGCCAACAAATCAATACACGTAAACCTGTGGAACATCAAAACTTATCCTTTGCATTTGTAGAGCGGTTTCGCCGTTTACGGCTCGTCAGTACAGCTAGCTCAGGATAAACTCGATGTGGCAAACAAGCTACCCAAACAACCGAACGCGATGACGGTCAGAGACGGTCGATGTTCTATGGGGTTACGTGTATTGATTTGTTGGCTTGCTTTATTAGTCTATCTAAAACATATCTTCTTGTTTCACTTTGTGATTTGAAAACTTCAGATAGACGACCAATATTGATTCTAGGTAATAATTATTATTTATACTCATTTTGAAGTGTATTTGAATCATAAATTCATGCTCTATTCTCGTAATATTCATACATAAAAAAGGATACATTTAAAAAAAAATGGACTTAATATGTTTTTATTTTCAGAAAAATTTCATGGCTGTGACTTAATACTTTAGAACTTCATAATCTTGGTGAATTTGGAGTTTTTAATTTTTATGATGGAAAAATATTTTTCTTCACAAATGAGCCAAAAAAGAAAATACAAATTGCTGTAAAGTAACTGAATATTTATTCATAATAAATTATTAAAAATTTTAAAATTTCATGTACTATTCACCTAAACGTCAGTGGTTTCATTCATAGTAACTGATTCCCCATGCACAAGGTTCTGAAACAAACTGTGAAATCTTACTGGAATCCACTTGAAGAGGCTTTGGAGTTCCTTGAATTTTTTAGTACTTATCGGATATAAAATATCCCGTAAGGGGACTACCGATTCTTCTGCTGATTGATGATTTCTACCTGTTCTATTGTAATTCAAACTTTGGAAATCTTGATCAAAATCTGTTTTGAAGTAAAGAACTCCTGGTGTTTCTTGTCCAACTTGCATGAATACGATTTGAGGAATTAAAAATGCATAGACTTGCATTTTTTGCTACTATGTTTGAATTGTATTATGTGAGACTTAATACTTTTTTTGGGCATAATTCTGTTTTGCTCTATGTCATATTGAGATAATACTATTTTGCACCAGAACCGAAGTGGACTTGATACGGTCCTTCAAATGCTATTTTCGTCATTTCAATTCCAATCGTCTTTCAGATAGACCACAAAATAAAGCGCGGTATGGATATACTGGGTGTTTATCTCAGATTGTCAAATTCAGTAATAAAATACGAAAAATTATTCCTGTTAAACTGAAAGCAAATCAATTTCATGTTAGCCCAGAGCACGCCAAATCCATCATTTGCATCTGTAGGCCGGTTTTGACTCATATCAAGTCTCGTAAGAACAGTTAGCAATGATAAATTCGATATGAAAACAGTAAATTTCTAAAACATAAAGCAGCGGTTATCAGAGAAAATTTCTCCAATCACCACCTTTCCGCTCCAAAAGCAACCGTCTCAATTTCTGCCGGTCATTAAAAAGATTTCCTAGCTCCCCTTGACAAAGACACAATGTATGACAGCTGTAAACATTACGAGCATATGTCACACATGAAAATTACGGGTTCAAGCTACAACCTTATTCGTCTGAATAAATTACTGAATAATATATTGGCTGTTTATCTCAGATTACCAAATTCAGTAATACATACGACGAATTATCCCTGTTTAACTTATAGCAAGCCAACAAATCAATTTCATGTTACCCCAAAGAACACCAAATCCATCATTTGCACCTGTAAACTGGTTTCGACTCATATCAAGTCTCGTCAGTACATCTAAGCTGTGCTTTTTTCATGGTATATGAGCGGATGCTCTTCATCATTATTATAACACTAGAACAAAGTTCTCATCATTGCTGTACCGAACTAGCACGTGCTCGTAATAGCAAGCCAAAAAAACAATTCATGTATCCCAGAAACCAGCTAATCTATCATTTGCAGTCGTAGACCGGTTTCGATCCATATCAGATCTCGTCACTACGATTAGCAAAATGTCAAATTCGATGTGAGAAACAGAAAACCTCAAAACATATGCTCGTAATGTTTACGGCGCGTCATACATGTGTATTTTGTTTGGGGAGTCGATAAAGCAGTTCATGACCTACATATATTTGAGACAGTTGCTTTTGGAACGGACGTGGCGTGATTTGGGAAATTTTCTCAGGTCCACGTTGCCTTAGGTTTCAAGGTTTTCTGTTTCTCACATCGAATTTGTCATTTTGCTAATCGTACTGACGAGATCTGATATGGATCAAAACCGGTCTACGACTGCAAATGATAGAATCGTTGGTCTCTGGGATACATGAATTGTTTTGTTGGCTTGCTATTAGTTTATCTAGTATTCTAGTAAAATTTTTCAATTTTCATTTTTGAATTCGAGAATAATATTGCGGGGAATTTTCCTTATATGGAATACGGAAATATTCGAATAAATTTCCCAAAAATCGATGTGACTTATACCGGATGACTTAGGAACGAAATTCACTTCGTTACAATATCAAAGTTTTTGATAGCTCTAACACAATCAGACCTATATCCGTACCTCAGAGCAAAAATGTATTAATTCACAAAATGTGAATTTCCAAGGAGAGCGTAAAATACTTGCATTTTTCGTTTGATTTGCGTTGTGATTGAGGACTTGATACCATGTTATTTTAAGTTCAATCGTCTTGAAGGTAGGCTACTAAATAGAGCGCGAAATTTAAATGAAGGTGAGCCAAAAAACCCGAAAATTAAAATTTGGGACTTGATACCCTTTTGCTCTGAGGTACGGATATATGTTTTTCTCTACGACAGTAAACTCTTGTTTAGATTGGATGCAGTATTCAACATCTTTCATCATATCTATTATCGTAACTTCTTCTTGAATAGAAATGAAAAAAAAAATAAATTTTATTTAATTTCCTAATTCGTACATAGTTTGACAGCTCATTGTTGATGAATAGGTATTTTGCACTTTTCTGAAAGGGTACTGGTTTTTCGGTATCTCATACCAGGACATATTGCACATTTTTCTTTCTTTTATGATGCATCATCATTATTTGATGTTGAAGCAGTTTCTATGGTGATTCTGAGAAGATCGGCTGCTAGACTACGAATTCTTCTATGTGCGGTGTGTACAGAGCCATTTCGAGTTCTTTCAGGTCATTGAATCGAGTTTCCTCAGTTTCAGAGGTGTATAACATGATGAATTTTGGTGAGCTTTTCCTTCTAGTCCTGCTAAAACTCATAGCAGATTTATATCAAGGGTTCTTCATCTAGTGTATTTGCCCACTTTGTTCGATCTTTTCCATACCTACCAATAATTTTTAGACTCATCATCGTCCTCTTCCTATTCAGCAATATTATTCTCGAATTCAAGAATGAAAATTGAAAAATTTTACTAGATAAACTAATAAGGAAGGCAACAAATCAATTCATGTATCCCAGATACCAACGGAATCCATCAGTCGTAGACCGGTTTCGATTCCTATCAGATGTCATCAGTACGATCAGCAAAATGATAAATTCGATGTGATTGTTGACTTGCTTATTAGTTTATCTAGTAAAAATTTTCAATTTTCATTCTTGATTTCGATCGATTCAGATAAACAGCCGTATATTATTCTTTAGTCAATTATTCAGACGAATAAGGTTTAAGCTTGAATACGTTAAATTCCTTGTGTGACTATCTATGCTTGTAAAGGCGGAAACACATTGTTGTCACGTCACGTGAGCTCACGTGCTATCACGCAAAATAACGTCATCTTCGCAAAATGTGCAACCACAATAATGCATGGAAGTTTATGCGCTTAGAAATACACTGTTATCATTTGACGCGGTCACGAGGTTAGCATCTGCTGTCACGTGATAGCACACCAGAGCTATCTCGCAAATTTACATTTTCTTACCGCAAGTGATATCACGTCTGATATTTTGTGAGGTGATTGAATTGAAAAATGGATGAAAATTTGATCGAACTTGTCAGGCTTCATGAAGAAGATGAAGAAGAATCTCTGTTTCGCTGCATCACGGAATACTTGAAAACTGCCCGAATAGCTACCTCACCACACGAATGTTGAATAGTGTATCTCTAAGCGCAATTTCACGTGACGTCAGGTTCAACGTGGAGTCACATGAGCTCACGTGACGTGACAACAATGTGTTTCCGCCTTAATGTTCACGGCGTCGTCATAAATCTGTATTTTGTTATTGGAAAGCCGATAAAGCAGTTTATGATCTACAGATATTTGACAACAATTGTTCAATACATTTTATATATCGTTTTCGTACTGAATCTACAACCATGAGAAGTTCAAAAACGTTTATGACGTATTTCTGCACAGCACAGATTTATTCTTTTTAACAGATCCTCTCGAGTTTGAACGCGAATTCGATATCCGTACCTCAAAGCAAAAGGGAATTAATTACAAAATTTCAATTTTCCGTTTTCTGGCTCACACCTACATTTGAATTTCGTCCTCTATTTAGTGGTCCACCTTAAAGACGATTGGACTCAAAATTACGAAAATAGCATTTTGAGAACAGTATCAGTATCAAGTCCACTTCGATTCTGGAGCGAAACAGTATATTTTCTCATTATTTTACGTTCTCCTGTATGATTTACATTTTGTGACTTAGAACCCTTTTGGTCTGGTGTACGGATATCCTTTTTTTTCAAGGTGTTCCAGACATAAAATTAAAGGTCGGGGCTTCTTGGTGGCCATCTTACCGGACCGTATCTTCTTATCCATTGCACTCCTAAATATTCTTTCATTAAGTCCCGCACATTCCTGCGTTGATAGTCATGAGAGGTGAACTTTTTGGACTAGTAATACTGCCCGATCGCCTCAAATCTGAAGAATTCATTATATCAATCCTAAGCAGCTTGAGAGACATATTGGATGAAATGCCCCTGGCTAACAGACAAAATGTCTGGTTTCAAATGGATGGTTGCCCAGCTCATACTAGCCGGAATGTGCGGGACTCAATGAATAAATATTTTGGGGAGAAATGTGTTGGAAGGTGAGATGGTAAGATAGTCACCAAGAAGCCCAGACCATACTCGGATTTTTATGTCTGGAACAAGAAGAGTATATCAAATCCGTGTTAAGACTCGAGAGGATCTAATCGAAAAATTAATATGTGTTGTGCAGAAATGCGTCAGAAACGTTGTGAACTTCGCAGGTTTGCATATTCATTATTTTTATAATATCTGAATGATTTAAATTCAGTTTATTCGTTGAAATTATTTCGATGGGACGGATAAATTCATAAGAATTACTTCAATATTCAACCAAAATAGAACAAATTCAGGTTGGAATATTTCGACTGATTCGTTGTTATCTTGTTAGCCATGATATTAATGGGGCAGAAGACAAGCAGCAAGCGCAAAAGTGGATATGCCATTCGAAAGCACACTGAATGGGGTATTTTCTGCCGAAAAGAAAACATGTCCATAATTAATGATTTTATATCGATAAAACCATTGAAAAAATATGACGGATTTCGTTCACTTCAGAATCGGAATATTCATCTCCTCACCACGCCCGCAGTAAGATTTTTTTGGCACATAGATAATTCTCATCTTGTAGGAAATTTGATGCCGTTTCCGAATATGTGGCCAAATTTGATGACGCTACAGGGATAACCGAAGTATACTTTATTTTATGCAAAAACTTGAAAGATTTCGTGAAATCAAGAAATATTGAATTGAAGAATATTTCGTCAATATTTCGACCATGTGTTATATGACATTTTTTGTTGCAAATCACATGTTTGATCTCCCCTTGAAGTTTGGCCCCTTCAAAAGTGGACACCCTGTATATATGTATTAGACCTATAATGTGAATGTATGTTAAGATGCTCTAAAAATTCAGAATTACCCGGAGTAGTCATTTCTGTTGCGCGAGCGCAAAACGTTTAAAGTCAAGATGGACGCTTTTTATTTTGATTCGGATTTCCGAACACTGCATTCTAAAGGTGTGTACAGACATGCTCCGAATATCGTACCGAACCGTGTCGCGTACCCCGCGAGAGCGAATCAAATTAATCGCACGTAGAGGTGCAATTTGAATTCGTGAATTTGATTCGCTCTCGCGGGGTACGCGACACGGTTCGGTACGATATTCGGAGCATGTCTGTACACACCTTAATAAGTACCTAAATGGGTTCAACGCACCCACCCAATTTTGAATGGTTGGCAACAGCGCCAAGATTGAAAATTAGTGTAATTTTTATTCGACAAGTCGAACTTCTCTAAATCGAAAAACTTGATACCCCGAACAAAATATTTTTTTCGGCAACCGTCAGGAAAGTACTGACTTTCTAGACGCTTTTTCTTTGAAAAAGTAGCATTTTCTGTCCTATTCGCCTATATTGAAAATTGAATTGAAAATACCAATTGTTAAATACTCTGTATTCAATTTTTTTTGAATAAACTCTACTTCTTCTTTTTCTAGAGATGGATTTATTTATTGAAAGAGCATAACTCAGTTTCGGTCCAACAAGCTCGTAGTTTTCAATAGTTCAGGTATATCTAGAATATTATTTTGGGGAGAGTTTTTTGCCTTATTTTCAGTTTCGAATATCCATACCAACGTGCGCTTCTTTTTTTCGATTCAATAATTTTCAGAGAAGTATACATATATCGTAGCCTTAGTAATATGAAGTCTTAAAACAGAAAAGTAATTTGTTGAGAATGGAAATACGTGTTCAAAGATTCTGAATTGTTACATTCCAGCTTATTTTTCTAATAAAATTCTTAATATTTCAGTTATAAATGAGATTTACTTCAGAGATACTAAGAATTTCATTAAAAAAAAAATTACGAAAAGCACTGCCGTGAAGGCAGGAGCTTTTGAGCGCTCGTACATCACCTTGTAGGTAGATTCGCATTTTCCAGTTTTAGAAACCAATTGAAGGAATTTTTGACAGCTGTCAAAAAAATTCTGAAACTTAGGCGAAACTCCAGACTTCATGTCGCTGCTTCAGCTGATCAATTTTGTTTCGATAATTCGCTAGAATTTTCTACGATATTTATGGTCTTGGTGATGCGGTCTGGACAACATTTTGCACGTACTTTGAATACATTATTCCTCAGCTAGATGCATAATTTCATTCCAATCCGATCAGTAGTTCCGAAACTATCTGGAAAAAAATATTTTGAACGGCCATATTTACGGAACCCCTAGTCCATTTTGCTTATTGACGAACGTGACCGCGATATTCGCGATCCAAACTCACCCTGAAAATTTCAAGTTCCTAGGCCTTTCCGTTCAAAAGTTACAATTTTCTATAGTTTCTATGGTTCTGGTCATGCGATCTGGACAAAATATTGCTTCAATATATCATTCTCGATTAAAATACAAAATTTCATCTCGATCGAATCCGAAGTTTCGAATTTATCGAGAAAACAAAATTTCAAACGACCGTATTTACGGAACCCCTTGTATAATGTTGCTCATAGATGAACGTGATCACGACATTCGAGATCCACACCTATCCTGAAAATTTCAAGTCCCTAGGCATTTCCGTTCAAAAGTTACAATTTTCTATGGTTTCTATGGTTCTGGTCATGCGATCTGGACAAAATTTCGCATGTAGCTGAAACACCTCATTTTCCATCTGAGTGCAAAATTTCATCTCGATCGAATCTGTAGTTTTCAAGTAATCAGGGAAACAAAACTTTGAACGGCCATATTTACGGAACCCCTGGTGGAATTTGGCCCATTAACGAACTCAACCGAGGCATTCGGGATCTGAACCTACACTGAAAATTTCAAGTCTCTAGGTTGATCCGTTCGAGAGTTATCGTGCTGACGGACGGCCGGACGGCCGGACGGACGGACGGCCGGACGGACGGCCGGACGGACAGACTCAAATTTTCCGACGGATTCGTCATCAGTGAGTCGAACATAGTCGATTGAGACCATTTTCGGCTCAAAATTCGAAAAATACAGACATCGTGACGAAATGATATAGCCCTCGTGTAAGTAGTACGAGCGCTCACAAAAAATAAGCTGGAATGTAACAATTCAGAATCTTTGAACACGTATTCCCATTCCCAACAAACTACTTTTCTGTTTGTTGTTTTTCTACATGAAACTCATATTTTCCCAATCAACTACAAACTAAAATATTCGGATTTCAGTATAAAAACTTTTATATTCTGAGGATTGACAGGTGATTTCAAATTAAAATTTCAACGTGAAAATATAAATCTATAATAAAATAAATCGAAAAAAAATTCGATGGTATTATATATTATATATCAACGAAATCTAATTCGGAAAACTCTAATAAATTTCGTCTGTTGAGGTGGTTATATCATTCTCGAACCTATCTATATAATCCCCATTATCTATGGCACGTAAAGTAGCTAATAGTTTCGCTTTAGGGTCCCCTGTCGATTTCACATCGGTATTCCTAGTTGAATCGTTCGATTTGATGTTCTTCGAATTCCTTTCTCTTTTGTCAGGTGTTTTCAGTATCTTTTTTAATTCGGCTGCATCTATGGAAAAAATGCTGTTTCTTTTGAGCTGATCATCTAAGGCCTTTATTTCGTCTACTGCATCTCTTATAGTTTCTGTGTCGTTTCTCGATTGATCCAAACTAACTCGATGGTCTTCGACCACTTTACTGCATTTCTTAACGGTATTCATGACTTGACTGCAGTAATCTCCAAGTGTTCTATCGAATTGTGATAAACCATTCTCTTTAGATCTTCGAATTATGGAGTCGATGTTGCTGCTTAGACTGAAAAAAATAAGAGTTTTAATGCGGATGGGTTCATAAAATCATGAGACCACTAAGAATAACTAATTCAACGAATAGTTCAACTCGTTTGGATGGGACGATAGCCATCTAAATTAAAATGAGTAAAAAAAATTACGAAATGCACTGCCGTGAAGTCGGTAGCTTTTGAGCGCTCATACATCCACCTTGTAGGTAGATTCGCATTTCCCAGTTTTAGAAATCAATTGAAGGAATTTTCGACAGCTGTCAAAAAATTCTCGAACAAAGGCGAAACTCCAGACTTCATGTCAGTGCTCCAGCTGACCAATTTTTTTTCGCTAAAATTTTCTACGGTATCTATGGTCTTGGTAATGCGATCTGGACAAAATTTCGCACGTAGTTTGAATAAATTATTCCTCAACCGGGTGTGAAATTTCATTCCAATCCAATCAGTAGTTTCGAAATTATCAGGAACAAAATATTTTGAACGGCCATATTTACGGAACCCCTAGTCTAATTTTGCTCATTGATGAACGTGACCGCGACCTTCGCGATATAAACCTACCCTGAAAATTTCAAGTTCCTAGGCCTTTCTCTCGGAAGTTATGATTTTTTATGATTTTTATGGTTCTGGTCATGCGATCTGGACAAAAAGTTGCTTTAATATATCATTCTCGATTAAAATACAGAATTTATCTCGATCGAATCCGTAGTTTCGAAATTATCGAGAAAACAAGATTTCAAACGACCGTATTTACGGAACCCCTAGTCTAATTTTGCTCATTGATGAACATGCCCGCGAAATTCACGATCCGAACCTACACTGAAAATTTCAAGTTCCTATGCCTTTCCGTTCGAAAGTTATTATTTTTCATGGTTTCTATGGTTCTGGTCATGCTATCTGGAGGCCCATTAACGAACCCAACCGAGGCATTCGGGAACTGAACCCACACTGAAAACTTCAAGTCTCTAGGTTATTCCGTTCGAGAATTATCGTGCTTACGGCACATTTTCAGCTCAAAATTCGATGAATACAGACATCGTGACGAAATGATATAGCCCTCGTGTAAGTAGTACGAGCGCTCAAAAAGTTGAACGGTTTTATAGTTATACTTAATTCGTTATTTGTAAGCCTTCAACTTGCGATGAGTTTTTTTAGAATTCGTTATTATTTTACCTCAGAATTTTTTTTTTTCGACCGATGATATGTATGACAGAGAGAGATAATATTGATCTTGTTCAATATTGGATTATTCATTATCATAACTCGCATTTACTTCCATTCATGCACTGTTCGACTGGACGGTCAGGTTTCTCTCAGACCGGCCACTCACGTACATTTTTAACTGACAGTCAGTTGAAACTGAGCATGAGTGGGTATTTGAGTTGAGTTAAACTGAGTAATGAACAGTCGAAACTGACAGTTAAAACTGCACGTGAGTGGCCGGCCCTTTTGCATTGAAGTCCTATACGACCAATGTAATTTTCCAGACCGGTATATCTAGTACCTCTAAACTGTACCATTGAAAATTATTAGGCTCATCGCTGGAAATGCATATTGATAATTCATGATGTTTCTGTGAATTACTGGTTGGAATGGTTCGGGT
The DNA here is from genome assembly GCA_963966015.1 of Aphidecta obliterata. NCBI lineage: Eukaryota > Metazoa > Arthropoda > Insecta > Coleoptera > Coccinellidae > Aphidecta > Aphidecta obliterata. The sequence goes on along the minus strand of OZ014430.1, from coordinate 5,781,739 downwards.
ACGGGCACCACCAATCCTATTTCACTAGAGAATCTAGGCGCTAAATTCAGTCGTTTCATGAGATTCGAGACTTGTTTGTTCCATATGCCCTCTTTGGCCTCTTTGCCCACACATGAGGATCATTATACCAATTTTAATGGAAAGTTCAATTATATTATTCAGTCTGTGTTATTATTGATGTTCTTTCGCACTGAGTGAAGTTTTCTATGTAAGCTAAATCACATAAATCAGTTTAAGCGATCGTTCTTTCGTTTTCAATCAGTTCGCCCTGCCACAACTCAAAACTGATTGTAAGAGATTATTCCAATCGAGAAATTTCTCATTTCACTTAGATAACATTAGGAACTTTTACACTAACGCTACAGTCGCGCGAGACTGGAACGGCTCGACCAAATTCGCGCGCAACGGCGTAGTGTGAAGGCAATTTTTCTCTCGCGACTGGAGCGTATAAAAATTCGCACATACTTTCGCCAGCTAGCCTGTGTCGTTTCTATAATAGACCAGGCAATAGAGATTTTTTCGTGACAAAAATAGTAGAAGAAAACCGCGAGTGGGGAGTTACGTGGGGTGGTCCGTGGATGTTCAGTGATATGTTTTCGACTCGCAAATATCATTACTTTTCTTGTAATTGCGAAGAAACACCAAAAGAAACGATGTTTTTTTAGTTTTTTGCTTGTAAAATCTGAACCAATGGAGCGGTGCTAATACTTCCAACAGACGAATTGTAGAGAATGAAAAGATGAAAAAAATTAGTGCTAGTGCAACTCAATCGGGTCATCATTACCGGAGGAAAGCCGAAAAAACCGTGAAAAACAGCGTTTTTTCAAATCCTCATAACTCGGCAAATTTCGAAGTTGTAGCGCTGGCTTTCCAAATGGAAGTAGTGGTCAATAGATACTTTGAGTGTGCATAACCCGGACGTTGTCCGATGAATAGTTTTTGCGTAATTGCGATTTGAATTATTCAAGGCACTATTTTCCGGAAGAGCTGGATGCGTCGGAAGTAGTCCGATTTCAATTTGCAAAACGGATTTTGAAAGAAGAAGTATAGTACTACAAAAAGGCAATCTTGATTTTTCGCTAAAATGCTTCAAAATAGGTGAAAAAAGCATGCAATCATGACCAAAATAAGGCGAATGCTCGATTGCAGTCAAGTAGTGGGGGTATATACGTAAATATTCGCGCCAGGCCTCAGCGCGATTTTGGTTCCCCGCGTCTGCCGGCTACCCCCACTATCCGACCCAGATGGGGCACTGAGCCGGTTTTCGTCATGTTTCCACGTATTTTTCACCTATTTTGCAACATTTTAACGAAAAATCAAGTTTGCCGTTTTGTAGTACTATACTTCTTCTTTCAAAATCCGTTTTGTAAATTGAAATCGGACTACTTCCGACGCATCCAGCTCTTCCGGAAAATAGTGCCTTAAATAATTCAAATCGCAATTACGCAAAAACTATTAATCGGACAACGTCTGGGTTATGCACACTTAAAGTATCTATTAACCACTACTCTCATTTGGAAAGCCAGCGCTACAACTTCGAAATTGGCCGAGTTATGAGGATCTGAAAAAACGCTGATTTTCACGGTTTTTCCGGCTTTCCTCCGGTAATGATGACCCGATTGAGTTGCACTAGCACTCATTGAGCGCTCGTACTACTTACACGAGGGCTATATCATTTCGTCACGATGTCTGTATTTTTCGAATTTTGAGCCGAAAATGGTCTCAATCGACTATGTTCGACTCACTGATGACGAATCCGTCGGAAAATTCGAGTCTGTCCGTCCGTCCGGCCGTCCGTCCGTCCGGCCGTCCGTCCGGCCGTAAGCACGATAACTCTCGAACGGATCAACCTAGAGACTTGAAATTTTCAGTGTAGGTTCAGATCCCGAATGCCTCGGTTAAGTTCGTTAATGGGCCAAATTCCACCAGGGGTTCCGTAAATATGGCCGTTCAAAGTTTTGTTTCCCTGATTACTTGAAAACTACAGATTCGATCGAGATGAAATTTTGCACTCGAATGGAAAATGAGGTGTTTTAGCTACAAGCGAAATTTTGTCCAGATCGCATGACCAGAACCATGGAAACCATAGAAAATTGTAACTTTTGAACGGAAATGCCTAGGGACTTGAGATTTTCAGGATAGGTGTGGATCTCGAATGACGTGATCACGTTTATCTATGAGCAACATTATACAAGGGGTTCCGTAAATACGGTCGTTAGAAGTTTTGTTTTCTCGATAAATTCGAAACTACGGATTCGATCGAGATGAAATTTTGTATTTTAATCGAGAATGATATATTGAAGCAATATTTTGTCCAGATCGCATGACCAGAACCATAGAAACCATAGAAAATTGTAACTTTTGAACGGAAAGGCCTAGGAACTTGAAATTTTCATGGTGGGTTTGGATCGCGAATATCGCGGTCACGTTAATCAATGAGCAAAATGAGACTAGGGGTTCCGTAAATATGGCCGTTCAAAATATTTTTTTCCAGATAGTTTCGGAACAACTGATCGGATTGGAATGAAATTATGCACCTAGCTGAGGAATAATGTATTCAAACTACGTGCGAAATTTTGTCCAGACCGCATCACCAAGACCATAGATACCGTAGAAAATTCTAGCGAATTATCGAAACAAAATTGATCAGCTGAAGCACTGACATGAATTCTGGGTTTCGCCTGAGTTTCAGAATTTTTTTGACAGCTGTCAAAAATTCCTTCAATTGGTTTCTAAAACTGGAAAATGCGAATCTACCTACAAGGTGCATGTACGAGCGCTCAAAAGCTCCTGCCTTCACGGCAGTGCTTCTCGTAATTTTTTTTTTCATCTTTTCATTCTTTACAATTCGTCTGTTGAAAGTATTAGCACCGTTCCATTGGTTCAGATTTTACAAGCAAAAAACTAAAAAAACACCGTTTTTTTTGGTATTTCTTCGCAATTACAAGAAAAGTAATGATATTTGCGAGTCGAAAACATATCACTGAACATCCACGGACCACCCCACGTAACTCCCCACTCGCGGTTTTCTTCTACTATTTTTGTCACAGAATGACCCTTTTTCTGCTCTATTGCCTGGTCTATAAAGGTAGTTTGTGTTTTCGCGCGGGATTTTGAAAGTGAGGTAGGTGTTTAGAATTCGTCAGTAGGTATGTAGCCAACCTCTCGCGTTTATTGAGTGATTTCAATTTTGGCGCTCCAAAGCACACGCCAGGACAGCGCGAAAAAACGTTGCAAAAAAAAATTTACACGCTCCACTCGCGCGCGACTGGAGCGTTAGTGTGAAGGTCCCTAATGGTAAAGTCAGAATTTTGACGTCATGCTCATAGAAGTGAGCGCATTATTTCGGGCTTTCAATGAATGAATGTGTTCTGATTGCGAAATCGCTTTCACTTAAATCACATAAGTTCCATCAGTTGAATCAGTACGAAAGAACACTACTATTATTGCGAATTCTCAGTTGCATTTATTTGTTCATCACACAAGAGTACACAAAATTTATCAACCGACCGAAGGATTTGAAGCTAGGATTTTTCGGTGAGAGTCGAAATCGCTACCACTGGCTTAACTTCGGTATGCAGGGTGTTAGAACTCATGAAAAGAGATCCTTTCGCCGGAAATTGGTCTTATAAAAATTTAATATGAAAAAACTGCGAAAAATCTTGGACTTCATCATGTTAATACGACACTGCATCGTGTTATATCACTATGCTATAGGCACTCCCTCATAATATAAATAAAGTGCTCCATCCTTCGCGATCATTTCTAGGCACTACAATTTATCCCAAATTTGTGTATTCTCTTTCTACTTATATAATGAGATTTTTCCTGAACGTTTTAATGCTTGAAGTTCAAACTAAGGAGAGGAAAAAGGTCCTTTAAAAAAATTACGTGCCATGAATGCAGGAGCTTTTGAGCGCTCGTACATGCACCTTGTAGGTGGATTCGCATTTTCCAGTTTTGGAAATCAATTGAAGGAATTTTTGACAGCTGTCAAAATAATTCTGAAACTTAGGCGAAACTCCAGACTTCATGTCAGTGCTTCAGCTGATCAATTTTATTTCGATAATTCGCTAGAATTTTCTACGGTATCTATAGTCTTGGTGATGCGATCTGGACAAAATTTTGCACGTGGTTTGAAAACATTATTCCTCAGCTAGGTGCAAAATTTCATTCCAATCCGATCAGTATTTTCGAAAAGGAGGAAAAAAATATTTTGAACGGCCATATTTACCCCTAGTCTAGTTTCGCCCATCGATGAACGTGACCGCGAGATTCGCGATCCAACTGAAAATTTCAAGTTCCTAGGCCTTTCCGTTCGAAAGTTACAATTTTCTATGGTTTTTATGGTTCTGGTCATGCGATGTGGACGAAATATTGCTTAAATATATCATTCTCGATTAAAATACAAAATTTCATCTCGATCGAATCCGTAGTTTCGAAATTATCGAGAAAACAAAATTTCAAACGACCGTATTTACGGAACCCCTAGTATAATTCTGCTCATTGTTAAACGTGAACGCGACATTTCAGATCCACACCTATCCTGAAAATTTCCCTAGGCCTTTCCGTTCGAAAGTTATGATTTTCTATGGTTCTGGTCATGTGATCTGGAGGAATGTAGCTTGAATATATCATTATCCATTAGTATACAAAATTTCGTCACGATCGAATCTGTAATTTTGAAATTATCAAGAAAACTAAATTTCAAACGACCATATTTACGGAATCCCTTGTATAATTGTGCTCATAGATAAACGTGATCACGACATTCGTGATCCACATCTATCCTGAAAATTTCAAGTCCCTAGGCGTTATCGTTCAAAAGTTACAATTCTCTATGGTTTCTATGGTTCTGGTCATGCGATCTGGACAAAATTTCACATGTAGCTTGAAAACCCCATTCTCCATTCGAGTGCAAAATTTCATCTCGATCAAATCTGAAGTTTTCAAGTAATCAGGGGAACAAAACTTTGAACGGTCATATTTACGGAACCCCTGGTGGAATTTGGCCCATTAACAAACTTAACCGAGGCATTCGGGAACTGAACCCACACTGAAAATTTCAAGTTTCTAGGTTGCTCCGTTCGAGAGTTATCGTGCTTACGGACGGACGGACGGCCGGACAGACGGACAGACTCAAATTTCCGACGGATTCGTCATCAGTGAGTCGAACGTAGTCGATTGAGACCACTTTCGGCTCAAAATTCGAAAAATAAAGACATCGTGACGAAATGATATAACCCAAAGTAGTACGAGCGCACAAAAATAGTTCACAAACTCACCAATAAAATTGATCTAAATTGCTTACAGAAATTGTTCCGTCATGTTGTACACAATAACACTCGTTATCGTTTTTCAATTCGCAGGATACGTTCGAAGTCAGATTGAGTTCATTAATTAACCGAATCCGCCGAAGGGTTCCGTAGATGTAGCCATCTGAATTTTTTTTTGAATAACTCGAAAAATTATGATTCCGCTCAGAATAGAGGAGCAGCGCTAAGGCTAAGAAAATCTCGCAACACCTACAGATCTATTGTGCAATCCCGCATTGTTTACCATTCCGGCAGCAAAATCTCAATAAACCCTATTACCTTCCTGGTGTTACGTCCTTTCCTTGGTTCGTGTTTCTTTTCATTGTTTCGATTTCAAGAAACACGAACCAAGGTAACTCAGCTTTTTCCTACGGACTGCTGCACAATTGCAAAGCAGGTGCTCAGCTATCCCAGTGGATTCTTGGCAGAAGCGAAAGTTATCATCGGGAACCTTTCCCATGTTCCCGAAATGATAGTTCACAAGGCAATGTCTCGTTGAGTATGCCCGTCATTTCCCACAGTTGCAATTAATGGAGTGAGAGGCCTTTTTTGGTCCAGCTCCAGTAAGAGAGGAATGACTCAGCCTGTCTTTGTCCTTCAACCATTCGCCAGGACCTAATCTTCCTCTACTCCTATTACTCAACCGCCATCGCTTGATGAATGGTTCAGAAACTGCAAAATGGCTCTGGTCCATTGAAAGGGGTTATTTCTCTCTTTCTTGCCATATGGTCTGCCATTTCAATCCGTGCACTCCACTAAGACCAGGTACCCATACGAGGTTGATAGACCAGGCAATAGAGCAGATAAAGGATCATTCTGTGACAAATATCGTAGAAGAAAACCGCGAGTGGGGGGTTACTTGGGGTGGTCCGTGGATGTTTAGTGATATGTTTTCGACTCGCAAATATGATTACTCTTCTTGTAATTGCGAAAAAACACCTAAAAAAACGGTTTTTTTTACTTTCAACAGACGAATTGTAGAGAATGAAAAGAGGAAGAAATTGAGTGCTAGTGCAACTCAATCGGGTCATCATTACCGGAGGAAAGCCGGAAAAACCGTAAAAATCAGCGTTTTTTCAAAACTTCATAACTCGGCCAATTATAAAGTAGTAGCTCTGGCTTTCCGAATGAAAGTAGTGTTGTCGGATAAACAGTTTTTGCGTAATTGCGATTTGAATTATTTTAGGCACTATTTTCCGGAAGAGCTGGATGCGTCGGAAGTTTTCCGATTTCAATTCACAAAACGGATTATGAAAGAAGAAGTATAATATTGCAAAACGGCAATTTTTATTTTTCGTTAAAATGTTTGGAATTAGGTGAAAAATACGTGGAAACATGACCAAAACCGGCTCAGTGCCCCATCTGGGACGGATAGTGGGGGTAGCCGGCAGACGCGGGGAACGAAAATCGCCGAGGCCGGGCGCGAATATTTACATATATACCCCCACTACTTGACTGCAATCGAGCATTCGGCTGATTTTGGTCATGTTTGCAGGTTTTTTTCACCTATTTTGCAACATTTCAACGAAAAATCAAGACTGTCGTTTTGTAGTACTATACTTTTACTTTCAAAATTCGTTTTGTAAATGAAAATCGGACAACTTCCGGCGCATCCAGCTCTTCCGGAAAATAGTGCCTCAAATAGTTCAAATAGCAATTACGCAAAAACTATCTATCCGACAACGTTCGGATTGAGCACACCCAAAGTACCTATTAGCCACTACTTTCATCCGGAAAACCAGCGCTACAACTTTGAAATTGGCCGAGTTATGAATTTTTGAAAAAACTCTGATTTTTACGGTTTTTCCAGCTTTCCTCTGGTAATGATGAACCGATTGCATTGCACTAGCACTCATTTTCTTCGTCTTTTCATTTTCTACAATTCGTCTGTGGAAAGTATCAGCACCGCTTCATTGGTTCAGATTTTACAAGCTAAAAACTAAAAAACACCGTTTTTTTTTGTGTTTCTTCGCAATTACAAGAAAAGTAATAGTAATTGCGAGTCGAAAACATATCACTAAACATCCACGGACCACCCCAAGTAACTCCCCACTCGCGGTCTTCTTCTACGATTTTTGTCATGAAAAAATCTCTATTGCCTGGTCTATGACCTGATTGTTAAGTCCTAGTGCATTGAGAGACAGTTTGCATTCCCCAATGCTACTAACGGGGAGTCAAGCGCTTGTAGTGTTGCTTTGCTGTCAGATAATATAAATTTCCCTTTTACCGGTAGTTGCGTCCAATGCATTGCGAGATTCACTCTCTTATGACAAAGGAAAATTCAGAAATATATGGAGAGTACTATTTGGAAATAGTATATTATTTCATAAGCAGGAAAAGTGTCACTTTTCATGGCGAGCTTGTGTTAACCCGCCTCACTCCGTTGGGCGGGTAATTGAAAGCGAGACAACCGTAACCAGGCAAATTTTGCATTGATCACTCAATTATGAAGAACGTTAAAATATTATAAGTCAAATCTACAGGTGGATCTCCAGATTTCAAAACGTTCGAGAAAAAAATAACATATTCCATTCGGAGGAAAAGTGACTTCTCATGGCTAGCCTTCAATGACCAAAAACCCAGGCTCGCCATGAAAAGTAACACTTCTCCTCCTTATGAAATAATATACTGCGTATTTTCATCTTCTGAAAGATCCCAAATATTGAAACATTGCTTTTCTATCTTTACATTATTCACCCACTTTCATGTTCGATTAATTGGAAAATCGCGTTTTCCTACAACCGTGCCTAAATAACTACTTTCCCACACTATTTTCGTCTCCGAAAGTTTTACTTTCCCGCAAACTTTTCGGACAAGTAACTAACAAATCGTCGGAGAATTGACAAATGGGGCGTATCTGCAAATTTTTATTTTCTCAGCTTCACTTTGGAACCCATAGCTCTCGTCTCTATGAAGTGCTGCTAACCTCATGTCACGTAACTCATTGGAAACCAGTGGGAGAAACAAAATAAGAGGTTGAAAATTTTAATCAAGTTATTTGTAGTACACCGGAGAACTTTGATCGCGGATATCTTGAAAAACCAAAATTTGCAGATCGCTCCTTTGTCAATTCACCGCCGATATATGCGTGCGGAAAAATAATAGCAGGGGTTTTTTCCGCACGCAAATATTAAAAAGTAGCGTCAATCATAAAACTTTGACATGTCTCTATGAGCTGAGCGCACAAAAAATAATTTCTGATAACGTCAATTTCAAGACGAAAATTTTTGCTAACGTCAGTATCAAGACGAAATCTATCCGTGAAAGTGTTTCATTTGCGCTAGTAGGAAAAATATTGTTCCTAAGTCATGTGGAAAGTGTCTTTTCCGCATTCGATAGCTTGACTGAATTCCGCTCCGCGTCGTTGGGTCAGCTACAGTATCTTGCGGAAAAATATCATTTTCCAGACTTGTTAGGAAAATAACTACAGTGTAACCTTGATATAACGACCCTCAATATAACGAAATTCTCGATTTAACGAATATTTCGAAATCCCTTAGAACTGCCCGTAAGAGTTGATGTAAAATATACCTCTACAATACGAATACTTTCTGTTAATGACCTTTTTACAACGAATTTCAAATCTTTGAAAAATATTATATAGAAAGTCTAATTTACCTCCATTTAACGAATTTATCAACTCACAACCTCTAAATAACGAATTCTTTCAATCAAAAGCACACAATTATTGGACAATAACAACAAGAATGCATGTTTCGGCAGGTTAAGACACGTAAAACTGTTTGATGAAAACACTGGTGTTTGTCGCTATAAACAATTTAGAAATTACGATAGCTGAAAAACGAAAGTGTTCTCCAACCATCACAGAAAAAAAAGAAAATTATTGAATTTGTGGACAAGAATCCTCCCAAAAAAAAAAGAGACATCGCTAAAGAGTTCAATATTCCTGCGAGTACCTACATTAGCCACAATTTTGAAATTTTAAGATAAATTTCCCGAAGAATTTGAGTGGTCGGCTGCCATTAAACAGCAGAAGATTGTAGTTGTTGTTGAAGATTGAAATCATGCGAGTAAATACAGTGTTTTATTTTTGTAGAAATCGTTCGCCATTGAGATTAGTAAAAAAAATTTCCTCACCTCGTTAAAACGAATCTGCGACCAATCTAACCTCTATATAACGAACCTCAGTCCAACGAAATACTTGATATAACGAATATTTTACAAATTCCCTTCAGTTTCGTTATATCGAGGTTGCACTGTATTTCCTACTAGCGTTTTGAGAGTATTACTTTCCAAACGCATTGTCGTTTGTAAAGTAGCACTGTCCCAAATGGGTGCGGAAAAAACCTCTGCTATTCCGCTATTCCTTTTTCGCACGCATATGCGCAGGCAAATATTAAAGAGTAGCGTCAATCAAAAAAAATTTTGACATGTCTCTATGAGCTGAGCGCACAAAAACTTATTTCTAAGAACTTCAATTTCAAGACTCGACTGCTTGTCTCTTGCGGAAAAATATCACTTTCCACACTTGTTAGGAGAATAACTATTTTTCGTATTGTAATCAGACATTAACTTGGACTATCAGCAATTTTTTTCACAGTTTCCCTTCAGAAATATTTTGCGAGTTCGTTAAATTGCCTCATAATTAAATTTCTTCGTATATGGTTTTTTTATAAGGAAGGTTGATCTGTATTTGGTCAGAGTTGATCAAGCTCTCTGAACTTCAATTCATTTTGCCTATATTAAAAGCTGAAAAAATTTAAATTTTTACAGTACCTTTCTAATTTCTGTGTTGAGCTTGGCCTAATAGTACTTTTAGATTTCTCAACATCCGATTGTATTTCTCCAGTTTTTTCTGGATCGAAAATCACTTTCTTTTCAAACGATAATCTATTCCTTATAGTTTCTGACGGTGAAATGAGGTCTCCGTTTGTGTCAAGTAAACATGTTTCCTCAGAGCTCATATTTGTGGTTGAAATTTTCAATTTTTCAGTGAAATCATTCGGTAATTCTTTTATGAGAGACTCGTCACTCCGTCTATCGGATAGTAGAGCGTCTAACTCATCATTTGAAGCCATCAATGATTTATTGTCCCGTTCAGTCAGCTTCTTACGAAGAGGTAGCTTGTCTTCTTTTTTATTAGCCTGAAACAGAATAATTCAATTGAATGATAGAAACGTTTTTTGAGCTCCATTCGATTCAATCGGAACTTCACGAGTTGTCATATAATGGGAATAACGTTATGAATTCATTTAACACAGAGGTGGTGTTGGATGCTGCCATGATGAGATATGGAATTGTCGCAAACTATTGTATAACGCTGTTGATGGTTCAAATATTGAATACACAAGTATTGTCTGGAGCCCTACATTTGAGTACCAAAAGGAGAAACTGGAAAGTATTCAAAAGAAATTCTTGGAAGTCCGTCTTTTAAAGACCGATGATGTATATCCACCTCAGGGATCCGATAATGCGGTCTACAAACCAATTATTTAAGCTTGGGGATGACGAAGTTAGTTACATAGTGCTTTTATATCATTCAAATTCTTATTTATTTAATATTATGTAAATATTTCATTTTTTTTCTTTAAATGACCCATGATTTTGACATCCTAACTTCGACTGAAACAAGTGATATTCTCCAGATACCAGGTTATAGCTTTGTCGGAAGGGTTAGAGAAGAAAAGGGAGGGTGAAATTGCTGCTCACATTGAACAAGCGTTTAAGAATCAGGTTATTACAGACGATCGGCAGGTGACTATTGAACAATTCTAATCGAATCATCCGATACTTGATGGAAATCCATAATCAAACTTACAATAGAATAACTAGTATGATTTCCACTACATTGGGTTAAATTCACTGAAGATGATGCTTCGCATCGAAACTCGTGTCGTGGAATTTAACCCAATGTAGGGGAAATCATACTAGTTATTCTATTGCTTCTTTTACTACTTATCAAGTTGAAAGTGGGGTCGCGCAATATAGTCATTGCTACTCTCTATCGTTCTTCTCGAATGATGATATTGATAAAATATATTATAGTATTTCACCCAGTGATTGAAAAATATACAGACAGATTCGTAATAACACGGTTACGTATTAAAAAGCTCAACGATATCTCAAAGTTTGTTCATCAAAAAATTCTATACCTTTTCAAGTTCAACCTGGCGCTAATCATAATCAAAATGGCATTAGTCAAAATCAAAATGACATTAGTCAAAATCAAATTGGCATTTTCAATTTCAAATTGAGCAAAAGCAAATTAGACCAGGCAATAGAGATTTTTTCGTGACAAAAATAGTAGAAGAAAACGGCGAGTGGGGAGTTACGTGGGGTGGTCCGTGGATGTTCAGTGATATGTTTTCGACTCGCAAATATCATTACTTTTCTTGTAATTGCGAAGAAACACCAAAAAAAACCATGTTTTTTTAGTTTTTTGCTTGTAAAATCTGAACCAATGGAGCGGTGCTAATACTCCCAACAGACGAATTGTAGAGAATGAAAAGATGAAAAAAATGAGTGCTAGTGCAACTCAATCGGGTCATCATTACCGGAGGAAAGCCGGAAAAACCGTGAAAATCAGCGTTTTTTCAAATCCTCATAACTCGGCCAATTTCGAAGTTGTAGCGCTGGCTTTCCAAATGAAAGTAGTGGTCAATAGATACTTTGAGTGTGCATAACCCGGACGTTGTCCGATAAATAGTTTTTGCGTAATTGCGATTTGAATTATTTAAGGCACTATTTTCCGGAAGAACTGGATGCGTCGGAAGTAGTCCGATTTCAATTTGCAAAACGGATTTTGAAAGAAGAAGTATAGTACTACAAAAAAGCAATCTTGATTTTTCGTTAAAATGCTTCAAAATAGGTGAAAAAAGCATGCAAACATGACCAAAATAAGCCGAATGCTCGATTGCAGTCAAGTAGTGGGGGTATATACGTAAATATTCGCGCCAGGCCTCAGCGCGATTTTCGTTCCCCGCGTCTGCCGGCTACCACTACTATCCGTCCCAGATGGGGCACTGAGCCGGTTTTGGTCATGTTTCCACGTATTTTTCACCTATTTTGCAACATTTTAACGAAAAATCAAGTTTGCCGTTTTGTAGTACTATACTTCTTCTTTCAAAATCCGTTTTGTAAATTGAAATCGGGCTACTTCCGACGCATCCAGCTCTTCCGGAAAATAGTGCCTTAAATAATTCAAATCGCAATTACGGAAAAACTATTTATCGGACAACGTCTGGGTTATGCACACTTGAAGTTTCTATTAACCACTACTTTCATTCGGAAAGCCAGCGCTACAACTTAGAAATTGGCCGAGTTATGAGGATCTGAAAAAACGCTGATTTTCACGGTTTTTCCGGCTTTCCTCCGGTAATGATGACCCGATTGAGTTGCACTAGCACTCATTTTTTTCATCTTTTCATTCTCTACAATTCGTCTGCTGAAAGTATTAGCACCGCTCCATTCGTACAGATTTTACAAGCAAAAAACTAAAAAAACATCGTTTTTTTCGGTGTTTCTTCGCAATTACAAGAAAAGTAATGATATTTGCGAGTCGAAAACATATCACTGAACATCCACGGACCACCCCACGTAACTTCCCACTCGCGGTTTTCTTCTACTATTTTTGTCACAGAATGACCCTTTTTCTGCTCTATTGCCTGGTCTAAATTATCAATAATCAAAATGATATTGGCACCAGTCGACTTTAAATAAGCATAACCAAAATCATATTGGTATCTCTGAGCTTATGAGGGGTCACAGAGACCTAGTAGATTCGGATGAAAACATCTAATAGCTAAATAAATTAATTGAGTTGAATTGAAACTATCAACGGGATTCAAATCAACAATTAAAACAATTTATGAAAAGCACTGCCATGAAGTTAGGAGCTTTTGAGCGCTCGTTAATCTACCTTGTAGGTAGATTCGCATTTTCTGGTTTTAGAAACCAATTGAAAAATTTTTTGACAGCTGTAAAAAAAAATTTCAAACTAGGTCGAACTTCAGAATTCACATCAGTGCCAATTTTTTTTCGATAATTCGCTAGTATTTTCTAATTTGTAGCGTTCTACACGCAAGATTTATTTGATGGCCTTTTTGGTTTATTTTAAAAGACCATTGAAGGAAGAAGTGAATTGTGGATGTTGTGGTGCGAGTCTTCCATGTGTCGTTTTATATGTGTCTGATGCGGAGAACAACTCGACCCGTTTCTTTTCTGTTCCTGATTTCATCGAGAGAAGGTTACGATTGTCTTGATCTTCAATTTCTCGAATAGTTTCAGTTAAATACTTTCTAATAGTGTAAGAAAACCCTCAAATAAGGGTTTTTTTTTTGAGATCTTTGAATTTTACGAATTCGTAACTGGGTTACCTGAAGACGTTTGACGAGTTCGTCTGATCTGAAGAACGGAACAGAGCAACTTCAACATCGTTCTGATTGGCCTACCACCAGCCTGGAAACTCCACGATAACAGAACAGAACAACCTCAACATCGTTCTGATTGGCATACCACCAGCCTGGAACCCCATATAACCCCCGTATATCAGGGAAGTAATTGATCTCCATATTTACGTATCATCTTAATACCTTTTGTATAAAAAATATTCCTAGTTATTGTAATTAACTCCACGCTTTTTCTTTCTTTTTATGTTAGTATATTGTTTAATTGTAAATATTAGATTAAGAATATTCATTCTGGTACCAGGTCGTTTAGTATTTGGAAAAATTAATTCTTGTGAAAATAAACGAGTGGTTGTTTGACTTGAGTTTGTGTTGCTTTCATTTTGGTGGAATTGTGTGATCAGGCTCACGCCCCTTTTAAAAACCGACTAAGCTCGGGCATTGCAATTTGCAAACGGATAATAGTCGAAAGTTGTTACAAATTATGGTATCTATGGCCTTGGTGATGCGATGTGGACATAATTGCGCACGTAGTTTGAATACATTATCCTTCATCTATGTATGAATTTCCAATCCAATATCTATTTTCGAAATTATAAGGAAATAATATTTTGAACGACCATATTTACGGAACCCCTAGTCTAGTTTTGCTCATTGATGAACGTGATTCCATGACACACTGAGAATTTCAAGTCTCTAGGATGTTCCGATCGAGAGTAATCGTGTATACGGACGGCCGGACGGACGGACAGACTCGAACTTTGCGACGGATTCGTCATCAGTGAGTCGAACCTTGTCGATTGAGACCATTTTCGGCTAAAAATTCTAAAAATACAGACATCGTGACGAAAAGATATAGCCCTCGAGTAAGTAGAACGAGTGCTCAAAAATAATATCTTGCATATTCAATGCAGCAGGAATAAATCTTTAGATATGTGCAATGAATTTCATACAATTACCAATAGTTATCTTGCTTATATTTCCACGAACGACGTTCTCCAAACTCTGCATACGATATTCTGTCACACGATCCCGATCAGCACCAGCCAAATATTATTCAGCTCTTCAGCCATGTCTGCTTTTACTCCAGCCTTTAATACAGAGCAAGCCTACTCAATTGGATTGAACATGGGGCTATACGGACTTAGTCGTAAAAGTTTGGGAAGGTTGAAATTTCTCCTCTTCAAAAACCTCTTCAATACTGGAGTGGCATGGAGCATTATCAAGGACTAACGCAACTCCAGTTCCGTGAATACTTTACGTTCTCCTTAAGCACTGCATTACAAATACAAATCTATCCATTAACGTGAATATTCGTTCCTCTTCAACCTGCTGATATACTTGTGCTACGACTCCTTTTTTTTGAAAGATAAAAAAAGATTGAAGTTGCAGAGGAACGCATATTCACGTTATATTATAGGGAGCATCGGGAATCGGAAACATGGGCCTAATTCATTGCTAACTTAACCCTTTAGTGCCCGAATACTGAAAAAACTTGAATTCACAATTTTTTTTTCTTGTTTCTTCTTTTTTGAAGGGTTTTAAATACAATTCAATTTTTTTCAGAATTTTATTTTCATTTTTGAAAAAAAATCCAAAATATGGACTTTTGAGTACCTACCGTCAGGAACGATGTCATTTATAGTGCTAATGAAATGCTCTGTAACTGAAATATGTTATTCCTCATTTTCATTGAATTTTTCCACAAAATTCAGAATAACTACTGATATTACTAGGTATCAACCAAAAAAATTGAAAAATATCTATAGAATCGTTATTCCAAATCCGTATCCGCATTTTTAGAGTCACTCTCTTCTTCATCTGTTAAAATATTATTATCTAACTATAAATCTTCGTTGAGGATCTCATTTGCGATGACCTCTATTTCTTTCGAATAAAGTGGTCTCTTACATACCACTGTTGAATTTTTCTGCTCGCCATATTTCCTGACGGTACTTCTGCGTCCTGATGAAAAATGGGAAATTTCCCAAGAAAAGATGTTCGAATGTTTATTATTGAAACATAAACCTACTGAGTATAGCCACCAGCAACAATATATGTTAAATAAAAATAGCAGAATATAGAAAACTAAATTTTACGACGCTTCGAAATTACTGGTACTCAGGAGTACCGTCGGGCACTAAAGGGTTAAAAGGGGTTCTTTCACGAAGCCGGAAACCAACGAATTTGTGAGGCAGTGCTTGAAGAGTGCTAATTGTACGAAATTCATTGCACATATCCAAAGAGTTATTCCTGCTGCATTGGATATGCAAAATATTATTTCTCAATTAATGTTTTAAAACTCGTTAATGGTTTCAAATCCAATAATTTGATTTCGCTATTTGCATTTTATGTCAACTTAAAATTGATAAAAGCCAATTTTATTTCATTTATTGCTAATTTGAAGTCGACTAGTGCCAATATAATTTTGATTATGGACAATTTGCGTTTGATTAATACCAATTTGATTTTGACTTATGCCATTTCGATTATGATTAGTACCAATTTCAACTTGAAAAAGTATAGTTTGTCATCTCTTCTGTCTGATGATGAGTCAATGAGTAAATATTTTTTATCTCTCATCCACAGTAGTATCAATGTCGCAATTTTAAGATTCGATATAATAATGAAGACTCATATTCCTTGCTACAGTTGAGAGGATTGAAGATATCTTGAATGTAAAACAAAATTCTTAGGACAGAACAATCAATTACTACAGCAACCACAGCACTTAACAAGAAATTAATGTAGTCAGAAATCTTGTCAGTACGGCTGTGAGACTTAGCAATGAAATAAATAAGAGAAACAACCTTATGAGAGTTAAAACCATCTCAAAAGATAACAACTAAAAAGTTCTTGTGGATATTGAAAACGTTAGCTCCAAAAACTTCACATTGCAAAGAACGAATTTTTCCTGATTCCCATTTATACCCAACTTATATCTTATAAAATAGGAAAAATCTTTAAAGAGTTCGACTGCACCTGTGCGTTTTATAATGTTCAGTCTTGTATTGTAATTTTCCTAACAAGTCTGAAAAGTGATATTTTTCCGCAAGAGACTGCAGTCGAGTGTGAAAGTGGGAAAAATTTGTGTGTTTTTTATGATTGTTTACTTGGCGTAACTTAAAGTTGGGGTGTTCTGTTTTCTGGTAGTTTTCATATTCATGTTTTTGTATATTTTTGTGATGTTTGTTCGACTGACGTTTTGCAGTGTCTCTTACACTTCTGTTTATGTAAAAGCATTTACCTTACGATTGATTGACCTTCGGTTTCTTCAGCACTGACGTTTGGTATTGTTCTGTGATTCCGACGCATTTAATGACATTTGATGTTTGGTAATGACTGAAGCGTTATATCTTGATGGAGGTTGATGTTCATTGTTTCAGAACACTTATGACATGTGCTATGTTATCCAAATTATTTCATTATACAATCTTATATTATCTATATGAACACGATCTCAATATAGCTTCCTCTAAGAAACCGAAAAAATTGCATGAGTAGGTATATACGCTGCCTCCTTGACTCGAAGGTCTCTATTCCGGTTGTAAGGAACTCTGTTGGAGCGATACTTTTGCCGATTCATTTCAGTATTCTTTCACTCTAGAACCACCCGGCGCATTGTCTGCTGTTTCGAAACCTCGACAACGCGGGTCTCTTCACATCTGAAACTGTCGAGGCATACCTGAAGAAGCTAGAAAATAAATCGGCACCTGGTTTGGATGGACTTACTTCTAGAATTTCGAAATCATCCGCATCTTCACTTTCCATCAAATTGGATATTATCTATACCAGTTAACTCAATTCTAGAAGTGTACCTAGTGCATGGAAAAGGGCAGTGGTTTTTGAGCGCTCGTACTACTTACACGAGGGCTATATCATTTCGTCACGATGTCTGTATTTTTCGAATTTTGACCCGAAAATGGTCTCAATCGACTATGTTCGTCTCACTGATGACGAATCCGTCAGAAAATTCGAGTCTATCCGTCCGTCCGTAAGCACGATAACTCTCGAACGGATCAACCTAGAGACTTGAAATTTTCAGTGTGGGTTCAGTTCCCGAATGGCTCGGTTGTGTTCATTAATGGGCCGAATTCCACCAGGGATTCCGTAAATATGGCCGTTCAAAGTTTTGTTTCCCTGATTACTTGAAAACTACAGATTTCATCGAGATGAAATTTTGTATACTAATGGAGAAATATATATTCAAGCTACTTTTCTCCAGATCACATGACCAGAACCATAGAAACCATAGAAAATCATAACTTTCGAACGGAAAGGCCTAGGGAATTTTCAGGATAGGTGTGAATCTTAAATGTCGCGATCACGTTTATCAATGAGCAGAATTATACTAAGAGTTCCGTAAATACGGTCGTTTGAAATTTTGTTTTCTCGATAATTTCGAAACTATGGATTCGATCGAGATGAAATTTTGTATTTTAATCGAGAATGATATATTGAAGCATCATTTTGTCCAGATCGCATGACATAGAAACCATAGAAAATTGTAACGTTCGAACGGATAGGTCTAGGAACTTGAAATTTTCAGGGTGGGTTTGGATCGCGAATATCGCGGTCACGTTCATCAATGAGCAGAATTAGACTAGGGGTTCCGTAATTATGGGCGTTCAAAATATTTTTTTGCTGATAGTTTCGAAACTACTGATCGGATTGGAATGAAATTATGCACCTAGCTGAGGAATAATGTATTCAAACTACGTGCAAAATTTTGTCCAGATCACATCACCAAGACCATAGATACCGTAGAAAATTCTAGCGAATTATCGAAAAAAAATTGATCAGCTGAAGCACTGACATGAAGTCTGGAGTTTCGCCCAAGTTTCAGAATTTTTTTGACAGCTGTCGAAAATTCCTTCAATTGATTTCTAAAACTTGAAAATGCGAATCTACCTACAAGGTACATGTACGAGCGCTCGAAAGCTTCTGCCTTCACGGCAGTGCTTTTCTAAATTTTTTTATAATAATGTTTCATTGGAAACGTTCCTGAGCTTTTATACAGGGTTTTTCGTTGGTAAACGGAAAAACTTGAACAGTGAATAGAGGACACCGAGGCGGTTTTGAAAATACTCCATTTATTGGGTCTGACTGCCTTGGTTATCGAGATACAGGGTGATTTATGAATTTAGCTCATTTCTTTCCGAGGTCATAACAAGCGAACCGCCCAGTAGATTTTCTCAATATTTGGCACACATCTTCCTTATTTGAATCTCAAATGAATCACTTAATGATCACAAAGAAAATCCAGGTTATGAAACGGTTTTATCCTTGAAACAACACCCTGTATATCGAAATTTTGGAAATCCGTTCTCAGATTCGAAAAGAACACAAAAAACTGAACGGAAATGCGTGATTCAAATTTCCGCGCAGAAAATTTTCAACTTGAATGTGAAGTTTTCGAGAAATTGGATATCAAAAATTACGAAAAGCACTGCCGTGAAGGCAGGAGCTTTTGAGCGCTCGTACATGCACCTGGTAGGTGGATTCGCATTTTCCAGTTTTGGAAATCAATTGAAGGAATTTTCGACAGCTGTCAAAAAAATTCTGAAACTTAGGCGAAACTCCAGACTTCCTGTCATTGCTTCAGCTGATCAATTTTATTTCGATAATTCGCTAGAATTTTCTACGGTATCTATAGTCTTGGTGATGCGATCTGGACAAAATTTTGCACGTAGTTCGAAAACATTATTCCTCAGCTAGGTGCAAAATTTCATTCCAATCCGATCAGTAGTTTCGAAACTATTTGGAAAAAAATATTTTGAACGGCCATATTCACCGAACCCCTAGTCTAATTTTGCTCATTGATTAACGTGACCACGATATTCGCGTTCCAAACCCACCCTGAAAATTTCAAGTTCCTAGGCCTTTCCGTTCGAAAGTTACAATTTTCTATGGTTTCTATGGTTCTGGTCATGCGATGTGGACAAAATATTGCTTTAATATATCGTTCTCGAATAAAATACAAAATTTCATCTCGATCGAATCCGTAGTTTCGAAATTATCGGGAAAACAAAATTTCAAACGACCGTATTTACGGAACCTCTAGTATAATTCTGCTCATTGTTAAACGTGAATGCGACATTTCAGATCCACACCTTTCCTGAAAATTTCAAGTCCCTAAGCCTTTCCGTTCGAAAGTTATGTTTTTCTATGGTTTCTATGGTTCTGGTCATGCGATCTGGACAAAATTCCACATGTGGCTTGAACACACCATTCTCCATTTGAGTGCAAAAGTTCATCTCGATCAAATCTGTAGTGTTCAAGTAATCAGGGGAACAAAACTTTGAACGGCCATATTCACGGAACCCCTGGTGGAATTTGGCCCATTAACGAACTCAACCCAGGCATTCCGGAACTGAACCCACACTGAAAATTTCAAGTCTCTAGGTTGTTCCGTTCGAGAGTTATCGTGCTTACGGACGGACGGACAGACTCGAATTTTCCGACGGATTCGTCATCAGTGAGTCGAACATAGTCGATGGAGACCATTTTCGACTCAAAATTCGAAAAATACAGACATCGTGACGAAATGATATAGCCCTCGTGTAAGTAGTACGAGCGCTCAAAAATGACGAAAAGCACTGCCGTGAAGTCAGGAGCTATCGAGTGCTCGTACATGCACCTTGTAGGTAGATTCGCATTTTCAAGTTTTAGAAATCATTTGAAGGAATTTTCGACAGCTGTCAAAAAAATTCTGAAACCTAGGCAAAACTCCAGACTTCATACATGCGAGAACATGTAGTTGCGAGAAAAAGAGTGAAATGACATGGAAAAAGTACCACAAGCTTGAAATAAAATATCAGACAGGTGTTTTTTGGGATTCACTTACCTTCAGCTATAGGATGTCAATTATTTTTTAACTTTATTATATTAATATTTCATGTTTTTTCACGAAACAATCTACGTTATGATTTTCACATTCGTTATTCATTGGTATATCATGCAATTTATTATAATTACTCACATTTATACTATTCACATCTACCAACCCTGTTAATCTTTCGATTTCTGCTAGAGCTTGCATCAAATTTTTTTGGCATTCCTTATGTTTCACATTTTCCATTGATAGCCTTTGTTTAGATGATTTTCCTTCCAATAATAATTTTCGATTCAATGTGCCTATCTGGCTATCTGCAGATTCTAACTTATGCATCAAGTCTTCCACCTGGTCACTCAACTTTTGTCTCTCGCCTAAATGTTTATTTCTGTTCAATTTTTCCAAGTGTTCCAGTTGCCTTTTCAAGACTAAAAGTTCGTCATCTCTCGACTTGACCAGATCCGTCAGGTCTTTTACAGCTTTACGGAGAGATTTATTCTTTTCTGTTAGAATTCTAATTTCTTCACTATGAGACTTTAACAAACGTGGAAAATCAGCATTTGTTCCCTCATACCTGCACAAATTGATTTAGAACAAGGAAGATATTCGTCAAGTATTTATATGAAGTACTTACCTAGCCAGAGCTTTTTCTTGTCTTTGGTTCAACGTTTTCAGGGTGAGATTTTCCCGTTGAATTTCCTATAAGAAATTATTTTAGTATTTATTGAACACATTAGATTATTCATTGAAACTTTCGGGCAATAATCAATAATAATAATAACTAATAACTAGTGATATACTAGTATAGTATACAGTAATAGTAATAGTAGCTTTATGAATTCCAAAGAATGACACAATTACAGTATGAAATACGGAATAATGTAATAATTGGGAATACTTATTCAAAATTACATGGATTATTTAAATTCAAATGCATTTCTCGAATGAAAAAGAATCCTGATCTTCGTATCTGCAATATATTCAGTAGACGGATGTCGTTTATTTTAATCGTCATGATAAGTTCGACGAAAAGACCACCCATGGTCCCGATGAGTAACGTCTAAAAAGCAAAGTTGTCCATTTGCAACATTGTAGTGGCTGAAATTGTTTATGTCTACCGTAGATTACGAAATCGGTCTCACGGGAACATTTTTGAAACGAGAATTGCTGTTTAAGCGTCTGGATGCCCACTCTTGAGATGTGGATTCCTTTTGAAAGGGGGGTAGAGTTTACCTTTGGAGATCAAGGAAAAATTAGAGTCAGTTACTCGGCGAGAGTGGAGTTACTCGGAAAAAAAAAGAGTTGCTCGGGGAATGGGGACTCATCTCGATGAAGGGAAAAATCGGACGACGGTTTCGGTTAGAGGAAAATAGAGTAGTAATGTTCAGGGGAGGATTCTATCGGCTCGCTCACACCAAAACCGATTTTGTCGGCCGATGTCGGACAGAGCTGCCCGGACGAGTAACTCGGATATGTATGTGCTCACACTGAAACCGTGTAGGGTAAAAGGTACCGTTGTTGACACCCTATCAGTGATTGACACTGTTTTGACTCAGGAAATTCGCGATTAATTTCTTCGCAAAACTCCTGCCTTCGGCTACTTAAGTGGACTGTATTAAATAAAACACACCTAGCTTGCAAATGGACTATATTCCAAGTACAAACAATTATACAAAAACTTTTCACAATCGTTGATATAATAACTAGGTATGTTAACTTAACGTCTCGGCTTACATGGCGAGAATGAATATATTTTTACGGTCTAAGCCGCGACTCTTGAGGCCCTTGACAAGGGTCGGCGTTGCCAGTTCTCAATATATCAGCCAATTCATTGCGTGATACCTAACATACCGCCGGCCTTGAAATAACATTTCAATCAAACAAATGAAAAAACAACAAAGAATAAAAAAAACAAAAATAATCAAAATAAAATCGAAACATATGACTAATGCTACAATATTACACAATATACAGTTAAGCCTTTAAGGCATCATTTATAGGGAGTAGACACATATTTCTGACTGCTCTTTTTGCTACCGTGCCGTCACTGAAACGCACTGATGCAACTCTCGCAATCTGGTCCGAACCAGAATGGAGTTCCACTACCCTGGCTGTACGCCATAACAACACAGGTAAGTTATCATCCTTTACAAGCACTAATGCGTCCTTTTTCAGAAGATTTCCATAATTGGTTTTCCATTTTTGCCTGGTTTGAAGCTCACCAATGTATTCCTTGCTCCACTTTTTCCAGAACAATTGAACCATCTTCTGGCGAAGCTCATAACAATTGAGACGATTATCGGACACACAATTGTAGTTATTTTCGGGTAAACTCGTTAGCGATCTTCCGATAAGGAAATGTCCAGGACACAAAGGAATAAAATCTTCAGGATCAGTAGATAAGGGGGTAAGTGGTCTAGAGTTCAATATAGCTTCTATCTGATACATTACAGTGCAAAAATCTTCATAATGTAAGTGGTTAGTACCGACAACTCGTTTTAAATGGTGTTTGACGGACTTGACTCCCGCCTCCCATATGCCACCGAAATTAGGACTTTTTGGGGGTATGAACTTCCATTTAATGTTTTCATTTAAAAAATATTTCTTTATGACTTCATCATTATCTTTCATAAAATTCAGTATTTCGTTCTTTGCTCCAACGAACTGAGTTCCATTATCCGAGAAAATTACAAAGGGCTTGCCCCTCCGTGATATGAATCGCTTGAAACATGCAATGAAGGCCTTTGTAGAAAGCTCCGTTACCACTTCTATGTGATTGGCTCTCGTGGACATACAAACGAAAACACAAATCCACGCCTTAGTCAATTTTGGTTTTCTAGTTTTTCGATCCCTCAGCAGAAAGGGACCCGCATAATCGCAACCTACGTTAAAGTAGGGAAATGATTGTTGCAGCCTTTCATCCTCATAATTCATGTGCAACGTTCGGAATTTAAGAAAGAAATTAAAGACCTTAAAATTAATAAGGCCATTTGCACACAAAGTCCTATTTCACATCTCAATCCCTTTCTGGATAGTAAAAACATACTTAGAGTTGGAGGTAGAATCTCTAAGGGTTCCATGTCATTCGACAAGACCCACCCTATCATAATGCCTAAAGGTCAAGCGCTTACGAAATTGCTTATGACCTACGAACATCGTAGACTTTTGCATTGCGGTCCGCAACAATTGTTGTATTCAATACGATTTTATAATTGTTACTTGTTAAAGGAATTGATTCAATTATACTGGCAGCTTCACCTGTTAAGCATGACTTCAAATAATAGAATTTTTGTACATTATCCAAAGATTCATTCTTTTCTACCAAGGACTGAAACATATCACGAAAATCAAGCCACTTGTCAATGGAACCGTTAAAAGACGGTAATTTCAAAATGGGTAATCTTGCCGTATTATTTTGCGTGCATTTGTCATTGCTACCGTCTACACTGCTACTATTTGAATTTGAATTTTCATTGACCTTATTGCATTCACGGAACTTTTCAATCGCATATTTTGCAAGTGCTGTAATATGGTAATATTTGGTTTCAAATTCTGATCGTTCTGGATCTTCTAGGTATTCATCGTCATCATTTACCTCAATTGAACTGTATTCGACCAATTCAATTTCAGTTTGATACGTAATGAATTCATCAAATGAAGCTTCTACCCTAATTTTACGTATCTCTAATTCCGCGACCTGTTTTTCATTCAAAACATCTAAACTAAGCTCATTCATATACTTAATAAAACGAGTTAATGCCGCCTTACATTGTGCTCTTTTAAATTTTAATTGCTTAAGCTGATCCATATTGAACTCTTGACGGGATAACAAAATGAATAGTATAGTAAGGGAAAAGGGACTGAAATGACTCACAGTTTACTTCACCTTGAAGTTTGTTTACTTAACGCTCTAGCCTCGTCGGGGTACTTTCTTGTTTTCTGTCTGCCTCACTGCCGTGTTGTCTCGTTCTAGCCTCGTTCGGAGTACTGGAAACTGGAACGCTTGGCTTGGAATGGATAACAATGGTACTTTTCTGGTACCAATGATTTCTTCTTAACTTCGATTATTCAGCAAGTCTTCTGATAATCTCTCCTCACGCTCGTCTCGTCGTACGGCTTCTTCTTCTTATTCTCCAACTATCCAAGTATTCACTAATCTTGATCCGGCCGATGGACCATGTTTTGACTCAGGAAATTCGCGATTAATTTCTTCGCAAAACTCCTGCCTTCGGCTACTTAAGTGGACTGTATTAAATAAAACACACCTAGCTTGCAAATGGACTATATTCCAAGTACAAACAATTATACAAAAACTTTTCACAATCGTTGATATAATAACTAGGTATGTTAACTTAACGTCTCGGCTTACATGGCGAGAATGAATATATTTTTACGGTCTAAGCCGCGACTCTTGAGGCCCTTGACAAGGGTCGGCGTTGCCAGTTCTCAATATATCAGCCAATTCATTGCGTGATACCTAACAGACACCCTCATTTTCATATTTGAATAATAAGAATTGGATGAAGGCCTTAAAAACATGGACCTTTGAAAAAAATATTTCAATTTTTCAAGTTTGGACTGTTACTTTTAATTTGGGTTAGGTTTGCATTCCTAATTCACCATATATTTATCAATGTGCAGCGTGCTGACGATCATTGCAATCAGAAAAATACTGCCATTTTCTCGAGATACTTAACTCAAGTTCATAACATTTTTGAGCGCTCGTACAACTTACACGAGGGCTATATCATTTCGTCACGATGTCTGTATTTTTCGAATTTTGAGCCGAAAATGGTCTCAATCGACTATGTTCGACTCACTGATGACGAATCCGTCAAAAAATTCGAGTCTGTCCGTCCGTCCGTCCGTCCGTCCGTCCGGCCGTATACACGATAACTCTCGAACGGAATGTCCTAGAAACTTGAAATTTTCAGGGTAGGTTCAGTTCCCGAATGGCTCGGTTAAGTTCGTTAATGGGCCAAATTCCACCAGGGGTTCCGTAAATATGGCCGTTCAAAGTTTTGTTTCCCTGATTACTTGAAAACTACAGATTTGATCGAGATGAAATTTTGCACTCAAATGGAAAATGAGGTGTTCAAGCTACATGTGAAATTTTGTCCAGATCGCATGACCAGAACCATAGAAACCATAGAAAATTGTAACTTTTGAACGGAAAGGCCTAGGGACTTGAAATTTTCAGGGTGGGTTTGGATCGCAAATTTCACGGTCATGTTCATCAATGAGCAAAATTGGACTAGGGGTTCCGTAAATATGGCCGTTCAAAATATTTTGTTCGTGATAGTTTCGAAACTACCGATCGGATTGGAATGAAATTATGCACCTAGCTCAAAAATAATGTATTCAAACTACGTGCAAAATTTTGTCCAGATCGCATCACCAAGACCATAGATACCGTGGAAAATTCTAGCGAATTATCGGAAAAAAATTGATCAGCTGAAGCACTGACATGAAGTCTGGAGTTTCGCCTAAGTTTCAGAATTTTTTTGACAGCAGTCAAAAATTCCTTCAATTGATTTCTAAAACTGGAAAATGTGAATCTACCTACAAGGTGCATGTACGAGCGCTCAAAAGCTCCTGCCTTCACGGCAGTGCTTTTCGTAATTTTTTTAATTGTTCTAATTTTTGTCTGAAGCATAATTTTTGTTTGAATTATTGAAACTCTTCAATAAATACTTTTTCATAACTTAAAATCTATTTGGTTGAAGGTTTCGTGTTTTTCTGTGGGTGTCAATAATTGCCTTTGAAAATATGTGGATGAATAGTGATTGACATACTATGTCAATAACTGTCGTATTCAAATTTTGCAAAATGAGTCCGTATTGCCTACTTTTCAGGCCTCAATTTCTCAATGAATACTGAAAAATGATTGAACTTTATCTAATTTCGTTCTAGATAGTTGTTGACACCAGTGTCAATCTCTGTGAATTTCCACGTGTCAATAACTATATTGCAAGTTCAACTAGTTCCTACTTCTTGTCCCTACCCCCTGAATCGAATGTCCACGCTTCATTCTCAACAAAATGGCAAAAGCAAAAGAAGGAAGCAATTATAAGAAAAATTACACGGAGGATGCTATTATTTCTGCCTTATCAGCAGTAAAATCAGAAGGAATGTCCAGAAAACTTGCCTCCCAAACCTATGGCGTTCCTCGTTCTACAATAATTTTTTGGTTGAGTGGAAAACTTGTTGAAAAAATGAAAAGCACTGACGTGTAGTCAGGAGCTTTTGAGCGCTCGTTCATCTACCTAGTAGGTAGAATCTTCCTAAAAAAAATTTCTTTGAACATCCACTTTTGGTCATTGATAATTTTGTTCATTGATAAACGTGACCACGATATTCGAGATCCACACCTATGCTGAAAATGTCTAGTCCCTAGGCCCCTCCGTTCGAAAGTTATTATTTTCTTCTGGTCATGCGATTTGGACAAATTTTGCATGTAACTTGAACACGTCATTCGCACCATCTGGGTGCGAAATTTCGTCTCGATCGAATCAGTAGTTTAGAAGTAATCAGGAGATCAAAATTTCGAACGGCCATATTTACGGAACCCCTGATGGAATTCTGCTCATTAACCAACTCAACTACGGCAGTCGGAAACTGAACCCACACTGAAAATTTAAAGTCTCTAGGTCGTTCCGTTCGAAAGTTATCGTGCTTACGGCAAGATTCGAAAAATACAGACATCTTGACGAAATGATGTAGCCCTGGTGTAAGTCCAACGAGCGCTCAACAAATCACGGACCTTGCCCTGTATTAACCTATGAAGAATATCTCAAATTATGTGATAGAATAGACGGGTGTGCCAAAAAAAATAAAAAAAAAATTATTTCAAACATAAAGCTTGATGATGAAATTCATGAAGAATCCTTTATACAG
Organism: Aphidecta obliterata; assembly: GCA_963966015.1. Classification (NCBI taxonomy): domain Eukaryota; kingdom Metazoa; phylum Arthropoda; class Insecta; order Coleoptera; family Coccinellidae; genus Aphidecta; species Aphidecta obliterata. The sequence continues at coordinate 5,754,326 of OZ014430.1, read as the reverse complement.
TCATGAAACAGTCCAATATGGACATGGATTGTACATCTGAAGACACAATCTGTGATAACAATGAAAACCAAGTTGCTATAAACGGCTACTGGAGAACCAACTGCCAGGGCTTGTGTCCTATTTGCAAAAAGAATTCGTATTTAAATGGTATTAAATAATTTCCTGTGCATGAAAATTCCATGTTTGATGTTTATTGAAATATGTCTTCATAGAGAAGGTTTCCATTTCGAATATTTTTCAATGCAAAACTTATAAATAAATCTTATAATGAACGATCCATTACTATATATTACACCTATCCACATCCTTGTTCAGCTGGTTGAAAATATGAGAGACAACAGTATGTCAATAACTGTATCAGGTGGTGTCAACAATAGATTTTACAGTGTCAATCACTGAAAATTGACACATGATGTTAACGATGTGTTTTAAAGCTTCTTCTGAAAAGGTTTTTCCACTTTCGGTTGTTAATTTGAATCGAGTATAAACCAACACATAACCTCGAAAAAGAAATATTTTCATTTCATACCCAAATAACAAATTATTTATATTCTATTGGGACAGTTGGCTTAAGGTGTCAATAACTGTAGTGTTTACCCTACTTGTGCCGACATCGTGCGTTGCCGATGCAACTTCAGTCGATATCCGTTTCGAAACATCTAGATTATTATAATTTATTGGATGTTTATCCCACAGAGTAGGTCTATTATGAACACAACTAATTATTTTTTCAATATCCATACTCCTTTAGGAAGATAACAACAGGATTGAATTAAACTATAGTCCATTTAAGAATTATTGACATCGAAGCAGGCCATGAACGTCCAGTCGAGGCTTTATTTCTAGTTACTAAATTTCATCATAGAAATAAAACATAAATATAACCTAGAGAAGTGTTGAGTATACGAATTATCGGAATTAACGAATAATTAAGCCGGAATATTTCGATTGCAGTTTCTACATGGGAGTTCAGGTTTGAAAGCGGAAAAATATCGTGGAATGCTTTCATATGAAATTATCTCATATTAAAGTCAACCATGGAAAATTGAAGATCATTCAAATAAATATTTATTTTCCCTCAGGACCATGCAATATTTATTGGTATTGGAAATCTTGCAAAATTCTAACCATATAACTATAAGAGTACCATTTCATGTCAGGATTCAAGAAGGATAATTAATGGAATTCTAGCAGGTAGCTAGTGGTGCAACAGAAAAAATTTTTTGGATACTTCGCAAGCACAGGGCCAAAAGAATGGATTGGAAAAAACGTTATAATGTATTAAGAAATAAGAGAGAAACAAAAATTAAGAATCTATGTAGTACATGAAGAATTTTGAATTGAAATGTGTACCGAACTATCAATATAGGAACCAATTTGTGAATTATTTATTGCTCGGTGTTGAATACTTCAAGAAAGTCAATTTTTAATTTCATTCATCAAAACTGTCCATGAATTATTGAAAATATTATAATTGATGAGCAATTTTACAATTATTCAGTATACTTTTGAATTGGGAACAATATAGCATGTGTATTAGCAGAGGGAATGTGAACAGGGTACCATACAGTATAAGTATAATAAATAAACTTGAAATATCTATGAATGATACAAGAGCAAAGATAAAAATATTGAAAACTATGTTTCCACGTAGTGTAGTGATTTGGATGTGTTTATTGAATAAGCTGACATAATCCTATTGATGGGCATCCTTTTGCAGGGAAGGTTTCAATATTTCAATAACCCATTTATGAAATAATTCACCATTCATAGTAATCCTACTACTACTTGACATCCACTGTCAAGAATCGGATCACATCCAGGTACAAATCCATCAATTGTTCCAGCATTCAAAATAGTGCACCTTCTGCCTTTACCCTTGAATATACTCTGCATACCTTTTGGATTATTTTCTAGTGTCCACTGACAAATTTGAATACCGTTTTTGAAAATCCGAATTTCATCTAGATAAATGAATTTTACGTTTTGTTCCATGTATTCTCGGTATTTATCACAATATCGTACTATTTTTATTATATTTTTCTGTTTATCAGTGAGAATTTTCCTTCGATCAACTTTTTTGTATTTGTATCCAATTTGATTATGATATAATATAATGTTGACTTCGATCAATTGAAATCTAGGTGCTCTTTGGCCAGTTCGAAAAGGATATCTAAACTGATATATTCATTGTTTTTAATTCTAGCAAAAACAAAGTCATTCAATGACTCTTTGAAGGAATAATCATATCGCACAGGTTTTCTTCCACTGCTAATTCCAGGCTATAATAACATGCTAATATTCTACGGACAGGGCTTGGTGAAATCTGAAAATTTAAGAGACTTGATCAATCAGAATACACTTTGAGTCGGTGAAGTAACAGTTTACCTGAAACACTAGCGGAAATATATGCCAAATCTTTGAAAAACTCGAAGTAACACCGACAAACTGCCTAGCGTTCTCTTGTTAGGCGCGATGTATCTTGGTCAATTCCAGCCATTTTAATAGCATAAGACAAAAAATACTCAAATTCAGAGCAAATTTTTATAATTACATATTCACCAATATCTTCGATAAAATCATCAAAGCAAGATTTCTATGGGTAGTGTTATTCCTATACCAACCTGAATTCAGTAACCCAAAATATTACTGAATAGTCTGTTACCAACTTAAATTCGATTTTTCACAGCCAACCGAGATGTCAATAATTCTTAAACGGAGTATATAAATTATTTACTCAATTTGCACTTTAGGCGTCGGCCGATATCGGGCGAGAAATCCCAACAAATTCGGATTCGACAGTCAATCGGCCGTTGTCGGGCGTCATCGGACGATGACGGTCGGCTTGGTGTGCGCGCTCTATTTCTTTCACAAGTGTTTGATTCGATCGGCCGAGTTCGGCCGTCGTCGCCCGAGCAAAGTTCGGCCGATGACGGGTTTGGTGTGAGCGAGCCGTTACAGTTACTCGGCGAAAGGGGAGCTCACTACACTAGGCCAATATCGTGTGTGGGTGGTTTAGTTTCAAACAGGCACAGAGAGAAATTGGGTGGTTTGCAGACCAAGTTAGGAAAATTCAATTCAAAACTTCAACCCCTATGAATGTGAATGGTGTTATTGTAATCCCCAATATTATTGATATCTCGATCCGAAGTTGATTTGATGTACGTTCGATTTTACGTACGAAATTTGAATATCAGTTGTAGTTGATTATCTGACCCCTCGTACATTTCGATTGGTATGTTGATGGGAAGTAACAGTTGAATTGTTTGATTTATTTACGATTGTGAGAAACTAAGTGAACGATAGATGCTTTATTTGGATGTTCTTTTGATGTTTGTGAACATTTCGGTTATATGTACGCATTTTACCATAATTTTTTTTCTTAAATATAATATGTTCTTATGTAATTTTGAGGTTTTCTTTCCTGAATACCTGTTCCTCAGAAAAATAAGACAAAATACTCTCTCCTCGTGCAGAGAGCATGAATCTAGGCCTTTTCGGAAAATAGATAAGTGTACAAGGTAGTTTTCTAGTTAAACAACTCAGGTTATAGATAGATAAAAATTGATGACAGCGGAATATGATTAATAAGGGTAGAAACCCCAGGTTTTAGTACGAATTGGTGACAGCGGAATAACGAGTAAATAAAGAATAGAACCTCCAGTTGTATTACAATAAGTTTAATCTGTTTACTCCTATAGAATAGCTTCTGGAGAAGTTCCTGAATTCTTGTGTAGAGGACGGTTCAACTCAAAATCAGATCGTACAATATCTTCTTGAACTGCGTTAAGCTGGAAAAATCTCTTAACTTTGGCAGTAAAGTATTCCACAATTTTATGGCCAACTGAACACCTTTTTGAGCGCTCGTTCTGTATTCTTTGAAATTTGAGTCAAAAATGGTCTCAATCGATAAGGTTAGGCTCACTGATGACGAATCCGTCGAAAAATTCGAGTCTGTCCGTCCGTATACACGATAACTCTCGAACTGAACAACCTAGAAACTTGAAATTTTCAGGGTAGATTGGAATCTCAAATGCCGCAGTTCAGTTCGTTATTGGGTAAAATTTGGCCAGGGGTTCCGTAAATATGACCCTTCGAAATTTTGTTGTCCTCATTTCTTTGAAACTTCTGATTCGATCGAGGTGAAATTTTACACTCAGTAGGCGAATGACGTATTCAAGCTACACGCAGTATTTTTGAGCGCTCGTACTACTTACACGAGGGCTATATCATTTCGTCACGATGTCTGTATTTTTCGAATTTTGAGCCGAAAATGGTCTCAAACGACTATGTTCGATTCACTGATGACGAATCCGTCGGAAAATTCGAGTCTGTCCGTCCGTCCGTATACACGATAACTCTCGAAAGGAATGTCCTAGAAACTTGAAATTTTCAGGATAGCTTCGAATCGCGAATGCCGAGGTTGAGTTCGTTATTGGGCAAAATCCGCCTAAAGGTTCCGTAAATATGGCCGCTCGAAATTTTGTTTTCCTGATTACTTTGAAACTACAGATTCGATCGAGATCAAATTTTGCACCCTAATGGAAAATGAGGTGTTCAAGCTACATGCAAAATTTTGTTCAGCTCGCATCATCAGAACCATAGAAACCATAGAAAATTGTAACTTTCGAACGGAAACGAATAGGGACTTGAAATTTTCAGGATAGGTGTGGATCTCGATTGTCGTGATCACTTTCATCTATGAGCAAAATTATACTAGGGGCTTCGTAAATATGGTCGTTTGAAATTTAGTTTTCTTGATAATTTCCAAACTACAGATTCGATCGTGACGAAATTTTGTATACTTATGGAGAATGATATATTCAAGCTACATTTCTCTAGATCGCATGACCAGAACCATAGAAACCATAGAAAATCAAAACTTCCGAACAGAAAGGCCTAGGGACTTGAAATTTTCAGGATAGGTGTAGATCTGAAATGTGGCGTTCACGTTTATCAATAAGCAGAATTATACTAGGGGTTCCGTAAATACGGTCGTTTGAAATTTTGTTTTCTCGATAATTTCGAAACTACCGATTCGATCGAGATAAAATTTCGTATTTTGAACGAGAATGACATATGAAAGCAATATTTTGTCCAGATCGCATGACCAGAACCATAGAAACCATAGAAAATTATAACATCCGAAGGAAAAGGCCTAGGAATTTTCAGGGTGGGTTTGGATCGCGAATTTCACGGTCACGTTCATCAATGAGCAAAATTAGACTAGGTGTTCCGTAAATATGGCTGTTCAAAATATTCTGTTCCTGATAATTTCGAAACTACCGATTTGATTGGAATGAAATTTTGCACCTAGCTGAGGAATAATGTATTCAAACTACGTGCGAAATTTTGTCCAGATCGCATCACCAAGACCATAGATACCGTAGAAAATTTTAGCGAATTACCTAAAGCACTGACTTGATTATCGCCTTAGTTTGAAAATTTGTTTGACAGCTGTCAAAAATTTCCTCAATTGGTTTCCAAAACTGGAAAATGCGAATCTACCTACAAGGTGCATGTACGAGCGCTCAAAAGCTCCTGACTTCACGGCAGTGCTTTTCGTAATTTTTATAACTTTAGACCAACTCATTGTGTAATCACCATTAAGATACACCTACTTATACAATACTTGTAATTAAAAGAAGAAAAATTGTCGAACTCGGTGTACATAATTCAAAATTGATTGCTTGAATATTTTGTTGAAATAATTGAAAAAGAATTAGATTTATTTAATACAAGTTTAAACAATTATGTACATCATTATGAAAGAAGCCATAAAAAAGAACAAAAAGATAAAAAATTGAAAGTAAACAAACTTCATGAACAGCTCAAAATGTCCTTCATTTTGGTCAACACATTTTTGTGCTCGTTTGAGGATATTTCGAATTGACTTTCGAATAACATTGGGATTGTTTTTTATTTCCCTGCAAGCTTCTTCTATTCTCGAAATTAGCTGATCCCGAGTATGAATCTCAGCAGAATATACCATATACCACAGATTTTAGATAACCCCAGACATAATAATCCATGGGATTCAAATCAGGTGATCTGGAAGGCCAGTTGTGAGGGCCTCCTCGACCAATCCATGAATTACCAAAATAATCGTTCAAAAATTTTTTAAAAATGAGCCTATAATGAGGCGACGCCCCATCGTGCCAGCAATATTTACGTTTTCGTCATGAAGTAAAACTGGTAGAATATTTTCCAAAATATCCAAGTACACTTCACCAGTTAATCGTGGCGGTAAAATATAGGGTCCATGGTTATGTATTTTTTCAACAGTTAAAGAGAAACTCGATTATTTCAGTATAAAACTTAAGAACATACTATTTCACTCGTGTCTAAGTAGTACAAATTTTGAATTATGTACATATACAGGGCGATATTTCGTCTCTATAAATAACAAGTACCTACATGGTGAATACTCAAAGGGTTAATCTGAAGCTGAAAAAGTAACCTAATGTCTCGAATAATCAGTACGTGATCTCAAAATAACATATAAATCGATAGTTATTATCCAAAGTGACTTATAACCACTTCTTGATATCCAATTTCTCGAAAACTTCACATTCATGTTGAAAATTGGTGCAGCAAAATTGTCTGCGCGGAAGTTTGAATCACGCATTTCCGTTCTGTTTTTTGTGCTTTTTTCGAATCTGAGAACGGATTTCCAAAATTTCGATATACAGGGTGTTGTTTCAAGGATAAAACCGTTTCATAATTCTTGTTAATCTGGACCTGGATTTTCTTTGTGATCATAAAGTGATTCATTCGAGCTTCAAATAAGGAAGATGTGTGCCAAATATTAAGAAAATCTACTGGACGGTTCGCTTGTTATGACCTCGGAAAGAAATGAGCAAAATTCATAAATCACCCTGTATCTCGGTAACCAAGGCAGTCAGACCCAATAAATGGAGTATATTTAGAACCACCTCGGTGTCCTCTATTCACTATTCAAGTTTTTCCGTTTACCAACGAAACACCCTGTATACACAAATTTTTGTACCTAGTTTACTGAAAAATAAAGTTATTTCAATTCCAAAAAAGATTTTTTCACTGTATCTTATGTTACAAATAGGAAAACGAAAAAATGACAATTCTTGTCGGACTAGTGATACATACCTGTTTTCTTGTAGGACATTGTTTCATTTGGGCAGAGAACTCACTATCCTATTATGTAATATTTTTGTCCTACACTTAGTAATGAGAAAAATGGTCTTGTGGTATTAACAATTTCTGAGCGTAGGACCAGGATAACGTACCACCCAATTTGTAGGACAATATGAATATGTTGAATTATGTAAATCTTAACTAAGTAAAAAAAAAATCAGCTGGTTAGTAATCATTTATGATGACCTTGTTATCAATACATGTTGGAAGGAGGGGACTCTTTGATCAAACCATAGATTTTGTAGGACACATATTTTTTCGAATAATTTTGATAATTATCTTGAGATTTAACAAAAAAAAAAACAGTTAGTAATAAATATTTGAGAATTATCAAATCGACATATTTTATCCTTGCTACCTCTGTTAGCTACCACAATCGAGAGTTTCCTACAGGAAATTGTTGGGCGTCTCATCAAAATGAAGCTACTCACGGAAAATTAGCTTGATAGTAATCAAGTGCAAAAATGTACCATGGATCCTGGACTATTGTCAATTGAGACCATTTTCGGCTCAAAATACAGACATCGTGACGAAATGTATAGCCCTCGTGTAAGTAGAACGAGCGCCCAAAACAAATTTTTTTTGGGGAACCACCTATATTATACCTAACAGGCAGTTCCCCACAAAAAAATTCAATCAACCGTCATGTGTTCGAGATAAAATCGACTATCTTGGAAAGATAACGTTTTCGGCAGTACTTTCTTCGAAAACACCGAAATCGCTCTAGGTCTATCTGAAAATATTTAATTTCTGGATTTTTGTCAATTTGCTAAAACCGTCACATGAATATAATTTTCGAAACTTTTATTTTCAGATATCAACAATGGAGATTGCGTATATGTTCGATAGATTTCTCAGGAAATATCCACAGCCAGTCATAGAAAAACACACCAGAAATTTGGCGAAAACTTCCAATCAAATAGATAGCTCATTGGGAATCCTCGATAACTATGACACAATAGACGAAATAATGTATCACAAACTAGGAGATTTTGCGTATTGCCTGTTCAATCACATTTACTATCTCAGTCATGAAGTAGGAAATTTCGGAACCATATTCAAGAAATGGATAGATAACAACTAATTTCGACCAAGATACGGCGCCATCATTTCATCCACAAATTTGACGCACATTCTGCTAGTTAGAAGCTTTTGGCGAGAAATGTAGTATTTTCCGAGAGGAATGCTCGAGGCCAACGAAGCTCGCACAGTATGCGACATTCGTCATGAAAGAAACTGGGTTCGACATAGGTTCAAGATTGAACTGTAGGCATTGGGTGGAAAAAGAGACTGGAATTGGTCGGTTTCACGTCATCGAGGGCGTCCCTTTTTCCATCAAAATAAAACCTGCATCAAGATGTGAAGCGTGGAAATTGTTCGCTATTCCTGAACTGCTTGAGTTAGAGTGAATCATTATAGTCCACGTTCCAATGAATTCTTAGACCAGGCAATAGAGCAGATAAAGGGTCATCCTGTGACAAAAATCGTAGAAGAAAACCGCGAGTGGGGGGGTACTTGGGGTGGTCCATGGATGTTTGGTGATGAGTTTTCGACTCGCAAATATGATTACTTTTTTTGTAATTTCGAAAATACACCACAAAAATTACGAAAAGCACTGCCGTGAAGGCAGGAGCTTTTGAGCGCTCGTACATGCACCTTGTAGGTAGATTCGCATTCTCCAGTTTTACAAACCAATTGGAAAGATTTTGACAGCTGTCAATAAAAATTTCAAACCAACGCGAAAATCCAGACTTCACGTCAGTGCTTTGGGTCCATTTTTTCGATAATTCGCTAGAATTTTCTACGGTATCTATGGTCTTGGTAATGCAATCTGGACAAAATTATACATTATTCTTCATATATGTGCGAAATTTCATTTCAATCCAATGAGTATTTTCGAAATTATCAGAAAAAATATAGTTTGAACGGCAATATTTACGGAACCCCTAGTCTGATTTGGCTCATTGATAAAAAGGATCGCGAAATTCGCGATCCGAACCTATCCTGAAAATTTCAAGTCACTAGGCCTTTTTGTTCGAAAGTTATGATTTTCTATGGTTTCTATGATTCTGATCATACGATCTGGAAGAAATGTAGCTCGAATATATAATTCTCAATTTAAATTCAAAATTTCGTCGAGATCGAATCCATAATTTTGAAATGATCAAGAAAACTGAATTTCAAACGGCCATATTTACGGAACCCCTAGTCTTATTTTGCTCATTGATACACGTGAACGTTACATTTACGATCCACACCTATCCTGAAAATTTCAAGTCTCTAGGCCTTTCCATTACAAAGTTATAATTTTCTATGGTTTCTATGGTTCTGGTCATGCGAGCTGGACAATTTCTGCATGTAGCTTGAGTACGTAATTATCCATCTGAGTGCAAAATTTCACCTCGATCGAATCAGTAGTTTCGGAGTAATCAGAAAAACAAAATTTCGAGCGGCCATATTTACGGAACCCCTTGGCGAATTTTGCCCAATAACGAACTCAACCGCGGCATTTGAGATTCGAACCTACCCTGAAAATTTCAAGTTTCTAGGACATTCCGTTCGAGAGTTATCGTGTATACGGCCGGCCGGCCGGCCGGACGGACAGACTCGAATTTTTCGACGGATTCGTCATCAGTGAGTCGAACATAGTCGATTGAGACCATTTTCGGCTCAAAATTCGAAAAATACAGACATCGTGACGAAATGATATAGCCCTCGTGTAAGTTGTACGAGCGCTCAAAAACGGTGTTTTTTGCTTGTTGAATCTGAACCAATGGAGCGATGCTGACACTTTCAACAACAGAATTGTGGAAATTGAAAAGACAAAGAAAATGAGTGCTAGTACAACTGAATCGGGTCATTATTACCGTAGGAGAGCCGGAAAAACCATAAAAATTAGCGTTTTCAAAAAAATTCATATCTCGGACATTTCAGAAGTTGTAGCGCTGGTTTTCCGGGTGAGAGTAGTGGTTTATAGTACTTTGAGTGTGCACAACCAGGACGTTGTCGGATAAATAGTTTTTGCGAAATTGTGATTCGAAATATTTCAGGCACTATTTTCCGGAAGGACTGGATGCGTCGGAAGTTGTCAGATTATGATTTACAAAACGGATTTTGAATGTTGAAGTATGGTACTACAAAACTTCAATCTTGATTTTTCGTTAAAAAGTTGCAAAATAGGTGAAAAATACGTGGAAACATGACCAAAACCGGACCAGTGCTCCATCTGGGACGGAAAGTGGGGGTAGCCGGCCGACGCGACGCGGGGAAACGAAAAACGCGCTGCGGCCCGGCGCGAATATTTACATTTATATCCCCAGTATTGGACTGCAATTAGGCGTTCGGCTGGTTTTGGTCATGTTTGTACGTTTTTTTCACCTATTTTGCAACAATTTAACGAAAAGTCAAGATGGACGTTTTGTAGTACTCTACTTCTACTTTCGAAATCCGTTTTGTGAATTAAAATCGGACAACTTCGCATCCAGCCCTTCCGGAAAATAGTGCCTAAAATAATTCAAACCGCAAATTCGCAGAAACTATTTATCCGACAACTTCCGGATTGTGCAGACTCAAAGTACCTATTAACCACTACTTTCATCCGGAAAACCAGCGCTACAACTTCGAGAATGGCCGAGTTATGATTTTTTCCTACTTTTCTACGGTAATTATGAACCGATTGAGTTGTACTAGTACTCATTTTCTTCGTCTTTTCATTCTCCACAATTCTGTTGTTGAAAGTGTCTGTATCGCTCCAGATTTTACAAGCCAAAAACTAAAAAAACACCGTTTTTGTGGTGTTTTTTTCGAAATTACAAGAAAATATTTGCGAGTCGAAAATATATCACTAAACATCCACGGACCACCCCACGCACCCCGCCACTCGCAGTTTTCTTCTACGATTTTCGTCACGAAAAAATCTCTATTGCCTGGTCTATCTATTTAATTGGTCCTTATCTGAAAGAATTAGAACAAATATATAACTCTATTCGTAGAACATGAGATTCACTCAGACAAAATCAACATTTCAATGGGAAATACACTTTGCAAGCGATTACTGGACAATGGAGAAAAACTTCAACACCCAGACAAACTACCTTGGAGAATCCGAAGAGAAAAGATCGGGAAGAACGCCTGATACAGAATTTCTTATAGTTTAAGGATTATCCACAGAAAATCTAACAAATGTAATAAACAATTCTGATTATTTTATGGATAAACTCAATTCTGACCGATCAAACTTTCGTGAAATCCACCATCAGAATGTTATTTTTTGAGCGCTCGTACTACTTACACGAGGGCTATATCATTTCGTCACGATGTCTGTATTTTTCGAATTTTGAGCCGAAAATGGTCTCAATCGACTATGTTCGACTCACTGATGACGAATCCGTCAAAAAATTCGAGTCTGTCCGTCCGGCCGTCCGTCAGCACGATAACTCTCGAACGGATCAACCTAGAGACTTGAAATTTTCAGTGTATGTTCAGATCCCGAATGCCTCGGTTAAGTTCGTTAATGGGCCAAATTCCACCAGGGGTTCCGTAAATATGGCCGTTCAAAGTTTTGTTTCCCTGATTACTTGAAAACTACAGATTCGATCGAGATGAAATTTTGCACTCAGATGGAAAATGAGGTGTTTCAGCTACATGCGAAATTTTGTCCAGATCGCATGACCAGAACCATAGAAACCATAGAAAATTGTAACTTTTGAACGGAAATGCCTAGGGACTTGAAATTTTCAGGATAGGTGTGGATCTCGAATGTCGTGATCACGTTCATCTATGAGCAACATTATACGAGGGGTTCCGTAAATACGGTCGTTTGAAATTTTGTTTTCTCGATAAATTCGAAACTTCGGATTCGATCGAGATGAAATTTTGTATTTTAATCGAGAATGATATATTGAAGCAATATTTTGTCCAGATCGCATGACCAGAACCATAGAAACCATAGAAAATTGTAACTTTTGAACGGAAAGGCCTAGGAACTTGAAATTTTCAGGGTGAGTTTGGATCGCGAATATCGCGGTCACGTTCGTCCAATAAGCAAAATGAGACTAGGGGTTCCGTAGATATGGCCGTTCAAAATATTTTTTTCCAGATAGTTTCGGAACTACTGATCGGATTGGAATGAAATTATGCACCTAGCTGAGGAATAATGTATTCAAACTACGTGCAAAATTGTGTCCAGATCGCATCACCAAGACCATAGATACCGTAGAAAATTCTAGCGAATTATCGAAAAAAAATTGATCAGCTGAAGCACTGACATGAAGTCTGGAGTTTCGCCTAAGTTTCAGAATTTTTTTGACAGCTGTCAAAAATTCCTTCAATTGATTTCTAAAACTGGAAAATGCGAATCTACCTACAAGGTGCATGTACGAGCGCTCAGAAGCTCCTGCCTTCACGGCAGTGCTTTTCTTAATTTTTCTTTTCAAATATATTCTTGATCATGAAAATAAATGGCAACTGAAATATTTCAGGGCTAAAAATGCATCCTTTGTAGATACTCACATTCAAGTGGTAATTAGCATCATTCAATTGGCTCTGTAAACTTCTTAGCTTCAACAATTTTGCAGATAAAACTCTTTGTCTCACGTTGCTACTCTTGCTGCTTGTATGGGAATATGGTGCTCCTACTCTGGCTGCTAAAGGATGAATAGGTTTTCTTTTTTGCAAGAAACACCCAGAATTAAAGGAGCAGATTGTATCACAACTTTTACTTCTGAAATCAATAATAATGAAACAGGATCAATGGAAACTTTAGGATCTCAAAAATTATGGTATGAAATGAAATGACTTTGAAATATCTCCAGACTCTACAGTAGTGTCCATTACATCAAATAACTTTTCAACTTTTAACCTCATAATTCTGCTGATCACAAAGTTCTTAGGTGAATATCTTCAACACAAAAATGAGATGTAATGAACATAAAGAGTAGGCACATAAATCATAAATAAACAAATCATTATACCTAGTTTGAGAAAACTATTTTCTCCTGCTGACATCTATTGAAACATGCATAAAAATTGAAATCGATACATATAAACACTCTTTTCCCTATTTGACTACTAAATGAAATATAATGTGTCCTATGAATCAAGAATCTCGAGTTGAATTGAATATAATATTTGACGAGACTTATTCATAATACTCACATAGTGAAAGTCATTCAATTGTCAAAATAACTTCAAAATTCAAAATTAATAGGACTGAAGAAATATCAAGTTCCGATTCAGGAACTCACCTTTGATCTGGAGATTTATTTACAGAAATAGAACTACAACTTGTCATACTGGCAAAATAATAACTGAATGAAATAGAAAACTATAAAAATATTTGGTATTCGTTTTTGAAGCAGCAAATCAGAGACTTCATTGTTTGTATAGTAATATCAGTTGCTATGGAAACTGACATAAAACTCAAAGTGACGTCTGTAAACTTCATTATCAAAATTTGCAACGATCATGATACAAAGAAAAGTAAATGAGGTATTTATTTATTCTTTGCATCATGAACGATTAACGGGTTAACCCGCTCAACTCCATCATTGATTCTAGCGGTTGGAAACTGAAGAAAACAATTTTGGTTCACTAACAGCTCATTTCGTTCAATGTCAATCTCAAATTTGAGTATATATTTTCGAATAACTTGATGATTTGCTCTATTTTTTATTAAATTCTAATATCATCATAAATATTAACTACTTAGGGAGGATAAGAACGATCATTTAAAAAAAATCAGATTAATTTATTTTACGGACTGCTTTGACAGATGTCAGCAGTGAACCCGGTGAACTGAACCGGTTTAGGTTTAGGTTAATAATGGCTATTAATAAAATAGGTATATTTATATACAGGATGTTTTTAAGGTGAAGCTTTTTTTTGACAGGTGCTACAGCTCATCAAGAGAGCTCATTTCGCCGGAAGTTGATCATATAAAATATTAAATTTGAAAAAAGTGCAAAAAATCTTGGGCACTCTGGATTGTGTTATCTCTCTGTAAGAAGATCTATGAATCACGGTCACATATGCATTCCAGCAATCAATTAAATGGCTGAATTTTATCGCAACCTCGTACATTCTCTTTCAACTTACATTTTCCTGAATTGTATAATTCTTGAAGTTAAAAATAAGGAGATGAAAAATTGAAAAGGTCCTTTTAAAAAAATTAGTTCACAAACTCACCGATAAAATTTATCCAAATTGTTTACAGAAAATGTTCGAAATGGTCACCATTCGTTTGATGTGTACAAAGTCTTGCCCAGTGTAATAACAAATTATTACAGCAACTTTCTCATCAGTTCGCCGACGAATAATGTCATAAGCATTTTCAATGCTATTCACCTCACGGTTACTGTACACTAATGTTTTCAAATGACCCCAAAACAATAAATCACAGGGGATGAGATCTGGGGAGCGTGCATTTTCACTAACTTTGCGATACAAATCATACGCTCTGTCATATGATTGCCCGTAAACAAACCATTCTAATTCTAATAAACACATTTACATCTCAAAACGTACTTAAGAAAGGTCCGTGTTGAAAAATTCTCAGATTCACGGATAACTTTGATTTCGAAATACTCGGCCCTGGTGAATATTTTGTATAACGGATTTTCGGAATTGTTACTAATTTTGATGATTTCTAACACATGTCAAAAAAAAGCCTCACCTTTGAAAACACCCGATGTTTATATGTGATGTTGGATGTTGTCAGCGGGGAAAGATTTGTGCGTGATTTTCGAGTATTTGAAGTGAAACATAGAAGTTTTTCTTCACTTTGTGTTGGCAAGTTTTGAATAAGTATCTACAAGTGAGACAGGGTGAAATTTAGCAAAATTATGCTTCTTCTTCTTCTCTGTGCGGTGCCCACTCCGGGCTGAACTGAGGCCTTGTGGCCCATTGTTCCTCCGCATACTGCTTGAGAGACTCAGTCCCGCAGACAAGCAGACATAAATGCCGTAAGTCGACCAGGAGGAGTCCCTTTCACCATAGGAATAGTGGGTGTTGGGTTTCCTAGGTGTGTTGTCCTCAGATTAGTGAGGTCTCTACAACTGAACAAATAGTGTTCGGCGGTTTCATCTGTGCTCCTGCACCACCGGCACAAAGAGCTGCTTGTCAGTCCCATTCTCTTCAAATGTTTGTTCAGTAGGTGGCCAGTCAAAGTACCGATCACCAGACTGAGCTGTCTTCTCTCTAGTGCCAGGAGTCTCCTGACCTCAGGTCCAGATGAAGGTCTCTCAATGAGAAGCCTCGACCGCCTGAGGCCAACTCCTGTGCTCCATTCCGAGGAAAACTTCCTGTCCAGCCAACTTCTGAAGAAGTTCCTGACAGATTTCCGACAGACTGGCAGTGCGGGTTCCGGACCAACAAACTCTGATCGTGCCCCCTGCTTCGCCAGTGTATCTGCCTTCTCATTTCCAGGTATCCCCGCATGAGCCGGACACCAAACAACTTTCACGAAATTGTCTGAGCCAAGCTCACGCAGAGCTTCCCTGCATTCTTCTACTAGCAAGGAGTCAATTCTTACGTCAGAAAGGGATTTCAGTGTTCCCTGACGGTCACAGCACATATGAATGTGTTTCCCAGAGTATCCCCTGCGAATACACTCCAGGGCGCAGCCAAGAACCGCATACAGCTCAGCCTGCACTATGGAGCAATTCATCCCCAGAGGGATAGCTCGATTGAAGCAAGGTCCCACAATTCCAGCACCAGACCCTGTTAAAGACACAGAGCCATCAGTGAACCAAGTGGGACCTTCTGGCATTTCCTCATCATGATACGATTAAGGCCTTCTCCATAGACGGCCACCACACCATTGAGGCATAGGTAAGGATAGGCCTCACCACAGCAGTGTACAGCCAGTGCATAATGTGCGGTTTGAAGCCCCATCCTTTACCAATTACCCTTCGAGTAGACCAAAATATCACATTAGCCTTATTCGTTTGGGACTCGACGTGTTTGTTCCACAAGAGTTTGCGGTCCAATATCACCCCGAGATATCGAACTTGCTCGGATAGAGTGAGCCTAACTCCACACAGACTAGGAAGTCTCATGTTGCTCGGCACTCTCCTCCTGGTAAACAGAATCATCTCTGTTTTAACAGGATTTACCGAGAGCTCGTTTTCCAGGCACCACCGTTCAATCAATCGCAGAGCTTGTTGCATCAGATCCACAATGACACTGATTACCTTACCTCTAATCAGCAGGACAAGGTCATCCGCATAGGCCACCACAGCGAACCCAGCCTTCGCCAAATCGACCAGGAGCACATTCAGGACAAGATTCCACAATAGCGGCGATAGAACCCCGCCCTGCGGACATCCCCTTCCTGGTGCGCCCCCAATGGTCGATCCACCCAGCCGAGCAGTAATGCTACGAGCCCTAAGCAGCGACTCCGTCCACCGACAGAGAGTGGGTGCCACACCGTGCTTGCTCAATGCTGACTGCATCACTTCAAAAGCAGTGTTGTTGAATGCACCCTCTATATCTAGAAATACAGCTAGTGTGAACTCTTTATTATGTATTCCGTCCTCAATGCGGTTGACAACCGAATGAAGAGCAGAATCAACTGACTTACCTAACTGGTACGCATGCTGGCAGGGATGCAGTGGTCTAGCCACTAAAGCAACCTCTCTGATGTGTCTTTCTACCAACTTTCCAGCGTCTTCACTAAGAAGGAGGAGAGGCTTTGGACGAAAGTCAATCGCTTTTGAGTGCGATGGTTTTCCAGGTTTGGGTATAAAAATAACCCTCACCTTCCTCCAGGACAGTGGAATGTGTCCCAAGGCCAGGCTCGCACGGAGTATGGAGCAGTGGGGACGACAGCACGTCCAGCCCCTTGGAAAGAAGTGCCGGGATGATGCCATCCTCACCAGCTGCCTTAAAACTTTCGAAACCGTTGATAGCCCAACGTAATCGAGAGTATGTAACCACCTGTGAAGCCATCTTCCAATCCTCACATGAAGCATGCCGAGGGCACTCACTTTGTGTGTTTCCATTCTCAACGAAGCCCGGAAGGTGCGCCTATAGAAGATGTCTCAAGCTTTCCTCATCTGAGCATGTTTTATGCCCCGTGGGGAGCTTTAAGTAATCAATCCGTGGAGGTCCCCCTGCAGAGAGTATCCTCCTGAGCCGGTTAGCTTCAGGTGCGCCCTCGATGTCACTACAAAAGCGCCTCCACGATTCTCTTTTGGACTTTCTTATACGTCCCTTGTATATTTTCAGGGCCGCTTTGTATTCATCCCAGTCATTTGTAAGGCCAGATCTCATTGCCTTGTTGAAGAGATGCCTGCTATCGCGTCTGGAATCATTTATTTCAGAGGTCCACCATTTCGTCTGACCCTTCGGTCTTCGAAACTGGGGACTGCAACTGCTATGGTAGGCCGAGATTATAGACTCCTGTAGTTTGCTAGCTGCAGTGTCCAACCCTCTCGTAGTTCTAGGTTTGAGGTTAACCCGTCTCAGATTGTCGGAGAGGAACTCCAAGTATCTGAGCCAATCTGTTTTCTTCGGGTTCCTGCAAATTTCCGGATCCTCTGAAGATCTTCTACCTTTAATGGTGAAGCAGATGTGCCGGTGATCAGACAAAGAGATCACCTCCATAGCTACCCGCCAATTCTCAATATAATCGGCGATAGGGATGCTACACATAGTGATGTCGAGCACCTCCCTTCTTCTTGAAGTGATGAAGGTCGGCTCGTCACCCCTGTTGAGTAGGTTTAGACTGGTTGAGATCTCCTTCATTTCCTTCGTTGGCGGAAGGTCCGGGGAGTCGTATGGGAGGTATGCCGAGCATACCACCAAGTTTCCTAGCGATCCCTTGCAGGCCGGAAACCGTACCGCTACAAGATCTCTGAAACAGAAATTGGTTAGTAATTGAGCCCCAACATTATCAGAAGCAAGTATACACGCCCTTGGGTTTGTGTCCTTGGCCGTGCAGAAGAGCCTACTTCCTCGAAAGGAGAGACCCCTCACCTCACCTCCTCTAACCCAGGGCTCCTGAATCAGGGCTAGGAATGTCTGCACCTTCGCCAGCTGCAACCGGAGAATATCGGTAGCCGCTATGCAATGGTGCAAGTTTATTTGTGTGACATACGTGTCAGTAGCCATGAGGACAAATGATTATCCTCAGTCCGCCGACTGTCTCTTCGTACCATTAGATCCTTGAGGATCTACCGGTATGTCATCCGGTGGGGTGGAGCTCCGGCTTGGTCCCCCATCCACAAGCGCCTCCCCCTGCTCCCCAGTCTCCTGGGATTCCGGCGACGCAGTAGGAGGCACAGGTACGATGGGAGCCCTTTCGGAGTCCACCTCCATCGGATCACCCGACTCCAACGTCGGGTCGGAGGTCACCTCCTCTCCCTCGCGGACGTCCTGCCCTTCAGCGGAGGGCCCCACTTCAGGAGCAGCCTTCGCAGACGAAGAGGCTGGAGCATCCGCTTTCCGGCCTGGACCTTGTATGACCTTGAAGGTGCACACCCTCATACCAATTCCAACTTGGTACTTATTGGTCTTCAGGACCTCGAGAGATGCCTTGTCTACTCCCAGAATGATTTGAGTCACTTCTGGCCCGTCACTCCTCTTGTAGACTCTCCAGCTCCTTGTCTTAAGGGCCGGAGTCGACATCTGTAAACGCCTAAGAATGAGGTCTGTTGGCGTGGAGCAATGTGGCCCCTTCACCTGCAGACTCACTCTCGCCAGCCTTTCCAGGTCCTTCACCCCAATCATCTTAAGGTGAAGTCCTTTTGGAAGTTTTAACCTGAACACGTTATTTGACAACCAGTCCCGGCTAATGCTATCCCTGCAGGCCGCTCACACAAGGGTGGAGTGTTGTTGTCGGGGACGTTCCTTTTGGCACCGCCTGCCCGTAGAAGGGGAGAATTCCCGACTGCCGACTCTCCTGCCTCATGACAGGCTAAGTCCGCGTGAGCTCTTCTCGCCCTTCTTTTTTCCGCACCTGTGCGGTTCCGCCTTTTATGGGCAGTCCCTGATGGCAGCTCCGATTGTGAAGCTCCTTCGTTGATCGAAGGGACCTCGCTCCGTGCCTTCATCGGGTTTTTACCTGGGACTCCTCCAGAAGAGGAGCACTTGGTTTCAGGGTCTTCAGTACCCTGTGGGGTTTTTTGTTTCATTGGATCCATACAGTTCCCACGAGTGACAAAGAAATAAGTCACCCTCAGCAGAGCTTCGGTACCGAGGGAAGGTCTAATTACAAGGGAATGCGACCTGGTTTCTCCAGGGAATCGTTATTGACACACTTAACCCATATGCCATTCAGCCCTTGGCACGATATCTTCCACCTTGGCTTGGGGGTCGGTCTTAGTTTTCACTGCTCAAACTTGAACCTTATCGACATGGGAGACCCTACCAGAACAGTGTTCCGTCGATATCGCCTCAAGAATCATCACAGCCTACTTAAGCCCCCACACCAACGTCAAGGTGCCGACCTTCGTGAGGGAAAATTATGCTTGCGAATAACTAATTTTTCGCTTTTTCTGAATTTACTTCCCAGCGAATATAAGAACTATTTCCGCATCAATTTGGCATTGCATGTTCTGATAAGCATATTATTGAATTTATTCTTCACGAGGGGAAGCATACACGTTGAGATTTCATTTCTTTTTGAGAATCTCACAATATTGGTTGGGACAGATATACCGGTCTGAACACGTTGTTTGTCGAACAAACACGTTGTTGTCATTTTCCTCATTTTATATTGAAATGGATCTCTACTTTCCACAACACTATATAAATTTTATGGGTATGACATCTACCCCGATATAACAAGGAAAAAATATATCATACAGTTTGCAGATGATACAACATTGATAGTTCATGACAAATCAGTAGAAATGTAGAATGTACACATAATCTACAGCTGCTTGCTAACATCATCATTAAATAGTTTTTTAAATGGAGATTGAAACCAAATCGCTCCAAATCGCAGTTCATAATCTTTGACCATATAATTTCACCAAGATCACCTTATATAATTTTTAACGGAATATCTGTAAATCCAACAACATCAATAAAATATTTGGGAGTTCAAATTGATAACAGGTACAATTTCAACAATCACACAAGATTAATGAAAAAGAAGACCATAAAAAGAGCGAAATATTTTACAAAGCTAAACAGGGAATTAACATCAAGGGTGCAACTAAAATATACACAACTATATGCCGGCAATTACTGGAGTATGCACATCCAGTGTATGCTAATTGTAAATCAACAGCAATCAAAAAGCTGGAGGTAGCAGAGACGACTGCATTGAGAATCATAACGAGAATGAGACATCCAAACAATGTTCTCCACAATCCACCAAACTGTCTACTTCTCTCCACAACAGGAATTGAGCCCATCAAAGATAGAATAAATAGGCTAAACAGATCTTTTTATATTAAATTATTAGAATTAGATGAAGTGATTTCTCAGTACCATGAGGATGGAATCAACATCTCAACAAGAAGACATCCAACGCAGACTCTAATTCAAAAATTAATCCATAATTAAAATATAATTTAATTTATAATTGATATAATAAACTTCACCACATGAGTTAGGGATATTGACTTAGAGCGCAAAAAAATATAGTTAAAATAAGATTTTTGTGATGAAAATTCATATTAATATGATTTCAAGTTACAAATTAATTTTAGCCTGTAGGTCTGCAGCGTATACAGGGTGGTTAAGTAAAATTGAGTCAAATAACGAAATTTTATTCCCAGAGAATTCAACCATTTCAAGACTATCAATACAATGTATGGCCCTCACGGGCATCAATAACAGCTTGACATCTTCTTTGCATACTACACACGAGGTTGTTGAACATTTCTTGAGGAATTTGGTTCCATAAACGGGGCAGAAGCTCTCTCAGATCATTTAAGGATTCTGGGGTAGGTTGATGATTATCCAATCTTCTTTGGAGCATATCCCATGCATGTTCTATGCAATTCAAATCTGGCGAGTGCGGAGGTATTGGTAAATGTGGAATACCAAGCTCCTCGCGCGCATTCTCAACTATGGCTGCACGGTGCGGTCTAGCGTTATCGTCTAGAAATTGAAAAGTTTCACCAATAGCAGCGTGAAAATTCGGCACAACATTGTCAATGACATGCT
Source organism: Aphidecta obliterata (assembly GCA_963966015.1). Taxonomy (NCBI): domain Eukaryota; kingdom Metazoa; phylum Arthropoda; class Insecta; order Coleoptera; family Coccinellidae; genus Aphidecta; species Aphidecta obliterata. The sequence continues at coordinate 5,733,032 of OZ014430.1, read as the reverse complement.
CCCTATAGTGTAAGGCGGTCATATTCCCAGGACAAATGTGTAGATCTGTGCGCCCGTTGAAACTTATCCCGGCCCATACCATAACACTACCCCCTCGGAATGGATGGACTTCTTGGACATAGCGACGATTACGGGGTATGCGTGGGATTGTCCATACCCTTATTCTTCGAGAATCTGAAAATCGTCCATATCTGGATTCATCAGTGAAAAGGACACTACGCCATTGATCGTTCCAATTGATATGTTGCCTTGCCCATTCCAGTCTTTGACGCTTATGGTCACGTGTTAATGAAACTCCTCTTAATGGACGCCTAGAACCTAGATTGACTAGCATGACCAGAACCATAGAAAATTATAACTTTGTAATGGATAGGCCTAGGGACTTGAAATTCTCAGGATAGGTGTGGATCTCGAGTGTCGCGGTCACGTTCATCAATGAGCAAAATTAGACTAGGGGTTCCGTAAATATGGCCGTTTCAAATTCAGTTTTCTTCATAATTTCAAAACTATGGATTTGATCGTGACGAAATTTTGTATGTAAATTGAGAATGATATATTCGAGCTACATTTTTTCCAGATCGCATCATCAGGACCATAGAAACCATAGAAAATCATAACTTTCGAACGGAAAGGCCTAGGGACTTGAAATTTTCAGGATAGGTTCGGATCGCGAATTTCGCGGATACGTTCATCAATGAGCAAAATTAGACTATGGTTCTGATCATACGATCTGGAAAAAATGTAGCTCGAATATATCATTCTAAATTTAAATACAAAATTTCGTCGAGATCGAATCCATAATTTTGAAATTATCAAGAAAACTGAATTTCAAACAGCCATATTTACGGAACCCCTAGTCTAATTTTGCTCATTGATACACGTGAACGCTACATTCACGATCCACACCTATCCTGAAAATTTCAAGACCCTAGGCCTTTCCATTACAAAGTTATAATTTTCTATGGTTTGTAATGAAGTTCGCTTTCTTACCATCGAAATTCATCTAAGAATCACGTCAAAACGCCGCAACCGAACATACACCCTCCAAGATCTTTCGTAGCATACCCGGAGTTTCAAAAAGACGATTGCGACGGTCTGTTTTTTTTTGGAATCGCATATGTCGCGAGAGGCGAGAAAATTCATTATTAGAGAGAGATTGATGGTGAACGATTAAGTGAGATTTAGCGAGATCAGGGTTTGATTTTTGAGAAGAAATTGTTGAGGCCGCCGTGCAAGAGACAGTAACTACAACCGCCGTGTGTGAAGATTGGGGTAATTTACCGTTTGTTGAGCATTTATTCCCCGGAGGACGAACAGTGTGAGGATCACAAGGTAAAGCACTTGAGTTTCTTCTCTTGCCCGACATCAGATCATAACCGGGCCACCGTGCATCGTTCGATTTTCACGTTCAAAACTCCTGGCTGCTACTCCGAAATTAGTAACTCGAAATCACTCAGAACCTGTCCGACTGATACCGCATTTTCGGGGTATTTCCCCTATTGTACATAATCTCCTACCTTAGCTGAGCTGTAGAAATTGTCGTTTATTTTAGTTTTTCTGGTGTATGAACCAATATATCTATTTAGTTTATTTTCAATCAGTGATTTTATTTCCCTTTTTAAGCTGTACTATCCTCTGCTATAACTCGAATTTAAAAACCATCATTTTATCGCTAACACCCTAGATAAGCCGGACCCTGTCTCCGGCTCAGTAGCTACCTGGTGATTTACTATATTTCCACATTAAAAATATAGTTGGCGCCCGAGGAAAAGGCAATGTACTAGACTTCCAAAAGAATTAGCAGAAGTTCATAAAATGGCGGAGAACACCGCGTTACAGGTTCCTATGGTTCTGGTCATGCAAGCTGGAGAAAATTCTGCATGTAGCTTGAGTACGTAATTATCCATCTGAGTGCAAAATTTTACCTCGATCAAATCAGTAGTTTCAAAGTTATCAGAAAAACAAAATTTTTACGGAACCTCTGGGCGAATTTTGCCCAATAACGAACCGCGGCATTTGAGATTCGAATCTACCCTGAAAATTTCAAGTTTCTAGGACATTCCGTTCGAGAGTTATGGTGTATACGGCCGGACTGACGGACAGACTCGAATTTTTCGACGGATTCGTCATCAGTGAGTCGAACATAATCGATTGAGACCATTTTCGGCTCAAAATTCGAAAAATACAGACATCGTGACGGAATGATATAGCCCTCGTGTAAGTAGTACGAGCGCTCAAAAACGGGGAAGGAAAGAAAAAATATAAATACTGGGTACATCCTTTGTGGCGGAAAAATAGGAGATATGGAATATTTAATATGTTCTCAAGAAAGATGTGAATTTCGATGATGAAAAATATATATTAATTAATATTGAATGTCTTGATGAAACTATTCGAATTTATTATCGATTTTATCGATGAAAACTACAAACTTATTCCACGGCAAATGAACAAATTAACGCTTTAGCGAAGTAAACAACGTACCACTCCAATTGGCGACTTCTCGAGAATCAAACAAGCTCGAGCCTAGTGACTGGCATCACTTCAGGGGCGGATCGACGATTTCCGGGGCCCTACGCTTGAAAACTTTCGGGGCCCCCACTCTAATTTTTCTTTAATAAAAATTTTTCAATTCCAATTTTGTTTTTTTCAATACAAACATAAATTTCATTGATAAAATATAAGATACATCAATTCAAATAAAACGAATGAATTGCAATCAACACAATGTAAACAACTTAGAAAAGTATATCAGGTACAAAATAGAAATCAATATTTCTTTTTACAAAAAAACAAATGAACATGGACATGAAAAATTATTGGAAAATGAAAAATAATATGAAATGCCGAAAAACAAATCACGTAAACTCTTTTCCTTATTTTCATGTCTGCAAATTCTTTTATTGCAGCATCATAATCCAGACTCTTCGTTATATCACTTTCAATCGAAAGTATTCCTAAGAACTGCAGTCTGTTTTCCTTCTTAACTGTTCTATATCTATTTTTCATTATGGATAACTTGGAAAATGAACGCTCTGCTTCGCAACTCGTTATTGGCAATGTTAAAAATAACTTCAGAGCTATATATAAGTTCGAAAAAACTTCTATCATTCCCTTATCATAGATTATTTTTAACATCTGCTAACAACTTAATTTTTTCATGTTTTAAGAGTTTCAGATATTCTTCACTGATAATTCCTCCATCAAGATCGTCTTCATAATTCTCCAAGAGCCCTTTGAAACTGTCCGTTTCAATGTCTTGCGAAAGGTCCCCTATATCGAATATACTTTTAGATTGCACAGTTATATTTCGATAGACGGAACTTCGACGTTCCAAGTCGGCAACCAGGAAATCTAACAGTCTATTCAAGATCTCGACCCTGAATTTATCTTTTCTAAAAAATATATGACAAATATTTAAAACTAAGAAATGCAACACAAGTGTCTTGCATCCCTCCAATATCTACGGTGGCATGTACCTATATTTCAAAGGGATGCCGACAACTTTACTGCCACCGTTGCGGGAATTTATTGCTGGCCGATAAGAATAATTGGAGAAAACATGCGGATGCTGAAACTTTGATTTGATGTTACTTTTTGAGCGCTCGTACTACTTACACGAGGGCTTTATCATTTCGTCACGATGTCTGTATTTTTCGAATTTTGAGTCGAAAACGGTCTCAATCGACTATGTTCGACTTACTGATGACGAATCCGTCGGAAAATTCGAGTCTGTCCGTCCGGCCGTCCGTCCGTCCGGCCGTATACACGATAACTCTCGAACGGAATGCCCTAGAAACTTGAAATTTTCAGGGTAGGTTCGAATCTCGAATGCCGCGGTTAAGTTCGTTATTGGGCAAAATTCGCCGAGGGGTTCTGTAAATATGGCCGCTTGAAATTTTGTTTTCCTGATTACTTTGAAACTACAGATTCGATCGAAATGAAATTTTGCACTTAAATGGAAAATGAGGTGTTCAAGTTACATGCAAAATTTTGTTCAGCTCGCATGACCAGAACCATAGAAACCATAGAAAATTGTAACTTTTGAACGGAAACGCCTAGGAACTTAGGTGTGGATCTCGATTGTCGTGATCACTCTCATCTATGAGCAAAATTATACTAGGGGTTCCGTAAATATGGTCGTTTGAAATTTAGTTTTCTTGATAACTTCCAAACTACAGATTCGATCGTGACGAAATTCTGTATACTAATGGAGAATGATATATTCAAGCTACATTTTTCTAGATCACATGACCAGAACCATAGAAACCATAGAAAATCATAACTTTCGAACGGAAAGGCCTAGGGACTTGATATTTTCAGGATAGGTGTAGATCTGAAATGTGGCGTTCACGTTCATCAATGAGCAGAATTATTCCAGGGGTTCCGTAAATACGGTCGTTTGAAATTATGTTTTCTCGATAATTTCGAAACTACGGATTCGATCGAGATAAAATTTTGTATTTTAAACGAGAATGATATATTGAAGCAACATTTTGTCTAAATCGCATGACCAGAACCATAGAAACCATAGAAAATTATAACTTCCGAAGGGAGAGGCCTAGGAACTTGAAATTTTCAGGGTGAGTTTGGATCGCGAATATCGCAGTCACGTTCATCAATGAGCAAAATTAGACTAAAGGTTCCGTAAATATGGCCGTTCAAAGTATTTTTTTCCTGATAGTTTCGAAACTGATAATCGGATTGAGATGAACCACCTAGCTGAGGAATAATGTATTCAAACTACGTGCAAAATTTTGTCCAGATCGCATCACCAAGACCATAGAAACCGTGGAAAATTCTAGCGAATTATCAAAAAAAAATTGGTCAGCAGAAGCACTGAATTTAAGTCTGGAGTTTCGCCTAAGTTTCAGAATTTTTTTAACAGCTGTCGAAAATTCCTTCAATTGATTCCTAAAACTGGAAAATGCGAATCTACCTACAAGGTGCATGTACGAGCGCGCAAATGCTTCTGCCCTCACGGCAGTGCTTTTCGTAATTTTTTACAGACAGCTGAATTTTGTCTAGGTCTGGTTGCGTTTCGTGTGACTGAAAAATTACACGTTATTCTTCATTATTATTCATATTCACTTGCAAGACAAATATTCATTCTGAAGAAATTTTGATTCCGACCGGGGGGCCCTGTGGACCTCGGGGCCCTACGCTTGAGCGAACTAAGCGCACCGGTTAATCCGCCACTGCATCACTTCGAGAGACATCTGGCGCGCCCTCGCCACTCCACCTCGGTACGTTTACCTACATAAGTTCACATGTGCTTTTGCTATTCCGCGCGCCTCTTGGCTGCCATGTCGCTACCACGCTTCCGCCACGCCACTTCGGTGCGCGCCTGGGCTAAGAAAGTTACGCAGCAACTCATTGAATGATCAATATGGTGGATAGAACGCCTGGTCCCCTGGCCCTAATGTGGGGAAACTGTCTAAACTCGACAAAATTTCTCAATATAATGAATCGATCAAAAATACCCAGTGCGATTTATGTGCGCAGCAAAGAAGTACTCTGAGAAAATTATAAAAAGCACTGCCGTGAAGTCAGGAGCTTATGAGCCCTCGGTTATCCACCTTGTAGGTAGATTCGCATTTTCCAGTTCTAGAAACCAATTGGAGGTATTTTTTACAGTTTTCAAAAAAAATTTCAAACTAAGGCGAAATTTCGGACTTCACAAGGTGATCAATTTTGTTTAATTTGTTAATTCGCGAGAATGTTTTACGGTATCTATGGTCTCGGTGATGCGATCTGGACCAAATTTCGCATGAAGTTTGAATACATTATTCTTCATCTATATGCATTCCAATCCAATCAGTAGTTACGAAATTATTCGGAAATAAATATTTCGAACGGCCATATTTACAGAACCCCTAGACTAATTTTGCTCATTGATGAACGTGATCGCGACATTTGCGATCTACTGTGGAAATTGGCCTTTCCTTTCGAGAGTTATAATTTTCTATGATCTATGGTTCTGGTCATGCGGTCTGGACGAAATGTAGCTTTAATATATCATTCTCTATTGAAATACAAAATTTCGACACGATCGAATACGTATTTCCGAAATTATCAAGAAAACTAAATTTCAAACGACCATATTTACGAGACCTCTTGTCTAATTTTGCTCATTGATAAACGCAGATTGGTCGTTACCCCAAGGTAACGATGTTGATGATCTTTCATCAAAGGTAAGTCGTTCAATCCGATGTAGATGAATATGGATTCTTCATCCAAGGTAAGTCATTCAATTCGGTGAAGATAGATGTGGGTTATTCATACAAGATAAGGTAAGTAGTTCTTTTCGATGTAGATGAAAACAGCTCTCCACTTCATCCCTCAAAAATCAAAATAATTCTTCGGAAACTCTACCAGAAAGTTTCCTTCATAATTTCGGCTCCTTCCGAAAAGCTGGAATATTGTTATAATTCCAGCTTCTAATCTCTCGTAACAATTCTCCAAGATAATTATCCAAAATAACTCTGCAAGATAATTCTCCAAAATATCTCTTCGCGATAATTCTACAAAATAAGGCAAATCCAAGCGGAAACCTCAAATATAATACATCACTAGCAAACGATAGCAATTGATGAAAATCCATCCAAAAGTCCAAAATATCTCTCTCAAATAATTCCGCTACCGTGAAACGGGGCAAGATTGATCTTTATATTATCGTAATTCATACATTTTTTGGAATTTCTCATCTCTAAGCATTTCAGCTATTAATGGTTCGGAAAGTGGAACCTTAGCCCACAATGTATTATCGTTTACTAATTAAAAAAAAAAAACAATTTTAAGAAGTCGAAATGTATATCATTACAAGTTATAAAATAGGAAACAAAATTCAGCATTCTTTTATATTAATTTCTCTTCTTACTTTCTTCTACTTCTCAATCCTATCAGAGATTTTCTCTAGTATCTAGCATCTGGTAGTATGGCAATAATTTCCTTGAAGTGAATTGGGGATATATCGTTTTCAATTATTTTGAAAACCTTTCTCGATTCTGCAGTTTTCAGTCTTTGAACTTCGATTTCAAGGACAGAAGTATTCAACCTCTTCGCCATTGCTGATATGGACATCATTGTAGCTGTCATCTAAATCGACGTTTAAATCATCGTCACTGCTCTACTCAAATGGTTTGGCCTCTGAAACGCTTCGACCGGGTTCTGTACAACAGTTTTCTTTTACCTCGAACTTTTTCGGAGCCGTAGCGGTACCTCAGGTCTTTCAAGAAATTCGTGAGAGTGCCTAAGCTCGTTTTCATTGATGAGGTCTTGTGGTTATTTTTCTAAACTTCGGTTCGGGATCGGGGCTACTAACATCACTAGTCCCGGTAGTGATTGGAGCGACAGGCTTCATATCAAACACTTCTTGCGAAGCTATTGAGGAACTTCTTGGAGAACATCATTCAATAGCAATGCAAAAGGCAGTTGTGTTGAGCACTGCGTAAGTAAAGTACTATGACACATTTGCGCCAAACCAACATCTTTCAAAACGGAATTACCCTAGGCACATGGAGTGTACTCGGTTATTCTAAAGAACCATAATCAAGAAGCTGTGAGATCAAGAAGAAATAATAATAATGATAATAATTCTGGATAGCCCAACTGGAAACTTCTGCGTAGTCCAATCGACATGCAGAATGGATTCATGAGGAGAAAAGACGTGCCGCTAGGTTTTAGGAGATAAGACCAAACCCTTTGAGAAGCCTGAATGTTACGAATGTTATTGAAAGTACACACAACTGGAAAGCACCGGGTCAGGATGGAGTGCATAGTTTTTGGCCGAAAAAACCTTATACAAAGTGCTCACTTCCTCAATTGCTCAGAAGATATACGAATACTGCGAACACAACGGTGTAATTGCAACTAGTCGTTCACTCATAGGAAGCCCGACATACCACAAAAAGAGGAATATTTCCGTGGATTACTGTTTACAAAAAGGCCTTCGATTTAATACCTCATGACTGGCTTATACAGGTGCTAAAAATTTACAAAATCAACCCTCATATGAACAACTTTCTAGAGCATGTCATCTCGACGTGGAGTACTACTCTACAACTCAATCAACATCACGAAAGAGGCCATCAAAATTTGAATGAGCCTTTTTCTCATAAGATGATTCAGCAAATGATTTTTTCTGGAATCTTCTCATGTAATCTGGAAATCGAATTATGAATACTCCTGAGATGCTCAATTTATGCACAAATTACTTACCAATAATATCCGACATATATCTGAAGTTTTCAATTGCAGTCGTGAAACAAAAAAATTTGTTCCAGATAGACAAATAAAGCATGCCAACAAATCAATACACGTAACCCCATAGAACATCAAATTCATCATTTGCATCTGTAGACCGGTTTCGACATACATGTCATCATCAGTACAGCTGGCGCAGGATAAACTCGATGTGGTAAACAGGCTAAACAGGTAAAGATAAGGTAAAGTACCTGAATTTTCTCCCAACATCATACCCTAAACTTGCCACCGTGCAGCATTCGGTTCAGATTTTCACGTTTAAACTCATGGCTGTTATTCTGTACTGACGTAACTCGAAATCACCCAGAACCCGTCCGATTGGTACTGTATTTTCCGGCGGTTCCGCCGTCCTATTGTATAGATAAATATAATTTCTCTGGATATTCCCATCTTGTATATAACCTCATATCTAGTATAAGCTGTAGAAATCGTCTTTTATTTTTTTCTGTTGTATGAAGCAATATATCTTTAGTTAATTTCCTCCTAGTAATTTCATTTCCATTTAATCTATGTGTTTCCTCTGATAGACTCGAGTTTAAAATCATCGTTCTTATGCTACCAGCGTAGATAAGCCGAACTCTGTCTCCGGCTTTAGCAGCTACCTGGTGGTTTGCTATAATTTTTCACGTTTGAAATATAGCTGGCGCCCGAGAAAATTCAAAAGAAAAAGGAGAATTTATCATAATTAAAAACGAGCAGAAGTTCACCCAATGGCGGAGAAGACCCCGTTACATTATCCATATAATCATCATCAAATTACCTCAAATTACGTAACCCCATGGTTACGTGTATTGATTTGTTGGGCTGCTTTATAAGTCTATCTGGAACAAATTTTCTTGTTGTACGACTGTAATTGAATATCTGACATCTTCAAAATAAATAAAAAATACACACACAATTTGATTGGATTGGATTCTGTCTCGAGCACTTGAATGCACCGTTTTATGTTGCGTAAGCGTAAGCTTAATGATATTGGATTTAGGGGTATATTTTTGGATAGGCTGGAAGGTTTTTCGTTGAAAATTAAAAACACATATTCTGATGAGTATAGTTGTGATATAGTGAACGTTGGACGGATAGTGTGTACTCGATGCTGGATTTGAAAAAGTTCCGTTCTAGTGGAGAAAGATTATAGATAATAAGCGGTTTCGATGTACCGCGGATACATAACAGAAATTGAGATTTGGGTACATGCTTAAGGCATTTGCCCTAGTTTAGTTTAGGGATATTCAGATAGACAAACACTTGATTGTTTTTTTTTATATTGATATTGGGAAAGCGATTATCAGTGTTATCCGCTAAGTGCCGTGGCCCGCAATGAATCCAACCAAATCACAGTGAACATACCAATCCTACTCCGCCTACTCGCACAAGCCTGAAAAAAATGTGAACGTTGAATTCGTCTTATTCTTTTGATCTTTTTATTCATTTTCTTTTCTTTGATTAAGTGGAATATGACAATTCCGCTGTCACCAGGGCAGCTTTATTCTTGAAGGAAAAGCTCCGTAATACCTTTGGTTGTCCTAAAAGCTCTTATTTAGCTTGGTTACGAAGTTAGATCCACTTGATTTAAGGAGTTAGATTCAATTGATTTGAAGAATTAGATTCACTTGATTCACCCTTTTCGGACGGATTGAATTTTTTCTAATTTTTTAATCTTGGTGTGTTCTGGGTGTGAAAGGGGCATCAATTAATATTAATTTTTCAAAAAAAATGAATTTATTCTTAACACTTTTCTCAAAAACATGTGGTTCCTTAGTGGAACCACGAGGCACCTACAACAAATTTATGAGAAGAATAATATAAGGCGGTTTATCTGAAATTATCATATTTATAGCGAAAAAGTACAAGAATCTCAAATAGAGGAACACTTGAAATAAAAATTCTCAGATGAGGAATTCTTCATCGAAAAACTTTCTTAACGAGACATATCTAACAGCTCTGCGTTTAAGATATTGTGGACGAGCTTTACAAGTCACATAACTGGCCTGCAGGCGTGGTCGTGAAACGTCACGGAATATCTTTGATTGACGTAATTTATTTCGGACTTTCTCGAGGTGTAAAATTTCGGACTTTTCCGAATCGCGTTCCTGCGTAAACCGGCGGTGGGATCGAGCTGGATTTTTTTTGGGAGACCTCGCTTCCTTTGGGATGAATATTCGACCGCTATCGATTCCCGTGACGCCGCGGATCAAAAGCCTGTCTTATAGGAAAAGGTAACTTTTTGCGTTTTCGTCGTTTTTCGACCTTTTCCGAACGTTATTTTCATATATGCTCGAGTCGAAATGGGGGAAGTTTCGGATATGGTACTCACCCGATATCCACATGACAGGGCCATGACATGACACATGGCATGACAAATGCCTGACACATGACATGACACATGACATGACACATGACATGGCACATGACATGACATATGAAATGACACATGACGTGACACATGACATGACATGACACATGACATGACACATGACATGACACATGACATGACACATGACATGACACATGACATGACACATGACATGACACATGACATGACACATGACATGACACATGACATGAAACATGACATGACACATGACATGACACATGACATGACACATGACATGACACATGACATGACACATGACATGAAACATGACATGACACATGACATGACACATGACATGACACATGACATGACACATGACATGACACATGACATGACACATGACATGACACATGACATGACACATGACATGACACATGACATGACACATGACATGACACATGACATGACACATTACATGACACATGACATGACACATGACATGACATGACACATGACATGACACATGACATGACACATGACATGACACATGACATGACACATGACATGACACATGACATGACACATGACATGACACATGACATGACACATGACATGACACATGACATGACACATGACATGACACATGCATGACACATGACATGACACATGACATGACACATGACATGACACATGACATGACACATGACATGACACATGACATGACACATGACATGACACATGACATGACACATGACATGACACATGACATGACACATGACATGACACATGACATGACATATGACATGACCATGACATGGGGGATGTTTCGGATATCGTACTCACCCGATATCCACATGACAGGGCCATGGCATGACACATGACATGGCACATGCCTGACACATGACATGACACCTGACATGGCACATGACATGACACATGAAGTGACATGACACATGACATGACAGGTAATTCTGGAAACAGATTTTTCTGCGAACCAGCTGCCACTGAGAAAAATAATAAAAAAAACTAAAAGTTGCCACCGAACTTTTCATAGGGATATTAAACCGCAACATCTCGGGCTCTGCCAAGGGTCTATTTTCGAGATACGCCAGTTAGTTTTGTTAGCGACGATATATGGTCACACATGGAATTCACCGGTTCAAGCTTCAACCTTATTCGTCTGAATAATAGACTAGAAGAATAAAATACGGCTATTTATCTGAAATGATCGAATTCAGGAATGAAAATTGATTCATGATCTACAGATATTTAAGACAGTCGCTCTTGCAACAGACAGTAGGCGTGATTTTGGAAATTTTCTCATGTCCACGTTGCCTTATGTTGGTTTCTGTTTCTCACATCGAATTTATCATTTTGCTAATCATACTGATGAGGTCTGATATGAATCGAAACCGGTCTACGACTGCAAATGATGGATTCGTTGGTATCTGGGACACATGAATTGTTTTGTTGTCTTGCTTATTAGTTCATCTAGTTTAATTTTTCAATTTTCATTCCTGAATTCAACCAATTTATTATTTCTGATATATTTCATGTAAGCATCTGAAGTAAATGAACCCGTGTCAGAAGGTATTTCATCCAGAAGAAGATAAGAGTCCCCAGAAGTCGGTTTGGACAGATCCCTTTTGGAAACCAGAAACTGATCTGAAAAAAATTTGTTTTACACATTACTTTATCTAGGGCCTTGTGTTCCCAAACCAAACCACTGAATTCAATACGCATTGAATTCAATACAAATCAAAACAAACAAGAATTCATTTATAAATTTTATTATTGTTTCCATACTGTAATATGATATATATATACTGAATGAATACTATATGAAAACTAACCGTGAAATGGGGAAATAGACTGTCCTCGTAATTTCTTCCAGCGATAAGAACACAACCCGTAAATCACCTGTGTAATATAATTGCCTAGATGTTGAAATTAGACGAAATGAAAAATGCGCGCGAACATAATCACAACAAAAAGTGGATATATATATTCAGCGTGTGTTCCCGGCTGGCGCTTACTAGGCCACCACAAAAATTTTATGAATCGTGTGGTTCCAATTGGATCACACTAGGGCTGAAAGGGTTAAGGAGGTAGATTTATTAACACACGAATAACTTTAATAGATTTATTCAGCACTAATGAATAAATTACGGAGTACGAGTGTATGAGAGAGAACGATCGGGAGAAAGGAATTGATCTGTACTGTCTGGACTAATGAAGTGAACTGTAACTCTAACTGAAACTCTTAACTTAAGGCGTTATGATGCTTCTTTATATATAAGTCGGAGAAATGCGGAGCTAAGCATTAATAGTTATACGATGGAGTCTTTGTTTAGGGGATGGCAACAACGTACTCTAATTCTAAATAATAGGCGGCGCGCGGTTCCGATCAGTTTTTTCAACTATGTACATAACTGGTAGATGGTCTTTCAAATGGAAAGGTTATTATTGCAAATGTTCGAATGTTCAGCATGAAATGTTATTAACATATTTGAAGCAGCACGGCACTGGGAGCAAATACTGGTATTCTTTACCGAATCGACAAAAAAACCGGTTCAGAATATCGAATTTTGAGGTAGAAAGTACCGGACCATATGCATTGATTACCCAAATTAGCATTTCTCTTCATTCGATCTCATCGAAGTCTATTTGCGACAATGGATGAAGGAAATTCCCTTCATTATCCAATAGAAATTGGATAATTTCTGACAAGAATTTGGAGAAAATCCCCTTTATAGTGCTCCTTTCGTTGTGGACATCACTTTTCACAGAATAGGAAAAGTGTCACATTTCATGGCTCGCTTTCAATTACCCGCCTCACTCCGTTCGGCGGGTAAACAGAAGCTCGCCATGAAAAGTGACACTTTTCCTCCTTATGAAATAATATACTATTTCTTATGAGTAATGACTCTACATATAGATGAAAATTTGTACCGTAGTAAACTGTTCTAATGACGGACTAATCACAACCATGTTTTTAGTCGTTCACGTCTACTCGAAAGCCAATTGGTGACCACATTTCCTAGCAGTGGTGATTTGTCTAACTAACGATATTTGGTGAGGTGATATGAGATGAATGGATAATATAGAAATTTTATGTTCAACTTTATTTTTTGAATACACAGTCTAACAAAAACATTAATTTTACGAATCTATGTAGACCACATCAGCTAACTTGCTTCATCTATTCAGAAGTTCAGTTTTCTATGATTTAATATAACAATGGAACAATGATAGTATAAAATAGTTTCGAGAATATCGAAATGTGTGGAGTAAAATAATTCGAAACACCGTAACGATGATTTAAATAATATCAAATGTTTAAATGAAAGGCTACTGAATTTGCATCTATGTAGTAACGTTCCATATACTAAAATTTGAAAATAAATTGAAGATATAATATTGTTATCACAAGTTTTCGATACTTTCAATGAACTGGGGGGATCATGGCCTGTATAAAAGCTTTGAATAGGATTATCACATATAATGTTCGTATCACTCACTGTACTATAGAGACGAAAATCAAAACAAATATAACCTTGTATTCAGGTCTTCAACGTAAACTGAATTAAAAAATAGTATACAAGGTCACCTAAAACATCTATAATTCTCAGTTTTGAGTAAACGACAATTTATTCTTCAACTCATCGTGAATCTGATTGAAATCAACTTCTTCATTACCCAAAGAGAATAACTGGCTTTGGTTCAACCATAATTCATAATAATTGCTCAGACATCTACTATGCAAATCTTCGCCTACTTCCCTTCTAAAATCCAACACAGATTCAATATTTTCGTTCATTCGCAGATCATGACACGTATGAAAACATGAACGTCTGCTATCAATTAGAGTTTCCATGAATGTAAATGATAAATAATTAGATGTTTCATTGATCAATTCACTTATTTCTGCGAATGATGCCATCTCAACTTCTTTTTTATCTGTTATGCTTTTATTTTTATTTTTTCTGAAATTGAATTTCTTCACAGCGAATTTTTTTTTCTGTGTTTTAAGTTTTTTTGGTTTTTCAGTTCCAATTTTTTTGGCATTATTCTGGATTTGTCTTATAGAGTAATCGAATTTTTCTATCTCTTCTGTTTGTTCATTATATTCGGGACGTTCATATAGTCCTTCGGCAGGCCAATTATTCACCACAACCTTTTTATGGCGAGTTCCTTTTACATCTGGTGAGGTTTCATCTACCTGAAATTGTTGATAACAATATTATGATACTGATTGAAGAAATCAATTCCAATTTAGGTAAGTGGACCAACCTGAAGAATGAAAGTAAAAGTGTAAGTATATTGTAGGTCAAAAAATTGAAAACAGTTCTTTGTAAATTATGCCGAATCAGCTATTACAGAAATATAAGGATTTTTCTTTCAATAAGTCGTTGGAATTCAAAATGGTTCTGGTAATGCTCTCGTTAATTCACCTTCTATAGCTTCATCGAAATACAAAATTTCGTCACGATCGAATCCGTAGTTTTGAAATTATCAAGAAAAATAAATTTCAAAGGACCATATTTACGGAACCCCTGGTCAAATTTTTTCCAATAAGGAACTTAACCACGGCATTGGAGACTCGAACCTATCCTGAAAAATTCTAGGTCGTTCCGTTCGAGAGTTATCGTGTATACGGAAGGACAGCCGGACAGCCAGACAGAAAGACTTGAATTGAAAATATATGATGGCTGTTTACATGAAATTATCAAATTCTGTAGTGAAATTAGAAAAATATGTTGAACCGCCATATTCACGGAACCCATAGTCTTATTTTGCTCATTGATAAACATGACCGCGATATTTGAGAACCACACCTATCCTAAAAATCCCTAAGCCTTTCCGTTCGAAGTTATAATTTTATATGGTTTCTATGATTCAGGACAAAATTTTGCATGTAGCTTGAATATATCATTCTTCATTGAAATACAAAATTTCGTCACGATCTAATACGTCGTTTTGAAATTATCGAGAAAAAAAACTTCAAACGACCATATTTACGGAACCCCTGGCCTAATTTGGTCCAATAACGAACTACAACGTGACATTCGAGATTCAAACCTACCCTGAAATTTCAAGTTTCTATATCGTTCCGTTCGAGACTTATCGTGTATACGGCCTGCCGGCCGGACGGACAGAATTTTTCGACGAATACTTCATCAGTCAGTCAAACCTTGTCGATTGAGACCATTTTCGGCTCAAAATTCGAAAAATGCCGACATCGTGATGAAATGATATAGCCTCGTGTGAGTAGAACGAGCTGTCAAAAATTATAAAACGCACTGCCGTGAAGTCAGGAGCATTTGAGCGCTGAGATTTAACAACTGGTGCCATGAAAATACTTGGCTTTGTTATTCGAAATTGTATAGATTTTTCTTCATTCGAGGCGATTTAATCTGTTTATCATGCGTTTGTAAAAAGAGAACTAATATATTGCAGTACAGTTTGGAACCCTTGCCACTCAAAATAGGAGCTTTTGAGCGCTCATTCACCCACCTTGTAGGTAGATTCGCATTTTCAAGCTTTAGAAACCAATTGAAAAAATTTTGACAGCTGTCAAAAAAAATTTCGAACTTAGGCGAAAATCCAGACTACACGTCATTGCTTTAGGTGACACTTTTTTTTTCGATAATTCGCTAGAATTTTCTACGGTATGTATGGTCTTGGTGATGCGATATGCACGAAATTTTCAACGTAGTTTGAATACATTATTCTTCATCTATAAAGCAAGATTTATTTCCAATCCAATAGGTTGTTTCGAAATTATCAGGAAAACAATATTTTGAACGACCATATTTACGTTTAATTTTGGTCATTGATGAACGTGACAGCGAAATTCGTGATCCGAACCTATCCTGAGAATTTCAAGTCCCTAGGCCTTTCTGTTCGAAAGTTATAATTTTCTGTGGTTTCTATGGTTCTGGTCATGCGATCTGGAGAAAATGTAGCTTGAATATATCATTCCCCAAAATTTCGTCACGATCAAATCCGTAGTTTTGAAATTATCAAGAAAACTAAATTTCAAACGACCATATTTACGAAACCCCTAGTCTAATTTCACTCATTGATGAACATGACCGTGACATCCGAGATCCACACGTATCCTGGAAATTTCAAGTCCCTAGGCCTTTCTGTTCAAAAGTTTTGATTTTCTATAGTTTCTATGGTTCTGGTCGTGCGATCTGGAAAAAATTGCTGGTTTAATATTGAGTAAATTTGTTTTCACAGAACAAAATTTGAAGTTTCTGTTTCAGAGATAATTAGATTTTTTGAAAAACGTGCTGACTATAAATTGGCTACAAATCAAATAGGAAGGTTATTGAAAATCAAAAGGCAACGAAAATTAAATATGACTTCACAGCATATGTTCAAAATGCAGACCGCCAGCTTCGATGCCCTCGATGCATTTCTGACAACGGCGAATTAATGAATTAACTGCATCTTTCATCATTTCCTGATTTTGCCTCAGATCAACGTAGACATCTTTTATTCGCTGTATCAGCTCGTCACGGGTTGTCACGGGAGTACTATAAACTTTTTCTTTAATGTAACCCTAAACAGAGTTGTCCAGTATGTTTAGGTCGGATGAGCGAGGAGGCCAGGGTATGGGTCCTACATTGGCAATCAGCTCGGCGAAATTAGCCAAGTTTATAGAAATTAGAAAAAGTTTATAGAACTCCCGTGACAACCTGCGACGAGCTGATCCAGCGAATAAAAGATGTCTGCGTTGAGCTGAGGCAAAACCAGGAAATGATGAAAGCTGCAGTTAAATCATTAGTTCGCCGTTGTCAGAAATGCATCGAGGCTGACATATGCTGCGAAGTCATATTTATTTTTCGTTGCCTTTTGATTTTTAATAACCTTCCTATTTGATTCAGCACGTCTTTCAAAAAATCTTATTATCTCTGAAACAGAAACCTCAAATTTTGTTCTGTAAAAACAAATCATACTCAAAGTCAAATCAGCAATTCAAAATTGCCTTATTTATTCCTTAAAAATAACAGTGAAAAATTTTTTTGTTCGAAATAATTGAGATGTGACCGAATGCACGCCACTGGTGTTCCCCAAAATCGAAAATATCTTCATGAAATGGCCCTTAGGGATCCATAGTTTTGAAATTATCAAGGAAACCGAATTTCAAACGGCCATATTTATGGAACCCCTAGTCTAATTTTGCTCATTGATGAACGTGACTGCGACACTCGAGATCGACACCTATCCTGAAAGTTTCAAGTCCCTAGGCCTTTCCATTACAAAGTTATAATTTTCTATGGTTTCTATGGTTCTGAGCATGCGAGCTGGACAAAATTTTGCATGTAGCTTGAACACGTAATTCTCCATCTCGATCAAATCATTAGTTTCGGAGTAATCAGAAAAACAAAATTTCGAGCGGCCATATTTACGGAACCCCTGGGCGAATTCTGCCCAATAACGAACTTAACCGCGGCATTCGAGATTCGAACCTACCCTGAAAATTTCAAGTTTATAGGACATTCCGTTCGAGAGTTATCGTGTATACGGACGGACAGACTCGAATTATTAGACGGATTCGTCATCAGTGAGTCGAACATAGTTGTTTGAGACCATTTTCGGCTCAAAATTCGAAAAATACAGACATTGTGACGAAATGATATAGCCCTCGTGTAAGTAGTACGAGCGCTCAAAAATGATTTTTTCTTGTGAACTTCAACACTCTGTATCTCTCTTAGGGTTTGAGATAAAGGTATATAATATACATTTTTCCGAATCAGGACAACGAGGAGAATATCCCATTAAATTTTTAACGATTTAAAATGATACACCCTGTATAATGAGACGTAGAACTCACCTACAGCAACGCGTGGCCGAGTCTGCTATCTTTATATATGAAAATTACGTGTCACGTTGTTTTTCCGGGATGAACTCCTATAACACTGAACCGATTTTAATCCAACTTTGCACACTGTGTGCAGTTTGATGCAACTCAAAAGATAGGATAGTTTATTTCTCGATTTATAGTTGATTATTTGTTTATTATTTATGACAAAGACTGATAATTATCTACGCGACAACACGCGTCTCAAATCGACGACAGGAGATCGAGTCCCCACTACTCCGATCTGTCGACCATAGCGATAACGTGCGAGGGGTGATGCCAAGTTTCTGGGTCTTTCCCAAATCTGAATAAATATGGAACTGTTCGAGAACTGGAGAATAACTTTAAAAAAATCCGGGTTAGGGTAGGGTAAGGTTAGGGTTGGGTTAGGGTTTTTGAAAATACGTTATAAATTCCCTGCCGTTCGTTAAAGAGATTTGATAAATTATCGTTAATACGTTAAACCTTTGATATATTCTGAACTTGACAATACTATAAATTAATTAGTAACATTGACATCACTCAAAACTGTCGTGTCTCTTGATTTTCATTAATTGGGTCAGGATTTTCAACATTCTCCCCCGCCGAAACATCAATTCCTAATAGGAAAATTAGTTGAATCGGCCTTCTCAAGTGAACGCCATCAGCTGTCTTCAATTCACAAGCTCGAATTCGACCATATTTACCGGGAAATACTTCAACTATCCTTACAAGCTTTCACAGTAACCTAGGGACGTTTTGATCATGTAGAAGTGCTACATCTCCGATTTTTAAATTCTTGGAATTTACTCTGCTACTATGATGGAACGATCGCTGCTGTTGTAGATAATCAGATTTCCAAGTTACCCACAATTTATTGATCCACTGCTCCCTTGATTTCCACAATTTTAGGATACCGCTTCTCATGATACCCACACTGGTAATATCTGAACTGAATCCCATCATACAGGTGACAATCAAGAAACGAGATGGAGACAAAATGATTGAATTATCTGGATCATCATCTGAATATGTCAGCGGCCTAGAATTCACAATTGCTTTTACTAAAACTGTAGATAGTTCGTCGTACTTTAAACAAGCTTTTCTAATAATAGATTTCAATGCAGTTTTAACAGTTCTTATCAGTCTTTCCCACCAGCCTCCCCACCATGAGGCTCGTTCAACAATGAAATGCCATTCTATTCTCATATATCTTGCAAAATTCTGAACTTGTGGGCTTTGTAAAATGTTGGAAAGTTCTTGTAATTCCAAACATACTCTTCGAATGTTTTCGCGCTATTAGAAAAAACAGTGTTGGGTACACCTCTTCTTCCGATGAATCGTCTCAGACCCCTCATACAACTCTCAGTCGCGAGATCTGGTACAAGCTCCAAATGAACAGCACGTATAACTGCACATGTAAAAAGCAGTAGATATACTTTTGTCCTTTTCTTTTTAATATAAAATGGTCCCGCAAAATCAATTCTGGTGAATTTAGAAGGATGAGCTGCTGTTATTCTATTTTTTGGTAAAGGAGCGGAAGGTTCTGTTCAAGGTTTACCTTTTATCTTTTTACATGCAACACATTTTCCAATGATTGACTTGATTCGCTGTCTTCCTTGGATTTATTCCGCCATGACCTGTACGAACATGCGAATTCCATATTATTTTCTCTGTGTAAGACGACTTCTTAGGTAGAATTATAGGGTGTTTCGTTTCGAAAGATAAATTTGCTTCCTGAAGTCTTCCTCCTAATCTGAGTACAGAATCCGAATCTAGAAATGGGTTCAATGATGAAATACTCGATTTTGAATCAATCAGCTTGTATCGAGATAATGCTTTTATTTCTTGTTCAAATTCTGCTGTTTGTGATAATCTTATCCAATATTTTTCACCTTCCTTCATTTCTGCAGCTGTTAGCAATCCTGTTGTTCTGTCGTTGGGATATTTCACATTATGAAGAAATCTTTTCATATAAGCTGTAGTTTTCAGAATTTTTTCTAAACTCTTTTTTCTAATGAAAATAATGGATTGATTTCAGCTTTCTTCCACATTCATAAGAAATATGGATACTTCTTTTGGGCCTACTTGAACATCAACCTTTGGGGCCAGGACGTTATATTTACAGTCAACCCTTCTGGTCCATGTATCCACAACTCTGAGCTTAATAGTTCTTCTGCTTTAATTCCTCTTGTTATAAGTTCAGCTGGATTTTCTGACCCAGGGCAATATCTCCAAGTACCTGTAGCAGACTTAAGTACCTGATATGAGTCAGGGCAAACGCGCACCCTACAGCAGAGCCGGGACGGCGATAACATAAACGAAAGAGTAGGTTGGTATAAACCAGGAACGACGCTGGAAGAAGGGAAACAGTCGACACGGAAACGTAAACTGATTAACTAGGTACTTTAGGACCTCTCTCAGTAACGTAGCGGTTAAAAGAATACGTAGTCGTACCCAAAATAATAATTAATAAATAATTCGGCAGGGGAAACACTAAAACAATCAGATACCAGATTGTTTTAGTGTTTCCCCTTAAAAGACAGTCTTGTAAAGCCAGATACATAGCTATTGTTATGTTTAAAATTTCTGCCACTCTATTAGAAATATATGGCTGCCATTTCTTACTTCTGCCGTCATTTATCCAATGTAATGCAATTTTCGTTTTTGTTAATTTCTACATCGAGATTGTCAATTATCTAATTCAATAATCTGCTAGTACATAACGCAGCTGTCAATTCAAGTTTCGGTACTGTGGGCGTTTTATTCCCCGTTTTCATTTATAGGAGCTACCCTATTTTTTGCCATTAGGATATTTGAAATCATTTTTATCTGGAAGAGCAGCTATAACGATCAACGGAAACATTCAGTATGTCATGTTATGCAGATGCAGTTGAAATGTTGAAGAATGAATTTGGCAATAATGAAAGAATTATAGACAATTAAGTTCAACAACTATTGTCTCTTTCTCTTGTCAAATATAAGAATGATGCTAATTCGTAACGAAAACTATACAATTTAGCTTGAACGATCACCCGTTCATTCCTTTCTTCAGGTATTTCGGCCGATCAATATGGTTTGATGGTGAAATCTGTAATAATAAAAAATAAAAAGTCCCTGGTTTCGGCACCAAATTTCAAAAATATGTTATAAATTCCCTGCTGTTCGTTTAAGAGATTTGATAAATTGTCGTTAATACGTTAAACCTTTAATATATTCTGAACTTGACAATACTATAAATTAATTAGTAATATTGACATCACTCAAAACAGCAACGCGTGGCCGAGTCTGCTATCTTTATATAAAAAAATTACGTGTCACGTTGTTTGTAGGTTGGAAGGCTCAATGCAGGTTAGGTTTATTGGATACGTAGAGCTCATGAGAGTGAGATGTCTGACACTGGTCCACTAGAGGAGTTTCATGATCAGAAGCCCATGTGATTCATCGTAAGAAAATCCTCCTTGCTCATTGAACACTTGAAGTGTCGAACAGGCGGAACCCACCTTAAACCATCGAACTATAAAGTTCTAAAAAAGTCTAAAAAAGCACTGACGTGAAGTCTAGAAATTTTGGCGGTTGTTTCTGTGTACCAAACGGGCCTCTAGTGATCATTGTCGGTATGACAAATAATGTTAATTTATGTTCATAAACTGAGATGGCTGCATCTACGGGACACTTACGTACCTTGATAATTTCAAAACTCTAAGTGTTTTCTTTCGTAAGTTCTCGTGTTCACGGCCAGACGGAAGAATTTAATTTTACCTCGAATTCTTCATCTGTTAGTCCAACCCAATATCTTGAGACCATTTTCGGCTCAAAATTCGAAAATATCAGACATTTGGTTAAAATGATAAAGCTCTTTATCATAGAAACAAGCGCGCAAAAATGTGGGCAAACGAGAAGAATTTGGATCAATTCAACAAAGGATTTGAAATACACCTGAATAGACGATAGTGGTGATATGCAATTTTCTGACCGCCTTTCGAAAGAAATTGAAGCAAAAAATAAATCTTGACCCTTCAAATACAAGCAGTGCAGAAAAATCAACGCGAATTTTAGAGGAGCTAGGCGGAATATTTTGCAATTGGAACCCAAAATATATGCCAAGAACTCCTGATCTTATGCACACAAAAGGATGCCATTGCTCAATTGATCACGAGCAATGGCGTCCTTTTGCTTAATTTCTATACCTATGAATATTGAATTGAAAGACATCGGATAAGGTACACTTACCGTATCAACAGTTGATGATTCCTCATCACTTGCCATCAATAAATTGAGATCTTCCTCTGTGATGTACTCACTAGATTTTTTTCGGTACTTCTTATTTCTTGCATTTCTTGTCGGATTCCTTCTTGGTTCGTTCGGTTCGATCATTCTAGAGCTCGCATCAGAACTAGACGAGCTAGTACTGGTTCCAGTTCTTCGTGAAATGAAACACGGGTATGGGACTAGACAAGAAGCCTTCTTCGTAAAATTCTGCTCACAATTGTTATTATATTCGGCAACAAATATTACATCTTCGTCAGAATCATTAATTTCGAAAGTTGGTATATTACTTTCATTTCCATCTTTCGAACTCGTTGCAGCGACTTCCATTGCATTCATATTATTGCCATTATTATTCTGTGACAAATCCATGAAAGTAAAAGCATTTCCATGTTCAGGACCACAACGCAATTCACTCGCCGTGAATACGTCCTCAATTCTAGTTGGCATCTCAAAATCTGTTAAATTCTCCATTATATATTCAATACTGTCCATGATAATCAGATTTGGTTCGACGGTGATCACGGATTTTTCACTTCTATTCATCATGAAGAATAATCTGAAAATGTACAATTGTAATTCATTACAATAGTGTGTTGGGTTGGTTCAAAAACGCATAATTATATTGATATTCTCACTAACAGCAGGAAATTCGGCATACATGCTGACAAATATATGGGAAACAAAAAACCTATCAAGTACCTATCTCTTTTGCGCGCTTTTTTTTTACGAACATAAGCGTAATTTTGTCCTAATGACGGAAATTTCTTAATTTTGAAACGAGAATGGTCTAAAACGCATATGTTGGACTACTCAATGATGAAGAATTTGTGGTCCGTCTCTTCATGAACCGAATAACTTTCGAGAGAAGAGTCCTGATCATCTGAAATTCTCAAGGTCTGAATGTGGCCGCAGAGTTCGTGAATGGACACAATCCTTCAAAAAGGTTTCCTAGATATTTGAATTTCATTTTTATCCCGATAATTTGAAAAATTCCCTACTGATCTAATTGAAACTTTGTACTCAGTTGTAGAATAACGACATAAAGGTTCATGTAAAATTTCGCGAGGATCGTACTACTAGAAAAATTGAAAAATTCAGCTCAAAAACTTTGGTCTCCATGAAACTATTCGCCATATCCTGGTAAAATTCTGAGTCTACATCCAAGGCAGGGATAAGATGTGTTATGCAGAAAATAAGCTTTTAATCGAATCAGTGAAAGGAAAAGAAAATTGTGCTTTTCTCGTCTGGTGTTGATGAATTTTTTAATACTGGGATTGAAGTTTATGGAATAGAATGATATTATTTGCCACACTGACAGCCAGTTTGGTTCATGTAGAAGTTATCAAACTTATTGACACCTCTTATTCACACTTCGATTCAAGTCAATTGGCCATGTTTTCTGTAACCTTCTTCTGTTGAACGGGTTTTCTGCTAGATTTTGTATATATTTTCTTGAACGTTTTTTGATTCCATCATTGATGAAGGGGATTTTCCAATCATTATGTATGGTCAAGTTGGAAAAGTACCATGGTGCATCTTTCAGCGATCGAAGTATTTTCTATTGAAGTCTCTGTATTATTTGGAAATTTGGTATCCTAAGCACATCTTCTGCAGCTCTACTTACACGAGAGCTATATTTTACTAAATGACAAAGAAACTGCAACACCCAGAAGGAGCTGTTTGAATTTTAATTTTTTTTCGGTAAATCATAGAGAGTATAGCAAGGAGTAAATGATTGAAATTTGACGAGGGCTATATCATTTCGTCACGATGTCTGTATTTCTCGAATTTTGAGCCGAAAATGGTCTCAATCGACCATGTTCTACTCACTGATGACGAATCCGTCGGAAAATTCGAGTCTGTCCGTCCGGCCGTCCGGCCGTAAGCACGATAACTCTCGAACGGAACAACCTAGGGACTTGAAATTTTCAATGTGAGTTCAGTTCCCGAATGCCTCGGTTGAGTTCGTTAATGGGCCAAATTCCACCAGGGGTTCCGTAAATATGGCCGTCCAAAGTTTTGTTTCCCTTATTACTTCAAAACTACAAAATTGATCGAGATGAAATTTTGCACTCAAATGGAGAATGAGGTGTTCAAGCTACATATGAAATTTTGTCCAGATCGCGTGACCAGAAGCATAGAAACCATAGAAAATTGTAACTTTTGAACGGAAACGCCTAGAAACTTGAAATTTTCAGGATAGGTGTGGATCTGAAATGTCGCATTCACGTTCATCAATGAGCAGAATTAAACTAGGGGTTCCGTAAATACGGTCGTTTGAAATTTTGTTTTCTCGATAATTTCGAAACTACGGATTCGATCGAGATGAATATTTGTATTTTAATCGAGAATGATATATTGAAGCAATATTTTGTCCAGATCGCATGACCAGAACCATAGAAACCATAGAAAATTGTAACTTTTGAACGGAAAGGCCTAGGAACTTGAAATTTTCAGGGTGAATTTGGATCGCGAATATCGCGGTCACGTTCATCAATGAGCAAAATTAGATTTGGGGTTCCGTGAATATGGCCGTTCAAAATATTATTTTTCTGATAGTTTCGAAACTACTGATCGGATTGGAATAAAATTATGCACCTAGCTGAGGAATAATGTATTAAAACTACGTGCAAAAATTTGTCCTTGCATCACCAAGACCATAGATACCGTAGAAAATTCTAGCGAATTATCGAAAAAAAATTGATCAGCTGAAGGACTGACATGAAGTCTGAAGTTTCGCCTAAGTTTCGGAATTTTTTTGACAGCTGTCGAAAATTCCTTCAATTGATTTCTAAAACTGGAAAATGCGAATCTACCTACAAGGTGCATGTACGAGCGCTCAAAAGCTGCTGCCTTCACGGCAGTGCTTTTCGTAATTTTTTTTTGATAAATTTGTTAATAATGTGTTTGTCCACCGCGATTATCTATACACTCCCCAACACGTCTTGGCATTGATGCAATAAGATGGTCTATTTCTTCTGGAGGTATACTATCCCAAGCTACGTGTAGTTCATGTCTCAGAGCCGCCAAGGTCCGTGGGGCTGGGGTAAATTTCCAAGCCTTCTACCCATGATTGCCAAACAAGCTCTATGGGCGAAAGATCGGGGGCATCTGGGCGGCCATGGCAAAAGATTCACATGGGTCGCTTCAAAAGGTTTAAACTAACGCTGGCGACATAAGGTCGAGCATTATCTTGCTGAAATATTGGATTCTCGAGCCGGTTGAGGTAAGGGAGAACATATGGCTCCACTATTTCTTGGTGGTAAGTTAAGACTCTCCCAAGTCCAACCTGTAGCGTCCGCGTCGTGGGCGTCTCTTCGGAGGCGGCCAATAACAGGCAATGGCACCACGGCATTAATAATGTCAATGTTGTGGGACAGGTGACGCTGTGGGCATAAGATCGAATATTGGGCAAAGAAGGCAGCCCCTTTAAATGGCCCACTCCCACCAAAGTTGGTGTCTGGCATTCAGCCTAGCGGGAGGGGCATAGGGGTAATCTCTCGTGTGGGTTAGAAGCCCTCACCCCCAAAAACACAAGTAGCTTACGACAGAGTGAATAAATGTCGGCCTGAGGGCCAAAGGCCGTGTACTCGGAGCACGGCCCTACTTTTGACGGACCTCGGGTGCACCCGGTCCGATGCCGACGCGCAGGCACCTCGAACAACTGAGGTTGCATGCTCAATTTGCGTACCCGTACGAGTGTCTTCCTCAACGAGAGGAATGGCCAATCACATGCGCACACACCTTGCCCAAGTAACGGTTCCGGATCCTTCGAGACCTGGGCCGTCTGGGGTCTCGGTGGCCGAGCAGACTGCAAGCCAAGGCTTTGTGTGCATGTTATGTGAACCGAGTAGGGAGTTCATTACAAAGATTGGCCTCGGGGTGCACAGGCAACGAGCCCATCCAGAGGCCGGGAATGAGGTTATTAACATTGAACGTCGTCATAGGGGATACTCGACCGAGGAGATGAAATTCGCCGCGGTCCAGAAGGCACACGTGATTGAGTGGGGCCGAAGCAGACTGGGCCAAAATGGCCGGTTTGTTAATGTATATCTGAGCCAGTTCTTCCCTGGAAGAACAATTGACTCATTGAGAGGCACGAAAAGAACTCCTGCCTATAGGGCTTTGTTGGAACAGGCCATCACGGAGTTGTCTTCCTCGGGTTCCTCTAGCCCGGACTCCACTATTAGTGATCAGGAGTCACTCAGTGCCTCTATACCTAGTGCGGACCAGTGACTTGAAGTGGCAAGAAGTCTTTTGCCAAGGGTCAGAGAGTCGACTATCCGGGTTCTCAAGCGCTGGTCGCGTTAGCAAAACAGGTCGAGGCAGGCCTAGACACGTCAGGAATGATAGAGGCCTGCCTCAAAGCCATGATAACATCGTATGGCAAACAAAAACGGAGGTACGTGAGAAAAAGAAGGGTTGGGATGGTTTGACATGCAAAATTTCTTCAAGAAGAACATGTCCAGAGCCGCAAACGGATTCTGAACGGAGGGGATGAAACGTCTGATCCATCCCTCGAGGAAATGGTGAATCACTGGGAACCAGTGTTAACCATTCCCTCGGGTCCAGTTCAGCAACACGAATCCCTGCCAGAACTTCGGCAAAAATCTGCTACCTCTTCACCGATTAGTGAAAGCGAGATCAGTACGGTAAAAATTCCATACAACGCAGCTCCTGGCATTGATGGCGTAACATTCGCCATGTGGAGTAAAGTTCCACCAGCCCATAGGGCTCTTCTGTACAACCTCGTGTTGCATATGGAATCATTTCCAGACCAGCTCTTAGCGAGCAGGACGATATTCGTCCCTAAGAAAACAGGTGGTGTAACACCTGCTGATTTTAGGCCAATCAGCATAGCGTCTGTCATAGTCCGACAATTACATAAGATATTGGCGAGACGTATGGGGGCGGCTGGGGTCATTGATGAGAGGCGACGATGCCTAGAAGACGGTTGTGCCGAAAACAATTCGGTGTTGAAAGCCGTCCTACATCACGCCAGAAAACACCGGAAAGAGCTGCATCTAGTGTCTCTAGATGTGGCCAAGGCGTATGACTTCGTCAGCCATCAGGCAATAACATCTGCCATGACAGAGGCTGAAATACCTGTAGTGCTGGTCAGGTACGTGGCCACCACATACTCAAGAAGTACAACAGTCTTGGAGTGTGACGGTAAAAGATCTCACGAGATACCGGTAAGCAGGGGAGTTCGCCAGGGCGATCCAATGTCGAGCATTTTGTTCGCATTGGTATTGAACCGAGTCTTGTTGGCGGTTCCTCCTCAAGTGGGTTACAGTGTCGGAGGCGATCCGATAAACGCGATCGCCTACGCAGGCGACATTTGCCTTCTAACATCATCAAAGGTAGGCATGACCACGGCGCTCGAAGCTGCCGAGCGCGTCACCTTACAACAAGGGTTGAGTTTCGACCCTAATAAGTGTGTTGCGACTTCATTAGTACCATCAGGGAGAGCACAGAAAATCAAAGTTCTAACCCGGACACAGTTCCTGTTACAACATGGCGACCCCATCCGCCAACTCGGCCCTACGGAAGAGTGGCGGTACTTGGGAGTTAATATAAGCCCTCAGGGACTGAGAAAGCGCAGCCCCACAAAGGAGGTGGAACTCTTAAGAGTTTCAAGAGCTCCACTTAAGCCGCAACAACGCCTTAAGATATTGTGTTGTTTTCTGGTACCCAGATATAATTACTCGTTGGTATTGTCTGGATGCATCATGAAGGTCCTGAAGTAGCTGGACCTCCAGATTGGAGCGGCAGTAAGGCGATGGGTCGGATTGCCTGAAGATACACCGCTTGGGTATTTTCACGCCTCTATGAAAAATGATTTGCACTGTAGACGTCGGCCGATATCGGGCGAGAAATCCCAACAAATTCGGATTCGACAGTCAATCGGCCGTTGTCGGGCGTCATCGGACGATGACGATCGGGTTGGTGTGCGCGCTCTCTTTCATTCACAAGTGTTTGATTCGATCGTCCGAGTTCGGCCGTCGTCGCCCGAGCAAAATTCGGCCGATGACGGTTTTGGTGTGAGCGAGCCGTCAGAGTCGATGTCGGGTAGGGTGTTTGCGAGGGCAAACTACCCCTGGGCAACCTGCGCCCATAAGAGCTGAATTCGGTTGCAGGAAATTAAACCCAGCCCACTTCTTGTATTAGGAGTGGGAACAGAGGAGTTTTTAGTGAGTACGACTGAGGTTCACGTCTTTCTCCCCGACGTCGTCCAACCCTTTTTTGGCCATCATGTGCACCCAAGGAGAATCGAGATTCATCAGAAAAGACGACCTGATGCCATTCCACATTTCAACGTTGACGTTCTCTGCACCACTGTAATCGTTGCCCGCGATGCTCAACCGTCAGAGGTAACACAAGATGTGGTCGATAATGCTGCAGTCCAAAAGACCTCATCCGGCGGTGTCGCAAATCGGTCTCTAATAGCCATAAGTGTTAGACGTCGATCTTGAACTTCATTTGTGCCCCTTCGACGTCCAGTGCCTACTCTTCTTCGATTTTGGGCATTATCAAACCATGCTTGACAACATCTCATAACAGTAGTTGGATTTCTCTTCGTACGGTTAGCGGTTTCTCCAGATGACAACCCCGCCTCCCGTAGACCAATAATTCGACCTCTTTCAAATTCACTTAGCTGGCGATAAATTCCGCGTACACGTGCTCTAGGCAACAACTACTAAACATCGACTACTAAACATCGACTTTGGATGTCCTTGAACTGCTGGTTTGTTGTAAAATTTAAAAAATTTGCCAAAATCGACTACAATATTTGAGTAACAAAAAATTTTTTCATGAAAAAACCTTCACGATTTTTTTCTCCTAATTTTAATCATTTTCTCCTTGCTGTACTATCCATGTTTTACCAAAAAAAATTTAAAATTTGGACAGCTCCTTCTGGGTGTTGCAGTTTCTTTGTCAGTTAGTATATTTCGTTACGATGTCTGTATTTTTCGAATTGGCCGAAAATGGTCTCAAACGACTAGGTTCTACTCACTGATGACGAATCCTTCGAAAAATTGAAGTCTGTCCGTCCGTCCGGCCGGCCGTTAGCTCAATAACTTTCGAACGGACCGACCTAGAGACTCGAAATTTTCAGTGTGGGGTTAGTTTCCGAATGCCGCAGTTGATTTCGTATATGGACAGAATTCCATCAGGGGTTGCGTAAAAAGGGCCGTCCGGAATTTTGTTCTCCCGTTCTGGCCGTTCAAAATATTTTTTTCCTGATGATTTCAAAACTACTGATTGGATTGGAATGAAATTTTCACATAGATGAAGAATAATGTATTCAAATTATATACGATGCAGATCGCATCATTAGGACCATAGATACCGTAGAAAATTCCAGCGTATTATCGAAAAAAATATTGGTCACCTAAAGCATTGACGTGAAGTCTGGAGTGTCGCCCAAGTTTGAAATTTTTTGGAAACAGCTCCGGTTCGAATCGAGAAAAGCCAGCCACCAACCGCTGATCTTTTCTTGAAGAAATTTTGTATTTTGGTGGAGAATGATATATTCAAGCTACATTTTTTCCAGATCGCATAACCAGAACCATTTTAAATTCCAACGAATTATTGAATAAAAAATCCTTGTGTTTCTGTTACAGCTGATTCGGCATAATTGACGAAGAGCTGCTGTCATTTATTTGACAGCTGCCAAAAATGTCTTCAATTGGTTACTGAAACTGGAAAATGCGAATCTACTTACTAGGTGGATGAATGAGCGCTCAAAAGCGCCTCACTTCACAGTGCTGTTTTGTTTACAATTTGCACGTCAACTGCTCGTGCTTGTCCCGATTTTGCTGTCTATTCGATAAATTTATGCGCCGAACAGTGTGATATAAATCAGTGTGAAAGCAGAGAAAATCATAAAGGCAAGACGAATGTAAGGTTCCACATGTTCCCCCTCAAAATAAGACTTTATTTCAACTCTGCATGGACGTTGTGAACAATCCGGAGTTGTCTAATATACCCCATGCAACAGTTAGAAGATGTTACTTTGTGTGCAATGAGTATTTTCGGTTGTTTCAATTTCAAACTCCTGAAAGAAAGAAGCTGTTGTTGTCAGCTGTTGACGCATGCTATTTCTCATCGTCTTAGCGATACTACTAGTGTTTGTTCTGTAGCCAAAACTTTTTTAAATTAATTGAAAAAAAATGATATGTATAGTTTGTTATCGAATTTATTGAACATTCAAATAGTTTTTTGCGCTGTGCATGACAGATATAACAAAAGGGCTGTAAAAGATTGCATTATTTATATCATGTTGGAGTTTTTTTTTTCATCAATAGAAGGTTAAGTCAGAAAGATAACCGTGAAAATAATGTATATAATTGACTAATATGTTGATAAATTTGCATCGAAATTGTATAAATAAAACATGTTTGCGTTAAAATCTGTTTTTCTTTCTAACTTCTCCTATCTACTGCTACAGCTATCACATTATCTTCGTACTGCCGTACAATATCTTCTTTCATTCGAATTCACGAGGGAAAAATATTATAATTAAGGATTAGAGGGGGTTTTCTCGACTGGTTGTTCAGTTTCATTTCCGGTAGGACCATAAAAGTTAGGGTAAAGAATATTTTGAGGAATAAATATGACATTACTTCTAGAATGGCCCAGAGTTCTTGGGTTCTACTTTTATTCATTATTTTCATTAATGATTTTCCAGAATACCTGAAATCGGTATTGGTGCTTATTTTTGCAGATGATTCTTCTGTTGCCATTACTGCCTCTAATGTCACTGAACTTGTTAATGCCTTTAAACGTCTTATTCAATGCTATAGTGATTGGTGCCAGAAGAATACACTTTCGTTGAATATTGGAAAAAACTAATTGTATTTATTTCGGCAACAAAAACATTGGGCATGACCCTTTGACCATCACCTGTTCTGATACTTCAATAAGATCTGATGAATGTATCAAGTTTTTAGGTATATACATTGACGAATACCTTAGGTGGACACATTACATTGACATACTGTGAGAGAAATTGAATATAATATAAATATAAATAAATATAACGAGTTTAAAATTGTTTTTCTACTGAATGTCTGCTTAATTTGTTCTACTGTTTGGTTTACAGTCATATACCGTACAATATTTTACTGTGGGGTAATTTCACTGTTGTGAAAAGAATCTTTGTCGCTCAAAAGAGGGTCCTGATTTTCGATACTGACTCGAGGTCCTCATGCAGGCCTATTTTTGTTGAGAATAAAATTTTAACAGTTCCGTGTATTAACATCCATAAGTCACTGCTCTTTATCAGACAGAATTTAGAAACACTGGAGAAACTGTCTAGTCATCATTCTTATAGAACGCGAAATGTGGAAATCCTGTCATTGCCTAAGCATCTAACTACTAAATTTGAACATCCACCTACTTACCAAGGTATTAAATTATACAATAAGTTACCAGTGTGTTTTGAGACTATGAATTTTGTCAGTTTTAAGAGGAAAACCAAATCTATGTTGTGTGGAAAAAGGTTTTGAAGTCTGAATGAATACCTGAATGATCTTCTGTAACTTGGTGTTCATATTTTCTTTCATTTTTCTCGCGCTCGTACTACTTACACGAGGGCTATATCATTTCGTCACGGTGTCTGTATTTTTCGAATTTTGAGCCGAAAATGGTCCAAACGACCATGTTCGGCTCACTGTTGACGAATCCGTCAGAAAATTCGGGTCTGTCCGCCCGGCCGTCCGGTATCCGGTATCCGGTATCGGATACAACAACCTGTAGACTTGAAATTTTCAGTGTGGGTTCAGTTCCCGAATGCCTCGGTGAAGCTCGTAAATTTTGCACTCAAATGGAGAATGAGGTGTTCAGGCTACATGTGAAATTTTGTCCAGATCGCATAACCAGAACCATAGAAACCATAGAAAATTGTAACTTTTGAATGGAAACGCCTAGGGACTTGAAATTTTCAGGATAGGTGTGGATCTGAAATGTCGCGTTCACGTTTATCAATGAGCAGAATTATACTAGGGTTTCCGTGAATACGGTTGTTTGAAATTTTGTTTTCTCGATCATTTCGAAACTACGGATTCGATCGAGATGAAATTTTGTATTTTAATCGAGAATGATATATTAAAGCAACATTTTGTCCAGATCGCATGAGCAGAACCATAGAAACCATAGAAAATTATAACTTCCGGAGGGCAAGGCCTAGGAACTTGAAATTTTTAGGGTAGGTTTGGATCGCGAATGTCGCGGTCACGTTCATCAATGAGCAAAATCAGACTAGAGGTTCCGTGAATATGGCCGTTCAAAATATTTTTTTCCTGATGATTTCGAAACTACTGATTGGATTGGAATGAATTTCACACATAGCTGGTGAATAATGTATTCAAACTACGTGCAAAATTTTGTCCAGATCGCATCACCAAAACCATAGATACCATAGAAAATTCTAGCAGTCGATGTTTTATGTACAGAGTTGTCCCGGTATACTCGGAGCAGGATATCGTTCTGAAGAGTGTCTTTGAGTAGGAAGATTGCAAAGTAGGACTTATAAGACTTTTTGTAGTGATGATCAATGAGCTGATCCCACCTCAGATTACCATCAAGAAATAGCCCCAGAAATCTTCCACAGTCTGTAGACTGCAATTTTTTGGCTTGGTGGTTTGAGGTGAATCCGAAAGTTAATAACTTCTTCATGTTAGGAATGGGTGAATTCAAACGACATCATCCCATATAACGTTGAATAACGAACTCGAAAATCTCACGAAGTTTGTCCTCACTACTGGCCTCAACTGCCACAGAAATATAATCTGCAAATAATAGTATATTATTTAACGAGCGCTAATGTAGGTCATAACTCACGAAGATGAAGTTTGCAGTAATTCATCAAGTGAGTTATAACCATTACCGCAAGTTTAATACTATACTTCATCTACGATTATAACAATATCTACGATTATAACAATAAATACTAACTACTTTACTTACAAATCTTAATAGTTACCATATAACAATGCATTATTTATGTTGATTGTGCATCTTAGCATGGAGTAGAAAGTCCATAGGGACGATGCTTTATATTTAGTGCTAAGTTCACTAAAATATGACAAAAGAACATTCTCTGTAAACAATGACTTGAACAATGATAATGATATTCTTCCTGCTACGCCAATCTTGAAAATGGTTGTATACACCTTTATATTTGTTTCAGTATTTTTCGGGAAATAAATTCTGTATGCTAGAATTAGCTGATTGTCTTATTTCTGGAAGTGTACATAATAATTCATCTTTACTATCTGTATTAATCTTTTTCAGCGAAATATCCACAATAATAATTAGGTATCAACTCAATTTGATTGAACGTCAAAATTATTCAAGTGACCTCCCCTCAATACCTATAATGGACTGTTCCCTTTCGGCCAATCGGTTTGTTCAGAAGCACAGAGACAGGGAGTTATAGGAGAGAGCACGGTGTTTGTTTACAGATACTATTACTTGCTCAAAAGAAGTTGAGTAATGACTATATTATTCAATAGGAGTAGATAAAATCAATATACTCGCAGCTACATATTTGGGTAACTCATTGATGGACAATAAAAACCGCAGCGGCCTCACGACCGATCCCTGAGAAACGCCAAGATCAGTGACATAATATGAATAGTATAATGAGCCGCGGACTATTGATTGCTGGGTGAACAAAACACAAAACAATCAATGATATCGAATACAGGTACGCGCCGGCAAGTAGATGCTCTGGCGCCCATTTCACTAATGCTATATTTCTGTGCCATACATATAATAATCTAAAAGTCTTTCAATTAATGAAAATAGTATATTATTTCATAAGGAAGAGAAGTGTCACTTTTCTTGGCGTTTACCCGCCGAACGTAGGCGGGGTAATTGAAGTCGAGCGATGAAAAGTCAAATCTACTCCGAATGAAATATGTTATTTTTTCCAAACGTTTAATAATTGTTCATGGTAACTGATTCATCGCAACATACATACAAACAACATACCTACATTACATAGCAACACTCTTTCCTCCGGCGGACGGAAAAGTAATCCATCGTTGACATAGCAACGCTGGTCCTGTCAGTCGAAATATGACGTTGTTTTTGTACGTTTGAAAAAAAATCATTTATATTTATGTCATTCACAACTTGATTCTTATCGAATTATCTCACTTCAATACCATTATACGAAAGTGAAACAATTTGTAGTTAATATTTCCAGAAATTTTCGCTCGCTTCTGAAACATATCTGCATCTACATACAGTGTGGAAAAGCCAAATGGAATAAATTCATTTTCTTGGTTATTGTACATATTATATTAAAAGAAGATCCCGAAACACGTCAAATTTAAATTGTCATTCTTCTTCGTAAAAATGCGAACCCTACGATCAACCCCCTTCGAAAGACAGGTGAAATAATATCCAATTTTTAAAATAGGAAGTATGAACTTGTGATACATCGTTTGAAGGGTCGCGTCATTCTCTATTCAGAAATATCATTATTTCAATGTTTATTGCAAAAATCAAAGTGATTAGCGAAATTCGGTACAATATCTAACACTAAAATTATAAAAGCACTGCCGTGAAGTTAGGAGCTTGTGAGCGCTCGTACATTCACTTTGTAGGTAGATTCGCATTTTCCTGTTTCAGAAATCAATTGAAGGAATTTTCGACAGCTGTCAAACAAATTCTCAAACGGCGAAACTCCAGACTTCATGTCACTGCTTCAGCTGACCAGTTTTTTTTCAATGATTCGCTAGAAATTTTTACGGTATCTATGGTCGCACGTAGTTTGAATACATTATTCTCCAGCTAGGTGTAAAATTTCATTCCAATCCAATAAGTAGTTTCGAAATTATCAGGAAAAACATATTTTGAACGGCCATACTCACGGAACCCCTAGTCTAATTTTGCTCATTGATGAACGTGACCGCGACATTCGCGATCCAAACCTACCCTGAAAAGTTCCTAGGCCTTTCCCTTCGGAAGTTATAATTTTCTATGGTTCTGGTCATGCGATCTGGAAAAAATTTTGCTTTAATATATCATTCTCGATCAAAATACAAAATTTTATCTCGATCGAATCCGTAGTTTCGAAATGATCAAGAAAACAAAATTTCAAACGACCGGAATTCAAATTTACGGAACCCCTAGTACAATTCTGCTCATTGATGAACGTGAACGCGACATTTTAGGTCCACACCTATCCTGAAAATTTCAAGTCCCTAGGCCTTTCCGTTCGAATGTTATGATTTTCTATGGTTTCTATGGTTCTGGTCATGCGATCTGGAGAAATGTGGCTTGAATATATCATTCTCAATTAGTATACAAATTTCGTCACGATCGAATCTGTAGTTTTGAAATGATCAAGAAAACTAAATTTCAAACGACCATATTTACGGAACCCCTAGTATTATATTCGCTCATAGATAAACGTGATCAGCCTAGGAGTTTCCGTTCAAAAGTTACAATTTTCTATGGTTTATATGGTTCTGGTCATGCGATCTGGACAAAATTTCACATGTAGCTTGAACACATCATTCTCCATTCGAGTGCAAAATTTCATCTCGATCATATCTGTTGTTTCCAAGGAATCAGGAGAACAAAACTTTGAACGGCCATATTGACGGAACCCCTGGTGGAATTTGGCCCATTAACGAACTCAACCGAGGCATTCGGGAACTGAACCCATACTGAAAATTTCAAGTCTTTAGGTTCTAGGTTGTTTCGTTGTTCCGTTGGAGAGTTATCGTGCTTACGGCCGGACCGACAGACTCGAATTTTCTGGCGGATTCGTTATCAGTGAGTCGAATTCTATCGATTGAGACCATTTTCGGCTCAAAATTCGAAAAATACGAAATGATATAGCCCTCATGTAAGTAGTACGAGCGCTCAAAAATGTAATACAAATGTAGCTGAAGAATTATGAATGTTAATGACGTAGATGTTCACGCTAACGCCTTGGCAACTTCCTAACCCAAAATAAAAATGTCTTCCAACATTATTCAATATCTCAGAAGTGATCGACCTAATCGCATGCTTTATTCAATCTTTTAAATCATTCAGATCATTCACATTCACATTCACATATTACCATAAAAAGAAATCTTATGGGTTGAGATCAGGGGATCGCGCTGGCCATTCGATCGTTCAGGGCTTTCCTATCCACCGATGTGGTGGTGCTACATACTGTTGGAACCATATCGTATTCCGAGGAACTTGATGATTTCCTTGATCGGGATATATCTTTGCCAAAGTTGGTACGACATCATTTTGGAGTACCCTGAGCTGAAAAATTATCACCATTCAAATTGCCCTCCGTGAAGAAGGGGCCTATGATATGGTTTCGAACCTTTCCTGTCCAATTTTGTTGAGGGAATTGCGTTTGTTCCTCTCTCATCCAGTGAGGATTTTCGGTAGACCAGTAGCGGCAATTTCGACGATTAGCATGGCCGTTAAGAGATAAAGGGCACCCATCAGATAACAAAACGTCTACTTAGTAATTGGATGATATTGTTGTACAAAATGTTTACCATTTGTTCACAAAAATAAGTTTTCCTATCGAAATCGTCTTCCAAGAGCTCCTGGGTAGGTATGATTTTATAGGGATGCATTTTTTTAAATTTTTTTTCCGTTCACATCTTGAAGGCAAATAAGTTCAATATTATTGTAATAATATTTGGGAATATTCGAGGGAATATTATAACTAATCTCGGTATTCACATGATTTAATTTTTTTTTATTAAGTTTTCGGAATAATCTTGAAAGTAATATTATTTCTGAATAGCGAAAGAAGAAATCTTTCACACGATGTATCACAAACGCATACTGCCCTTTTGAAGAATTGGGAATTGTTTCTGTCTTTCTTACGTAGAAGAATGACAATTTGAAATTTAAGTTAGACATGTTTCAGGATATTTTATGAATACAGTACCCGAGATAATGAATTTATTCCATTTGGCTTTTCCACACTGTATAAATGAACACACATGGATAATATGCTTTGCCTTCAGTTGTATTAGTTTTTTTGGAGGAGCTCTGCTTGATCATCTGAAAATAATTCGCAGAAACGGAATTCTAAATATGCCTGAATTTCACCTCGGATATCTGGAAGGCATTTACAAATTGAAGCAAGGCGACAACTTTTATTTTCATTGTCATCGGATAAATCACTCGGGTGCCAGGAATCGTGTCCGGTCGTTTATAAATAGCAACGAGTGACAAAACATCGGAAATGCAAAAATGGAACTATTCGTTATATCATAACCACAGATCTACAGATAAGTTCAAGTATATGTAATCTGTGATTATGACATGATTTTCAATTTCAATTAATTTCAATTCATGATCAGTGGTCAGATCATCCATAACTTATTCTTCAATTCCGAAATTGAATGAAAGCTTGTGTATTCATATACTGAGATATATGATCTTATATACCTATTATACGCTGCATTCTACAGAATGTCATCCAATGAGCTCTCATAGTTCCAAGAAATAATTATACTCTGTAACTATGTACACAATGAATTTCATCGCAGAAAAACTTTTTATTTCCTGGAATATTAAATGTTTTCTTAGATTTTGCCATGTAACGGTTTGATTAGCCGGTCAAGGTATGAACCCCTTTATGATTCTCAGCTTCGACGAATAAGAAGTTCTGTGGTTTGAATATGACAATACTAACCGCCATAATTTTGTTGGGAGAATATGCAATTTCCGATAGGGTCGCGTTCTTTCACGTTCAATCGGGATGCAGGTCAGCTGTCCCTTCTCCTGATGATGACTTGTCACAAAAAGTTTTTTTGGTAAATCCGTTATCATAGGACTGATTTATTGCATTTTCGTTCAATGAAGGCGCTTCCTCTACATAATATCTTTGAGTTATTATGCTATTCTTAAATATTGAAGCTAGAAAAAAAAACCTCATAAACTTTCTGTTCAAACAGGTTCTCATAAATGATTTTTTTTGTGGCCTTTTTGAGCGCTCGCTCTACTTACGAACGAGGGCTATATCATCTCGTCACGATGTCTGTATTTTTCGAATTTGAGCCGAAAAGTCTGTCCGTCCGGCCGTATACACGATAACTCTCGTGTTTCGAATCTCGAATGCCGTTCTATATTGGGCAAATATCGACCAGGGGTTCCGTAAATTTGGTGGTAAATCCGTAAATAAATTAAAAGTACTACCATGAAGAACATCAGATAGAACACAATCAATTGGGTCGCGCACAATCTCGCCAGACACGCCCTCATCAAGTACCCTCGGAACAGAAACAAAAAACTCGAATTCATCAGGAGAAATATAAGTTTTAGCAGTAATTTTTGAGCGCTCATTCTACTCACACGAGAACTATATCATTTCGTCCGGCCGTATACACGATAACTTTCGAACGGAACGACTTAGAAACTTAAAATTCTCAGGTCCGTTTGAATCTCGAATGCAGCGGTTGAGTTTGTTAATAGGGACCTTTACACTAACGTTCCAGTCGCGCGCGACTGGAACGGCTCGACCAAATTCGCGCGCGACGGCGTAGTGTGAACGCAATTTTTCACACGCTCCAGTCGCGCGCGACTGGAATGGCTCGACCAAATTCGCGCGCGACGGCGTAGTGTGAAGGCAATTTTTTACACGCTCCAGTCGCGCGCGAAAATCACTCGCGATTTTCGCGCGCGACTATCGCGCGCGACTGGAGCGTAAGTGTAAAGGTCCCTATTGGGCGAAATTCGACCAGGGGTTCCGTGAATATGGCCGTTCGAAGTTTTGTTCTTCTGATAACTTCCAAACTACTGATACGATCGAGATGAAAATTTGCACTTAGATGGAAAATGACGTGTTCAAGCTACATGCAAGGCTAGTCCGACCATTTTTCGAATTCAATCTCAATGAGCGACGTTTTTGTGAAGTAAGTGGAATTTCACCATCGAATTAAACTTTTCGACAAAAATTTGGATGGGTCGAATGTCGTGAGGGACACTGGAATTTACTGATCGCCATCGAAAATTGTTTGCTATTTCCAAATATTCTAATCAAATTCCAATATTCCGTCATATCAGGGTGTTGACTCTCAGCTTGCAAAATTCCCATATCTTTCTAATATGGACCTGGAAGTTTTGATCATTTCAAAGATCATTTCAAGATCAATTGATTATAATTGATGGTTCAAAAGTTATAAGCAATTGAAAATATAGGCGAATACATAAATCACCCTGTATCTTGGCTATGAAGTTGATAAGACCTATCATATATGGGATTTTTGAACTCGTCTAAGGAAGCTCTACCTAAGGTTAACGTATGTACATTTACCAATGAAACACTCTGTACATGCTGCATATGTGTAATTTATACATTAATATTCATACAAGCTTTTCCAACAATAAATTATATTGTTGTATGTATATTATTATTAAAACCTGTCTTCATCATCGATGCTCAGAAACATTTTCTCAAATTGCGGAGGTGGCATGATACCAAACAAAATATTGCTGAAGCCGGTCGATGCCGCCTCCGACGGTGAATCATTTAAAACCTATCTAGATACATCATTTTTTATTATCTTCTGAAAATATAAAATGAATTATATAAATTTATTGCCAAATTTTACCAGTAGCTACTCATAAAAATTGTATATTGTATTGTATATTGTTTATATCCCGACTCTCCTAGGTCTCTGTGAGACCCCTCAGAAGCTCAGAGCTTGTGGGAGTTAGGAGCCCCAATTATTTTCAGAATTGAATCAACCAGTGCGCTTAGTGTCCGTATACAGAATACATATAATTACGTTTGTGGGGCGAAAGCCGATCTTTTAAAAAAGATTTATTTATTTACAACGGAAGATTATCCTATTCTAACAATTAGCTAGGAAGAAATGCACTTAATTATTGACGACCAATTCGTCTTGAGAGGTAGTTATAACATTCCTTATCTCAAATTAATTGCGACAAACAGTATCGAACAATGGGACAAATATACACCCACACACGCGGCGTGTTCAAAATGATGTGTCATCAAAATGTAACAAGGTAATATGAATATTCGAATAAGAATAGATAAGGAGTTCATCTGCAATATACAGGGTTGGCATTATGTAATTCCTCCCCACCTTGAATAAAGGTATCACCTGTAGTAGGTGTAGCTTTACAAAAAATATCTTTTCTTAAGTATTTCAAAATAAAATAAGTAATTATCAATAAAATGATTATTATAACAATAAGCAAAAATATAAATCTTGAAGGCTGGAGATTCCATTGGTCCAGGTCTTCTATCTTGATATCCGGGATGTCTTCATCATTCCGGGATTCTTCATTTGTAGAATTTGGGTTGAATAAAGTTATTTTGGGTAAAATCACGTATTTTTCTTCATTGAATGTAGTAGTTGGGGCGATTTCTTTTCTCGTGTTGCTCACAGCACATTTAGTTCGTAGAATTGTTATAGGAGGCACCAAATAATGTCTTGTTTGCTGAAGACATTTTTCTAAAACATCTTTGTTTTCGATGGATAGGATATTTCCATCTTCTAATAATTTTAAATCTGGGGAAAGTACCGTTGTCGTTCTTGGACAGTTTTCGGTGTGGTTTTTCAAAATATTTCGAAGGCATGCTGGTGATTCAGCTAAGGTGTCTTGATCGCATAGATAATCATCTTCCACTGGTTGGCAAAATTTCGTTGACCATTTCAGGGTTTCTTCTTGTGAGAGTAAATAGGGATCGGTATATGGAAGGGATAAATTGTTTTGCGGTAGATAGTAAAACTTGTATAAATCATAACTTTCTTCGTATACCGTTGGGATTGATATTAAAAATAGTAATGCTTTCTTTTTGAAAATTACTTTCGTATGACATATCTGATAATAATCTTTCAGATGATGTAAAGTTATTATAGTAACGTTTTTTATTAATTCAAGGAATTTTGAATAAGGTAAAATTGATTCGTGTAAAAGATGTAATCTTGCAACTCACTGCGGTTGCAATTTCATCTAGAATATTTTTGATATCTTTGAGTTCAAATGTCAGAAGATGCATGTGTTGAATCTCTTGTATTGCTGGTATAACTTGAAGCAATTTAAGGTTTTCTGACATTCTCTGAAATTTTCCAATATACTTATTTTTAAGGTCATTTACGACTGTTGC
Source organism: Aphidecta obliterata (assembly GCA_963966015.1). Lineage (NCBI taxonomy): Eukaryota > Metazoa > Arthropoda > Insecta > Coleoptera > Coccinellidae > Aphidecta > Aphidecta obliterata. The sequence continues at coordinate 5,691,197 of OZ014430.1, read as the reverse complement.
GATCTGTTTTTGATTTCTTATCAAAACTTTTTCATTTTTTTGAATGCTATCAAAATAGTTTTTATATAATTCTTCATCATCGGAATCTAACGTTCCGAATAAAATCTTTGAAATCTTTCCTCCTAAGTTAATGAGTCCTCTTTTAACTCTAATTTTTTCATTTAACAATTCTTCCATGGTATTGATATTAATTTCATAAGTATGCTGTAGATATTTAAAATTGGCTGTTTGGGCAAAATTAGATTTTGACTTTTCTAATTTAATTATTTCTTTCTGATAATTAGGAATCAATTCTTCGATTTTATTTAAATCTACGTGATATATCAATTGAAGATTTTTATGTGTGACATACGCTTTTCCTAATGCGATTGGTAATATGTTGCTTTCAATTGGAATGATATCCATACATGATACGATAATTATTTCGAATAATATCGCGAGGATGACGTATAGATCCATTATCTGTAACAAAATTTTGAACTAGTTTTTTCTTTGCTCAAGAATTTTCTTATGATAAATGTGTTTATTTTTATTATCCTGAAAGCGTAAATTATCAATTACACGAGCATTAACCTTTTTAAATGCTGGGTCCAATTTTCTCGTTATTGGATTTTTAATATAAGTAGGATTTTTATTTGAGGGGTGACTTTCTTTTGCTGATCGCTTTTCATTCGTTTTTTCCAAACGCGCAATATTTTTCTCTTTATTCTTTTCTAATTGATTTGCAATCTCATTAAGATTGTCTATGTAATTTTCCACGTAATCTTGAACTTGTTCGTTATGTGTACGTTCAACTGGTAAAGAGTAATTTAAATTTGCTTTAATAATTTGCATACGTGTCATTTCTAGACTTGAATGATTCGAATTATTATAACTTAATAAAGCTTGGGAAAGTCTGCTTGAAAAAGTTGAATTCCTTCTTTCAATTGTTCGCAATTGTTCTATCAGTGTAGAATGAAATCTTTCCACTAATGCATTCGAATTGGGACATAATTTGTAATATAATGAATTTCAATTTTATGGATTTTACAAAAATCTTGGAATACGCCATTTTTAAATTCTAATCCATTGTCACACGTTATTTTATTAGGAATGCCGTAATGGCTAAAATACATCAATATATTATCTACAATTTCAATTCCTGTCTTTTGTAGAAGTGGGTAACATTGACCTGATCTTGAAAAAGAATCTATTATACTTAGACAATACGTTTGATTGAATCTTATTGTATCACAATAAATGTGAGTGAAAGGTTTCGATCCAATTGGGTTTGGTCTAAATTGTAATTCAATGGGAGTTCGTTCATATTTGCTTTTTTGACATATTTCACAAGAATTTATAAAGCTCTGAACATCTTTGTTCATGTTCGGCCAATAATATTTTCGTTTTATACTAATTATATTTTCTCGTAAACCACGATGAATAGACTTTGTCTCGTGATACTGTTGAATTCGAAGAAGTTGTTCTTCCTTATCTTCAACATCTTCTACGTATGTTCTAGAAATTTTCAAATTTAACGTTTTATAATCAAATTTATTTTGTAAAATATTTATTAGAGGTTTCTCTAATTCAGGCGAAGCAAAATATAAAGTATACGACTTTTTTGGTTGAATATACTTTTTGACAAATTTGAATAAATCAGTATCTATTGAGTTTATCATTACTCGAAATCTGAGTTTTTCTCCGAAAGGTTTAGTTTTCGTAACACTATAATTCGGGGATGATTTTAATATTATCTGCAAAGGGGCTGCATTTAAACTTCTTTCTGTATAGGGAAGTTCTAAAATAGGATCACTAAAGAGGAGATAGAAAAAGCTATACGTAATTCAAAAGATAACAAAGCGGCTGGCCCAGATGAAATTCCTTCGGAAGTACTCAAACTCCTCGATGAGAGAGGTATTACAGCACTGCATAAAATATTCAACATTATATATGAGACGGGTCACTATCCCAGGCAGTGGTTGAGCTCTACATTCATTCCCTTGCCTAAGAAGACAAATGCAAAAAGATGCGAAGATCATAGACTTATTAGCCTGATGAGCCACACCCTAAAAATATTTCTTAAAATCATACACCAAAGAATATTCCGAAAGTGTGAGAGAGATATAAGCGACTCACAATTCGGGTTTAGACAAGGGTTAGGCACAAGAGAAGCAATAGTCGCAACACAGGTGCTTGTCCAGAACTCTTATGACCAGAGGAAGGACGTTTACCTCTGTTTCATAGATTATGAAAAGGCATTCGATCGAGTACAGCACCACAAATTAATGCAGCTCCTCAAAAGACTCGACATGGATCAGAAGGATATCCGATGCATTGAAAACCTTTACTGGAACCAAACAGCGCAAATAAAACTAGGCGACAATATGTCCAACAACATACGAATCAGGAGAGGGGTGCGACAGGGGTGCGTGTTGTCTCCACTCCTGTTCAACTTGTACTCCGAGGCAATTTTCCGAGTGGCACTTGAAGATGTGGAAATGGGAATCAGAGTAAATGGGACATGGATTAACAATATCCGTTATGCGGACGATACCGTCCTAATCGCTGAAAATATGCACGACCTACAACAACTGGTTGATAAGATAGGAGAACAGAGCAAATCAATGGGTCTAAACATTAACACCAAGAAGACGAAATTTATGATTATTTCAAGAAACCCAAATATGCATAGAAACGCCATCATAACATTCAATGCAACGCCGTTAGAGAGGGTAGATAAATTCAAATATCTGGGTGTCTGGCTCTCTGAAGATTGGACATCAGACAGAGAAATAAAATGTCGCATTGAACAAGCCCGACAAGCATTTCTGAAGTTTCGAGGAGTTCTTGCTTGTCCTGATTTTGATCTCAACCTGCGACTGAGATTCGTGAAGTGCTACATCTGGTCGGTGCTTCTTTACGGCATGGAAGGCTGGACATTGAGGAAGACTGCGATTAACAGGCTAGAGGCCTTCGAGATGTGGCTGTACCGCAGGGTCCTCAAGGTGCCTTGGACGGCTAGATTGACAAACGAGGAAATTCTGAGACGCGTCGACAGACAACGTGAATTGTTTGAAACTATTAAGAAGAGAAAAACGGCGTACCTAGGACACATTATGCGGAACAACAAGTATCAATTTTTACACTTACTGATCGAAGGTAAAATTGAGGGAAGAAGAGGGATCGGAAGGAAGAAAATGTCCTGGCTGCGAAACATCAGGCAGTGGACAGGACTGCACGATATACAGTCCTTGATACATACCGCAAGAAATAGAGAAGCGATGGAAAATGTTATCGCAAACATCCATTAGTGGATATGCATTGGAAGAAGAAGAAGATTTGATTTGCAATTGATAACAAATCATCTTCGATTCCGTTCATTTCAATATTTTCGTAATAATCTATGTCTGTGGCATTTGCCATTGAATCATTATCGATTCTGTTCGTTTTTTCGAACGTATTGATCTCTATCATTGGATCATTTTCAAATTCATTAGTATTTCCTCCGATATTCCGATTCGGTAAGGAATATACAATTATCTTTATATTAGATTCCGCAAAAATATATTTTATCATATTTAAAATAATATGCCAGTCTAATTTATCTAGACCGCATGCAATTCTGGGTAAAGCTAAGTATTTGTCATTATTATATTGACACAATTCTCTGAGATATAATATTGATTGAAAAACGGTTTCATATTCCGGTTTATGAAAATACGAATCTTTCGTGATTAAATAATAAATGTTTCGATCATTTATTTGGATCATTGCTACTTCGCCTAGAAGCTTATTTTGAGATTTTAAATTTTCTATTTGACCAAATTTATTTTTAAATTGGAGGGCCACACCTCTGTTCATGTGAAAATCACGGGAAACGCAATGTGCTAACGCATAATTCTTTGGCGCTTTAAATAAATTACCTGTTCTTTCAATTATCTTAGGGGAATTTTTAATATTTTTTGATTCATAATTTTTTACAAAATCTTTATAAGTCAATCTATTATCTGACTCCATTATAATTCGACTGAGAGCATCAGCATTATTAGTTGAAACTTATTTATAACGAATTTCATAATCAAATTCTTCTAGTTTTATCCGCCAGCGCATAAGGCGGGAATTCGGTTCTTTTAATGAAAATAACCATATTAAGGGTTTGTGATCCGTATAAATAGTAAATCTCTTTCCATAGAGATAGGGGCGGAAATTTTTGCATGACCAGACCACAGCCAGTAACTCCTTCTCTATTGTGGAATAACGAGTCTCAGCTGGGTTAAGGGTTCTACTCGCAAATGCTATAGGAAGGTCGTTCGGAACTTCACCTTGAGATAAAACAGAGCCTATCGCGAAACCTGACGCATCAGTTGTAAGAACGAATGGTTTATCGAAATCGGGGTATCTCAATAGAGGATGGTTCAATAAATTTCTTTTACATATTTCGAACGCTTCGATATATTTCGGATCATCAATATTAATTTTGGAATCTTTCTTCAAACATGAAGTTGATGGTTTCGTTATCTTTGCGAAATTAGGGATAAACTTTCTATAATATCCTACGAGTCCAAGAAATGATTTTATTTCTTTAGGAGTTTTAGGAATTGGAAATTTACTGACTGCTCTTAATTTGTTCGGATTCGGTTTGATTCCTTCAGGGGTAATAATATGTCCTAAGAATTCAATTTCAGTTTTGAAAAAGTGACATTTATCTAATTGGATTTTCAAATTATCTGCTTCAAATGCTTCTAGAATATTATGGATATCTGCTAAGTGTTGTTCGATCGTATCGGAAAATACAACTATATCATCCATGTAAACGTAACAGATCTTTCCTATATGATCTTTCAAAACATTATTCATCAATCTTTGGAAAGTTGCCGGAGCATTTTTAAGTCCAAATGGCATTCTCAAAAATTCATAATGACCATTTTCTACAGTAAAAGCTGTCTTTTCAATTGATTCTTCATCTAATTCAATTTGATGAAATCCGGATGCTAAGTCAAGGGTAGTAAAATATTTTTTTATTTCCTAATTTATCTAGGATACTTTCGATCTGAGGAAGGGGATACCTATCATCAATAGTTTTATCATTCAATTTACGATAGTCAATCGCTATACGCCATTTCTTTTTTCCGGATAAATCTTCTTTTTTAGGAACAATTACAACTGAAAATGACCATGGAGATATACTCGGTCTGATAATTTTTTTGTCTAACATGTCTTTGATTTGAGTCTGAACTGAACTTCGTCACTTGTTCGAATTTTATGTTTTATTTTACTTGAAAAATTAAGGGCTTGACCCGGTAATTGTAAAACATCTTCATTAGTTTGAAGGATTTTCATTAGTTGGGTACTAATTTCTGGGATGTTTTGGGGTTTCTGACACACTTGTTGATAATAAAAAGGGATTTGAGAATATTCATTAGTCAATAATTGATTTTTAAAATCTAAGTTAAGTCCATATTTATTCAAAAAATCTGCTCCTATAAGACCATCATAATTCTTATGGAACTTGTATACGACAAAGGGATGAAGATCATCTATTTGAAATTCAGGGAATAAAGGTATTAAAACTTTTTCATTTGCAGTTTGTTTTTTGAAACATGCAGTTAGTGTCGTAGATTGATAAAAATATTTTTAGGGAAATTTTTATACGCGAATTTTGGATCAATAAGACACACTGAACATCCACTATCAATTAAAAGTTTACATTTAGGATTTTGGAATTGAATATAGGGGAGTTGGTTCGTGTTATCTAATGTATTATTTAAGTCAATGAGTCGTTCATGGCACGATCTCGAAAATTTTCATTTAAATATTTACTGGAATTATTATTTTCTGGATATGAACGTTCGTTAAAATCACGTTTTTTGAATCTCGGGTCTTTCGAAGTAGACGCCATATTGGTTAATTCATAATGATTGAAGAATTGTCTCTGGGGACTTTGTTGATATTGGGTAGAATAATTGGATCTTTTTTGGGGATAATTTCTTGTCTGAATTGACATTTTCTAAGGGGGAGATTGTATCCTGTGATTTGGATGAGGTTTGAAAACATTCTCGTTTTTACGTTCATTGAAAGAGGTATTTGGATTATTTCCAAAAACTTGACGATTTGTCGGGAAATTAATCGGTTGAGATGGGAATCTCGGTTGGGAATTATTTGGATAAAAATTTCTTTCATTATTTTGACTAGATTGGCATTTTCCCCAATGTTGATTATTTTGAGTAAAACTTCTATAATTATTACTTGGGAAGTTTGCTCGATTATTATTTGGAAAATTATTTTTATTAGTTTGATTAAAAGTTTTCTGATTTTGTTGAGGATAATTCTGATTATTTTGATTTTTATAATGCATATAGGGTTGTTGGTAAAAGTAATAATCTTGACGAATAAAATTTACTATATCGTCATAGTTCATAATTCCGTGACCTCTTAGGGCTGTTCTTAATTCGGGGTTAATATTATAGAGCAGAACTCTAGTTGCTACTCGTGACGCAATATTCTTTTCTTGATCCTTTTCAAGAATCGGTAAATTAGACAATTCTACTTGCGAATCGTATTTATTTTTTAAATCTACTATTCTTTCGAGAAAATCTAAGTCATTCTCATTACATATTCTTTGGGCATTCTGGAGATCCCAAAACAAAACTGTGAGGCTTATTTTTTCCTCAAATCTCAACTTTAAAAATTCCTTCAAGTTAATCCAGTTATCTGTAATTCTCTCATTGGAACTTACGATTTCACTGGCATTTCCTACCAATTTACTCTTTATGATATCGATTATCGCTTCATTTATTAACGCGTCGGCAGATTGGAACCTATCATAAAATCTTTCGCAATGATTCAAAAATCGTGCGAGATTTGCAGGATTACCATCCAATGGTACTATTGATTTCGAAAATAAATCAATTAATTTTAATTTATCAAACATATTTGGTTCTGGTGCGACTGCCATTTTATTCGTATTCGTATTCTTCCGGCCTTTGAAATGCTTTACGGAAGTAATCTTGAAAAATTATATTGTACTTAGAAAATAATTGTATTCGGTTTTTTATTTTATAAGAAACCTAGGAAAAACTCTGGTAATCGGTTTTTTGTATTAAGAAACCTAGGAAAAACTCTGGTAATCGGTTTTTTATAAGAAACCTAGAGAAAACTCACACAAGTTTTACGCTCAAAACCGTGGGAAAAGATTGAAGACTTTGGACCAGGGTCAGTGACTGGGAATAAAAAAAATGTTTCTAGATAGGATTCTCACCACGTTGTTTCTTTGGAGTCGTTGTAGACGCTACCCACACAATCAGGGCTCCAACGGCTTTTCTCCTCGTTGTTGCTGGATTTGGCACCTTAACAGTTGAAACTGAAAGTTTTGGAAGTTCTTAGCGCGGCGATAACTACGTTTTCACGCACGAAGTTTCGAAACACAGTTCTTCACGAAAACCGGCACAATCCCATCCTCGTCGCCAATTACGTTTGTGGAGCGAAAGCCGATCTTATAAAAAAGATTTATTTATTTACAACAGAAGATTATCCTATTCTAACAATTAGCTAGGAAGAAATGCACTTAATTATTGACGACCAATTCGTCTTGAGAGGTATTTATAACATTCCTTATCTCAAATTAATTGCGACAAACAGTATCGAACAATGGGACAAATATACAACCACACACGTGGCGTGTTCAAAATGATGTCTCATCAAAATGTAACAAGGTAATATGAATATTCGAATAAGAATAGATAAGGAGTTCATCTGCAATATACAGGGTTGGCATTATGTAATTATATATAATATGAAAAAATACTCGAATATGAGTCGATCAAAGATCCCCAGATGTTGAATAATTCAACTTCTTTATTAATTATGGACTCGTCTCCATATTGCCTGATGTTTCATATGTCAAAAACAGGAATCTGAAGTAGAGTCTAATCTGTAGTCCTTTCACATTTCACAATGCTATTGAAGAGGTCCCCACAATACGGGTGCGAAATGTAGGGCAAGGGATGCGAGAGGAAGGGAACTGTAAATACATGGGTTGGGTATCTTCCCAAAATGCTTCAATCAACTTTAAAATGCTATCATGCATGTGTGATCTGCATACAGGGTGTTTTCAAAGGTGAGGCTTTTCTTTTGATCAGCAATAGAACACATCAAAATAAGTCGATATACCAAAAATCGTTCATATAAAATATTCACCAGGGCGGAGTATTTCGAAATCAAAGTGACCCGCACGGGTGACGAATTTCCTAGCACGGATCTGTATTAGGTTCGTATTGATATTTATATTTATACTAGCAGACCCAGCCACGCCTTGCTGTGGCTAAAGTATACGTTGAATTAAATTGTAGTTAAATATTCAATAAAGTGGAATTATTATTATTATTAACCCTAACCTACTCCTAACTTAAGCCTAAGCTAACCCTATCCTAACCCTTGTGAAAAGAAATCTGTTGCAAGATTCAACCACGACCCGTGTCGTGGGATATGTCGGTTTGGCTTGATGTTGTTGCCGGCCTACTTAAAAAAAATACAACTTGGGGAAATGCGAGGACCACCGGAAAAGACATCCCGGTCCGATACCCGATGAATAGCGGTCTCTTTACTCCTCATGTCTCCTGTTACAAAGCCGTAAACGCCTTCCAGTATCCTTTATGCTGAATCATTTTCTCTATTATATACTCAACTGGTGGTAAGCGGCCTATCTTTCCAACCAGTGCGTTCCTTTCCTCCATCTGATCTGAGGCAGTGCTTCGGGTCGTCTACAACGTGGCATGCATGATAGATCATCCCGTCCCTCTTAGTAAAGGTACCATAAGATCCATGCCCTGTCAAAAATTGAGTCAAATAGTACCCGGTCGTTTTATGCTCACATTGGATCCACTACTCCAAATTTCTGATCAGTTTGCGCGTCCGAGCGGCACTTTGCCCTCCACCATACCATCTTTCCTGCAATTTACTCAGTATCTTCCTTCCTGCCATACCTCGATTGCCCGGTAGTGCTTCTCCTATGCTACCCATATCTCTCAAGTTGGATCAAACTGCACACAGTTCGCAAAATAAAATCAATCGCATAAATATTTCCGTTCTTCAGGTGCCATCTCGTTTCAGAAGGTTGTCTATCAAATTGACTATTCTCATCCTCGATATTGCACAACTCGACGGAACTGCACTCGTACCATTGCCTCAAGTTGTTTAACCAGGAGATTCTTCTCCTTCCGATGTTCCCTCTCCTGTATCTTCCCCTGAATAATAATCTGCAATAAGGTATATTTCTCCTCTCTCAGCACATGACCCAGATACTGCAACTTTCTGACCTTTATACTGTCTAGTATTTCCTTCTCTTTATCTATTCTTTCCAGCACTTCTGTATTTGGTACTTTGTCCATCCACTTTACCTTAAGGATACCTAATCGTCACCAGCCCCAAGGATTCTCCTGAATGTCCACATTTCGAACGCCTCCAGGCGATTACTGATATCCTGCTTCAATGTCCAAGCTTCTATGCCATAGAGGAGCACAGGGAAGACATAACATTTTAACAACCTGAGTTTGAGTAGTAAAGTGATATCTTTCGCTACTGGCTGTCCTCTAATCCATAGATGCTCTGGTCGTTGTTGTGCTTTCGTTATGGTCATGAATTTAGTTTTTTTCACGTTTAATGTGAGGCCACTTTGTTCGCTGCTTTTAATCACCCAATCTAAGATTATTTGAAGATCTGCTAGCGACTCTGCAAGGAGTATGGCATATCTTATGTTGTTGATAGGTCTTCCATTAACTTTTATGCCGATTTTTGTATCCGCTAAGGCACTCTCATAAATATTTGACAACCAATATATATGTCAATCATTTTTTATCACTGACATTATTCTACATTCTTGACAGTTGCGAATTCTATGAACATTCTGTATTATTCCCAGTTCTCAAACAGTTCCAAATTTCTTCAGTTTCAGGAAAGACCCAGAAACTTGGCATCACTCCTCGCACGATATCGCTAGGGTAGACAGATCGTTGAAGTGGGGACGCGATCTCCTGTCGTCGATTTGAGCCCCATGTTGCCGCGTGGATAATTATTAGTCTTTGTCATGAAAAATAAACAAATAATTTGCAATAAGAAAATATTGCAACTATAAATTGAGATATAAACTATCCTATCTTGTAAGTTGGATCAAACTGCACACAGTGTGCAAAAATTTTATTGAAATCGGTTCAGTATTTTGGGAGACCATTCCGGACAAACAACGTGACACGTAATGTTTATATATAAAGATGATGCGTAGAATGACTGAATTTTCCGATCTTAACCCCTGTGATTTCTTTCTTTGGGGTCATTTGAAAACATTAGTGTATAAGTGATGATATTCCACTGATATCAGGAAGTCATTCCATCAGCAGGAGAAGAGGAGATAACTTGCTTTATCAATTGTTACTGTGAAGGCAATATCGTACTGCATATCGTACTGAATATCGTGACTTTCGTGGTTCGCTTCGTCAATATTCAAATAAAACACAAACATAATCAGCATTCATGGAATTAAAGTGTTTATAATTATTATTTTATTGTATTATTATCTGAAATCTAGAATGAAAATAAATTGAAAAGCACTGCCGTGAAGTCAGGAGCTTTTGAGCGCTCGTTCATCCACCTTGTAGGTAGATTCGCATTTTTTTTTTCGATAATTCGCTAGAATTTTCTACGGTATCTATGGTCTTCGTCATGCGATCCGGACGAAATACGCACGAAGTGTGGATACATTATTCTTCATCTATGTGCAAAATTTCGTTCCAATTCAATCAGTAGTTTCTGAAAAAATGTCCATTCGCATGTTATAATTTTCAATGGTTTCTATGGTTCTGGTCATGCGATCTGGACAAAATTCTGCATGTAGCTTGAACACGTTATTCTCCATCTGAGTGCAAAATTTCATCTCGATCGAATCATTAGTTTCGAAGTAATCAGGAGAACAAAATTTCGAACGGCAATATTTACGGAACTCTGGTGGAATTCTGGCCATTAACGAACCAACGAACGCTGAAACACACACTGAAAATTTCAAGTCTCTAGGTCGTTCTGTTCGAAACTTATCGTGCTTACGGCCGGACGGACGGACAGACTTGAATTGTTCGAGGGATTCGTCATAACGTTGTCGATTAAGACCATTTTCGTCTCAAAATTCGAAAAATACTGACATTAAACTTACAATAGAAAAACTAGTATAATGCGAAGCATCATCTTCAGGTGGTTAATGTTTAACTAAATTACTTCTCTAAACTGTTAAGCCACCTACTAATACAAACTAAGCTTATCGCTAGGTGGGGGTAATGGTCAATTTTATGCGCGAAACCCTAATACGGGTTGAATAATAATGGTATCTTAACGACATGCAATTGAGCTTATCTTACCGCAAATAAGTGAGAAGATCTGTTGAAGTTGATTTTTTTTTTGATGATTTTTGTTCATTTATCTCGAGGCTCTCCAAGAGGTTCAATTGTCTACTTTCATAAGGTAATTGAACCTCTTTGAGAGCCTTGAGATAAATGAACAAAAATCACCTGTTTTCTTAAAACGATCAAGTAGACTTGAACAATCCACCATTATTGAATCTTTTTCGAAGTAAAAAAAAATTTTTTTCTCTCTTCCAAATTATTTATGAAAAAAAAATAACTTCAACAGATCTTTTCACTTATTGGCTGTAGGATAAGCTTAATTGCAAGCCATTAAGATATCATTATTATTCAACCCGCATTAGGGTTTTGTGCATATGATTGACCATTTCCCCCATCTAGTGATGAGATTAGTTTTTATTAGTAGGTATCTTAACAGCTTAGAGAAGTAATTTGGTTATACCTCAACCAACTGAAGATGATGCTCCGCATCGAAACACGTGTCGTGGAATTTAACCCAATGTAGTGGAAATCATACTAGTTTTTCTATTGTAAGTTTGATTACGGATTTCCATCAAGTATCGGCTAATTCTATTAGAATTTTAAATACAGACATCGTGATGAAATGATATAGCCCTCGTGTAAGTAGAACGAGCGCTCAGAAATATGTAAAATGTCTATTGAGCTGCTTGAGCATATGGAAAATATTTGTTAAACGATAAATGAATCGTATAGAAAATATTTCTCTGAAGAGAGTACACATTCAAACCTAGTATTATAGAAATATTTTTTCTCTAGGTCAATTGATAGATATTTTGGCACAGGGACTAATGGTTTTTACATTAATGTTCAAATTATTTTTCATTCTAAAATTATCTGGAGACGGATTCAATGAATGAACAACGGACTAGTTCATTCGCGTCGATGAATGATGAATCTGCAACATACACAGAAAACACTCACCCTGAACTAATCACGATGTAGATCCATCTACAAATTTTCCATGAGATCTTGTCAACAAAAATGGAATTCGAGATGTTATATAAAATTGAGAAAAATCCCAATGATTATTTTTAGAATTTCCGGGTTATTTAGGGAGTTCCTAAAAGGAGTTGGTCAAAAGCGATCAACATCTGCCTGAAATTTCTCTATGCGTTTGCGTCAATGACCAGAAATGTTGTTTATGCGGATCGAGATATTTTCATACAAAAAAAATCATTCCATGAATTTGTTGCCAAATGCAATACTCTAAAATGAGACAGAAATTCGGGAAAATTCCTCGTCAATAACCCAATTTAAACATCGGAAAACTCCGATATGGATGACGAAGTAGATGAAAAAGCTACCAGAGGATCTGACGAAGATTAGTTTTATCTCTTCCTTCTGTCCTTTTTTAATATATTATAGAAGAACAGAAGGAAAATATAATACTACCCAAGAACCAACTGGGTGTGTCAACGGCCAGCGTTAACATTCTCTGAGGCTGTTTTTGTTCTTGATTGCTTCATTCATTGGTCTATTCATGTTCATCATATGTTTTGTATCAATATATCAGTGTATCTATATGTTTGAGATGACCCGTCCTATACATTTATTGTAATGTCAAACAGGACTTGAATAAATATTATTATTATTATTATTGACTGAAGAGGTGGAATCTTTACGTGAAAAAATTACCAGAGATTGTCAGAGACTAACCCCCAAATTGAAACTCCTCATCGAAAAAGAGCCCCAAAAAAACTGAAGCTCGGAGCTTGTGCAACTTAGGAGACCCTGTTGTGTTCTGTGTAGGCTCTGTTACTGTGTCCTTACGCCGCCTGAGGCCCAGCACTGTTAATTCTTCACCCAATAGTGAATGGTGGAACCATACTCCAGGTCAAACAATTTTTATCCCTACCGGAGTATTCAAAATCGGGACCGATCACGAGCCGAACGCGCTGACCCAACACTACGGCCCCGTATAATGATGTTCCGACATTTTTGAGGGTGCAATGGATTGGAAAGTACGGTCCGGTAAGATGGCCACCAAGGAGACCTGACCTTTGGATTTTTATGTCTGGAACACCTTCAAAGAAAAAGTATATCGAATTAGCGTTCAGACTCCAGAGGATCTGATCGAAATAATAAATTTGTGTTGGGCAGAAATACGTCAGAAACGTTGTGAACTTCGCAGAGTTGTAGATTCAGTGCGAAAACGATGTGTAAAATGTATTGAACATATTGGACATTTCGAACAATTGTTATAAGTAGTAGTAGTCAGTCTTCTTTACATGTTTTCATAAAATCTGTATTATCAAAACTTAGTTTATTCCTTCAAATTCTTCGGAATCGACAGATGAATACATGATTTCCATCAGAATAACAGAACTTCAATATTCAATACTAAAGAGCTTCAAAATAGAGCAAATTTACGTTTGGAATATTTCGTCATTTTCCAGATCCACACCTATCCTGAAAATTTCAAGTCCCTAGGCCTTTCCGTTCGAAAGTTATAATTTTTTATGGTTTCTATGGTTCTGGTCATGCGCTCTGGACAAAATGTAGCTATAATATATCATTCTCCATTAAAATACGAAATTTTTAGCTTTGAAATTATCAAGAAAACTAAATTTCAAACGACTATATTCACGGAACCCCTAGTATAATTTTGCTCATTGATGAGAGTGACCGCGACATTCGCGATCTAAACCTACCTACAATATTTTATGTCCCTAGGCCTTTCCGTTCGAGAGTAATAATTTTCTATTATGATTCTTATGGTTCTGGTCATATAATCAAGATAAAATTTTGCATATATTTTGAACACTCTCCATCAGTAGCTTCTAAGTAATCAGGAGAACAAAATTTCGAACGGTCATATTTTCGGAACCCCTGGTCGAATTTTGCCCAATAACGAACTCAACAACGGCATTCGAGATTCGAACCTACTCTGAAAATTTCAAAGTTGTAGTTCGTTCTGTTCGAGAGTTATCGTGTATACGGCTGACCGACAGTACTCCCTTCATTGAAAAAGTTATTCGGTAGTCCTCTACTGTAATCATGGTCTCAAAATTGAACAAAAATAAATTATTATCATATTAAAGAGGACTATATCGGGGTAAATTTTCATGACACATTTACATTTACGAAAGTCATAGGATAATCCCGTCCGAATTAATTTCGTGAATTTAGTCATTTCCTCTTCGACCGGAAATACAATTTTTCTGCCGTGTTTTATATTATTCTCTTTCTTGATTTCATCGTGCAAGATCGTGCTTTATTAACTAAAATATGAGCATTATATGTATATTATATTTTTGACCTGGCATGTAATTCTTTTGTCATAAGCTTAGGTCCTTTCACTGAAATTTCACTAAAATTTCATGGACAAAAAAACCTGTTTACTGTTGCGGCTAACGAGTTCTGACAAAATAATACCACAATGTTCAAGGGACTGGTGACGAACATAAGAAAATAGCCCCAGAAGACGGTGTAGTTTGATTTCAGTAGAAATTTGATTTTATGCAATATTTATATGTTTCCATTTTATTTTTCGCGGTAAAGTCAGTAAAGTGTTACATAATATGTAGTGGAGACAACCGTTGCGAGGCGTCTCTCCTCATGGATTACCCTTCAACTTCACTATTATGTACATAGGTATTTCGAATTGTGCGGAGTGAAGGTTTCCAAAAAATCTACGAGATTTCTTTCGACCGGATACGGATAGCCATCAATGGGCTCCAGTTCAATATATACATTTAGTATTATTGGGAAAAGGAATTTTCCTTGATATCTCTAGATCTCTACTTTTGTCTTCTGTCCAAATTTCAACGGAAGCCGAAAGCCATGCCTGAAAATTATTCACTCTACAGGAAGTACGAAACTCGTGCCATGAGCCCACAAAACTGAATCAGAATCCTGGCAGTGTCGAAAATTGGATTCATGGCCAAAAAAATATAGCCCGACCATTTATTCCAATGCGTCGCGACGTGTTATGACGTACGCAAACAGAGGAGCATCGGATCGTCAGGCAGGCACCGTTTTCTGGACATTCCTCAACGTTCTTACGCATATAAATACTCGGGTGCGGATTTCGAAACATTTCGTTTTTTGATTTCGCTCAGAGAGGCAAATTCAGAAACATTCCGTAGTTGAATACAAAATATATCTTTTCTTTTATATATCCTATGTTCATTTGTGATTGTCTTTAATCTACTTTGTGTTTTGTGTCGGCAAATTCATAATGTCTACCTGTGTTAATCGTGTTTTTGTGGTGAGTAGTACATTCCGGCTTCTTAAAAAATTGTCGTTGGCTTGCTGATTGAAATTGCAGGAAATGTTCGATTCATCAACGCAATTGATACAACATATGTTCAAATACTCTTCGCCAGTAATTAAAAACGATGTAAATCCGTGAAAAAAAGATAGGTTCCCTTATCTATTCATCAGACCCTACAGCTGAGCGCACATATACATCGGCATCGGAACGGGAAAAAAATACTTTCAATGAAATTGAATGGAGCAACGTACATATTTACGGACGGCAGAAATCACATTTCCTCAGCAATTCTTTCCGTTTCGTACGTACCGTCCGTATGCCGATGTATGTGCGCTCAGTCGGTTTCCATCAACCAATGCAATTTTTGTCTGCAATCGTAAGTTGAGTGATAACTTCACTCATTCAGACTAGTAATAATCAAATTTTTTTTATCAGAGTATATTTTTTACTTATTTTCAACTAACATTTCTTCGACCAATAATTTCTGAACTGTTTGACATATTCACTGAAAAAATTTTATGGTGTTGTAATATATTATACTTCGAAATGGAGAGATCCAAAATCCAAAATGATTGTCACGGCGGGATGTCTACTTTCCCCGCGTCCTAGTTTGGAACTCCAAAAATTCATTAGTTTGGGAATATTTTGTGAGAGTTGAATAGAATTTAAAACAGTCCTCTGGAGTGTATTTGTGTAACAGTTTCGAAGTTATTGTGTCGATATATGTGAGATAACCCACGTGGGTTTGTCTTCAGGTTTTTTCAATAAATGTCTGTCTTCCGATACGGGGGTGGATGGTGGATTGTTATTTTGTTTGTTGTGTCGATGGCGAGCCTAGCACAGGATAAAAGAGAAAGAGATCCTTCAAAATAAACATTGTTGTTTTTTCTTATGGGTTATGGCCTATGGTTGTAATAATGGCGTCAGTTTGATTGGAAACATTTCATCTTGTATATCAGACTTTGGCGCCACATTTTATCAAATGCTTATTCAATATTCAGGAAAACAGCTCCGTTGTCTATAGATAGGTTCATATTTTCTTGTATATCTTCTTTCAATATGGTGAGTTAGGGTAGCATCGAATGTTCAGTCCAGAAACTGAACTGGTGGTATTAACGAATTCTGCTAATCTTCTGTATACCAGATTCTCTATCCCTTCGCTTAATTGCAGAAGACAAATAAGCTATTGGTATGTACCTAGTTGGTCATTTTTGCCCTTTTGCCTTTTTTCCTTTTCTTCCATATCAATATTGTGTCAGATGTATTTCATTCGTCAGGGGAGTATCCTGTGCGTTAAATAGCCCTGGTTATTTCGGAAATTTTTTTTTGCGGTTCGTCTGGTGAATTCTTGAGAGCCTGGTTCCCTCGATTTCGTAGGTTTTTCTATTTCCAAATTTAGGAATTATTTCTGTATTCGTCTGTTTCACCGAGATCGGTGGCTGGTGTATTTCCAATGGTATCTACTAACTTGTTGATTAAGACACCGTTGTTCTTCGGATTAGGGTTTTATTGTTTTTCTAATGAGTCGGCGAACATTTCTGTTTTTTCTTCACTTTATTTATTATTTATTGCTGCCAGGTTTCCTTTCCCTAATCTTGGAATTTTGGTTTTAGTTTTCTTCACGCTTAATGCTGACGCCATTTTCCGTAACGATCGATCTTCTGTGTCCAGATTCTTCAGCTTTCTATCCCATTTGTAAATAGTTCTCGGACTTTCATCTCGGTATGCAGATATAGTAGAGGAAAGAAAACTTGAATATTCCCGATGACCGTCATAGTCTCGCTGTTGTCTCCCACGAACAAATCGTTGCCATATAGACTTTTTGTGTCTAATCATCCTGAGAATGCCATTGTTAATCCAGGGTTTTGAAGGAACCGTGAATATTTGCCTCAAAGAAGAACACTCCTCGGTTAACTTCCTCAGTAACTCCACGAAACGGCCCCACATGGTCTCAACATCAGTCGCGGACTCAAACTCAACATCCCAGTCAACACCACCGACACTACGCTGCAACTGTCCGTAATGGGTAACCTTTATCGACTTTTTGGTTTTTTTGCCCTTCTGCAACTGGAGCTGCAACCTGGAGAGAAGTATGACATGATCCGATTTCCATAGAGGAGGATGGTGCTCGACATTAGAAACCAAGTCGGCATCGTTGACCAATATGAGGTCTAATAAAGATGGGTTTTGGAGGTTTCGAAAACGTGTAGGCGCCTCAACCAACTGAACAAGATTAGAATCACGAGAGGATTCTACATAGGGACCAGATGGCGAATTATAAACCCTGCCGGAGAGAGGCCAGTCGACATCGGCCAGGTTGAAATCACCAGCAACAAAGAGGTTTCGTTTGGCAGTCGACAGATCTCCTAGAAATTCAGCCATGTCGACGTCAGACTTAGAAGGTCGAGGTCTATAGACTCGATAATTTGTGAAACGAGTGCGTTGTCACTTTGCAAATCCGACTCAGGAATACTTCGGACTAGAATGTTATGAGATCTCCTCAAACGATCGAGTATCTCGGCAGGTTTAGTTGCAGAGCCTGTCGGAGCTGAGTCCCGAATAGCTGAACTGGAGGCCCCCTCGACAACAGACAATCTTGTGCAGGTGGTCTCCAGGTTTGCTTTGAGCTTATCATGATCAGCAGATAGACTACAAAGTTTATTGCTGCAGGACAGAATTCCACAGTCATGTCTAGAGAGGGCCACCGAGTGATCGTCAAGAACCCTGCCGTGACTTCCAATCTCCGCCGAATGCGTCTGCAAAATAGACTTGCACTCGGATATTTCAGACTGCAATGTCAACTGAGTGGCCCTGATGGAGGAAATGTCAGATGATATTTCGTTAAGCTTGGACATAAGTACAGCGAATTGATTATTGTTCATTGGATCGAGTGAGCAAGGCTGAGAACCACCACCCAAAACACTCAAGTCATCTGATGGAAGAGGCGAAGAGACTGACTGACTGCGGAGTACTCGAGTGTCTCGTCTGCAATAACCGCAAATCCATCCCTCGTCCACTCCACTCAGCTCGTCCAACGACAGCTTGAGGCAATCCAAATGGAAAGCCTTTTTGAGCGCTCGTACTACTTACACGAGGGCTATATCATTTCGTCACGATGTCTGTATTTTTCGAATTTTGAGCCGAAAATGGTCTCAATCGACTATGTTCGACTCACTGATGACGAATCCGTCGGAAAATTCGAGTCTGTCCGTCCGTCCGACCGGCCGGCCGTAAGCACGATAACTCTCGAACGGATCAACCTAGAGACTTGAAATTTTCAGTGTAGGTTCAGATCCCGAATGCCTCGGTTGAGTTCGTTAATGGGCCAAATTTCACCAGGGGTTCCGTAAATATGGCCGTTCAGAGTTTTGTTTCCCTGATTACTTGAAAACTACAGATTCGATCGAGATGAAATTTTGCAATCAGATGGAAAATGAGGTGTTTTAGCTACATGCGAAATTTCGTCCAGATCGCATGACCAGAACCATAGAAACCAAAGAAAAATGTAACTTTTGAACGGAAATGCCTAGGGACTTGAAATTTTCGGGATAGGTGTGGATCTCAAATGTCGTGATCACGTTCATCTATGAGCAACATTATACAAGGGGTTCCGTAAATACGGTCGTTTGAAATTTTGTTTTCTCGATAAATTCGAAACTTCGGATTCGATCGAGATGAAATTTTGTATTTTAATCGAGAATGATATATTGAAGCAATATTTTGTCCAGATCGCATGACCAGAACCATAGAAACCATAGAAAATTGTAACTTTTGAACGGAAAGGCCTAGGAACTTGAAATTTTCAGGGTGGGTTTGGATCGCGAATATCGCGGTCACGTTCATCAATAAGCAAAATGAGACTAGGGGTTCCGTAAATATGGCCGTTCAAAATATTTTTTTCCAGATAGTTTCGGAACTACTGATCGGATTGGAATGAAATTATGCATCTAGCTGAGGAATAATGTATTCAAAGTACGTGCAAAATGTTGTCCAGACCGCATCACCAAGACCATAGATACCGTAGAAAATTCTAGCGAATTATCGAAACAAAATTGATCAGCTGAAGCAGCGACATGAAGTCTGGAGTTTCGCCTAAGTTTCAGAATTTTTTGACAGCTGTCAAAAATTCCTTCAATTGGTTTCTAAAACTGAAAAATGCGAATCTACCTACAAGGTGCATGTACGAGCGCTCAAAAGCTCCTGCCTTCACGGCAGTGCTTTTCTACATTTTTACATTTCAAACAGTTCACACAGCGTTGGTATGCTGTCTGCCTTGAACATACATGACACTTCGGCATCTTGATGAATGACTGTTATGATCGCACAAGAATTCAGGACAAGGAAGAGGAGAAAAAAACACACTTCACTCTCTTGGGCCGATAAGAGAGACTTGAGACAGACAGGGAAGGCCACGGAGGTAGGACGGACGTTACAAAAGGCAAGGATGAGTGAAGTGAAAATAGGAATATAAGAGAAGTGCCCAAAACAAAACAAGCGATATCAACAAGAAGTGTTCTAGCGAGAATCAAAAATAATTATGTAGAGTTCAACCGCTAGCGATTTACGCTTCCTGAGCTAGGATCAATTCGAACCCACACAACGTTCCGTTCCCAGTACAGAACAAGAACGACCTGTCAGTGTTCGGCAGTTCGGTTCGGAGCGGGGTATCGCGCCGGTCGCGTCTCACGACAAATGAAGACGACTAGTGGGGACAGGACTGTATCTAGGGCGTGGCAAGGGTGGCTTTTGCCACGGGCGCAAGGTCCGAAGGGGCGCCAAAAAATATCAAAAATAAAAAAATAGAAGCACCAAGAAAAAAAAAAATTCAAAGATGACAACACGGCTACGTACGTAAGTAATTCGAACACAACATTTCAAAACATTGATATTCAAAGTACAGAATGAAAATGCAATAAGGTCAGAAATACGAGAAATATGGTCCAATTGTTGTAACATATTTTCAAAGATGCCGCACTCTGATCATAAATATTACAACCGGCAATATCGTCATTCCAAGCACAGCCTTTTTATGAGTTTTTTACACTACATCCCTTATCTCCTCCAGCTTTTTTAGAAGGGCGGCTTCTTTGATGATGATGGTTCATAATAATCGATTTGTTTAGATTTTTAAGCCACATCTGTGGTATTTTAAAAACAATTTGTATTTCCAAAAATTCATTAATCGGAGTTTTGAGCTCAAGAAGTGGGAGAAAATTGGGGAATCTTATTCTATTCTACATAAATATTGATTTCTTCCGATTGTGAAGAAAAGAGCAAAAAATATAAATTTAAATGTTCTTTCAGTGTGTATCCAGATTTGAAGTGTTATAAGTTTTGAGTTTTTTTTTATATTCTGACTTTTTTGTGCCTCAAAAGCAAACGCTGTACATTCGTTGGAGTCGCAATTTGGTGAAATTATCAAAGTTCTTCGCTAGCTCGTCCCTGGTAAATTCGATAACAAATTATGAATTTATCATATATCTGAACTTCTGGGAAATTCTGTTAAGTAAAATAAACCGAATTAATCGATATTTGCAAGAAAAACAACTAGATATATCTGAAGGCTCACGAATGATACTTGGACTATTGAACGAACTGAAAGCTAACAGAGAAAACTTTTTATGCCATTGATGGAACTTTCGAAAAATGAAGCTGATAAAATTGGAATCGAAGCAAAGTTACATCAATCGAGAAAACGAAAAAAACCCAAAATGCCAGGGGAACTAGCCATTGATGAAGCTCATCTTTTTGATGCAAACGCAGAACTGAGGAATTGGACTATAATTATTCAAATTGAAAAATGATTTGTTGCTTTGAACGAAGTGGCAAACGACTTCAGTTCTTTGAATGGTAGTGTCATTCAAACTATGAATATTGACGATTTGAAGAAAAGTGCTGCAGATCTTGAGATAAATGTTCATATTTATTACATAAATATGAATACCTATTTCATTTTGTTTTTTCAGAATTTGTTTTATTTTTATGCATTTCATTCAAAATGTGTATGTATTTCAATGTTTTCAATGAAAAAATTTTTCCAGAAAAATGTGTATTATTTTGAAACTCTTACGTAAATATATGACTAGCATTATGAAAAAAAAATACTATAAGAAAATATGATGGATAAAAAAAAATCAACGCAAATGGGGGGGCGTTGTCTAATATATTGCCACAGGCGCAATAGTACCTAGATACGGCCCTGAGTGGGGAGAAATCGAACATGCGCCGCGCGGTAGAAGAGAGATGAAAACAATAACGAACCCCAAAAAAAAAACACAACTTCGTGAAGAATCAACTATAGGCCAGAAAGCAGTCAAACAGAAATCAAACAAACTATGAGAATACTCCCACAATTGGCACAACGATCTAGATAAGTTTTATTAACTTCCAACTGTTGGTTCAGAACGGAGAGCAGAGATAAACGCATCTTAACATTCGAACACTCGCATGCATATGAGTTTGTCCTGCTCTTCTATGAAGAAGATTTTTTATTCATTGGTCGCATTTGTGGAAGACATTTTTCCTAGGATGACGGCTAATTCATCTTCCTTCTTTTCAAGATTTTTGTTCTGGTGCTTTTACCTGAATATCTTCTTTCTTGGCCATTTCTCTTTTTCATTCTTCGGCTGATTTTCACAATACAATTTTTTTAGGCAGCGAGGCTTCTTTTGGGTTTCTACACACCCGGATTGTTCGGACTTCTCATACATTTTATGTAGATCGAAGATGATGGCCTCTACAATTCGCACATTTGGATACCGTCACAAATTTCTGGATTTCTGCAGTCAAGTGTTATTCACCACACTTCATACATTTATAGGCAGCGTGACAAAACTTCTGCGAGTGTCCGTACAGTTACCAACGATTACATTGAATTACCTCTGTTCTTAAGTAAAATTCCAATTTTGTGAAGATTGCCTTGTAGGCTTTTGTCAATCCCCACTAGTACGAGAGGAAGTGGAAATCCCTTCTTTCCTTTCAGTCTGGTTATTTTGTTCGGTCTTCTTTTATTTCTTTTCGGCTTGATTCCCTCGCAGTACAAACTTCAGTTTCTCCTAACTCTTCAAATGGTGGGTGTAAAATTCCTTATTTTTGTCTATAAGGAATTTATAGAGAGTGCGTAATAATTTTCGGCACAAAGTTCGATTTGTATCCCTTGCGAAACTAACTTCACCTTTTTACCGTTTATATTTTTATTGATCATAATTTTGTTGACAGATTTTCACCAAGATTTGTTTCTCAAAATGAGGTTTGAAATCCTTTCGCTTTTGTGGTTCGGCTGTTGAATAGAGGATCCTTTGTTCTTCTTCTCACGTTCACTCTGGTTCTTTGCGGGTGCAGTTCATTATTCTCAGGTATATTCTTGAGAATGCGGGTGGATAACCGCTTGATCCAGGAGAGTTTGGAAATACGCCATCTGTCAAACCAAACTTTATCCAGGTGTCATCTAGTCTTGGAAAACCTCATTTTTGGAATGAACTGTTACCCGTCAACTTTTGGCAATGACCCCCGTCCTGAGAATTTCAATGTTAAGCTATTTATTTTGTCGAACTGCGAATTTGGCCCCAGCATTCCTCCAAAGTTGAAACGTTGCCAAATATTTTGCTATTCATCCTGTAATATACAGTGTATTTTACGTCACCGAAAATTAAGAACTTCTCCAACTATTTATACATTGTACACATAAAGACAAAAGTTAGGGATATGGAACGAATGGTGGTGGGTAAAAAAATTGTCACTTAATCTCAAATAACCGTAACTAAAATGACACATTTATGGATTTACTTTTATTCCTGGTGAAAAAGTACCTCGGTTCTGGTCATAAAATAGTTATTAATTATACAAGGGAAAAAAGTATTAGATTTTAGCTCGAGGTTGTGTTGTCAAAAAACCGAGAGGAAAATCTAATATCCTTCCCTTGTATAATACACTATTTTTTTCTGTGACGGGAAAAACAACGATCCAATATTGAGAAATCATATCTTTACAATATAATTAAATTCAGGAATTCATCGATGTCAAATATAAAGTTTTATCCAGCACATGACAGTTATGACTCTCATTATTAATGTCATTTTAGATAAGTAAACTACCAAATAACACACTAGTGAGTTATGGATTATAAGTCACGTTCAGATTTGAAGTATTATTCTATTTATTCATTATTATTACAAGCAGAATTCACATGGATATTGAAATTGAAGGAAAGCGCTTCAAAATACGGTCACTAACCCCCCCTCCCCCCAGACTCAATCTTTTTCGATTTCGATTTTTTTATAGAGGAGAATAGTCGGGCGACGCATCGGGTATTTGGTCCATAAAAATAAGCCCCTAAAACATTTTCATCGATACCTTTTATCATCCGTGAATTGTTCCAAGATTCAAACATTTTGAACTCCTTGTAAGCATCTCGCGACTTTTCTGGCAGAATCTGCATCGTTGCTTCTTTCGCTTCCGTAAGAATATCCTCAGGTACCTAATCTTCATCGGTTTCCTCCATTTTCTATACGTTTTTTTCTTAAAAAATTACGAAAAGCACTGCCGCGAAGGCAGGAACTTTTGAGCGCTCGAACATGCACCTTGTAGGTAGATTCGCATTTTCCAGTTTTAGAAATCAATTGAAGAAATTTTCGACAGCTGTCAAAAGAATTCTGAAACTCCAGACTTCATGTCACTGCTTCAGTGATCAATTTTTTTTCGATAATTCGCTAGAATTTTCTACGTTATCTATGGTCTTGGTGATGCGATCTGGCTAGGTGCATAATTTCATTCCAATCCGATCAGAAGTTCGAAACTATCAGGAAAATAATATTTTGAACAGCCATATTTACGGAACTCCTGGTCTAATTTTGCTCATTGATGAACGTGACCGCGATATTCGCGATCCAAACTCACCCTGAAAATTTCAAGTTCCTAGGCCTTTCCGTTCAAAAGTTACAGTTTTCTATGGTTTCTATGGTTCTGGTCATGCGATCTGGACATAATACTGCTTTAATATACAAAATTTCATCTCGATCGAATCCTTAGTTTCGAAATTATCGAGAAAACAAAATTTCAAACGACCGTATTTACGGAACCCCTGGTATAATTCTGCTCATTGATAAACGTGAACGCGACATTTCATATCCACACCTATCCTGAAAATTTCAAGTCCCTAGGCCTTTCCGTTCGAATGTTATGATTTTCTATGGTTTCTATGGTTCTGGTGATGTAATCTGGAGGAACGTAGCTCGAATATAAATTTCTCCATTAGTATACAAAATTTCGTCACGATCGAATCTGTAGTTTTGAAATTATCAGGAAAACTAAATTTCGAACGACCCTATTTACGGAACCCCTAGAATAATGTTGCTCATAGATGAACGTAATCACGACATTCCCTAGGAGTTTCCGTTCAAAAATTACAATTTTCTATCGTTTCTATGGTTCTGGTCATGCGATCTGGACAAAATTTCACATGTAGCTTAAACACCTCATTTTCCATCTGAGTGCAAAATTTCATCTCGATCAAATCTGTAGTTTTCAAGTTATCAGGGAAACAAAACTTTGAACGGCCATATTTACGGAACCCCTGGTGGAATTTGGCCCATTAACAAACTCAACCGAGACATTCGGGAACTGAACCCACACTGAAAATTTCAAGTCTCTAGGTTGTTCCGTTCGAGAGTTATCGTGCTTAAGGACGTACGGACAGACTCGATTTTTTCGACGGATTCGTCATCAGTGAGTCGAACATAGTCGATTGAGACCATTTTCGGCTCAAAATTCGAAAAATACAGACATCGTGATGAAATGATATAGCCCTCGTGTAAGTAGTACGAGCGCTCAAAAATGTCTAATCCCGAGTTTTTCTGACTCCAACAGAGTAAGTAGCAGCAGCGAAAGTAGCTTCCCGAAAATTATTACCAGTTGAATCGCGGAAAATTTACGAAACTGCATATTCAAGATTCATTGAATGGAAGATGAAGAAGAAATGACTTCCTTCATGTTACTGTCCAATAATGATGTTGACGTATCAAAATATTCCAAACTGATATCATTTCTGAAACAAAATGGTAAAGCTAAGATTGTAACTAGTGCACAAATGAAGGAATTTTTCAAATGGTGCTCCTGATAAAGTTCATTTAAGGCCAAGGTTATTAGGGTTTTTGGAATTGAAGGAGCTTGCCGAATTTGTGGAATAAGCCAGATAACAATAGATGATATTGAAGATTATGGAATGTTATTAATTGTGAAACTTAAAAATATAAAAAATGATGTTAACAGGAGATTTGTAGTTACATACTGATGAATATATTAAAATTTACCGAAAGTACATAGCCCTATGACCAGCAGTAGCAAAGGACCGCCGCCTGTTTTATGCATTTCGCAATGTGAAATGTATCAATCAGATTGTAGGTAAAAATCAGTATTATAAGGTATCTGAAAAAGTAGCTACTTTTCTTCAACTGGAAAATGCTAACTCATAAACAGGTCATTCATTTCAAAGATCGTCTGCTACACTTTTAGTTGAATCTGGAGGAGACTTGATGACACTAAATGGCGGTTGGGAGTTATCAACGGTTGCTGAAGGGTTTGTTGATGAATCGGTAGCACGCAGGACAGAAATAGCTAATTGAGTGTTAAGAACATCTGGTAGTCCTGAAATAAAACCTGATTTGCAACCAAGTACATCGATAAGAGTTGTGTCTATTGAAGAAAAATATACTTTCATCACAAGAAAATTCTACTGTTGTACCGAATAGTTCAGTTGTCATTCATGCAATACTTCGCGTCGGGAGACAACAAAACCTCGAGCTGAAATCTAATACTTTTTGCCTTGTACAATGAAAAAAATTATAAAAAGCACTGACATGTAGTCAGGAGCTTTTGAGCGCTTGTTCGTCCACCTTCTATCGAAAAATTGTTTTACAGCTACCAAAAAAAACAACAGCAGCTCTTTGTCAATTATGCCGAATCAGCTGTTACAGGAATATAAGGTTTTTTTCGATAATACGCTAGAATCTTCTACGAGTTCTAAGGTATTGGTAATGCGATTTGTACAAAATTTCGCACGTAGTTTAAAAAAATTATTCTTTATCTATGTGCAAAATTTGGTTCCGATCGAATCAGTAGTTTCGAAACTATCAGGAAAAATATATTTTGAACGGTCATATTTACAGAACCTCTAGTCGTATTTTGCACATCGAAATTCGAAATCCGAACCTACCCTGAAAATTTCAAGTCTCTAGGTCTTTTCGTTATAATTTTCTATGGTTCTTGTCGAGCGATCTGGACAAAATTTCGCATGTAGCTAGAACACGTCAATCTCCATCTAATTTCATTCCAATTGAGTCCGTTTCGATGTTATCAGGAAAACAAAATTTCAAACGGCTTATTTATGGAACCCCTGGTCGAATTTCGCCCAATAACTAACTAAATCGCGACCTTCACGATTTGAACCTAACCTCAAAATTTCAAGTTTCTAGGTCGTTCTGTTCGAGAGTTATCTTGTATACGGACGGCCGGCCGAACGGACGGACAGTGTCGAATTTTTCGAGAGATTCGTCATCAGTGAGTCGAATCTTGTCGATTGAGACCATTTTCGGCTCAAAATTCGAAAAATACAGACATCGGGACGAGATGATATACCCTTCATGTCAGTAGAACGAGCGCTCAATAATATATTTATTTGATGATATTACCATGTCATTTATGATAGCCATAGAATAGTTGAACAGACCATAAAGTTACCTTTGCCGCTTCAACTTTTTCTGCTGGAAGAAAATAAACCTAAGAATCCGAGTCACTCCCATAACGGCAAGCATAATTACCTTTTAAAAACTTCACCTACTACCAAGGTAGAAAATAGACAAAAACACACGACTCACAGCCTCAGTATACAGGGTCTTTCACGAGGAACCTCACCCATATTTATACGGGAAACTACTGAACGTATTTTCATGAAATTCAGCACTTATAAGTATTTCACGATGCTGATGAAATCTAAAATATTTTCAAGGCATGAGCACCTCCGGTTTTTCCGGAAATGACGTCAACTTCCGTTTTTCAAATTAGAACACCATTTTTTTATTGCAGAAATAGATTCCTTAGAAAATTTCAAGTTATTTTGATGTAACATTTTTCAGTTTTGGTTGGAAAATTCTCTCTGAGCGGGAAAATTCGAAAAAAAAATCGAAAATAGAGCTCCGCTGAAACAAGAATAACTTCGAGGTTTTTGGATGGAAAATTTTCATTTTTGGGATTTTTCAAGATGTAAGATTGATGTATCCACTTCGAAAATCGAAATCGCGATTCATGATACAGGGGGTGAAAAAATCGCTTTCAAAGTTAGGGATGACAAAATCGTGAAAAATCAATTTTTTCAAATTAGAACCCCATTTTTTTATGGCAGATATTGAATCTACGTTAAAAAATAATGTGAGTGTATGCATCACACCCTTGCCCTAAAATGGATATTTTCTGAGTTATTCACAAAAAACTGTTTTTCGTCTAGAATTTTCAGCTATTTCTTTTCCCTTCACGCCAAAAAGATGAAATTTTCAGGAACTGTTACTTAAACCATGTTTTAGATTTTACTACCCTAATATGCGAGAGAAAAAAGTTACAGGTTGTTCCTAAATAGATGGCGAATTTGGATTCGAATTTGTATCGGAAACCTCTTTATTTCAACTAATCGGCCATCGGTTTTCTCTCCAGTGATAAATAAATAATTCCTTATGAACCATATGCAAAAACTTACCATGTTTTACATTCTTTTTTTTAATGATAGATACCATTTATTACATCTGCCAAATTCCTCTTCATTCAGTAGCATTTTGTGTTTACTATTAATTTGGTGATAATTCGTATTAAGTTATAAAATCGATCACTATGCCTAATTTTACCAATGAAGATTATTTAAATCTCATTCTACTTCATGGAGAATGTAATAAAGTTGTAGATAGAACGATTCGACTGTTAATTGAGAGGTTTCCTGACCGACCCAGACCAACGAGAGATACCATTAACAGAACCATGACAAACTTGAGAAATGTCGGATCTTTCGTTAAGAAAACTATACACAGAGAAAAAAGTGTAGTAGAAGATGAGAACAACGAAATTACAGTTCTTGCATATTTACGTGTGAATCCTCAAAATTCTCTCAAAGATGCCGAGATTGATCTGGGATTATCTCAATCGAGTGTTTGGAGAATATTAAAAAAACATAAAATGCACCCATATAAATTCAATAGGGTACAGCATTTGAAGGAAACTGATTTCGTCAGGAGAACAGAGTTTTGCGAAGCTATGATGATTCGATTTCAAGAGAATGAAAACTTTTTGGACTGTATAATTCGGACAGATGAATCTAAATTCAGAAAGAATGGTTCTTTCAATAGGCATAACAGTCATTATTGGGATGAAGAGAACAACCACCACTTCAGACAATGGAACTTTCAAGAGACCTGGAGTTTCAATGTTTTTTGCGCCATCAAAAATAATGCAATTCTCGATGTTCACATTTATGATGAGACTTTAACTGGTAAGATAGAACACTACACATGTTTGCATTATTTAAAGAATGTTCTCCCTTAGGAGATAGATATTCTGACATATTGACTCAAATAATTGAGCCGCTAGTACAGAACCATAATGACTTATGGTATCAACAAGATGGCGCGCCTCCACACAATTCACTCAATGTGTCAAATATCCTCTACAGGCTATTTGAAGATCGATGGTTGGCGAACAATGGTCCACATCTTTGGCCACCACGTTCTCCCGATTTAACTCCTTTAGACTATTATGTTTGGGGTAGGATAAAAAATATTGTCTACTCAACTCCCCTGACTGATAAAGAGGACTGCATAGAACGAGTCAGAAATGCGTTCAGGTTTGTTTAGATTTTTAGATTCATAGTTTTGAAACTCAATTTGATTTTTAAACACTTTTGCAGATCTCTTCCTCCCGATGAAATAAGAAGAGCAACGCACGAAGCATTCCTGAGACGTATAAATAAATGTCTAGAAATTAACGGTCAAAACTTTGAGCATCTTCTCTAGTTATAACTGCGAGAGTTTGCCATGGTTCTCCTAATAGTAACTTGAAGTCGGTTTCAAGAAGGGGTGAAAAATCTACAGCATGGTTCAAATTACAGTTCCTGAAAATTCAAGAATAATTCAAGACGAAAAACAGTTTTTTGTGAATAACTCAGAAAATATCCATTTTAGGGCAAGGGTGTGATGCATACACTCACATTATTTTTTAACGTAGATTCAATATCTGCCATAAAAAAATGGGGTTCTAATTTGAAAAAATTGATTTTTCACGATTTTGTCATCCCTAACTTTGAAAGCGATTTTTTCACCCCCTGTATCATGAATCGCGATTTCGATTTTTGAAGTGGATACATCAATCTTACATCTTCATTATCCCAAAAATGAAAATTTTCCATCCAAAAACCTCGAAGTTATTCTTGTTTCAGCGGAGCTCTATTTTCGATTTTTTTTTCGAATTTTCCCGCTCAGAGAGAATTTTCCAACCAAAACTGAAAAATGTTACATCAAAATAACTTGAAATTTTCTAAGGAATCTATTTCTGCAATAAAAAAATGGTGTTCTAATTTGAAAAACGGAAGTTGACGTCATTTCCGGAAAAACCGGAGGTGCTCATGCCTTGAAAATATTTAGATTTCATCAGCATCGTGAAATACTTATAAGTGCTGAATTTCATGAAAATACGTTCAGTAGTTTCCCGTATAAATATGGGTGAGGTTCCTCGTGAAAGACCCTGTATAGCTCTTCACAGACGGTAAACAAATCGCATAGTTTAAATCGCCCTTTAACATCGTAGTCATAGCAACTGTCAAAGTCGTAATAATACAAACAAACTTTCCTGAAAGACAAATAAGTTCTAAGTCTCTTAATAAGTTCTAGTTGAGAAACATGAGGTATACAAGATTTAAAAAAATTAAAAAATTACTCATGTAATATTTCCATTCTTGCCTAATATGCTTTTTACAACACTTGTTAAGTAATGTCAGTAATGTGCTATAATAAATCGAACTCAGGAATCAGGTACTGCCATGGCCATCATTTTGATTTCTGTCTGTTGTCAGTATTAGAGCGACAAGCTGCTTTCTCTAAGTGCTAGTTTTGGTCAACCCTGAGTATTGAATTGTAGAAAGCTATGGAATTATTTTATGGGTGCATAGTAGAGATGTAGGAAGAATTCTCCTCGAACAAAAAAAGCATTGAGGATATCATTTAAAATAAGGAATACAGAAAGCTTTAGAAGTATCTTCAAGGGAGAATACATAAATATGCAATACCCCATCATCGAAGCAAAAAGGAACAACAAGGACACAATTTCATAGCTTCAAATCTTAACAACAAATTACCAGATTATTTGAAGAATTTGAAAAGGCGAAGTTTCATAGGAGAGTAGAAGAATTATTGCTTGACAACACAATCTATACACAAGTTCGTCTCCTGATCCTTAAAGTGTACTGGCAATGTTTCATCAGTTTGGTAATTGTTTGAATGTATTATATTAATTTTATTGATTTTATTTATATAATATTTTTTATGTTTTATATTTGTGTTTAAACATTTATTGTTAAACTTTATAGAGAATATAAGTATTCCATTAAGTTTTTTACTTACGCGTCATGTAAACTATTGATGACTATAATTTTGTACGTGAAAATTGTGCAGGCTTATGTATGAAATAATAATAAATGAAGAAGTTGACTGTTTCATATTCGAATGAAATATTCGGAAATTGTTGATGGGACACACTCTTGTTATGAATTCCGTACTCAACAGAGTCCAGATAAGTAGGCGGAGATTCCGAAAATAAATAGGGTAATTATCTGCCAGGTATTTATACACTCGAAATTGATGAAATAACATAATGGAGAAAGAATAGCTCTTTCTATAAATTTCAGGTTACTCCCTTCCTTTCAATATTATTACCTTAATCGACGTTGAAAAAAAGTTATCTTCAATTTCAAATGATTTTGGTAATAGTTATTTATGGGAAGATGTAGTGCCATTTCGAATTTATATACAAACATGTATAGATCATTTGGAATGTTCAAAATTATTATCCACACGTAAAACCAACAAAACTATAAATCAATTACTTTTCCACTTTCATACGCCTCAAATCCAAGTCAGTTTGAATGAAAATTAAATGGAGAGCAACTGATAAGAGGATCCACGTTCTCAAAGCAATGGTATCTTGACTCGCGTTGTTCCCATAATAATTATGACATTTGGAATTTTTGCACTCTGTGCTTTGACGAGGTTATTCAAGTTTTGTGACGCGAACAGAGGAAAACCTCGAGAACAGTAACGGCCAGCTTTCACGGAAACCAATTCAATAAAAGAATAATGATTTTGCTCTCAAGCATTTCTTCAATATTCGCAAAAGCTTCAATAGGTTGGACATATCACTAGAGATTATATCTTCAAATTGTCTACTTACATTCACAAAACAAATAGCACTAAATGAAAAAGGAGTCAAAAAACCAAAAAATTTTCTGAATTTCATGCAAATCTCTCAAAAATGTAGTATCAAATGCAGTTTTTGAGAATCATTTTATGCGTTCACTACTTGGCTGTAAGTTCGAAGTCGAAGATAGATTCGATAGAAAATATGACAATACTAAAAATATTAATACTGAAATAATTGCACCTACCTTCACGTTTTATAACTTCTGAACACTCACACTACACCTGTTTCACACATGGCAAATTTCGTAATATATTTTTCTTATATTATCTTCCAAAATCTTCCACAATAATCACGAAATTATTAATCAATGAACTGATATTTCTATGGTTTTTTCATGAGAATGACATTACTCAAAACCTTAAAACTCAAACTGATCATGAAGTATTGTTACTATTCTTCGGAAAACAGGACCAAATACATTTACCCTTTTTTCAGGACTCGCCACTCAGTTCGAAAGTCGCCCTTTTCAATGCAGTTGCTGATAAACACATGCAAAATCAAGCCATCAACCCATTTTCGCAGGATAACGTAACCGGGACAAAACCGAAAATATCCAAGGAAGACTACGGCAAGTGAGTGAATCAAAATTTACTTATAGGAAAAAGGATTTGAGGCAGTAAAACTTATTCTAATTTTTATATTCATTTGGGCCCCTCCATCCACAGTGCAACTGTTTGGTGACAAAGGTTGCAAACCAGTTTTACTCTGTTTTTTACATTTTACAACTAGAATGCATCTTCTCTCAAGGACCGAACTCTCGGGAAAATGGCGAAAAGCACGACTAATAATTTATTTGGCATGCAATGTTGCGCGAATACGCAAAAAGCCTTTTTAGTTTGGAGCTTTTACCGATCAAACCATGTGAACTTTTGATCGAAAAAAAAATTTGAAAGCACTAACGTGAGATCAGGAACTTGATTCTGTGTAACAAAACGACCTCTACTGTTCATTCTCAGTATGACGAGTGCTCTCATTCAAATGAACTTTAAAAGATGGAATAGCTGAATTATATTGAATATATCAAAAAACTGAATTTTTCCTGAGTACCAAAACGTACTTCCGTGTTCATTGTAAGCATAACAGATACTGTAATTTTATTTTCATAAACTTCAAAATATGGAATCACCGAATTGAATCGATGGCCCATATTATGTACACACAATGAAGAATATGCCGAAATTTTCTGTTTTCTGAAAATCTTCTCGTGATTCTTACAAAATTCCACATGATAGGTATTTGAAGTTGAGTTTACCTACTCAATTTATGTTTCTCCGTAGTTGATCTCTGGGTCTTTTGTGATACGTGATACGTATCCCAAGCACATCTTCTGCGGGTTTCTAGTCAACTAGTCTTTTTGAGCGCTCGTTCTACTCACACGAGAGCTATATCATTTCGTCACGATGTCTGTATTTTTCGAATTTTGAGCCGAAAATGGTCTTAATCGACAAGGTTCGACTCACTGCTGACGAATCCGTCGAAAAATTCAAGTCTGTCCGTCCGTCCGTGAGCATGATAACTTTCGAACGTAACGACCTAGAAACTCGAAATTTTCAGGGAAGGTTCGAATCTCGAATGCCACGGTTGAGTTTGTTATTGGGAAAAATTCGACTAGGGGTTCCGTAAATTTGGCAGTTCAAATTTTTTTCTTAAGATTACTTCGAAACTACTGATTCGATCGACGTGAAATTTTTCACTCAGATGAAGAATGACGTTTTCAAGCTACATGCACAATTTTGTCTAGATCGTATGACCAGAACCATAGAAAACCATAACTCTCGAAAGGCCTAGGGGAATTTTCAGGATAGATGCGGATCTCGAATGTCGCGGTCATGTTTATCAATGAGCAAAATTAGACTAGGGGTTCCGTTAATATGGCCGTTCAAAATAATTTCGAAACAACTGATTAAATTGGAATAAAATTTTGCACATCGCATAGATGAAGAATAATGTATTTAAACTAGGTGCGAAATTTGGTCCTGATCGCAAAGACCGTAGATACCGTGGAAAATTTTAGCAAAAAAAAAAATGGTCTCAATCGGCAAGGTTCGACTCGCTGATGCCGAATCCGTCGTGAAATTCAAGTCTGTCCGTCCGTATACACGATAACTCTCGAACGGAACGACGTAGACACTTTTTTCAAAGTATGTTCGAATCTCGAATGCCACGGTTGAGTTCGTTATTGGGCAAAATTCGACCAGGGGTTGCGTAAATATGGTCTTTTCAGATTTAGTTTTCCTGATCATTCCGAAACTATGGATGCGATCGTGACGAAATTTTGTATTTTATGGAGAATGATATATTCAAGCTAAATTTCTTCCAGATCGCATAACCAGAACCATTTTAAACTCCAACGAATCATTGAATAAAAAATCCTCATATTTCTGTAACAGCTGATTCGGCATAATTGACACGCGGCTATAATTTTTTTGACAGCTGTCAAAAATTTCTTCAATAATTGGTTTCTAAAACTGGAAATGCGAATCTACCTACAAGGTGGATGAACGAGCGCCCAAAAGCTCCTTACTTCAAGGCAGTGCTTTTTATAATTTTTAGCTCATCATTTGGATGTTGGCTTGCTTTTCAAATATCTTCTCGGCCTTCATTTTTAAGAAATCTGTGACAGTTCCCCATTCTAAGTCTCAGTGGAACGATCGTCTCGTGTGTGATACCCCACTCATATACGCCTTCGAGGTCACGAGCTGTCACAAAAGAGTTGCACCATGAGTGGCTTGAGAATTATTAGGCGTAATATTGTCCTTACTTCTCGAGCCATTTTTTTTCTGAGCGCTCGTACTACTTACACGACGGCTATATCATTTCGTCGCGATGTCTGTATTTTTCAAATTTTCGAACCGAAAATGGTCTTAATCGACAAGGTTCGACTGACTGATGACGAATCCGTCGAAAAATTCAAGTCTCTCCGTCTGTCCGACCGTAAGCACATTAACTTTCGAACGGAACAACCTAGAGACTTGAAATTTTCAGTGTGGGTTCAGTTCCCGAATGCCATAGTTAAATTCGTTAATGGGCAGAATTCCAACAGGGGTTCCGTAAATATGGCTGTTCGAAATTTTGTTCTCCTGATTATTTCGAAACAGCCGACCGAAATGTTTTGTATTTCAATGGAGAATGATATATTCAAGCTAAATTTTTCTCAGATCGCATGACCAGACCATAGAAACCATAGAAAATTATAACTTTCGAATGGAAAGACCTAAGGACTTGAAATTTTCAGGCTAGGTTTAAATCTTGAATGTCGCGATCCCATTTATCAATGAGCAAAATTTGACGAGGAGTTATATGAATGTGTCCGTTCAGAATATTATTTTCCTGATGATTTCTAATTATAGTCCAGGATCCATGGTACATTTTTGCACTTGATTACTATCAAGCTAATTTTCCGTGAGTTGCTTCATTTTGATGAGACGCCCAACAATTTCCTGTACGAAACTCTCGATTGTGATAGCTAACAGAGGTAGCCAGAATAAAATATGTCGATTTGATGATTCTCAAATATTTATTACTAACTGAATTTTTTTTTGTTAAATCTGAAGATAATTATTTTAATTATTCGAAAAAATATTTGTCCTACAAAATCTATGGTTATCCCGGTCCTACGCTCAAAAGTAGTAGTACAGATCTTTGATGTAAAAATATATACTATCAAGCTGAATCTTCGGGAATAGCTTCGTTTCGATGAGACGCCCAACATTTTCCTGTGCAAAAATTCTCGATTGTGGTAGCTAAGAGAGGTAGCAATGATAAAATATGTCCATTTGATGATTCTCAAAAATGTATTACTAACTGAGTTTTTTTTGTTAAATCTCAAGATAATTATCCAAATTATTTGAAAAAAATTACGAAAAGCACTGCCGTGAAGGCAGGAGCTTTTGAGCGCTCGTACATGCACCTTGTAGGTAGATTCGCATTTTCCAGTTTTAGAAATCAATTGAAGGAATTTTTGACAGCTGTCAAAAAATTTTTAAACTTAGGCGAAACTCCCGACTTCATGTCATGATGAATCAATTTTTTTTCGATAATTCGCTAGAATTTTCTACGGTATCTATGGTCTTGGTGATGCGATCTGGACAAAATTTTGCACGTAGTTTGAATACATTAATCGTCAGCTAGGTGCATGATTTCATTCCGATCCGATCAGTAGTTTCGAAACTATCAGAAAAAAAATATTTTGAACGGCCATATTTACGGAACCCCTAGTCTTATTTTGCTCACTGATGAACGTGACCGCGATATTCGCGATCCAAACCCACCCTGAAAATTTCAAGTTCCTAGGCCTTTCCGTTCAAAAGTTACAATTTTCTATGGTTTCTATGGTTCTGGTCATGCGATCTGGACAAAATATTGCTTAAATATATCATTCTCGATTAAAATACAAAATTTCATCTCGATCGAATCCGTAGTTTCGAATTTATCGAGAAAACAAAATTTAAAACGACCGTATTTACGGAACCCCTTGTATAATGTTGCTCATAGATGAACGTGATCACGAAATTCGAGATCCACACCTATCCTGAAAATTTCAAGTCCCAAGGCGTTTCCGTTCAAAAGTTACAATTTTCTATGGTTTCTATGGTTCTGGTCATGCGATCTGGACAAAATTTCACATGTAGCTTGAACATCTCATTTTCCATTTGAGTGCAAAATTTCATCTCGATATAATCTGTAGTTTTCGAGTTATCAGGGAAACAAAACTTTGAACGGCCTAATTTACGGAACCCCTGGTGGAATTTGGCCCATTAACGAACTCAACCGAGGCATTCGGGAACTGAACCCACACTGAAAATTTCAAGTCTCTAGGTTGTTCCGTTCGAGAGTTATCGTGCTTACGGCCGGACGGACAGACTCGAATTTTCCGACGGATTCGTCATCAGTGAGTCGAACTCTTACGATTGAGACCATTTTCGGCTCAAAATTCGAAAAATACAGACATCGTGACGAAATGATATAGCCCTCGTGTAAGTAGTACGAGCGCTCAAAAATATTTGTCCTACAAAATCTATGGTTTGATCAAAGAGTCGCCTCGTACCAACATGTATCGATAACGAGGTCATCATAAATTACTAACCAGCTGATTGTTTTATTTTTTATTTCTCAAGCGTCACAAAAAAAATGTTGACTTTTTGGTAGAGTTCACTCAACAAGAAGTTGAAAAATTAATTAATAATCGTCAATTTAAATTCAACAAAACAATAAAAAAAAAATTTGTTCTGCTTGGGTTTTTGTATTTTGCTACTACAACTGAGTTCATGGCCGTATCTAGGGCGTGGCAAAGGTGGCACTTGCCACGGGCGCAAGGTCAACAGGGGCGCCAAAAAATACCTAAAAATAAAAAATATATAAGCGCTAAGCAAAATTATTCGAAAGATCCCAACACGGATTTCCTCGCAACGAGCGATGCCGACGAATAGACGAGTAGATTCTATGCGCCTTGCGGTATCTTAGGCTCAATTATTATGTATTCCATGTAGATTTTTTTCACTGTATCTTATGTTAAAAATGTGAAAACGAAAAATGACAATTCTTGTCGGACTAATGATACATACCTGTTTTCTTGTAGGACATTGTTTCATTTGGACAGAGAACACACTAATCTATTATGTACTATTTTTTTCCTACAGTTAGTAATGAGAAAAATGGTCTTGTGGTATTAACAATTTCTGAGCGTAGAACCGGGATAACGTACCACATGATTTGTAGCACAATATGACTGTCAAATTATATAAATATTGACTGAGTAAAAAAAAAATCAGCTGGTTAGTAATCATTTATGATGACCTCGTTATCATTACATCTTGGAAGGAGGGGACTCTTTGATCAAACCATAGATTTTGTAGAACAAATATTTTCTCGAATATTTTAGATAATTATCTTGAGATTTAACAAAAAAAAATTCAGTTAGTAATAAATATTTGAGAATCACCAAATCGACATATTTTATCCTTGCTACCTCTGTTAGCTACCACCATCGAGAGTTTCGTACAGGAAATTGTTGGGCGTCTCATCAAAATGAAGCTACTCACGGAAAATTAGCTCGATAGTAATGAAGTGCAAAAATGTACCATGGACCCTGGACTATTACTGATTGGATCGAGATAAAATTTTCCACTCAGATGGAGAATTACGTGTTCAAGCTACATGCTGAATTTTGTCTAGATCGCATGACCAGAACTATAGAAACCCTAGAAAACTATAACTTTCGAACGGAAAGGCTTAGGGGCTTGAAATTTTCAGGATATATAGGCTTAGATCTCGAATGACGCGGTCACGTTAATTAATGTGCAAAATTGGACTAGGGGTTCCGTAAATTGGTCACCTAAAGAACTGACGTGAAGTCTGGAGTTTCGCCTTAGTTTGAAATTTTTTTTACAGTTGTCAAAAATGTCTTCAATTAGTTTCTAAAACTGGAAAATGCGAATCTACCTACAAGGTGGATGAACGAGCGCTCGAATGCTCCTGACCTCGAGGTAGTGCTTTTCTCACTTTTTGAGCGCTCGTACTACCTACACGAGGGCCAGATCATTTCGTCACGATGTCTGTATTTTTCGAATTTTGAGCCGAAAATGGTCTCAAACGACTATGTTCGACTCACTGATGACGAATCCGTCGAAAAATTCGAGCCTGTCCGTCCGGCCGGCCGGCCGGCCGTATACACGATAACTCTCGAACAGAATGTCCTAGAAACTTGAAATTTTCAGGGTAGGTTCTAATCTCGAATGCCGCGGTTAAGTTCATTATTGGGCGAAATTCGTCGAGGGGTTCCGTATATATGGCCGCTCGAAATTTTGTTTTCCTGATTACTTCGAAACTACAGATTCGATCGAGATGAAATTTCTCACTCTAATGGAAAATGAGGTGTTCGAGCTACATGCAAAATTACCATAGAAAATTGTAACTTTTGAACGGAAACGCCTAGGGACTTGAAATTTGCAGGATAGGTGTGCATCTCGATTGTCGTGATCACTTTCATCTATGAGCAGAATTATACTAGGGGTTCCGTAAATATGGTCGTTTGAAATTTAGTTTTCTTAATAATTTCAAAACTACAGATTCGATCGTGACGAAATTCTGTATACTTATGGAGAATGATATATTCAAGCTATATTTCTCTAGATCGCATGACCAGAACCATAGAAACCATAGAAAATCATAACTTTCGAACGGAAAGGCCTAGGGACTTGAAATTTTCAGGGTGGGTTTGGATCGCGAATTTCACAGTCACGTTCATCAATGAGCAGAATAAGACTAGGGGTTCCGTAAATATGGCCGTTGAAACTATTTTTTTCCTGATATTTTCGAAACTACTGATCGGATTGGAATGAAATTTTGCTTCTAGCTGAGGAATAATGTTTTCAAACTACGTGCAAAATTTCGTCCAGATCGCATCACCAAGACCATAGATACCGTAGAAAACTCTAGCGAATTATCGAAAAAAAATTGATCCGCTGAAGCACTGACATGTAGTCTGGAATTTCGCCTAAGTTTCAGAATTTTTTTGACAGCTGTCGAAAATTCCTTCGATTGATTTCTAAAACTGAAAAATGCGAACCCACCTACAAGGTGCATGTACGAGCGCTCAAAAGCTCCTGCCTTCACGGCAGTGCTTTTCGTAATTTTTTTTCTATAATTTGATATCAATTATGGTTCAATCCGAACTAAAAATTATGTTGGGTGATGATATGAAATAGCCATCTCAAGATATGAAAAGCATGGTAATGATATACAATTTCCAGACCTCCAAAAGGATCTTTATCAGAATCCAGAGCTTACAAAGCAACCATTGCAATATGTAAAGAAATGTTGGATCTTTGTGAAGTCATATATGAAAATGGTGAGCACCTATTCACACCAGAAGAAAAACCTAATGATCCCAGAAAAGTTATCAGTTTCGGAGAACTATTCACGGTAAGTAGATGCCATTGTATACAGACAATAGAATATAGTCACAATTATGCGAAATCATTATGAAATATTTCATCAAGAGAATGACTGTCTTTCAGCCAAGGCGGACATCCGGAAGATAGTGGGTTCCATTATCAACCTCTGAGTTTATACTTCGGATTGAATAAGAATATATCTGCCTTTCACGAAAATACTGCGAACCATTCTCCGAACATGATGGAGCCCTGCGAATCATGAAATGTTTTCAGTAAATTTGTATCAAACCATTTTTTAGATCATTGGTCACTTCATCAATTCCGCTGGTAATCTTGACGTTTATCTGATTTTCCACGATCCCAATATTACGAGATATGAGGCAATCAAAATAAAAATCTAGAGATGACCGAGCCGAAATATGGTCACATTATCCTACCCATCTTCCCGAAAATGTTTTATTTAGGTACACCAGCACTTGCATTCCAAATTGTGGTGGTGTCCCAACTTGCTGTAACTCAAATCTCTGGAATACCTGCCAGCGAAATACTATCATCCTAGACCTGGGGGCCCAAGCTTGGGGGCCCTGGAGTCCTAGGGCTCAGCTCCGGCGGGGAGGCGCTGTCTGCGGGTACACATTTCGCTATTTCCGATCAGGATTCGACAATTCCGGTCAAGAATCCGCTTTGCTCCTATACTGGTTTGGTTCCTGTTCCAAAATAAATATTCAAATATCAATGAAATGAGGCTCGACTCAAATAGGCGCACCAAACTTTGACGGAGAAGCGATGTTGATGGTTAGCTAAAATTGTTTTATGTTGCCTCTGATCCGCTCAAATGTGAGAAGGACGTAGGTATATAATAATAATAGTTCATTCAACATCAAAATATTTACATGTTGTGTCAAATCAACATTTCAAAGTATATTTAAATTCATTAATTCTTCTATATTGTAGAGCCCCTCACGAAGAATATCTTTGAGGGTTTGTTGTGTTCGTGATAATCGATGCAATGGTGTTACTAATTGGTCTTATTTTCTTATATGGTACTCATGTTGGTCTTGATTCATATTCATTGATTGCTTGTTTTGGTGTATGTATTTTTTGAGCGCTCGTACTACTTACACGAGGGCTATATCATTTCTTCTTTCTTAAATGCATTTTTACAACTGTCTCGTCCATTCAGCCCTATTGCCTTTTTCTGCTGTATGAAGACATCTTTCAAAGATTGGCCCCATAAGATTATTCCATATGTAAGGTGATTGTGAACACAGGCATAATATGCAGTCTTGGCTGTTTGCTACTTTCCTCATATTCCTTATAAGATAGATTGACTCCGAAACTTTTTTGCAGATTTCTTTTATTAGTGGTAGTGAGCGTCTTTTATTGCCACATACAGGCAAATGGCCATCGACCTTAGGTCCTTCAGCCTATTTTGTATGAATATGTATATATTTATATCCAAAAATTTCCTAGTTTGGACCTCGATATTAGATTGTCATTTCTTCGGTTGTATATGTGTTTAGTTTAAGTTCATTCGTAAACCATTCCTCAATATATTCCATGATATTTTTCCTCTTGCTCTGTATATCCTTCGATATTCTGTTCATTAATACTGATGTGTCATCACAGTAGAGGCAAGTATTCACACATTCCACAAAATTTCGGTTATTCTTTTTGAGCGCTCGTACTACTTACACGAGGGCTATATCATTTCGTCACGATGTCTGTATTTTTCGAATTTTTTGCCGAAAATGGTCTCAACCGACTATGTTCGACTCACTGATGACGAATCCGTCGAAAAATTCGAGTCTGTCCGGCCGGCCGTATACACGATAACTCTCGAACGGAATGTCCTAGAAACTTGAAATTTTCAGGGTAGGTTCGAATCTCGAATGCCACGGTTAATCTCGTTATTGGGCAAAATTCGCCGAAGGGTTCCGTAAATATGGCCGCTCGAAATTTTGTTTTCCTGATTACTTTGAAACTACAGATTTGATCCAGATGAAATTTTGCACTCTAATGGAAAATGAGGTGTTCAAGCTACATGCAGAATTTTGTTCAGCTCGCATCACCAGAACCATAGAAACCATAGCAAATTGTAACTTTTGAACGGAAACGCCTAGGGACTTGAAATTTTCAGGATAGGTGTGGATCTCGATTGTCGTGATCACTTTCATCTATGAGCAAAATTATACTAGGGGTCCCGTAAATATGGTCGTTTGAAATTTAGTTTTCTTGATAATTTCAAAACTACAGATACGATCGTGACGAAATTCTGTATACTAATGGAGAATGATATATTCAAGCAACATTTCTCTAGATCGCATGACCAGGACCATAGAAACCATAGAAAATCATAACTTTCGAACGGAAAGGCCTAGGGACTTGAAATTTTCAGGATAGGTGTAGATCTGAAATGTGGCGTTCACGTTCATCAACGAGCATAATTATACTAAAGGTTCCATAAATACGGTCGTTTGAAATTTTGTTTTCTCGATAATTTCGAACTACGGATTCGATCGAGATAAAATTTTGTGTTTTAAACGAGAATGATATATTAAAGCAAGATTTTGTCCAGATCGCATGACCAGAACCATATAAACCATAGAAAATTATAACTTCCGAAGGGAAAGGCCTAGGAACTTGAAATTTTCAGGGTGGGTTTGGATCGCTAATTTCACGGTCACGTTCATCAATGAGCCAAATTAGACTAGGGGTTCCTTCCAATTTTGCACCTAGATGAGGAATAATGTATTCAAACTATGTGCGAAATTTTGTCCAGATCGCATCACCAAGACCATAAATACCGTAGAAAATTTTAGCGAATTATCGAAAAAAAATTGGTCAGCTGAAGCACAGACAAAGTCTGGAGTTTCGTCTAAGTTTGAGAATTTTTTTTGACAGCTGTCGAAAATTCCTTCAATTGATTTCTAAAACTGGAAAATGCGAATCTACCTACAAGGTGCATGTACGAGCGCTCAAAAGCTCCTGCCTTCACGGCAGTGCTTTTCGTAATTTTTAACTGTGTTTTCTCTTTCATGATGATACATTTCTTCATTTATTCTGTATATTTCTTTGTACTCTTCTTTT
Source organism: Aphidecta obliterata (assembly GCA_963966015.1). Lineage (NCBI taxonomy): Eukaryota > Metazoa > Arthropoda > Insecta > Coleoptera > Coccinellidae > Aphidecta > Aphidecta obliterata. The sequence goes on along the minus strand of OZ014430.1, from coordinate 5,648,088 downwards.
CTCACTTTCATGATTACCAGCAAGGCATTCAGTTCATTTTGCATTTTTCTCAATTTCTAAGCACCTACGCACTTCATGTCGATAATAGTAGAGACATGAAGTGCGTATGAAATTCAGTGAAAACAACTTTGGCGTCCTTAGAAGCGAAGAACTCCTACTAATCAACTTCAGAAAGTTCCTTCTTAATCTGTTGAACGCTTTTTTATTGGAATGTAAGTTTTCTAATTTTTTTTTCTTATGTTATTGTTAAATTTCTAATCTTAAAGAGTTGTGCTTGATGGTAAGACATATGGAGGTCTGACGTAATCAGAGATGATTCTTCCTGGGTGCTGATAAATATATTATCGACACAATGACTCTAGATGGCAAAGTAGCCTTTCATTTCAAACCATAGGATGACATCAATTTCATGATAAGATTTTTCTCTTTACTTGGCTTCAAAAAGTCTATGTAATGATTCTTTCCTTGCTATGTACTAAGAGCTTCAGGAAGAATTTCCAGGATCTTGTTGAAATCCCCTGTGGGTGCTCTGTATAATGATAATGCAATAGTTCGTGTTCTCGGGATGTGAGCTGCTGCTATCCCCATACATTTTTCTTTGGAAAGATTCACTAACTCCTTCAATTCTAAAGACTTCCATTTCTTGTGTACCACTACCAAAGTTCCACCACTCCTCAATACCTGTCTACAATAGATGCTAGGATTTCCATAATTCATCAGATGAGTCCAATCTTTTTGTTTCTTTCTTAACCAGTGTTCATTTAGGAGGATGACGTCGACTTATTTTCATCGTCTAGAAATAAATTCAATTGATTGATCTTATTAGATAGTGATTGGATGTTATAATTCAATATAGTTATGATGTTGGATTTCTTTTTTTTTGCTATAGTCTTAGTGTTTTTTTTTCTATTGACTGGACAGTCTGATGAATTACTGAAACTTCATTGGTTTCTTTGTTTGATTTTGTGTTTTTAACCCTAAAAAATGGCCCCTTGTTTGTAGATTCTGGTGCATCCATTTATATCGACCTCTATTTCGATGTTCTTTCATTATATCCGAGAAGTGGTGATGTTGATTATTCTGCTTCTTGTCTTCTTATTTTCGTGTGTAGTTTATGAACTTTTAATGCCTTGAGACATTTTCTCTAAAAAATACTGCCCCTTTCAAAATTCAATCTTGAGAATACAACTCCGCTAGGCCAAAATTCGTTTTTGTAGATTTCTTTATTTGATTCCATTAGAAAGCCTATCATAAAGCTTTCATATTGAGTTTTTTTTAATTCCATTTCTAATTCGTGGTTGAAAGGTATACTGTTTCGTCCATGTGGATTGAGCGTCATTCGTGAAAACTACTTATAAGTATTTACGCTTTTCACTCCAAGTAGTGACTAAACTGCCTTAGATAGATATTTTGAGTATTCGAAAGTTAGTACTGGTATCCTATAAATCTGTAAAGTATGGAGTGCATCGTTATGCATGTTACGTACCAGTTTCTTTCAGTAGTTTCTGTTTGAGATATCAAAGTAACACTGATAGAAGGACTCCCTGCAACTGTATCCAGCTCCACAAGATGAAGGTGGCCTATTTATTTCCAGAATCCCCTTTTCGAGCTGTATAATCAATAACTTTATCGTCCCTCCTGCTGTCTGACATCTCTCACCGTCTTCTTGATACCACTAATAGTCAAGGCTCATTTTCGTTATTTCAGGCCACAAAAATCTCTTGTCGTGCGGAAAGACCGAGAGATATTGCCGTACCTATTACTCCCACCCCAAAAAGATATTATTTTTCCCGCCTAAGAACTACACCAAACAGGAATATGCATTCATTAGTTCTCCGTGGTTTTCTCTGGGATTATCTCTACTACAGGTGCAAAAATTCACTTAGTTAACGTGTACTGTTGTTTCAAAAAATTATCAACTTTACTCATTTCACTAACTGACGTCCTTGTTTGGATTCCTGTGGTTATTGAATATTTTCAGGTGGAGGTCAAGTCTTCTTTCATTTCCCTAAAATTCTCCAGTTATTCTACTTCATTACAATGATTTCGGTTATTATATTCACCCTAAAAATACCTATACGTGAACAAGTTTAAATGACATCTCTCCAAGACATAACACTGAGCCAAAAAAATTGATTCAGACATATCTTCTCTATCCCAAGATATGGAACTTTTGTGGAATTCGGATCTGATTATTTGGCGGTCGTTAACGAACGTAGTAAAGCAAGTAATACAGCTACTCTGCTTCTTCTACCGATATTTATAGTGAAAATGTTGGCAGTCACTGAATTGTAGTATTGATTTTAATCACATTTTTGTCTAGACTTATATATGTCGAAAGAATATAAAACAAGGATGCGTTTTTTGAAAACTTTCTCGAGTTTTCACATTGTTTCGTTCAATCGAAATGCCACTTTCAGTGGAATAAAAACAACAATAACAGTTCAATTCAACCTTATATCTCGATAACAAACCATCCACGAAATTTGAGTACCTACTTAATAAACAATCTGTATATCTGTCGACAAAATTTCGATTCTCCAAGTAGAAGAAAAAAGAATTTTTATATTTCAAATGTCTTATAGACTATACCATGAAGAACCCAGAAATTCCTCGTGAAAAACATGACGAATCTCATTCCAACTAGAAATATTATTCTGAAGTTGTTTTGTTTTACAGATATATACAATGATCTCAGATAAAGTTGTGGGGTTGCTTTTGAGAGCGAGGAAGCATAAACTTGTAGAATTTGAAGGAGAGTGCTTATTCCAAAGGAGAGACGAACATATTCCAATCATCCTATTGAAACCGATACAGGAAATCAGAGATATTTTCAAAGACAAGATAGCCGCAGCCAAGAAAGCATTGAAAGAAAATGAGGAACAACAGGATCAGCTCTTTTGAATAAGTATCGAAAGTGAATAGCGAAAATAATACAAAATTCTCTATCGTAAATACTGACCCCGATATATGTACTTACATAGGTCATATACTGAATAGGAAAATATGAAATTAATACTCGATAAAAGTATTATCAACAAAGGTGATACAAATTTTTCTGTGGATTATTCACCAACATATATTTTCACTATTCATTCCTTCATTGATTTGTGATACCTAACTCCTTTCATAGAATTAATTAATAAAAATGGGTTCTATTTTAGAATATGTATATACATTTTAGTTTATGTTTGTATGATGATTACTTAGACATATTGATAAATAGTTGGGGATTTTTTCAATGGATATATTTATCGTAATGTGAAAATTGCTCTTGAAACTCTTTTAAATGATATTTTAATCCAAAATTTGTGTAGAGAACCGATTATTGTGATAAGAACGAATCAACGAATTTTAGTTAGATTCTTATTAGCTACTGAGCATTTGTTAATATAAAAGGATATGCTAATTGGTTGTGATGAAATAAATAGGAAAATATTTGCACTTTGTTTTGTCTAACCTTGTTGAAAGATCGCAAATGGTTTGCGACAACCCTCAGGTGAAATTGAAAACTTTAAACGAAGCAGATTACTTACACCAAGGAAGTGCTGACGGAATCTCGGCGAATTGCCACAGGCTGATACCGAAATTGGGTTGAAAGATAGGAAGCAGAAGATGAACTTTCTTCCTGCGCAGTTCCGGGGCTGTCACCTCGTTTTGGAGAAGCTAAATCCACTCAACTCAAAGTTACTCAATATCACTTTCAGGAGATACAATGCTGCGATAAAAACGCGGCTGTAAAAGGATCAGACGACTCGGTTTATCACGAATATGCGGCGATATTTCACAGAAGACGAATAACTCGGCGTTAATTTAGAAGATTGTTATTTTCCCACGACAAGACTCGACTCTGTCAATGACTTACGAATTAATAACGAATATTTGACAGTGGAACAAACCACCGCCAAACTAACTCGCGTCAGCAACTCAACATGCTACACGATGTGACATGCCGCCCGCCCTGAAGTGTCCCTTCAGTAAGATGAACTGAAAGGAGTAAACAGAGTTAGAAAAGGGTCAAAATTTGACGACTGGTCGTCGAATTGTCCCAGAAGCTATACGAGCGGTGAAATCAGTTTCCGGAAAAACAGATGTTATACGGCCTATAGACCACTTCAGAGGAAGATGATTGTCATCTTGAATGATGACAACGGTACCTGGAAGAATAGGAGTAGATCCACTTTTGTCGTTGCTGCAAGGTATGCAAGTACTCCTGACGCCAACGCTTCCAGAAGTCCTGCTGAAATCGCTGGACGAGCTGCCAACGAGACAGACGGTTTAAGGGCATGGAGCTGACATCGAGATCAGGAGGAGGGGTGAGGGAGCGGTAAACCAGAAAATGCCCTGGCGTGAGTGCCTAAAAATCAGAAGGCTCAGACGGTGGGAGATGCAGAGGACATGAGTTTAGGATTGCCCCAACCTTGAGAAACTCCTTGTAAGTGATGTTTTTCTCGCCGATATCTGCTTAGCAGATTTGACCGCGGCCTCACAAAGTCCTCCGAAGTGTGGACCAGAAGGTAGAATGAACCGCCAATCGGTTCCAGTGGAAGATAGAAGATACGACGCCACACATACTCTGCTGATGGCGTGGGGCTAACAACAAACGGCCCAGATCTCGAAGATAATTGTTGGCACCGACGAAGCTCATGCCATCATCTGAAAAGATAACAGAGTACCTCTGCGTGCCACAAATCGACGGTAAGCAGCGACAAAGGCAGAAGTTTAGAGGTCAGATGCTAGCTCTAGATGAACGGCTTTGATGGCAAAACAGATGAACACGACCAAATATGTCTTAGTGCCGAGAGCTCCTCGCAACCGTGCACTAGTGACATAAAAGGGACTTGCGTAGGCAACCTCTGTAGTAGTGAAGGCAGCAGCAGAGGATAGCCGTTCGGGAGGAAGGTTTCCCATTGGCTGGATGATCAGACGAGGTTTGCACGAGAAGCACCTTTTGCACTTGCGTAGACGATTACGCACGACATTACGTCCATCCAATATCCAATATCGACGGCGAATGTATGAATGAGTGACCAAGGTAAAGACATGCAGAAGACGTTGATGGGCATCATCGATGATCAGATGAGCGAGATGACTATTTTTTGGAAGAGTAACGGGATATTTGTGTCGATATGGAAGCAAAGAAGCAGATAGGCGACCTCCGACGCGAATTTCAATGTCCTCATCGAGGAAAAGGTGAAGCTTTATGATGAGACGATGACGGGAGGTAGGTTTTTTGAGCTCTGCAATCTCTGAGAAATGTTGGGTTTGGAATGACGCCGAGCGTTGAACCCGAAACGACGACAGAAGGCATTGGCCATATTCATTAAAAAAATGATGAAAAGCACTGCCATGAAGTCAGGAGCTTTTGAGCGCTCGTTCACCTACCTTGTAGGTAGATTCGCATTTTCCAGTTTTAGAAACCAACTGAAAAAATTTTGACGACAGACTCGAATTTTTCGACGGATTCGTCATCAGTGAGTCAAACTCTGTTGTTTGAGACCATTTTCGGCTCGAAATTCGAAAAATACAGACATCGTGACGAATTGATATAGCCCTCGTGTAAGTAGTACGAGCGCTCAAAAAGGTTATGCTTATACTAGCAAAAAAAATGAAGAAAATTCTTTTTTGCTCGCATTCATAATATTTCAATTCAAACATTATACTTATAGAGTAGAAGCATAGCCTTCACAAAAAAGTATTCGGTTATTCATGAAAGTCTCCTTTTTACTCATAAAAATTATGAAAAGCACTGCCGTGAAGTCAGGAGCTTTTGAGCGCTCGTTCATGCACCTTGTAGATAGATTCGCATTTTCCAGTTTCAGAAACAAATTGAAAAATTTTTTGACAGCTGTCAAAAAAATTCTTAAACTTAGGCAAAACTCCAGACTTCACGTCAGTTCTTTAGGTGACCAATTTTTTTTTTCGATAATTCGCTAGAATTTTCTACGTTATTTATAGTCTTGGTGATGCGATCTGGACAAAATTTCAAACGTAGTTTGAATACATTATTCTTCATCCTTCCATTTCCATCTTGGACTTTGTAAAATAAATATGTGGAATAAAAATAGTTTCTGATCCAGTGTTATATCCAAGTCTCTGACTTGATCGACTCTGATTAAGGCTGAACAGCCAAGATGATAAGGAAAAAGTACAGGAATTTTTCTGAGGAAGAAAGGGACTACTCGACGATTCGACAAATTAAGATATAGTAGGTGAGTATTGAGAAAACTTCGAACCTCCTCAACTCCTGCGATGTTCTGCAACATCGCAGTCATCGTCAGATTTGATACGGAGAATGATTTTCAAATCGTCCGCGTATGAGTATCTTGCATCGTTTCAAAACATAAAATGATATTATTAATGTAGATTAAGAAGAACAGAGGTCCAAGGTGGGAACTCTGCCGTACACCGGAAGTACAAACAAAGTACTTTGCAAGAATACAAATATCGTTATACGAAGCGAGGAATGTTCCTATTCACTTTTGAAAGTGAATTTTCCGAAATTAAAGTCGGCGAGATTTATAGCCTTATATTCTCGGTAAGCCGTAATTCCTCTAATTCAAACAAGATCTCACTAGAAAAGAATTAATTGAATTATTTGCTTGTACCTGAGTTATGATTGCTTCCATTTTTGAGCGCTCGTTCTACCTACACGACGCCATATCATTTCGTCACGATGATAATACGGGACCATATGAAAAATATGTCCATACCAAATATCCAGTAGGTGTCCGTGATGAACATAATACGGACCATATAAAAATGTCCATACCAAATATCCATTAGATGTCCGTGATGGACATAAAACGGACCATATAAAAAATATGTCCGTATCGGATATCCAGTAGGTGTCCGTGACGGACATAATACGGACCATTTAAAAAATGTCCTCACCGTGGATATCCAGTAGATGTCCGAAATGGACATAATACGGACATAAAAATATGTCCATACCGGATATCCATTAGGTGTCCGTGATGGACATAATACGGTCCATATAGAAAAATTTGTCCATACCGAATAATAAATCGAAAATTCGCATTCCGTGGCGAATGTAACATTTTCATTTCAGCTGGTCGAAATAAAATACGTTCTCAACGATAATATACCAAATATTTCTATTCTGGGATATTCGCACGGATTCAGAGATCGCGTAATAAATTTCTTAATAGGGGTGGATGATTGTTATCTTACCACATCTGGTTATCTCGCAGGGCAATGTAAAAACAGTATTTGCTCGAAATAGCGAGAATAGGAATAACGAACATATCATAGACTAATAATAAAACATATAATACTGACTACTCATAACTTCCTTCTTTTTTCAGTTTTTTTCCTATATTTTGAAAACCACATTATTCAATGAATGCAACGATTAGAATAGAAGAATATATTTGGAATTGAATAATCGATCATATAAGACACGAAAAAATGCAAAAAAAAATTTTCGAGAAATTTATTTTCACTCCCTGTATAACTGAAAGTGTTCGGGCTTCATGAATATTTTGGCTCAGTGGATAAAGTCGAACAGTATTATAATCCAAATTTTCAGATTTCAAATAGGTCAGGTTCTCAAGAACCGTCTAGTAGGCACTCGAACTTGGGACACCTTGTATACCAAATATTTCTATTCTGGGATAATTCACACGGATTCAGAGATCGCGTAATATATTTCTCAATAGGGTAGGGGTGAATGATTGTTATCTTACAACATCTGGTCCTGGTCATGTCGCAGGGGTTTCGGTTCGGGGCTCGGGCGTACCTACTAATGGAATGTGACTGTTCGACCAAAGGTTAGACAACTTGTTACTCTTTGGTTCGATTGTTGCATTTGACTAGAAAAATTTATGCGAAGTGTTTGTTTTATATTCAAAGTTTCAAAGTGTTTGTAGAAAATCTTGATTATATATTCAAAGTTTCGAAGTGTTTGTAGAATATAGTGCTGTTAAATTCAAAGTTTCAAACGTTATTTGTTCTGTGTGTTGTACTATAAAAACAAAGAAGTGAGTTATCATTGATCTTATTATTGGAGTTCGACGATTTCCTGAAAACGAAAGAAAACATGAAAAAATCAGTAGGTTGTGCATTTTATTAATTGAGTTTTCTCAAAAAAATCTTCAGTATTGGTATTTTAGAGATAAAAATCTGGGCATTTAGGTATATTTGTAGTTTCTTTCACAAGACTAACCAATTTCGAAATATAACAAATTTGCTATTTCAGTTTTATCATTTTGGTTATATTGAAAGAAATAAATGAATTCACTATATTTGAGTTTTGTTCTAAATAATGAATCTGTATTTTCTTTTTGTACATGTCTTATTTTTGCGCGCTTGTTTTTAGGTTAAACGACTCTCCAAGGTGGGTGGTGCTAGCCCTTATGAATTTTGCAGAAGGGCGTCAAGAAGGGCGATGGCTACACTTTTGACAAATAAATTGGCCAGTGAATACAGCTGGGTTGTCCTAATAAAAGAGCAAATATCTTCGTAAACCAATACAGCAGATCTTATTATAAGTAAGTATAGTAAATAGTAATATGTGTGAGAGTTTATAATGTTGTGGCAAGTTGGGTAGTAGAGGTTAATCTTAAGTATTTCAATATGAAAATTGAAGTGGATTACCTTAATCCTTTCGATGCGAGAGAGTATTGCCATAAGGGTTATAAAACTTCTGATATTGGCTGAAAATTCTCATAATGAAGCAATTACGATTCATCAGAATTCACGAAGAACAATTTCATATGTTTTCTATTCTTATAGTGGTTGCAAAAGTTGAATATTGTTTGACGTCTTTTCTCTATTTGATACATGATTAGAACCGTTTTCTGCAAGTTTTTGTGTACAATTTTTTATCGTACAATTTTTTGGATTAGATGCGAAAGACACTGATTGCAGATGTAGCTAATGTCTCTTTTATATAGGTCACATTCAACCAAAATAAACATAACAAGAATTTAAATATTGGCATTTTTTTCTTTCAGGATCTGCTCGATTGAATATCAAAACCAAAGACTCTTCCATAAAAGAAGTCAGTGGCGGATTAACCGGTACGCTTAGTACGCTTAAGCGTAGGGCCCCGAGGTCCACAGGGGCCCCCGATCGGAATGAAAATTCGTCTTGCAAGAGAATATGAACAATAATGAAGAATAACTTCTAAATTTTCATTCACACGAAAAGCAACCAGACCAAGAGCAAAATTCAGCTGTCAGTAAAAAAATAACATCAAATCAAAGGTTCGCATCCGCATGTTTTCTCCAATTATTCTTATCGGCCTGCAATAAATTCCCGCAACGGTGGCAGTAAAGTTGTCGGCATCCCTTTGAAATATCGGTACATGCGACCATCGATATTGGAGGGATACAAGACACTTGTTTTGCATTTCTTAGTTTTGAAGTTTGGGTATAATGATATTTCAAATTTAAAGGCTTTGAAGCATATTTACATGGATGAAACAGAGAAGACAGATTGTAGAAATGAAGCCAAAAATATATTCAAAAAGCTAACCAACTTAGAATACGCTATGCTTACAGTTTTTGGGAAACAATTCTAGAACGCTTCGAGAAAGTTTCTTCCAAACTTCAAACACCTTATTTGGATTTGCAATGTGGATACTATTCATTGGAATCTTTAGTCATTTTTAGAGGAAATAACGACAAAAACTGATTCACAAACGGATCAGATAGAGGCACAAGCTAAAGAAATAAGTAATAATGATATTGAACTCTGAATACTCCCAGATTGCGTCCAATAAACGCATTAGAAAAAAATTTAGAAAAGCACTGCCGTGAAGTCAGGAGCTTTTGAGCGCTCATTCATCCGCCTTGTGGATGTAGGTAGATTCGCATTCTCCAGTTTTAGAGACCAACTGAAAAGATTTCGACAGCTGTCAAAGAAAATTACATACTAAGGCGAAAATCCAGACTTCACGTTAGTGCATAGGTGAGCAATTTTTTTTTTCGATAACTCGCTATGATTTACTACGGTATTTATGGTCTTGGTAATGCGATCCGTACAAAATTTGTAGTTTGAATACATTATTCTCCATCTATGTGCGAAATTTCATTCCAATCCAATAAGTAATTTCGAAATTATCAGGGAAAAATACTTTGAACGACCATATATACGGAACCCCTTGGCAATCCGAACCTATCCTGAAAATTGAAATGAAAAGTCCCTAGGCCTTCCCGTTCGAAAGTTATGATTTTCTATGGTTTCTATGCTTCTAATCATGCGATCTGGAAAAAATGTAGCTCGAATTTATCATTCTCAATTTAAATACAAAATTTCGTCACGATCAAATCCATAGTTTTGAAATTATCAAGAAAACTGAATTTCAAACGACCATATTTACGGAACCCCTAGTCTAATTTTGCTCATTGATGAAAGTGATCGCGAAATTCGCAATCCGAACCCATCCTGAAAATTTCAAGTCCCTAGGCCTTTCCGTTCAAAAGTTACAGTTTTCTATGGTTTCTATGGTTCTGGTCATGCGAGCTGGACAAAATTTTGCATGTAGCTTGAACACGTAATTCTCCATCTAAATTTCACCCCGATCAAATCTGTAGTTTCGAAGTAATCAGGAAAACAAAATTTCGAGCAGCCATATTTACGGAACCCCTGGGCGAATTTTGCCCAATAACGAACTCAACCGCGGCATTCGAGATTCGAACCTGCCCTGAAAATTTCAAGTTCCTAGGACATTCCGTTCGAAAGTTATCGTGTATACGGACGGACGAACAGACTCGAATTTCCAACGGATTCGCCATCAGTGGGTCGAACATTGTCGTTTGAGACCATTTTCGGCTCAAAATTCGAAAAATACAGACATCATGACGAAATGATATAGCCCTCGTGTAAGTAGTACGAGCGCTCAAAAAATGCTCACGAATAGGGAAACTCAAATGCCAATACTTTTTGGAAAAGATAAATTCAGGGTCGAGATCTTGAATAGACTGTTAGATTTCCTGGTTGCCGAATTGAACCGTCAAAGCTCCGCTATCGAGATATAACTGTGCAACTTAAATGTATGTATATTCGATTCGATATAGGGAATCTTTCGCAAGACATTGAAACGGACAGTTTCAAAGCGCTCTTGGAGAATTATGAAGGCGATCTTGATGAAGGAATTATCAGTGAAGCATCTCAGTTCAAAGAATATCTAAAACTCTTAAAACTTGGAAAAAAAACGAGTTAGTCGCAGATGTTGAAAATAATCTATGATAAGGGAATGATAGAAGTTTTTTCGAACTTATATATAGTTTTGAAGTTATTTTTATCATTGCCAATAACGAGTTGCGAAGCAGAACAGTTATGAAGGAAAACATACTGCAGTTCTTAGGAATACTTTCGATTGAAAGTGATATAACGAAGAGTCTGGATTATGAGGCTGCAAAAAAAGAATTTGCAGACATGAATATAAGGAAAAAAGTTTACTTACTTAGTTTTTTGGTATTTCATATTATTTTTCATTTTCCAATAATTTGTTCATGTTAATTTGTTTTTTTGTAAAAAAAAATATTGATTTCTATTATGTACCTGATATACTTTTTTAAGTTGTTTACATTGCGTTGATTTCAATTCTTTTGTTTTATTTGAATTGATGTATCCTATATTTTATCAATGAAATTTATGTTTGTTTTGAAAAAACCGAATTCAGATTCAAAAATTTTTTTCAAAGAAAAAGTAGAGTGGGGGCCCCGAAAGTTTTCAAGCGTAGGGCCCCGGAAATCGTCGATCCGCCCCTGAAAGAAGTGGAAGAAGGTAAAAAAAAAGTGTTAAGAAGAGCGAAAGAACGACTTGTGGCAGAGGAGAAGAGGTCTACTCAAAATAAAGGATTTTTGATATAGATCATTAAGATTAAGATTTTTTTTTCAACAAGAGAGTTATTTTTTTATTATATAGGATATGTTAGTTTAGGTTGGGCTGTTTTTTAATGTTTTGAGATTATATTTTTATATTTTTACATTTTTTTTATTAATTTTGTTTTCTTTTTTCATTAAAATATTTTAAAATATTTAGTTGTTTGACCTTCTGTTTTATTTCAAAGCAGTTCCTATAAGCTTTCTAAATCTAAGAGGTCGAGAATGAATAGTCAGGAGTCGAGAAAAGTTTCAATGATTTCATGTACAAAACATGTGAAAGTAAAATGTTGAAATGAAAATGTCACAATTAAAACTTGAACGTCCACAGTACCAAAATAGGATGTTCTGTCAAATGTCCATAGTGATGTCTAGGGGATATCTAGTGGATGTCCTTGATGTCTAGTTATGGTCCTAAGGGGATATCCACCGGATGTCCGCGGTGGACGTCCCTCGGACGTCTATAGTGATATCTAGTTATGGTCCTAAGGGGATATCCACTGGATGTCCGCGATGGACTTCCCTAGGACGTTCATAGTTATGTCCAATTATGGTCCTTAGGGGACATCCGCGATGTCCGCGATGGACGTCCGAATTCAGTTCAAAGTTGGAACATTAGTGCGTCGACCTCGGACGTCCATAGGACGTCCACTGTACCAGAAAAGGACGTCCTATGGATGTCCATAATGTCCGAAGTGGACGTCCTATGGATGTCCATAGGACTACTTTGTGCTATTAGGGTAACATCACTATTAGATTCCTTGACAAGATATGATCTTTCATTAACTGGTTTCACAACATTTCCTGTTACCCAAATACTACCTTTTTGAGCGCTCGTAATACTTACACGAGGGCTATATCATTTCGTCACGATGTCTGTATTTTTCGAATTTTGAGCCGAAAATGGTCTCAATCGACTATGTTCGACTCACTGATGACGAATTCGTCGGAAAATTCGAGTCTGTCCGTCCGGCCGTAAGCACGATAACTCTCGAACGGAACGACCTAGAGACTTAAAATTTTCAGTATGGGTTCAGCTCCCGAATGCCTCGGTTGACTTCGTTAATGGGCCAAATTCCACAAGGGGTTCCGTAAATATGGCCGTTCAAAGTTTTGTTCTCCTGATTACTTGGAAACTACAGATTTGATTGAGATGAAATTTTGCACTCAAATGGAGAATGAGGTGTTCAAGCTACATGTGGAATTTTGTCCAGATCGCATGACCAGAAACATAGAAACCATAGAAAATTGTAACTTTTGAACGGAAACGCCGAAATTTTCAGGATAGGTGTGGATCTCGAAGGTCGTGATGACGTTCGTCACTTTTGAACGGAAACGCCTAGGGACTTGAAATTTTCAGGATAGGTGAGGTTCTGGAATGTCGTGATGACGTTCGTCTATGAGCAAAATTATTTTAGGGGTTCCGTAAATATGGTCGTTTGAAATTTAGTTTTCTTGATAATTTCAAAACTATAGATTCGATCGTGACGAAATTTTGTATACTAATGGAGAATGATATATTCAAGCTACATTTCTCCTGAGCACATGACCAGAACCATAGAAACCATAGAAAATCATAACTTTCGAACGGAAAGGCCTAGGGACTTGAAATTTTCAGGATAGGTGTAGATCTGAAATGTGGCGTTCACTTTTATCAATGAGCAGAATTATACAAGGGGTTCCGTAAATACGGTCGTTTGAAATTTTGGTTTCTCGATAATTTCGAAACTACGGATTCGATCGAGATGAAATTTTGTATTTTAATCGAGAATGATATATTAAAACAATATTTTGTCCAGATCGCATGACCAGAACCATAGAAACCATAAAAAATTGTTACTTTTGAACGGAAAGGCCTAGGAACTTGAAATTCTCAGGGTGGGTTTGGATCGCGAATATCGCGGTCGCGTTCATCAATGAGCAAAATTAGACTAGGGGTTCCGTAAATATGACCGTTCAAAATATTTTTTTGCTGATAGTTCCGAAAATACTGAGCGGATTGGGATGAAATTTTGCACCTAGCTGAGTAATAATGTATTCAAACTACGTGCAAAATTTTGTCCAGATCGCATCACCAAGACCATAGATACCGTAGAAAATTCTAGCGAATTATCGAAAAAAAATTGATCAGCTGAAGCACTGACATGAAGTCTGGAGTTTCGTCTAAGTTTCAGAATTTTTTTGACAGCTGTCGAAAATTCCTTCAATTGATTTCTGAAACTAGAAAATGCGAATCTACCTACAAGGTGCATGTACGAGCGCTCAAAAGCTCCTGCCTTCACGGCAGTGCTTTTCGTAATTTTTTGATATAAACTTTTTCATCATTTTTCAATTTTTTTAACTTTCTGACAGATTTATCATGAAACATTTTCTGTTTGTTTTGCCTTGGGATCAAATTATTTCTCTGACTTCGAAAATTAACATTTTTCGGATATAATGAGCCACTCGTTACAGGAATTAGAGTTTCTTGTTTTCCTTCCAAAGAATAAATCACTAGGTGAATATTATTATCTATTGTAGTGTTTCGATAATCCAACAATGCAAGATTCAGATCTGTTTTGGATACCGAACATTTCCCTATAATATGTTTAACCGTTTGAATTCAGCGTTCAACCATTCCATTTGAACGAGGGTTATGTGGACTTGCAGTTACATGCTCAAATTGCCAATATTCAGCATTTTTTTCAAATTCAAAACCTGCGATTGAGTACCGTTGTCAGATACGAAAGTATGAGGAATACCTAGTCTGCCAAAAATGTTTCACGGTAGTTTCTGCATTAACTATTTTACAAATTTCTACGTATTTAGAAAAATAGTCAATTATAATGAGATACCTATTTCTACCTATTTCATTCAAATCGCAACCGACTTTTTGTCATGGATAATCTGGTATCCGGTGAGGTTTCAGAGGTTCTTTGAAATTGTTTTTCGAATACTTTTGGCATATTTCACATGAGATTACAGTATTCTCAATATCACGGTACATACCAGGCCAATAAAGATATTGTTTTGCCTTTAAAATACATTTTGTGATACCCATATGACTTAAATGGATGAATTTCAGCATATCATTTCTCAAAGATTTGGGTAGGTACTACAAAACAATTTCCTTCATACACCAAATTATTAACCGCATTACAAGCTCTGCTCTGACATTGAAATATAATTTTGAGTTCGATAAATGGAAAATTTTTCTTTAAAAAATTTAATTGAGTTTCGTACTCGTTATCGAAAATCTTAGTGTTATCATATGGCATTTTGATTCTGCTCAAAGCATCTGATGAAAAAATTTCTTTTCCTGGCTTATATTCGACATTTAAATTGTAAATTTGTAAATCAAGAAGCATTCTCTGCAATCTCAAAGGACAATTAATTAAAGATTTTTTGAAAATATGAATGAGAGGCTTATGACTTGTTTCTACAGTAATTTCCCTACCTTAAACATATTGATCGAATTTTTTGACGCCATATACAATTGCCAGCATTTCTTTTTCGGTCTGTGCGTAAGACTTTTAAGCATTATTTAATGATCTTGAAGCATATGCAATAGGTTTTCCTTCTTGTATTAGAGCTGCTCCTAAACTGTCTCTACTTGCATCCACTGTAAGAATTAATGTTTTTGAAGGATCGTAAAAATTAAAAACTGGCTCTTTGATCAAAATTTGTTTCAATCGATTGAAGGAACTTTTTTGTTCGAAACCCCATTCAAATATAATTTCTTTTTTCAACAACTCTCTGAGAGGAGCCGTCAACTCAGAAACATTTGGGATAAATTTATGTAAATAATTTACGATACCTAGAAATCTCTGCAATTCTTTGCTATCAGTAGGTTCAGGATAATTTTCCCTTAGCCTTAACTTTGGAGTTATCTGGTTTTGTACCTTCACTGGTTATCTTCTGACCTATGTACTAGCTACTTCATTCAATGAAAATTTACATTTACTAGAGTTGAATTTCATATTACATTTTCGAGCTCTTTCTAATACCTGTAATAACCTTCTATCATGTTCTTCCTTCGAACTTCCCCAAACTAAAATATCATCCACGTAAATGCGAACAACTTCTATAACTTCAAAGCATTGCATTATTTTCCTTTGAAAAACCTCATCACTACTACATTTCAAACCGAAAGGCAATCTTTTGAATCTATATCTCCCAAATGTGGTATTAAAAGTACATAGCTTTGAACTATAACCGTCTAATTCTATATTCCAGAAACCAATATTTGCATCTAGTACAGAAAAAATCTTTGCGTTTTTCAAACAACTTATAATATCAGTATATGTTAGCATTGTGAAATATTCACCTTTTATTGCTTTATTAAGATCTGTGGGATCAATACAAATTCGGAAATCTCTATCAGGTTTATCAACTATTACCAAAGAGTTCACCCATTCTGTTGTCTCAAATTCTTTAACAATTATATTTGACTTTTCTAACTTATCTAATTTACTTTATAACTTTTCCAAAATTGCTTGAGGAAATCGTCTTGCAGCATGTACACATGGCTTCACCTTCGAATCAATTTTTATTTTGTATTTTCCTGGTAGACACCCAATCCCATCAAAAACGTCCTTGAATTTGTCCAAATAATTTTCAGCGGAAACCCCACACAGCGTACCAACCATCCTGGCAATATCTAATTTTTCTATCGTTTCTCTACCTAGAACAGGTCTCCCATTTTTTTTTGCAATGAAAAATTGTATTCAATATTGTTTATTTTTATGCAACACTGGAATATCCATACAGCCTAAAATATTAATTTGAGTAGGTACCTGAATATTCTGTTAATTGCAATCTACTATTAAAATTTTTCATATATTCTGTAAATATCTTTTATAAATTTCGTATGAAATCACATTAACGTCAGTTCCGCTATCAACTTTGAATGAAACTATTTTATCAAAATTTTTTAAATCAAAACAGTCCAATTATTTTTATTAATTTTGTCCAATTCAATTGATCTTATGAAAAGTTCATCGTTTTCTAATATTTTTGAGCGCTCGTACTACTTACACGAGGGCTATATCATTTCGTCACGATGTGTGTATTTTTCGAATTTTGAGCCGAAAATGGTCTCAATCGACTATGTTCGACTCACTGATGACAAATCCGTCGGAAAATTCGAGTCTGTCCGTCCGTCCGTCCGTCCGTAAGCACGATAACTCTCGAACGGAATAACCTGAAGACTTGAAATTTTCAGTGTAGGTTCAGAACCCAAATGCCTTGGTTGAGTTCGTTAATGGGCAGAATTCCACCAGGGGTTCCGTAAATATGGCCGTTCAAAATTTTCTTCTCCTGATTACTTCGAAACTACAGATTTGATCGGAATGGAACTTTGCACTCAAATGGAGAATGATGTGTTCGAGCTACATGTGAAATTTTGTCCAGATCGCATGACCAGAACCATAGAAACCATAGAAAACTGTAACTTTTGAACGGAAACGCCTAGGGACTTGAAATTTTCAGGATAGGTGAGGTTCTGGAATGTCGTGATGACGTTCGTCTATGAGTAAAATTATTTTAGGGGTTCCGTAAATATGGTCGTTTGAAATTTAGTTTTCTTGATAATTTCAAAACTACAGATTCGATCGTCACGAAATTTTGTATTTAAATGGAGAATGATATATTCAAGCTACATTTCTTCAGATCACATGACCAGAACCATAGAAACCATAGAAAATCATAACTTTCGAACGGAAAGGCCTAGGAACTTGAAATTTTCAGGATAGGTGTGGATCTGAAATGTCGCGTTCACGTTCAACAATGAGCAGAATTATACTAGGGGTTCCGTAAATACGGTCGTTTGAAATTTTGTTTTTTCGATAATTTCGAAACTACGGATTCGATCGAGATGAAATTTTGTATTTTAATCGAGAATGATATATTAAAGCAATATTTTGTCCAGATCGCATGACCAGAACCATAGAAACCATAGAAAATTGTAACTTCTGAACGGAAAGGCCTAGGAACTTGAAATTTTCAGAGTGGGTTTGGATCGCGAATATCGCAGTCACGTTCATCAATGAGCACAATTAGACTAGGGGTTCCGTGAATATGGCCATTCAAAATATTTTTTTCCTGATAGTTTCGAAACTACTGATCGGATTGGAATGAAATTTTGCACCTAGCTGAGGAATAATGTTTTCAAACTACTTGCAAAATTTTGTCCAGATCGCATCACCAAGACCATAGATACCGTAGAAAATTCTAGCGAATTATCGAAAAAAAATTGATCAGCTGAAGCACTGACAGTCTGGAGTTTCGCCTAAGTTTCAGAATTTTTTTGACAGCTGTCGAAAATTCCTTCAATTGATTTCTAAAACTGGAAAATGCGAATCCACCTACAAGGTGCATGTACGAGCGCTCGAAAGCTCCTGCCTTCACGGCAGTGATTTTCGTAATTTTTCATCATTGATCATCTCAATATTCCCAACATTCTTATTCCTACAATATTTACTGAAATGATTCATTAAACCACAATTTTGACAATTTTTTCCCTATGCCTTACAAGATTTCGGACCGTGTATAGAACCACATCTAAAGCATCTAAATTCATAAGATTGATTAATAAAAGATTTAGTTTTGAAATTACAGTGAAACCTCTTATAAGCGGACACTCACGGTTCCGCCGATTTTGTCCGCTTATTGGAGGTTTCCGCCTAAAAGAGTGAGGACGAAATTTTAACACATTATATTCATTAGGATAATACTTACATACCTACATATTTTTCATACATGGTATGTATTAAATTTACTTTTTCATTAATTCTGAAATGCTCTTTTGACGCATATTTTATACACAGGGTGTTCCCAAATTGGAGGTACAAACGAAGAGGGGAGATTTTTTGAGTAATTTCAAAAAAAAAAGTCCAATAAACATGGGATCGCAAACATTTCGTTTTTGAGATACAGGGTGTTGAAGTTCCAATTTTGTTCAAGTTTTTTTCTCATATTGTTGTTTATTGTTTATTTTATTGTTTTAGGTCTCTGTGAGACCCCTCATAGTATCTACACTTCACAACATATTCCACTGGTATAATTGGCATAAATATTACAATTGAGAGTTTACACCATGTGATATGCCAATTTCGATAGCAAATCTACATGGTGTTTTTTTTTCTGGACTACTGTTCCCTGTCTTCCTCCAGAACTTTTTTTGGTGAGCCACTGTGAATTTGGAAGAATGTAAAAAACAGCTTTGTTGTTGTACTAAACTTTATGTCCTCTTGTAGTTTTGTCGTATCTGCTCCCGATTTCGAGAAAAAAATTTCGAACGATTCTCTCGAAATCCTCAGAAAAATCCAAATTGTCATAAAAATTCAGTTAGTAAGCTGTGGTGAATTAATTCATTATTAAATTTTTGGTTACTTTCCCGATCTGTAGCAATGATTCACTGAGATTCGATAAACTCGTATAATCATAACAAAAAATGTATTACTACAAGAAACACCCCGTATTTCGAAAACGAAACGTTTGCGATGCCATGTTTATGGGACTTTTCTGAAAATTACTGAAGGAATCTCCCCTCTTCGTTTGTACCTCCAGTTTAGGATTACCCTGTATTTTGCTTTGAAAAACTAGATTGAAAAAAATCTTCTAAATTTTAAAAATGTTGAAATGCGATGTAGTCGTTATCTACAAAAAATTTGAAGTCGTTAATTACTTTCGAAGCCTCTCTATATATAATAATTTTGTTGTGGCTTTCAACAGTGTTAAGTCCGAAATCGCTGTCTTCTTCCTCTTCTGGCGCAGGGTTATGGTCAACCAATTTTCAAATTGAATAAACCATTGCGTCATCCATATTCTTTTGTCAAACCCGAGGGGTAGAGATCAGAAGATCGCGTCCGGTTAAGAGAGGTCTCAACACATTTGGAACCGAAAAAGTTGTCCGCGTCCGGTTATAAGAGTGTCCGGTTATGGGAGTTGGTTTTACATATAAATACTAAGGCAAATCTTCCGTTTCAGAAAATTTGTCCGGTTGAAGGGGGTGTCCGCAAGTAGAGGTTTCACTGTATTATTATAATTCGTACTTCCCTTTTTTGTGAACTGTTGTTTTTGTTTTCCATTTCCATATCTCTGAATGCCATTGTTTTTTCTTCTTAGCTTCATCACTTGATCCACCTCTTCTGTCCTTGTTTCACTCGCTGAGTTCGAACATAAAACTTCCAATTGTTTATGCGTTACCTAGGCAGATTTGCAGATTTCGATCGCCTTCATCAAGTCCAAGTTTTTGGTCCGGATCAATCTGTCTTTCACGCTCTAATCTTTGATTCCCATCACCAGCCTGTCCTTTACCAATGAATCGTTCAAACTGTTGAATTCATACCCAACAAACACAGACTGGCTGGCCCGACAATGGGACGAAAGCGGTTTGCCGAGCTGCCGCATTCGGCCCGCTTACTGCTCCCGGCTCGGCATGTAGGTAGGGCATGTCCGCCAGGCCGTAAGGTGGCTGAGAATCGGCTAGCCAACCATTCAGCCTCGGCGAAACCTCTGAGTAACCGACTACGGGCCGATGGTGGATAGACGGTAGCCGGTAAATGCACGGCAGGCCATCGGTGGCTCGCAAGGGTCAATCCTCTTGTAAGCCACCATTTATCGTCAAGACGAATGCACATTCTATCGGGTGTTCAATAAAATATGGTCGTAGTTGGCTGAAGTTTTCGAACGAATTTTTTGATAGCCAAGGCATACGTTTTGCCATACATAGGCGACCTTGACCATAACAATTATTGAACAACCTTTATCAAGCGAAATAAATGATAATTGTATAAAAAAATTATGTATAAAATTGATATTTCTAGCTCAAATAGGTGAATATTGAAAATTGGCAATATTCCAATCTGAAATACGACATTTGAAGGTTATAATAATGGGTTTAGTAGAAGATGTATGAAATAAAATTGGAATTATACTATCAGAGAAGTTATTTCAGCAATTTTATAAACTTAAAAAAAACGTTCAAAAATGCATGAAAGGGTTCTGGGAACTAAAGAATAAGAAAAAAGACACTTAAAATTTTTTTATATCAAAATCTGAACTTGAATTTTGAATAAAACACTTTTTACAAAACGTAAGATCATTTATTAATCACACATAGTTAAATATTTACAGAATAATAACTAATCTTTCAGTATACATTTCTGGAATGTGTCAATATCAACAGCTCAGAACAAATACAAAAAAAATTATTTTATATTTGTAGAAGTAACGGAAAATGTGTACTTATCATGAACAAAATGCGCAAAGTTTCAAGAAACTAGGCCAAAAAAATAAACTATATTTATATCAGTATCAGCAACAAATTAGTATAGAATAATCGGCTTGGAAACCATACAAAACAAAAAATATTTATACATATTTTTTTATAGTTCCCATCATATGACTAGAATGGGTTAATGGGAGCTACAAATGTACTCAAAAAATAAATACAAGATTCTAATAGTAAGGAATAAATGGCGCAGTTTCAAACAACCCCTTACAAAATACTCTAGTTTATATTCAAATATAGTAACAAACTAAAAATACCTGAGGTGAAACACTATTTTTTATTTTCTCGATTGGCCCTTCCTCCAGCCTCCTGCCCTATCAGAAGCATTTTTCAGCCAATTGCGAATAGCAGTAACTATTTTGGAATATCTTGCGTTTGCTGTTGCAACGGCTCCTTAAAAATATTAACACTGATGATTGAAGTAGCCAATGCTTTGGTTTTTGAGATTTTGATGCCAAAATTTCTATTTTCTTTTGCTCTAAAATTAAACTAGGCTCTTAAGATTTAGTCTTAGTAGGTGAATTCGACTAAATATGTTACTTCAATCAGTTGTACTCACAAAATATTGTATTGTCCACCATGTAAATACGTCTGGGACTGGAACATTTTCATTGTTTACTTGTTGTCTTCCCCCTACACGCTTTCTTGAAATCGGAATACGACACTAAAGTACTGCAGCAGTAGCCTTTCACGAATAAATACAAACATTATCATATATAATAATTGATAATCATCATTATCAAGGCAAGCGAATCACCTAATATAAATACAATAAACACCGCGAATAGCCAATCTCATGAACCAAACGTACACAACTGACACAAGCAGTACAAGCACAATGGCCGCTAAGACTGAATATAGCATGTCAGTTGTCAGTCAAAAATATCAAATGATGCGACAGCGCTGACGCCTAATTTGTCCGCAAGATGGACCATATACTCGGCGAAACATCCTGCGGATAGGTTTCGTCCCGAAATATGGTATCCCGGTAGAGGGTGTCCGAGGAGTAGCCACCTCCGGCCCGATAACATAAATGCTGCTCTCGGTTTGCCGCTAAGTTGCCGAGTAAGGGCCGATTCTTTGTAAATTAGGAACGGTATACCGGAATTGAGCCGACGGAGATCCAGATCTGGCTACGTCAGCCACCAGCTAACCGTGCGTGCCGGCTGGCGGCCGTATGTTTGCCGATGGCGTTTGGTTTGTTGGGTAATTATTACTTAATTGTTATAATTGTGTTACATATTAATCCACGGATTCATTTTCCATCATTTCTCTTGTAAAAAATAAATATCTTGCATACGTAACATTGATGGCAGGAACGAAGTGAGCTCAGACGGAGGACGTGCACTTTCATCCATTTTCACGACTGCGTCATGTAATATTCGTGTCAATCATACGAGATCTCAGTTGGTACTGATTTATTCAAAATCATATACAGGATATCCTAGAATGAATGGTTAATTCTGTAACACTGTATAGGAGAGCTATTGGACTCTCTGAAAAAAATCCAAAAAAAATCTATTTCCCCTAGAAATATTTTTTTTTTCAAAATAATGATTTCTTGCACATCACGTTGCGTTTCTGTGTAACACACTCACAAATAAATCAAATCAATCAGTTTCTTTATGGTGAAATATTCTCCAATAAAATACCATTAGATATACAGAAAACCGTAAAAATATCTGTTGTAACTTTTTGGGGAAAAAATATCCAACTTCAAATTTCATCATAAAATGTGATGAACATTTCATTATGTGAAAGTTTAATCGTTCATGATGAAAAAAAAAGGTGAGTAAGCCTGAGTGGCCAACTTTAAAAAAAAATATGCGCCTTTCATACAGATTCCAAAATGGTACAATGCATCTTCATAACTTATGTAAATGCGAACTTATTGCTATTTGTATACAGAAATACAAAAATTCGAATAGTTCGCGCGCGGTTCTCGACCAATGAAATGATGCGGTTGCCATAAGACACTGGAAAATGTTTGGCTGTCAAATAATCTCAGTGTCAACATAATCGTTTCGCTTACTGATTTTACTTCGATATTTTGGTGATTTCGTTACGATTTGGTCTTTATCTCAACTCTGAACATGCCACGAAATAATTACACATCCCAGGAATATGCGAATATGCATTTCATTTATGGTGAGTGCAGAGGTAATGTCAGTGCATCACTCTATAGGGAGAAATATCTAGCCTACTATGCAGTGAATGTCCGTGCTCACTTGGACGCCACCTATCCAGATAAATGGATTGGCCATATGGGTCCCATTTTATGGCCTCCACGTTTCCCGGACCTGAATCCGTTAGATTTTTTTTCACTGGGGTTGCCTAAAAGACGAGATCTATTCGGTGCCAATCAGAACTCTTGAAGAGTTACGTCGCCGTGTCCAGCAAGCTGCTTCAAAGATTTCCTATCAGTGTTAAGCGCGAATTCTGAAGAGAGCGTTCATTCGTAGATGTCGCGCATGTATCAGAGTAGGTGGCAGACAATTCGAACATCTACTATATAAAAATAAGTTGGGTTTTCCTTCCTGACGCTATAACTCCAGAACGCACGAACCGATTTCCACGGTTTTGCATTCGTTGGAAAGGTCTCGGGCTCCGTGAGGTTTATAGCAAAGAAAATTCAGGAAAAATTCAGGACAAACCAACATTTCAAGTAGATGGCGCCGGTGCGTGATACATTGTTTGACAGCTACTCATTGTTCTCTGCTCAGTTAATTTCATGTGACAAACCGGTATTGCGTTCACTGTGAAATTGTGAAAAAAAAGTAAAAAAAACATATAACGTATATTGTGCAAATTTTTATTTAATTTCAACAGCAGGCATTTGTCTTTAAGGTCGTAAGTTGAACTGTGTAAATTATGTGGATCGTGCATTCGAGGTTAATTCACCACTCTGTCCATAGCTCAAAATGCCTAGAGGACGACGTGCGAACATCGGCCGCCGCACAAGACATGCAAGCCAGCAACAAGTGTATTCACAGAACTTAAGCGAAGAAAGACAAAATATAATAAGAGAAAATGCCCGATTGAGACAACGCGTGAGCACACGAAGATCATCGGCATCATACAATCGCTTGGCATTTAGATATTGGACCAATGACGACTATATGCCGATATTGCAATGCGTTAAAGTTCAAAAGAGAAACGGCTGGATTGTGCTGCGCAAGTGGAAAAGTCAAACTGGATCCATTACTTACACCACCACAGCCACTGAAACCATTGTTCGATGGAAGTGATCCCGATTCCAGCCATTTTCCTCAACACATCCTTGAATACAGTAACTGCTTTCGCATGACTTCCTTTGGAGCTAATATCATTCAAGAAGGCGGCTTCATGCCGACTTGCAAGGTAAAAGATACAACACACATAACCAATCACTCACACCAACACAATGAATTGCAATACATAACAACTACATATACACAACACACTACACCATCACACGATCAGAAGTTACACCGTATTCTTCAACAAATGATTAGGGACCTTTACACTAACGCTCCAGTCGCGCGCGACTGGAACGGCTCGTCCAAATTCGCGCGCGACGGCGTAGTGTGAAGGCAATTTTTTACACGCTCCAGTCGCGCGCGAAAATCACTCGCGAATTTCGCGCGCGACTGTCGCGCGCGATTGGAGCGTAAGTGTAAAGGTCCCTATTGTTTGCAATTACAGATACAAGGACAAATATATCATTTGCATGGTTCAATGGTGCCAGCACCAGATGAACCGCATCAATTTCTGCAAATATATTTCATTTCGTCGATGGTGGATCAGCTGAATGTGCGGTGCAATATACAGGGAACACAACAGTTAAAGAGACGAATTATTGAACAGTTGCAAGCGAAACGGAGTTCGCCGGGTTTGCTAGTTTGTTATAATAATGTGGACATTGCACATAGGTACTAAAGATCATATTAAATTATTTGTTCTTCCTCACGAATTCTCAATAACTAACCTCTCAAAACAGTGTAAAAAAACTATTTGATTTCAACTTCGATGAATATGATATTACTATGTAACGTTGTTTTTGATGAAGCCTTATCATCAAGTACAGACTAAGAGGTGAAAGTATCGAACCTTCAATATTTTATTATTCAGTCGAATTTGCTCCTTCTGTATACTAATAGCAATAACTTCGCATTTACATAAGTTATGAAGATGTATTGTGCCATTTTGAAATTTACATGAAAGGCGCATATTTTTTTTGGGTTGGCCATACAGACTTTCTCAAATTTTATTTCCATCATGAACGATTAAACTCTCACATTATGGAAAATTCATCACATTTTATGATGAAATTGGAAGTTTGATATTTTTTTCCGAAAAAGTTACAACAGATATTTATACAGTTCTCAGCATATCTATTGGTATTTCAATGAAGAATATTTCACCATGAAGAAACTAATGGATTTGATCCACTTGTGAGCGTGATACACAGAAACGCAACGTGATGTGCAAGAAATCATTATTTTGAAAAAAAAAATATTTCTAGAGGGGATAGATTTTTTTTTGTATTTTTTTCAGCGTGTCCAATAGGTCTTCTATAAAGTGTTGAAGGATTATCTATTCATTCTGGGACACCCTGTAAATACACGCATATGTTCACACATGTATGACAATTGTTTACCTAATACTTGATGGGGCTACTGACCAGGGAGACAACTATCGTATGACGCAATCTAACTGAATAAAGCTTGCCCATCGTTTGGAAATATATATAACAAGGATCTTTGGTCGCATTCCCCACTCCTTGCACCGTGGAGATCATCAATCGTCAAGTGATAGTGGATTCCTGCGAAGAATAACTCACAATGTTCGCACATAATCGCCTATTGAGGTTAAGGAGTCATTAGTGCAGCATTTGATCTACGCAATCAGTTTTAAACACCATATGAGAGAATTCTCACCAGTCAACCTGTTGCTGTGTATGAATATACCTTACTTGTGAGTTAACGGTATTTGAACGAGATGAAGAGAGAGGTCTCTGGGTTTTAACTTTACCAGTCTATCTATTGTTATACATCTTACAGAATCAGGTTTTCTCGCAGGTCTTTCCTGATCCTTATTCTTATCTTGGGACCTGAAGTTGGGGAACCGTCCGCAGCAGCACAAATGAATAAACTTGTTATTTTGAGTGCTAAAAATCTGTGTTTTGAATTTCCTGTTTTCCCGTCTCTTCTATTCAATCAAGCGTAATTTGGGTTGTATACACAACGTAGAGTCCTTTAAAACCACTATACGATCACGATCTTGGCCAAAGATTATCTAGAGTAATATTGTCACGTTGAAAAGAACTCATTTAAGGTAGAGTTCTAGTTCTTTGCGGTTTTCAATAAAAAACTGTAATGCGGGTAATAGTTTAATCACTTCAAAAGTACCAATACAGTACACACAGTAAATATAAATTTGAATGATGAAAATTATAAAAGCACTGCCGTGAAGTCAGGAGCTTTTGATCGCTCGTTCATCCACCTTGTAGGTAGATCCGCGTTTTCCAGTTTCAGAAACAAATTGAAAAAATTTTTGACATCTGAATAAATTCTCAAACTAAGGCGAAACTCCAGACTTCACGTCAGTGCTTTAGCTGACCAATTTTTTTTTCGATAATTCGCTAGAATCCTCTATCTCTATCTCTATCTCTATCTATGGTCTTGGTCATGCGATCTGGACAGAGTTTCACACGTAGTTTGAATACAATATTCTTCAGCTAGGTGCAAAATTGAATTTCAATCCAATCAGTAGTTTCGCAATAATCAGGAAAAAATATTTTGAACGGCCATATTTACGGAACCCCTAGTCTAATTTTTCTCATTGATTAACGTGACCGCGACATTCGCGATCCAACCCTACCCTGAAATTTCAAGTTCCTAGGTCTTTCCCTTCGAGAGTTATAATTTTCTATGATTTCTATGGTTCTGGTCATGCGATCTGGACAAAATGTAGCTCCAATATATCATTCTCGATTAAAATTCAAAATTTCGTCTCGATCGAATGCGTAGTTTCGAAATTATCGAGAAAACTAAATTTCAAACGACCGTATTTACGGAACCCCTAGTATTATTCTGCTCATTGATAAACGTGAACGCCGCACTTCAGATCCACACCTATCCTGAAAATGTCAGGTCCCTAGGCCTTTCCTTCCGAAAGTTATGATTTTCCATGGTTCTTGTCATGCGATCTGAAGGAATGTAGCTTGAATATATCATTCTCCATTGGTATACAAAATTTCTTCACGATCGAATCTGTAGTTTGGAAATTATCAAGAAAACTAAATTTCACACGACCATATTTATGGAACCCCCAGTATAACTGTGCTCATAGATGAACGTGATCACGACATCCGAGATCCACACCTATCCTGAAAAATTTAAGTCCCTAGGCGTTTCCGTTCAAAAGTTACAATTTTCTATGGTTCTGATCATGCGATCTGGACTAAATTTCACATGCAGCTTGAACACCTCATTCTCCATTTGAGTGTAGAATTTCATCTCGATCGAATCTGTAGTTTCAAAGTAATCAGGAGAACAAAATTTTGAACGGCCATATTTACGGAACTCCTGTTGGAATTCTGCTCATTAAAGAACTCAACCGCGGCATTTGGAAACTGAACCGACACTAAAAATTTCAAGTCTCTAGGACGTTCCGTTCCAGAGTTATCGTGCTCACGGCCGGACGGACATACTTGAATTTTCCGACGGATTCGTCCTCAGTGAGTCGAACCTTTTCGGCTCAAAATTCGAAAAAATCATAAAAGCACTGCCGTGAAGTCAGGAGCTTTTGAGCGCTCGTACATCCACCTTGTAGGTAGACTCGCAATTTCCAGTTTCAGAAATCAATTGAAGGAATTTTCGACAGCTGTCAAAAAAATTCTCAACTTTAGGCGAAACTCCAGACTTCATGTCAGTGCTTCAGCTGACCAATTTTTTTCCGACAATTCGCTAGAATTTTCTTCGGTTTCTATGGTCTTGGCAATGCGATCTGGACAAAATTTCGCACGTAGTTTGAATACATTATTCTTCAGCTAGGTGTATATTTCCAATTCAATCAGTAGTTTTGAAATTATCAGGAAAAAAATTTTTGAACGGCCATATTTACGGAACCCCTAGTCTAATTTTGCTCATTGAGGAACGCGACCGCGACATTTGCGATCCAAACCTACCCTGAAAATTTCAAATCCTAGTCCTTTCCCTTCGCAAGATATAATTTTTTATGGTTTTTATGGTTCTGGTCATGCGAACTGGACAAAATGTTGCTTTAATATATCTTTCTTGTCTATTAAAATACAAAATTTTATCTCGATCGAATCCGTAGTTTCGAAATTATCAAGAAAACTGAATTTCAAACGACCATATTAACGGAACCCCTACTATAATTTTGCTCATAGATAAACGGAATCACGACATTTGAGATCCACACCTATCCTGAAAATTTCAAGTCCCTAGGCGTTTTCGTTCAAAAGTTACAATTTTCTATGGTTTCTACGGTTCTGGTTATGCGATCTGGACAAAATTTAACATGTAGCTTGAATACCTCATTCTCCATTTGAGTGCAAAATTCCAAGTTATCATGAGAACAAAACTTTGAACGGCCATATTTACGGAACCCCTGGTGGAATTTGGCCCATTAACGAACTCAACCGAGGCATTCGGGAACTGAACCCACACTAAAAAGTTCAAGTGTCTAGGTTGTTCCGTTCGAGAGTTATCGTGCTTACGGCCGGACGGCTTGACGGACGGACGGACAGACTCGAATTTTCCGACGGATTCGTCATCAGTGAGTCGAACCTAGTCGTTTGAGACCATTTTCGGCTCAAAATTCGAAAAATACAGACATCGTAACGAAATGATATAGCCCTCGTGTGAGTAGTACGAGCGCTCAAAAAAGACTAGACAAAGATTAGACCAAAGATAGACAACTTGTTACTCTTTGATTAGACATAGACATTGACAACAATGACAACTACTGTTACTCTTTGACTGTCTTTGAGTCTGATAGTACATACTACATACATACAGAAGAGTGTAGACCAGGTTATCTTTGATACAGGATACAGGTTCAGTAATCATAAAAATGGTGAAGAATATAATAGCAAGTTCGAACTTATTATCATATCTACAAGATTTTGATACATCTGCTGCTTTGTCAGTTGGATTAATTTTAGGACAGGTATTTCAATTCATTTTTATTATATGTATATAATATTTGGATATATTTATCTTCATCTAATAATTCCAATAAAATAATATTGCATTTTTGATTTTTAGGCATGTAATGGGAAAGACTATGTTGTTCATATGGCGAAAACCCCTGCATTATTGCCAATGAAGTTGATATCTGATGTGAATGAATTATGGTTAGCTGATCATGCTAAACAAGCTACTAAAATGCTTTCCGGGGGCATGTATGTAATTGGTATTTTTGTGATATCAGAAAATGATTTGATCACATCATTTCCGATACATTTGAAAGCAGTTCTTCTTCAGTTGTATAAATCTCTTTCAACAGAATATTTGAACAAAAGTGCAGTTAACAATGAGATGGTGGTTCTGAATTATTGCTCTAAATTGAAGCTTGTAAAATGTAAACTATATGACACAATTACAACAAGCATAAAACCTGCTGAAATAAAATTTTGTGATGATAATAAGTGGGCCAAATTGGAATGTAAATATGAAATCAATAAAAATTACTATTGGGAAGAAAACAGTCATGAAATGGATTTGAAGGAGCAAATGAATGTAAGTCTGGAAAGGTCTAATTCCAGGAGATTTTTATTGGATTAGTACTCCTAGCACTTTTTTCTGACAGGGAAATATAACTTTCTTGATATAGAAGATCAATTGGCTAGCAACCAATAGGGCGACATACATGGGCGCATTATCTGTCATATCTGATACGTGGCGAGCCAAATTCATCGAAAATTTCCCAATAATTATCGTATTCTTTTGGGGAATTATAATGCTTTTTGAGCGCTCGTTCTACCTACACGAGGGCTATATAATTTCGCCATGATGTCTGTATTTTTTGAAATTTTGCTGTAGGAACGGAACGACCTAGTAACTTGAAATTCTCAGTGCGGGGTTCAGTTCCCGAATGCCTCAGTTGAGTTTGTTAATGGGCAGAATTCCACCAGGGATTCCGTGAATATGGCCGTTTGAAATTTTGTTCCCCTGATTACTACTCAGGTGGAGAATGACAGGTGCAAGCTATATGCAAAAAAATTGTTCAGATCGCACTACCAGAACCTAGAATCCATAGAAAATTATAACTTTCGAACGGAAAAGCTAAGGGACTTGAAATTTTCAGGATAGGTGTGGATCACGAATGTCGTGGTCATGTTTATCAATGAGCAAAATAGACTAGGGGTCTAATATAATAATTTCGAAACTATATCTTTTCAAGTTCAAATTGGCGCTAATCATAATCTAAATGGCATTAAGCGAGCCTCACACGGCCAATATTATTGAAGCAATATCGATATCGATCAATATATTGAACGTGTAAGGAGGATATTGGAACAATAATATTGATGGCAATATTATTGAAAGAAATAAAATCCGTTTGATTTTTATTGGAGTCCCTTCAATATATTGAGGTGCTGTCAATATTATTGACTTGTGAGGGGATTACACGATATTGTGCAATAAAACATCAATCATTCTACAGACGATGGAGAGGGTGTTTGTTTGGGTTTCGGTTTGTTACGCCTTTTGAGATGGAAAATGATAGTGGAAAGAAGTGTTCACAACATAAAAAAGAAGATGAAAGGAAATTTATTCATGGTTGTTGCACCCATGAAAAAAACGAAAATTTCAATTCTTCAGAGTTTATGCCAGTTGCTAGAAATCTTAATGTGACTGTAAGTCGATCCGCCGGTGAAATGGCTTTCCTCATAATCGTATCCTCCTTTATTATAAATGGTGAAACGAGTGCAGCTAGGTGTTGAAACAGTGGTTCATCCATTCTTAAAAAATGTTTGTAGTCATCTGACCGTTGAGTCCTCGAAGCAATTCTCTATATCCATGACTCGAACGTCGACCTTCCAGTGGCAGTTGTTTAGATCATATATTTCTTGGACGTCGTAATCTCACTGAAGATAAGAATAATGCATTCATCGTTCGTTCAGATATAACTGATCACTATGCGGTATTGTTGTGTCTAGATATTGAAAAAGTACTAAGGTAAGAAGCTCATAGATATAAAAATTATGTAAATTATGGAAAATTGAAGGAGGAGCTTGGAAAAATAAATTGGGATAATATGATTGAAAATAAGAATGTAAACTCTTTTCCAGAAACTTTTATTGATTTAATAACTTATTACACAGAAAAAAACACAATAAAGATAAGATTATCATATAGGAAATCAGCCAAAAAGGATTGGATTACACCAAGTCTTTTGAAAGCTATAAATATCAAAAATAACTTATATAAGAACATGATTAAGGACCCACTCAATATGATATTGAAATTGCAATATGCAAGATAACGAAATGTATTACAGAAGTTGATAAAAACTGCAAAAAGAGATTATATGAATAGCTTTGTAACAGAGAATACCTCAAAGGCGAGATCCTTATGGTATTATGTCGATGATCTCTGTGGAAAAACTAGGCCTAAAACACATCAATTCGGTTGAAAGTTCTAGTGGACAAGTACTAACATCAAAGAAAGAAATGGTGGAGGAATTCGGAAGATATTTCAGTGAAATAGGAAAACGACTAGCTGAAGACATAGAAGAGGTTCCAGAAACTGAGGAGGGAGAACATTATTGTGATAACACAATTTTTCCTTTTCCAACTTCTGAGGATGAAGTATATTGTATATTGTTTATATCCCGACTCTCCTAGGTTTCTGTGAGACCCCTCAGAAGCTCAGAGCTTGTGCGAGTTAGGAGACCCGGTTGTGTTCTATGTAGGCTTTGTTACTGTGTCCTTACGCCCCCTGAGGCACAGCACTGTTAATTGTTTACCCAACAGTGAGAAATGATGAAGGAATTGAAAAATGGTGGAGCTCCCGGAAATGATGGTATCAGGACTGAACTCCTAAAAAATATCCAAGATGAAATAGTGAAACCTATAATGTTACTTACGAATCTGAGTTTTGAGACGGCTGAATTTCCGAACATTTTCAAGGTGGGTGTGATCAAACCATTGTTCGAGTCAGGGGATAAAACCATTTTATCAAATTATAGACCGATCTGTTTAACATCTAATTTGTCCAAAATAATGGAGAAATTATTAAAAGTTCGTATTATTAACTTTCTAGAGAAGAATAAAATTTTGTCTGATGATCAATACGGTTTCAGGAAGGGCAAATCTACAGAGGATGCAATTAGAAAACTGGTGGGGAGAATTTATCAATGGATGGATGGCAACAAGGTGGGTCTGTGCGTATTTATCGACCTTGCGAAGGCCTTCGACACCGTATCGCATAGGAAGCTACTACGAAAACTTCACCTCAATGGCTTTCGAGGTGAAGCATTCGAGTTTATGAAAAGCTATTTATCGGATAGGATCCAATTTGTGAAAATGGGTGAACAAACAAGTGGAGGAAGAACTGTTGAATATGGGGTACCACAAGGGACAGTTTTGGGGCCAATTTTGTTCACTATTTACATGAATAGCTTGTTACTTATGAAAACAAAAGGGGGATTATCAGTTTTGCAGACGATACTGCCATACTGTACGAAGATATTACTTGGGAAGAACTAAAACACCAAGCAGAGGGAGATCTTTTCACTATAAAACAATGGTTCAGAGAGAATAAATTAACTGTGAATTTGCAAAAAACAAAATACTTACCATTTTCTGCTTATGAATCGGGACTTCCACATATGGGCAATTTGGAAGTTGACAACGGAACATCAACAGCCGAAGCTGAGCACATAAAATATCTAGGAATTATAATAGATCGACATTTAAAATGGGACAAACATATAGATATCTTAGTGACCAAACTAAGGTGTTTACTTACCAAATTTAGATATCTGAGAAAGTACTTAGATATAAGAAATTTAATGATGGTGTACTCAGCTTTATGTCAGTCCCAAATAAGATATGGGATAATAGGTTGGGGCGGTGCATACAGTTGTCATATGGGGAGGGTTGGGGTAGTACAGAAATGGTTGCTCCGTATTATCTATGGAAAGTCTCTCCTGTATCCGTCAGATGACTTGTTTGCTGTCTCGAAGGTCATGAATCCCCAACATATGTTCGTAATGCAGATATTAATTGGCATAAGCGAACTAACGGAGTGTGAATATGAAACACGGAACAAGATGAATCAATACCTTACGCCAAGAGCAAGCAGTAAAACGTATAGGCCAGAGATGCTTCGCCTATCTAGCCCCACGAATATATGCCACAGTTCCAAAAGACCTGAATAATATAAGAAAACCTAGTACAAAAAAAAATAAATTGAAAAATTGGGTGATTGATAAGGGAAGAAAATATTTTAATTCTATCATAAATCCTCAATAATTTGCTTCAATACAATAATGAATAAAATAGGTACTTACCGTATGCGACCTTCCTCCATTTAAATTTAAATAATATAACTGGAAATAGAGAAAGTGCTTGATACAATACTGTTATGATATTCAGATGACTAAGAATCCGGACCGAATATGTCCATCTCCCTGTGTTTTGATTTATTTATATTGTATATAAATATGGAATAATAATCACTCATCAGCATTGTGGTGTATGGTATTCTTTTTGTTAATTATTAGTTGAATTATGTTGATACTGTTACGGTTAACTTGTGAAATTATTTGAATACCGGCTACTGTATTATATTTTGTTAATTTGGAAATCACGTACTGGCTCACGCCTCAGTGATTATATGTTTATATCCTGTAGCATCACGGAATAAACCATATTATTATTATTATTATTATTATTATTATATTGTCACTCTAGTCAACTTCAAATTGGCAATAAAGAAAATCAAATTGGCACTCATAAATTTCAAGTTAACATAAAATGAAATGCAAATAACAAAATCATTCTATTGAATTTGAAACCATTAACATGTTTTAAATAATTAATTAAAATAAAAAATTACGAAAAGCACTGCCGTGAAGGCAGGAGCTTTTGAGCGCTCGTACATGCACCTTGTAGGTAGATTCGCATTTTCCAGTTTCAGGAATCAATTGAAGGAATTTTCGACAGCTGTCAAAAAAATTCTGAAACTTAGGCGAAACTCCAGACTTCATGTCAGTGCATCAGCTGATCAATTTTTTTCGATAATTCGCTGGAATTTCCTACGGTATCTATGGTCTTGGTAGTGCGATCTGTACAAAATTTTGCACGTAGTTTGAATACATTATTACTCAGCTAGGTGCAAAATTTCATCCCAATCCGCTCAGTATTTTCGGAACTATCAGCAAAAAAATATTTTGAACGGCCATATTTACGGAACCCCTAGTCTAATTTTGCTCATAGATGAACGTGATCACGACATTCGAGATCCACACCTATCCTGAAAATTTCAAGTCCCTAGGCGTTTTCGTTCAAAAGTTACAATTTTCTATGGTTTCTATGGTTCTGGTCATGCGATCTGGACAAAATGTCACATGTAGCTTGAACACCTCATTCTCCATTTGAGTGCAAAATTTCATCTCAATCAAATCTGTAGTTTTCAAGTAATTAGAGGAACAAAACTTTGAACGGCCATTTTCACGGAACCCCTGGTGGAATTCGGCCCATTAACGAACTTAACCGAGGCATTTGGGATCTGAACCTACACTGAAAATTTCAAGTCTCTAGGTTGATCCGTTCGAGAGTTATCGTGCTTACGGCCGGACGGACGGACGGACAGACTCGAATTTTCCGACGGATTCGCCACCAGTGAGTCTAACATAGTCGATTGAGACCATTTTCGGCTCAAAATTCGAAAAATACAGACATCGTGACGAAATGATATAGCCTCGTGTAAGTAGTACGAGCGCTCCAAAATAATATCTTGTATATCCAATGCAGCATATCATATCATTGGATATGTTCAATGAATTTCGATATCTTGCCTATATTTCCACAACGATGTTCTCCAATCTCTGCATTCGATCTTCTGTTTGAGTCAGACGATCCTGATCAGCACCAGCCAAAATACTATTCAGCCATGTCTGCTTTTACCCAGGGCCATATTAGCGCATAGGCCAACATAGGCCATGGCCTAAGGGCGGCAAGATTTGAGGGGCGGCAAATTTTCGGTGAATAAAAAAACAAATTTCTTGAATAAAAAAATGTAGAAATATGCACCTTCGAAAATCATAAAAATGTTCAATTTTTCCACGAATTCCACACATTTTCAAAGAAAAAGTAAGTTCTTTTATTTCAATACGCGAAACTTGCCATCATAGAGTCGTCGTGTTTCGGTATTTCTGGATATTGAGTATTATTGAAAATTTTTAGTACAAAGAAAGTTTTCGAAAACTAACAAGGGAATTGAATGAACTCATTACAAGGATTTTGCTGCAAAGTTCTCTTATTTATTAAAATTGCAAAAACTTGATCCTGAAGAATTAGAAGTAAGTAGCAGTTATCTTATTTTAAGTATCCGGTCGATTTAGACGACATGCTTCACGATTGTATGTTTGCACTTCAAAGCCTATGTAGCTCAGTTAGAACGTCCTCCAAAAACTCTACTCGAGATGAGTACCATCATTAGAAGCGAAAAAAGCTTAGTGCAAGTTTTTTTCTATCTTGAAATTCTCGTTAGAACGTTTTGGCAACGAACTGCTCAGCGGAAAGGTCTTTTTGAGCGCTTGATCCGTCGAAAAATTCGCTCAAGGGTTCCGTAAATATGGCAGCTCAAAATTTTCTTCTCCTGATTACTTCAAAACCACTGATTCGATCGAGATGAATATGGCCGTTCAAACTAGATTTTTCCTGATAATTTCGAAACTACTCATTGTATTGAAATGAAATTTCGCACATATATAAAGAATAATGTATTCAAACTACGTGAGAAATTTTTCCCAGATCGCATTACCATAGATACCGTAGATAATTCTAGCGAATTATGGAAAAAAAAGGGTCACCTAAAGCACTGACGTGCTTTATCATAGTGTCATAGTGACGATCTAGCATATCTCGAGAGCGTTTAAATTATCTTGCCTTTTTGTGCATCGAAGCTGAGTTGAGCAAAAAAATAGATTTTGAAGTAGAGGTGCAAAAGTTTGCAGAAAAAAAGCAAGAAAAAACTCGTTAATATATCGACGAAGAAAGTTTAATTGCAGTGTTTTTAAAAGTTTTCTGAGTGTTAAGTGGAATAATATCAAATAAAACCTCTGACAAAATAAGATTCTTTCATTTACACGATATTAAATTGTCTTAATCAATTTATCCTGCGAAAAGCACTTGATTAAAAAATCGGCATGCGTTTCTTTTCAATTCGCTCAACTCAGAGGGGCGGCAAATTGTTATTGGCCTAAGGGAGGAAATAAGTCTAATCCGGCCCTGCTTTTACCCCAGCCTTAAATACAGACAAAGCCAGCTCATTTGAATTGAATATAGGCCTATACGGACTTTGTTGGCTTCCTGCTTATTGAAAGAACTCCTAAGTTCAAAAAGAATGAGGCCCATGGTTTCGATTTATCCTATAACGTGAATATTTGTTCCTCTGCAACTTCAATATGTTTATATCGCGGGCCCAGGGCCGTTCAAAAAAAGGAAGTCGTTGCACAAGTATTTCTGCAGGTTGCAGAGGAACGAATATTCACGTTATAGGATAAATCAGAACCATGGTCCTAACTCATTCCGAACTTGTGGTTCATTCAAGAAGCCGGAAGCCAACGAATTTGTAAGGCAGTGCTTAAAAATAGCGCAAATTATTTACCAAACTGGAGTTGGGTTAGTAGTTGATAATGCTCCATGCCACTCCAGTATTGAAGAGGTTTTTTGTGGAGGAGGAATTTCAACATCACAAACTTTTATGACCAAGTCCGTACCTATAGCCCTATGTTCAATCCAATTGAGCTGGCTTGGTCTGTATTTAAGGCTGGAGAAAAAGGATACATGGCTGAAGAGCTGAATAGTATTTGGGCTGGTGCTGATCAGGATCGTCTGACTCAAACAGAATATCGTACGCAGAGATTGGAGAACGTCGTTAGTGGAAATAAAGGCAAGATAACGAAATTCATTGCACATATTCAAAGATTTATTCCTGCTGCATTGAATATACAAGATATTATTTTTTTATTCATGATTTAAAACACCTTAATGGATTCAAATTCAATAAAATGATTTCGCTATTTGCATTTCATTTTATGTTCACTTGAAATTTATAAGTGCCAATTTGATTTTGTTTATTGCCAATTTGAAGTCGACTAGTTCCAATAAACTTTTGATTATTGCCAATTTGCTTTTGATTAATGCCATTTTGGAATTGAAAATGTCAATTTTATTTTGACTAATGTCATTTTGATTATGATTAGCG
The DNA here is from genome assembly GCA_963966015.1 of Aphidecta obliterata. Lineage (NCBI taxonomy): Eukaryota > Metazoa > Arthropoda > Insecta > Coleoptera > Coccinellidae > Aphidecta > Aphidecta obliterata. The sequence continues at coordinate 5,610,505 of OZ014430.1, read as the reverse complement.
CCAATTTGAACTTGAAACGGTTTAGTTGGATTTGAATGAAATTTTGCACATCGATGAAACATAATTTATTCAAACTACGTGCGAAATTTGGTCTAGATCGCATTACGTAGATATCTGTATTTTTCGAATTTTCAGCCGAAAATGGTCTCAATCGACAAGGTTCAATTCACTGATGAAGAATCCGTCGAAAAATTCTGTCCGTCCGGACGTATACAAGATAACTCTCGAACGGAACGACCTAGAAATTTGAAATATTTAGGGTAGGTTCGAATCTCGAATGCCGCGGTCAAGTTCGTTATTGGCCAAAATTCGACCAGGGGTTCCGTCAAAATAGTCATTTGAAATTTATTTATCTTGATAATTTCTAAACTACGGATTCGATCGTGACGAAATTTTGTATTTTAATGGAGAATGATATATTCCAGCTACATTTTTCCAGATCGCATAACCAGAACCGTTTTGAATTCCAACGAATAATTGAATAAAAAATCCTTATATTTCTGTAACAGTTGATTCGGCATAATTGACAAAGAGCTGCTGTCATTTTTTTGAGAGCTGTCAAAAATTCCTTCAATTGATTTTTAAATCTGGAAAATGCGAATCTTCCTACACGGTGGATGTACGAGCGCTCAAAAGCTCCTGACTTCACGGCAGTGCTTTCCAATTTTTTCTATATGTAATATCAAAAACCCAATTACCATAAAAATAGTGTAGGGTATAATAATGCTTTGTTACCATAATATAAGTTCTCAAATTGCTGGGCGTAGTGTAGTGGTTAGCGCGCTTGGCTCCTGATCTTTCTATCGAAAGATCCCGGGTTCGAATCCTCCAGCCCGGAAAGAAGTTTTCTTACCTGGAGTACGGTTCCGCCATTCACTGTTGGGTAAACAATTAACAGTGCTGTGCCTCAGGTAGCGTAATCAGGGGCTTAGCAAGTTTGATCCGGGCTCTGCTGCAAACCATATCACCGGGCCCTCCCCCTCAAACATTTTTGAGTTCTTAATGAGGGGGGATCGTTGAGTGAATTTATATTAAAAGATTTAGCCTGCACAAAGGTCAAGAACTAGAGGACAAGGAAATTTGTCATAATAATAAGGTGAAAAATTAAAAACTTTATTACATGGAATATAATAGTATTTTTTGAGCGCTCGATGTCTGTATTTTTCGAATTCTGAGCCGAAATTGGTCCCAATTGACAAGGTTCGACTCCATGATGACGAATCCGTCTAAAAATTCAAGTCTGCTCGGCCGTCCGCCCGTCTGTAAGTACGATTACTTGCGAACGGAAGGACCTAAAGACTTGAAATTTTCAGAGTGGGTTCAGTTCCCCGCAGTTAAGTTTGTTTATGGGCAAAATTCGACCAGGGGTTTCGTCAATATGGCCGTTCGAAATTTTGTATTCCTAATTACTCTGAAACTATTGAATCGATCGAGATGAAATTTTGTACTCAGATGAAGAATGACTTGCTCAAGCTACTTGCGAAATTTTGTCCAGATCGCTCGACCAGAACCATGGAAAATTTCAACTTTCGTACGGAAAGGCTCAGAGAGTTGAAATATTCAGGGTAGGTTTAGATCTCGAATGTCACGGTCACGTTCATCAATGAGCAAATTTAGACTAGGGGTTCTGTTAATATAGCCGTTCAGAATATTTTTTTTCCTGGTAATTCCGAAACTACTGATCCGGTGAAAAATAATGTATTAAAACTACGTGAAAATTTTTATCCAGATCGCATTACCAAGACCATAGAGAACGTAGAAGATTCTAGCGAATTATCGAAAAAAAACCTTCTATTCCTGTAACAGCTTATTCGGCATAATTGTCAAAGAGCTGCTGCCATTTTTTTGACACCTGTCAAAAATATTTTCAATAGAAGGTGGATGAGCGAGCGCTCGAAAGCTCCTGAATACACGCCAGTGCTTTTTATAATTTTTTGATTCCTCGATCTTACCTTATATCGACAACTGATGTCCTCACAATTAAATTGCAGTTTATATGAAACACATTAAATTATAAAACGCAGCACAAACTATTTCCTGATGCGAATAACTCAGAGTTCTTTGACAATATAATGTTATATTCCTTGAAAAATAGACAAGAGGTGTTTCTTATCCTGAAATGAAGTAACATTTATTCAAGAATCAATGATACAAATTTAACTTTAAACCAACCTGAAATAAAGAAACCACATTCAATGTGTTTTTTCCAACTTTTGACAAATTACAAATTTTCAATCTGATAGTTTTTGATACGCTGAAGATTTTTTATCTGTCAGCGTTCGACAAATGAAACAATATGTTGAGAAAGTGTGAGCATTCTTACATCCCTCCTCCTTGGAGTGGTAATTCTAGGAATTTTCAATTTTTGAGCGCTCGTACTACTTACACGAGGGCTATATCATTTCGTCACGGTGTCTTTATTTTTCGAATTTTGAGCCGAAAATGGTCTCAATGACAGAGTTCGACGCACTGATGACGAATCCGTCGAAAAATTCGAGTCTAGGGGTTCCGTAAATATGGTCGTTTGAAATTTAGTTTTCTTGATAATTTCAAAACTACGGGTTTGATCGTGACGAAATTTTGTATTTTGATGGAGAATGATATAATTCAAGCTACATTTTCCCAGATCGCATTACTAGAACCATAGAAACCATAGAAAATTATAACATTCGAAAGGAAGGGCTGGGCCTAGAAACTTTTAGGGCAGGTTCGGATCGAGAATTTCGCGGTCACGTTCGTCAATGAGCTAAATTACACTGAGGGTTCCGTAAAAATGGTCGTTCGAAATATTTGTTTCCTGATAATTTCGAAACTACTCATTGGATTGGGATGAAATATTACACATAGATGAAGAATAATGTATTCAAACTACGTGAGAAATTCTGTCCAGACCGCATTACCAAGATCATGGATACCCGAGTGGATACCGTAGACAATTCTAGCGAATTATCGAAAAAAAAATCACCTAAAGCATTGACGTGAAGTCTGGAGTTTCGCCTTAGTTTGAAATTTTTTATGAGAGCTGTCAAAATCTTTCCAATTGGTTTCTTAAACTGGATAATGACAATTTACCTACAAGGTGAATGAACGAGCGCTCAAAAGCTCCTGACATCACGGCAGTGCTTTTCATAATTTTTTTTTATGAGTGTTGATATTTGGTGAAATATTCATTGAATAGCAGAAAGTGTGACGTGAAAATAATTGAAATTTCCAGCGATTTTCTATTGTAACATTGATTATTGTCTACTGTGATCATCATTTGCTTGCATATAATAACTGAATGATTTTTAGGTGATTTTAAAAGATATTAGCAAGAACATGAAATCATCGGTGATTCTTTTTGATGGTGAATACAAATCTGATGATGAAAGTTTGGAATTTCTGGGAAAGAAGAAAAGAACTTTGAAGTCTGAGAGATCAGGTTGTCAAAGCAATGGTCAAGATAATAGGCCAATAACAGTTCATATTCTTGAGGAGAATGGAGTAAGTTTGGTTTAGAAAACAATAAGGAAAATTTGGATGATTCGATTATTTTCTTTGATTCTCCATATTCTCTTTGCTTCTTCTAGGGAGCAATTATTTCAATTTGTCATGAAATTATTTTCAAGTGGCCCTACTACCTTCGTTGTGGTAACTAAAGCTTCACACTCCATGAGTTTGATATTTTGAATATCCGCTTCATAGTGACTAAAAAAAATGGTTAGTATTCCTAGAACTCAATTAGATCACCTGTTTACGCATACTAATTTCGATACACCGTCAGAACAAAATGCTTTTTTCTACAAGCTTTCAAAAACAGGACATTATTCGTCAACAAAATCCCGAGCCAAAGTTTGATATCTGTTTCGAAAATAACCTATTATCTTATCTCCTTCGTCTAGGTTGCAGTTTTCACTTCATCGCGACACTATTATATAACTTCAGTTTGGGTTATTCCTATTTACCTGTACCTTATTAATGATTTCTGAGACGGAAAAAGATTTGGATTGATGAATGAAGCGGAGAAAACCTACTGCCGAAGAGATTGAAAGAAATAAAGGAATAAATCCGAGATTTATGGAATGTTGGACTGATAATCACTTACATAAATGCATATTCAGAAATGGTAATGCTTACATATTTTGGGAAACTATCGGAAAGTTTGAAGGCATCTCTAAAAATAGAACATCAATAATTATTTTGTCCTTCCTCTAACATTTCATTGTCACCACAGTGAGGCCTACTTGAGCAAGAGTAAGATGAAGTAGTGTGCAATGTGTCTAACTTTTACTTGAATGTGATCACCTTTTTAAATTCTTCAAATAGTATGTATAAGAATGTCAGGTGATGTCTTTCAGCTCTATTTTAATTCGTCTCTCTATCCCATACATATTTATGTTTCAACAACAATGTCCATCTGTTATTTCTTTACAATGCTCGTACAAGTCTGTGATTGCGACACCAGACTAAATTCTTCAATTATAATTGGATGGCACCTCTTATTTGCAGGATCAAATGTGTTCAGATGTGAGTGTCAAAAACACAAATAACCAAATTAAAGTAGTGGGACAAATAATGAGTACAGTGTGGATGAATCCAATGGCTTCTTATAAAATTGCTGCCGATGCCATAATGGAGGATATTTTAAGGAGCCTCTCTACTAGGTTGGAGATGCACTGGGATTCTTTAATTGAAGAAGAACATAAAGAAGGTTTGTTGCTAATGAAATTGAATCAATGTATGTATGGTTGTGGGGATATGCCCTTAACCCTTATAAACCGGCCAATTTTTTTTGTTGAGAATCAAGCAGGAATTTTTTGTGTGGACTAGTCATGAGGCTAGGTGCCAGGAAAAAATGAGAAAAAAAATTTCTGATCTTTACTTTTCTCCTTTTAAAAGGACGGTAGGGCCACAGGGTACTGAAAATAAATTCAGAAGCATGATTATTTATTTGCAATAAACGGTTTAATTCAGGAATAAGAACACAACAAAATATCATTTGGTATGAAAACTGCTAGAACAATCTTTTGGGTGTGATCCGATGTCACATTTCCCACATCGAAAATTCCCGTCTATCAGTTCTTCATCGAAAAAAAAAACTGGAATAGTTGCAGAGGCGAACGATTGTTTATTACGTGAGAAACTGAATTCCACATAGGAAAAGTTTCAATCAAGTCCTTTTCAAGGGTATAGTTGAATGATTTCGTTTTTTTTAATCTCCTTTCAACAAAATTTGACAATGGTATTTCGTCTTCGCTTTTCCATTCTGATTAATTTATATAATTTTGTCTGCGATTTGTTTTCATAGAAACTTCTTCATCACCCACTAATTGAGATCGCGGTAGGTTGTTCGGACCAACGTCTTCATCGTTACCAGAATGTTCATCGGTGTTATTATTAATTTTTTTTTTTATATCCCGACTATCCTAGGTCGCTGTGAGACCCCTCAGAGTTAGGAGACCCGGTTGTGTTATGTGTAGGCTCTGTTACTGTGTCCTTATCCATTAGCATTTTTCGGAGGAAATAGAATTATTTCGTCCGGAATATTATCGACATTATCGATATTTTCGAGTTCTTCGAGAAGTTCATTCAGGGTAAGTGGTATATGCCAATACCTGAAACCGCATAAAATAATTTCAAAAGTGAGGTATATTTTTCTACTTTCTTTATTACTATTTATTATGATTACCTAAGAGAATAAATGAAAGTAATGAAATAAAAAAGCCGACTCATCATCGTATCGCATAAACCTACCGTCCTTTTAAAAGGACCAACAACTTTGACGGTGAATAACCAAACTAATTTTCATAAAAATCTTTATATTCTCGATTGGAAAGAAGGAATAGTATATACCTTCACAATTGAACACGAAAAAAGTCTGAAAAATAATGAAAAAACTCACCTTTTATCACTATAATCACTCATGTTTGCTGATCAAAATTGAAGTAACCCAGCAAACATGAATAGCCGGCTAACAGGCGGGCCCATGACGTGAACGACGGCTTAGTGACGGCATCGGTATTCTAGCAATGGCCCTGCGTCTTTACCGTATCGGTTAAGAGTTTAAGGCTCTATGTGTCTCTGCATTTAAAGGCCCATTGGTGTATCAACTATAAATGAACCGCTGTTTCCCAAGGGAATGCCGGCCTTGCGTTGGGCCATCGATAGTTTTGCATTGTCCATGATACAAAGAAAAGATTGCCTTCTCTGCATCGGGCGCACTGTTATTTGTCAGAATTGTGCTTCATTTGACTGCTTTTGACCTAGCACATGGTAAGGTGAATTTAATGAGAAGAATTTGTCCAAAAAAAAAGGGAAATTTGTGGGTAGAATCGTTTAGGTTAGTTGACCACATTTTCGCCACCTATACGCCTCGGGAGGAACTGATTACAATATATGAAGGTCCGTGTACAGATTTCTTGGTTCCCTTAACAAAACCCAACAGATTCTAATCAGTTGCCCTAGGGATGGACAGGTTGCGTGAGTGGATAAATGTTCTACTAACACCGTTGCGTACCCTTGTTTAGGTAGCCTGTTTACCAATTCGAATTCATTATGATATATCCTGACGAGTGACATTACATGTATGTATGTCGAAACAGGTCTCTAGATGCAAGGAATGCAAGGATGTATTTGGTAGTCTATGGGGTTACTTGGCTTGCTTTATCAGTATATCTAGAGCTATTTTCCTTGTTCTATGACAGTAATGGTGTTTTCATTATGAACAATATGAATACTGAACAGAAGTGTTTATTTTTGTTCCATAGTGATTATATTCTAATGAAAGGTTGATGAATATTTAGAATTTCAATTTAGTTATTACTTTCGTTCATTTCAATAATGGCCTCACAATTAATAAGAATAATAATACTCATAACTTACTTTATCCCATTATTATTAATGGTGATAGTGTTAATAGTTGACTATTTCAATTATATATTTCTATAAAAAAAATTCCTGGGGTTTCAGAACCTAGCCACTCCAGTTCACCGGCAATGGCCCTTAAATATATCTTTATAAAATAAAAGCGGGCCATCGAATGTAACTTCAAATGGCCCATAGTTGTGCCTTTAATGCATTCAGTTAACATGCCACGTTCGGGCTTCTGTAGGCCCTGCAACGTAATGAACGGCAGACTGAAGGCTCAAAAGAGGCGGCCGGCTGCCGGCCGCCGGGACACGGGCTAGCCGGCCCAATGTAGTTGTACATCTAAGGGCCGTTGATATCATTGCCGGCATGTTTCATTTCGCCTTTAAAGGGCCGCAAGCATAATGTTTGCTGGGAAAGATCTAGGGGTTTCCCAGACGAATGTAAAACGGGGATATTAATTCAGTTTATGATATAAATGAGAGTAACAGTTTTCTTCATGTAAATCCGTTGAAGCCATCTATGAGATACAACCACAGTCTTTTACAGAGGTCGATAAATTAGACTGTATTTATCGACTTTTTAAAAGGACTATAGGTTCATATGGGTTAACTAAAGTAGCAAAAATAAGGACAGTTATCGATTCTCTTCAGAAAGTTCAGCCACACTTGCTCCAGTGTCTCCTCTGCTGAACTCTAGTAGCTGAGAGAGCATCATGGAGAGTATGTCACTATTCTTAATTATTTTATGGATGGAGACATACCCTCCTTGATGCTGTCTCATCTACTAAAGTTCACCAGAACAAAAGCCCCATAATTCGGGTGATTTAAAAGCGATTTGTAATGAAGTGGCACTCAGCAGCGAGGAGACACTGAAGCAGGTTTGGACTTCCTGAAGATAATCGAAAACTGCATAAGGAGGACGGACGTCACCTTCGAGTACTTATTTTTGCTACTCAAATAAATGGCATATCTCCACAACCATGTTATCTGTATTTCTTGTGTCGTGTAACTAAGGATATCCTCATTCTAAGGCCATTTATCAACATCACTATAAGCATATAATAAGTATTAGTATTCATATCTGTAAATACACTGGAAGACTCGGCCACGCGTTGCTGTGGCTAAAGTATTCAAACCCGTGAAATTAATATAATTATTAACCCTAACCCTATCCTTTATTTTTCAAAAATTTCAACCCAGTTCTCGAGCAGTTCCAAATCTCTTCAGTTTTGGGAAAGACCCAGCAACTTGGCATCACGTTATCGGTCTTGTCGAGTGATCGGCTCTAGTGGGAACGCGATGACCTGCCGTCGATTTGAGACCCAGGTTGCCGCGTAGATAATTTTCACTCTTTGTCATATATAATAAACAAATAATTTGCAATAAAAAAAAATATTTCAACTATAAATTGAGATATAAACTATCCTATCTTTCAAGTTGGATCAAACTGCACACAGTGTGCAAATTTTGATTGAAATCGGTTCAGTATTTTAGTCCATTCCGGACAAACAACGTGACACGTAATTTTTATGTATAAAGATTGTGGGTTCTAGTGAGTTTAAAACTCACACAACTGAAGCACTATTGTGTATAACAATTAATTTAAAATCAAACCCAATATATATTCCAGCCAGCATCAATAAACACGGTGACAAACAAAGAGGTGTTTGTTCTTGCAGGTTCGGCTTTTGACGAACGTTGCACAGCAGCTTCGTTGATAGAATCATTGTTTGTTATGGTTATTCTCGTAGTCGTAGTGAGGGTTGATGATCTCGGGTTTTTGTTTTTCTTTAGATGAGGAAAATCTTCGAATTTGAATTAAAATTTTGTGGAATGTATCAACACCTGGCCTTAATCTGAAAGAAACGTAAATAGTAGCAAATCAAAATGATGAGGCATTACCTGTTGAATAGAGCTTTCGAAGTTATAGCTCATCGATCTAATTTCCGAGATTTTATGTTCTTTTATAAAATTTTCGCCTCCTAGCAGTCGGATTACGAACTCGAAACTAATTTCCAGACATTTTTCGTGTCCACTTAAGTGATATGAATTTTTTCCCCAACCTTACCAATGCCGAGATACAGCCGCTCCCTGACCTTATCCGGACAACCGGTATATCAACTAATGCAATTGCTTTTCTATCAATACCTGCCATGTCCTTTGTCTTCTGAATGACAGCGAGAAACGAAAAATGGAGCCCTATTGAAGTTTTGATAATATACGAGAATTTTTTTCAAGCCACAGTTGTATCGCTCTTTGTCGCTGAAAGAAAACTTCACCAACGCACCCCTCCTCATTTATTGCATTGTAAATAAACAGATAGGAGTGATGTACACTGGTACACTGTAAAGATCTCTATTCACTGCACGTGTCCGGACTCCAACCCTAACAACCTACGACTAATCTGAGCTTGCTATACACTGAAGACGGAGTACAACAACACAAACTGTTCATTCTAATATTTGAAGTCGTCTGATGACCAATTTTATGACACCATAAATCGAGTTCAATTAGTTATGAAGAAAAAATTCATGTATATAGACATTGCCGTGTCAGGCGTCTGTTTGAAAATGCTTTTGGAATGATGGTGAAGAGATTCAGAGTTTTTTTGACACCTATAGGTACAAAATTGACTACCATTATAGGCATAGTTCTGTGTTTCGAAAACAAATTTCCGGGGCAAAATCAGCCACTACATTTAGGATTTATTCTTCTTCTCTGTGCGGCACCCACATCGGGCTGAACTGAGGCCATGTGACCCATTGTTCCTCCGCATACTGCTTGAGAGACTCAGTCCCGCAGACAAGCAGACAGAAATGCCGCAAGTCGACCAGGAGGAGTCCCTTTCACCAGAGGCATAGTAGGTGTTGGGTTTCGTAGGTGTGTTGTCCTCAGATAAGTGTCACTACAACTGAACAAAATGTGCACAAAGAGCAACTAGTCAGTCCCATTCTCTTCAAATGTTTGTTCAGCAGGTGGCCAGTCAAAGTGCCGGTCGCCAGACTGAGCTGTCTTCTCTCTAGTACCAGGAGTCTCCTGACCTCAGGTCCAGAGGAAGGTCTCTCAATGAGAAGCCTCGACTGCCTGAGACCAACTCCCATGCTCCACTCCAAGGAAAACTTCCTGTCCAGCCAACTTCTGAAGAAGTTCCTGACAGATTTCCGACAGACTGGCAGTGCGGGTTCCCGATCAACAAATTCTGATCGGGCCCCCTGCTTCGCCAATGTATCTGCCTTCTCATTACCAGGTATCTCCGCATGAGCCGGACACCAAACAACTTTCAGAAAGTTGCAAAGCCAAGCTCAAGCAGAGCTTTCCTGCATTCTCCTACTAACAAGGAGTCAACTCTTACATCAGAAAGGGATTTCAGTGTTCCCTGACTGTCACAGCACATATGAATGTGTTTCCCAGAGTATCCCCTGCGAATGCATTCCAGCGCGCAGACAAGAACCGCATACAGCTCAGCCTGCACTATGGAGCAGTTCATCCCCCGAGGGATAGCTCGATTGAAGAGAGGTCCCACAATTCCAGCACGAGACCCTGTTAATGACACAGAGCCATCAGTGAACCAAGTGGGACCTTCAGGCAGAAGAAGCCTATTTGGTGAAGACCATAGATCTCTGTCAGGAACAACTACCCTGCAGACCTCGTTCAAATCAGAAACTAGTGCCCGCGTGGTCCCCTCTATGGAGAAGGGATGCGTTCAAATCCTCCACCATTTTGAGAGCCTTCGAACATTTAGGATTTGGGAATATAACATTGCTACCAAAGAAGTCACAACCGGAAATAATTGCCCTTCTTAATTAATAGGTCATAATATGCACTTTGCTGCATATATTTTTTTCCTATAGTTCCTCGGCAAAATGATAATGCAACAAGCGGTCGAAAAGCTTGAATTAATAATTGTATTGAGATCAAACATTATAGCTATGTCAAAAGTAGGTTAAAATGTTTATATAAACCTATATTGTTTTGAGATCGTTTGCTTACCTGGCACCGTGGATATAATAAGCTTCCTTCAGATTTGGAAAACACCAGAGATATAACAGCATACAAGAAGAAGATAAAAAATTACGAAAAGCACTGCCGTGAAGGCAGGAGCTTTTGAGCGCTCGTACATGCACCTTGTAGGTAGATTCGCATTCTTCAGTTTTAGAAACCAATTGGAAAGATTTTGAAAGCTGTCAAAAAAAATTCAACCTAAGGCAAAAATCCAGAATTCCCATCAGTGCTTTAGGTGACCAATTTTTTTTTCAATAATTCGCTAGAATTTTCTACGGTATCTATTGTCTTGGTAATGCGATCTGGACAAAATTTCCTACATAGTTTGACTACATTATTCTTCATCTATGTGCGAAATTTCATTCCAATCCAATAAGTAGTTTCGAAATTATCAGGAAAAAAATAGTTTGAACGGCTATATTTACGGAAATTCGAAATTTCTTCAATTGCTTTCTAAAACTGGATAATGCGAATCTACTCGTGGATGAACGAGCGCTTAAAAGCTCTTGACTTCACGGCAGTGCTTTTTATAATTTTTAGTGATTCGTTTGCAATCCAATTGATGAAATCTAGCTTCCTTGGAAGAATTGGTAATATGGTTCGGTTTTTGGGGTCTAATGTCCCGCTAATTCAAATTGTATTGAAACATCGCTTAGCTTAGGTCCACGAGTGCACTTCTCAGAAGTTCCAAACATTTTCGGTTATTATTCTCTGTAATAATTTGGAAATAATCGCTTTTTGCGCGAGAGAATTTGTATTGAGAAGTTGAGGCAGTACCTCTATAACCCAAAAAGTATATGATTCAAATACTCAATAACGAAGATATTCCATTTAAAAAAGGACAGACAATGTACCTGCTAGCTGAAAAAATGTTTGAACCTGCAGCGGTTGCAACAACACCTTACACATTAGGAAGCAAAAAATCATTACTGTTCTTATATGTCCCCTATAATTAATTTATTATTTCAGATTCAAATAGTATTCATGAGCCACCAAGAAGAGTCATGATAACCATTCCAGGAGCAGGTATCACAGTTTCTGATTATTTGTTTCCTGGAGAAGGAGCTGAAGAAGCTAAAAACTCTGTTGAAGAAATTCTGGACATCAGATTGGAAGGATTGCCGGATGAAATTCAAGAAGTAGAGGGTTCCATTGGTATGCTTACTGTTAAAAACGATGTCAATCGACATGGTTCGACTCACTGATGACGAATGCCTAGAGACTTGAAATTTTCAGGGTTGGTTGTGATTTCGAACGTCACGGTCACGTTAATCAATGAGCAAAATTAGACTAGGGGTTCCGTAAAGATGGCCATTCAAAATATTTTTCTCGTGATAAATTCGAAACTACTGATTCGATGAAGAATAATGTATTTACTACGTGCGCATTACCGAGACTATAGAAACCGTAGAAGATTCTAGCGAATTATCGAAAATAAAAATCCTTATATTCCTGTATAGTTGATCCAATGTCAGTTGACAAACTCCGAAATATATCAAATATACGAGGTTTGTCCAATTTTCCAGCAATTCATTAGGGTACTGGTCCTTTCTTTTCATATTGTGGCATATGGAAAGAACGAACCAAACAATACGAAATTTATTCGAACACGTGGACTGACGTGGGACTGACTGACAGTTGTTGATATTCAGTCAAGTCCGCCGAGTTCGGCCAGCAGAGTTTTCGAATTAAGTTCGTTGCGTATCAAAAACACTTTCGCGAGCTCATTATTAGGGACCTTTACACTTACGCTCCAGTCGCGCGCGAAAATCGCGAGTGATTTTCGAGCGCGACTGGAGCGTGTAAATTTTTTTTTGCAACGGTTTTTAGCGCAGTCCTGGCGTGTGCTTTGGAGCGCCCAAATTGAAATTACTCAATAAACGCGAGAAGTGGGCTACATACCTACTGACGAATTTCAAATACCTACCTCACTTTCAAAATCCCGCGCGAAAACACAAACTCCCTTTATAGAAACGACACAGGCTGATCGCTGGCAAAAGTATGTGCGAATTTTTATACGCTCCAGTCGCGAGCGAAAAATTGCCTTTACACTACGCCGTCGCGCACGAATTTAGTCGAGGCGTTCCAGTCGCGCGCGACTGGAGCGTAAGTGTAAAGGTCCCTATTGTATATTTTGCGAGGATCATGTGATGAAAGCAATGATTCATACGAGAAAGTAACAAGCATTCAAATAAATGAAGAATGATTCAATTTAATTATAACACATAGCTATCATTCACATTCAATATGCGTACGCCCATGGAAGCGGCAAAACATCAGAGGATTATACGAGCGACAGTTTTTATAGCGTTTTGAAACCCTTCAAGTAACATTGGATAGACTATAACAGCTTATTCGGTATGATTGAAAAAAATTACGAAAAGCACTGCCGTGAAGGCAGGAGCTTTTGAGCGCTCGTACATGCACCTTGTAGGTAGATTCGCATTTTCCAGTTTTAGAAATCAATTGAAGGAATTTTCGACAGCTGTCAAAAAAATTCTGAAACTTAGGCGAAACTCCAGACTTCATGTCAGTGCTTCAGCTGATCAATTTTTTTTCGATAATTCGCTAGAATTTTCTACGGTATCTATGGTCTTGGTGATGCGATCTAAACAAAATTTTGCATGTATTTTGAAAACATTATTCCTCAGCTAGGTACAAAATTTCAATCCAATCTGATCAGTCGTTTCGAAACTATCAGGAAAAAAATATTTTGAACGGCCATATTTACGGAATCCCTGGTCTAATTTTGCTCATTGACGAATGTGACTGCGATATTCGCGATCCAAACTTACCCTGAAAATTTCAAGTTCCTAGGCCTTTCCGTTCAGAAGTTACAATTTTCTATGGTTGCTATGGTTCAGGTCATGCGATCTGGACAAAATATTGCTTTAATATATCATTCTCGATTAATACAAAATTTCATCTCGATCGAATCCGTAGTTCCGAAATTATCGAGAAAACAAAATTTCAAACGACCGTATTTACGGAACCCCTAGTATAATTATGCTCATTGTAAAACGTGAACGCGACATTTCAGCTCCACACCTATCCTGAAAATTTCAAGTCCCTAGGCCTTTTCGTTCGAAAGTTATGATTTTCTATGGTTCTGGTCATGTGATCTGGAGAAATGTAGCTCGAATATATCATTCTCCATTTAAATACAAAATTTCGTGACGATCGAATCAGTAGTTTTGAAATTATCGAGAAAACTAAATTTCAAACGACCGTATTTGCGGAACCCCTAGTATAATTCTGCTCATTGATAAACGTGAACGCGACATTTCAGATCCACACCTATCCTGAAAATTTCAAGTCCCTAGGAGTTTCCGTTCATAAGTTACAAATTTCTATGATTTCTATGGTTCTGGTAATGCGATCTGGACAAAATTTCACATTTAGCTTGAACACCTGCTTCTCCATTTGAGTGCAAAGTTTCATCTCGATCGAATCTGTAGTTTCGAAGTAATCAGGAGAACAAAACTTTGAACGGCCGTATTTACGGAACCCCTGGTGGAATTCTGCCCATTAACGAACTTAACCGAGGCATTTGGGATCTGAACCTACACTGAAAATTTCAAGTCTCTAGGTTGATCCGTTCGAGAGTTATCGTGCTTACGGCCGGACGGACACCTGTCAAAAAAATTTTCAATAGAAGGTGGATGAGCGAGCTCTTTAAAGCTCCTAACTGCACGTCATTGCTTTTCATAATTTTTGATCCCTCGATTGTTCTTACCTGATATAGTCAATTCATAACTGATGTCCTCACAATTGAATTGCAGTTTAAATGAAACACATTGAATTATACAACACAGCACAGAGTATTTCTCGATGCGAATAACTCTGACAATAATTGGTACTGCACTATTCAATGCGACGAGAATGATACAAAAACCCGAAAACAACCTATGACGAGAATACAAAAATCACAGATGGCAAAACCCAGGGCGGCAAAGCGGATAGATAAAAAAAAATAATGAATAAACAAAATCGGACTGTCTGTGATAATAAACTCATAAACCCTTAGAAGGGTCCGATTTTTACTGCGTGCCGATTTCAAAGAAAAATGAAATAAATATTGGTTCCTTATCATTTTTATGGAAAAATTTTCGTTCTTCGTCTTGGCGAGAAATAGGTACTGATAAATAATTATGATCGCTCTGATATTTTCAATATTTATAAATTTTTCGCATGCATGAATTGAATAAATGTTAATTCACCCATGCTGAAAAAGCCAAGCCGGGCCTTGAAAGGGGCCGGGTGCCCGGCACCCCTTGCACCCCCTGTAGCTACGCCTCTGAGACAAGGTGACAATATCCTACTATAGACCTGGCAATAGAGCAGATAAAGGGTCATTCTGTGAAAAAACCGAAACTATGAAGGTACGTGGGGTGGTCCCTGGATGTTTTGTGATATGTTTTCGACTCGCAAATATTACTTTTCTTGAATTTTGGAAAAACACCACAAAAATGGTGTTTTTTTTTTGTTTTTTGCTTGTAAAATCTGAACAAATTCACTTTCAAAATCAAAATCAGAATTGTGGAGAATGAAAAGACGAAGAAAATTAGTGCTAGTGCAACTCAATCGGGTCATTATCAATGTATAAAATCCGGAAAAACCTTGAAAATCAGCGATTTTAAGAAAATTCATATCTCGGCCATTTCAGCATTTGTAGCGCTGGTTTTCTGGGTGAAAGTAGTGGTTGATAGGTACTTTGAGTGTGCACAACCAGGACGTTGTCGTCAAAATAGTTTTCGCGAAATATTTTAGGCACTATTTTCCGGAAGGACTGGATGCGTCGGAAGTTATCCGATTTTAATTTACAAAACGGATTTCGAAAGTAAAAGTATAGTACTACAAAACTGCAATCTAGATTTTTCGTTAAAAAGTTGCAAAATAGGTGAAAAATACGTGGAAACATGACCTACACCGGCCCAGTGCTCCATCTGGGACGGATAGTGGGGGTAGCCGCCGGCCGACGCGGGAAAACGGAAAAAATCGCTGCGACCGGGCGCGAATATTTACATTTATACCCCCTCTACTTGACTGCAATCGAGCGTTTGGCTGGTTTTGGTCATGTTTGCACGTTTTTTTTTTACCTATTTTGCAACATTTTAACGAAAAATCGAGATGGACGTTTTGTAGCACTCTATTTCTACTTTCAAAATCTGTTTTGTAAATTCAAATCGGATTACTTTCGACGCATCCAGCCCTTCCGGAAAATAGTGCCGCAATTACGCAAAAACTGTTTATCCGACAACGTCCTGGTTGAGCACACTCAAAGAACCTATCAACCACTACTTTCACCCGGAAAACCAGCGCTACAACTTCTGAAATGGCCGAGTTATGAACGCTGATTTTCAGGGTTTTTCCGACTTTTCTACGGTAATAATGACCCGATTGAGTTGCACTAGCATTTATTCTCTTCGTCTCTTCATCATCCACAATTTTGTTGTTCAAAGTGTCAGCATCGCTTTATTGGTTCAGATTTTACAAGCAAAAAACTAAAAAATTACGAAAAGCACTGCTGTGAAGTCAGGAGCTTTTGAGCGCTCGTACATCCACCTTGTAGGTAGATTCGCATTTTCCAGTTTTAGAAATCAATTGGAGGAATTTTCGACAGCTGTAGTTTGAATACATTATTTCTCAGCTAGGTGCAAAATTTCATTCTAATTCAATCAGTAGTTAGGAAGCTATCAGGGAACCCCTAGTCTAATTTTGCTCATTGATGAACGTGACCGCGATATTCGCGATCCAAACCCACCCTGAAAATTTCAAGTTCCTAGGACTTTCCGTACAAAAGTTACAATTTTATATGGTTCTGGTCATGCGATCTGGACAAAATATTGCTTTAATATATCATTCTCGATTGAAATACAAAATTTCATCTCGATCGAATACGTAGTTTCGAAATTATCGAGAAAACAAAATTTCAAACGACCGTATTAACGGAACCTCTAGTATAATTCTGCTCATTGATGAACGTGAACGCGATATTTCAGATCCACACCTATCTTGAAAATTTCCTATCTCACAAAGTCCCTAGGCCTTTCCGTTCGAAAGTTATGATTTTCTATGGTTCTGGCCATGTGATCTGAAAAAATGTAGCTTTAATATATCATTCTTCATTAGTATACAAAATTTCGTCACGATCGAATCTGTAGTTTTGAAATGATCAAGAAAACTAAATTTCAAACGACCATATTTACGGAACCCTTAGTATAATTTTGCTCATAGATGAACGTGATCACGACATTCGAGATCCACACCTATCCTGAAAATTTCAAGTCCCTAGGCGTTTCCGTTCAAAAGTTATGATTTTCTATGGTTCCTATGGTTCTGGTCATGTGATCTGGACAAAATTTAACATGTAGCTTGAACACCTCATTCTCCATTTGAGTGCAAAATTCCAAGTTATCAGGAGAACGAAACTTTGAACAGCCATATTTACGGAACCCCTGGTGGAATTTGGCCCATTAACGAACTCAACCGAGGCATTCGGGAATTGAACCCACACTGAAAATTTCAAGTCTCTATGTTGTTCCGTTCGAGAGTTATCGTGCTTACGGACGGCCGGACGGACAGACTCGAATTCTCCGACGGATTCGTCATCAGGGAGTCGAACATAGTCGATTGAGACCATTTTCGACTCAAAATTCGAAAAATACAGACATCGTGACGAAATGATATAGCCCTCGTGTAAGTAGTAGGAGCGCTCAAAACACACCGTTCTCGTGGTGTTTTTTCGGAATTACAAGAAAGGTAATGATATTTGCGAGTCGAAAACATATCACGGACCACCACACGTACCCCTCCACGAAAAAAATCTCTACTACCAGATTCCAAGTTCATTCGTAAGGGAGACACATGGGCATGTTGGAAGCCTGATAGCCATAGTTGACAACGTCTTATATACCAAATTAACAGAAATAGAAAAGCTTTCAATAGGAATCCAAGTGAAGATTTCAACATAAATTGCAAGAATTTATGATTCTGTATGGCCTGCATATGGTTTTCTCTTTGCCTTTCCATGTCAACGTACTCATCTGCCACCTGCATAGATTACCAATATTGACCATGAAACATATCGAAAGCCGACAATCTAGCGGGGTTATGTGGTGTATTCCTGCTCGTTATCTACCTGAAACAAAGCGTTATAATATATAATATAGTGCAATAATTATGAATGAGAATGATTTGACATTTAACGCTTATCACATGCCGACTGGAATATCATCATGGCAAAGACAGCCAGGAATCCTATCGATGTTTTCACAATATTTTGAATGGAGTAAAAAAGGAGAAAAATAAAAATTTTCAAAAAACCTGAACATAAAGCGAACATTTTACACAGTCCACAAATTCAAAGACTTAAAAGTCACATTGATACAACATAATAATAATAATAAATGTCTTTTATTAATTCAATTATATAACACAACTTACATACCTAATATTTCATAGGGCGAGATTCAGTTTGCACACCACCGGTGGAAAGCACTGCCGTGAAGTCAGGAGCTTTTGAGCGCTCGTTCACAAACCTTGTAGGTAGATTCGCATTTTCAAGCTTTAGAAACCTATTGAAAAAATTTTGACATCTCAAAAAAAATTCAAACTGAATCGAAAATCCAGACTTCACGTCATTGCTTTAGGTGACAATTTTTTTTTTTCGATAATTCGCTAGAATTTTCTACGGTATTTATGGTCTTGGTGATGCTATCTGGATGAAATTTCCCACGTAGTTTGAATACATTATTCTTCATCTATTTGCAAAATTTCATTCCAATCCAAAGGATAATTTCGAAATTATCAGGAAAAAATATTTTGAACGGCCATATTTACGGAACCCCTAGTCTAAATTTGCTCATTGATGAAGGTGGCCGCGAAATTCGTGATCCGAACCTATCCTGAAAATTTCAAGTCTAGGCCTTTCCGTTCGAAAGTTATAATTTTCTATGGTTCCGGTCATGCGATCTGGAGCAAATGTAGCTTGAATATATCATTCTCCATTGAAATACAAAACTTCGTCACGATCAAATCCGTAGTTTTGAAATGATCAAGAAAACTAAATTTCAAACGATCATATTTACGGAACCCCTAGTCTAATTTTGCTCATTTATGAACGTGACCACGACATTCAAGATCCGAACCTATTCTGAAAATTTCAAGTCCCTAGGCCATTCCATTACAAAGTTATAATTTTCTATGGTTCCGGTCATGCGATCTGGAGCAAATGTAGCTTGAATATATCATTCTCCATTGAAATACAAAACTTCGTCACGATCAAATCCGTAGTTTTGAAATGATCAAGAAAACTAAATTTCAAACGATCATATTTACGGAACCCCTAGTCTAATTTTGCTCATTTATGAACGTGACCACGACATTCAAGATCCGAACCTATTCTGAAAATTTCAAGTCCCTAGGCCATTCCATTACAAAGTTATAATTTTCTATGGTTTTGGTCATGCGATCTGGACAAAATTTTACATGTATCTTGAACACTTCATTCTCCATCTGACTGCAAAATTTCACCTCAATCGAATCCGTTGTTTCGAAATAATCAGGAGAACAAAATTTCGAACGGCCATATTTACAGAACCCCTCGTCGAATTTTGCCCAATCACGAACTTAACCGCGGCATTCGTGATTCGAACCTACCCTGAACATTTCAAGTTTCTAGGACGTTCCGCGATGATTTTTATGTTTTCTGGGATTGACTTTTCGACTAGCTTAGCTATAGGAACAATAATTTTTCCATATATGTATTGTGAGTTATGTCGTTGAACACCCAAGTATTGATACATTGAATTTTTCGAAGAATATTGTTCCCGTTTATCATTTAATCAATTTCAGATATAACAAGTTATGGGGGTAACATGAGTCAAATTGTCGAAGGAAAAATTACGAAGGACGACAAAGAACACAGTCATAAACTCTTCATCATTGGATCAATTTTTGCTTTGTTGGTTTTAGTTATTTCAATTATTGTACATTTTATTATGAAAAATTCGTGAATATTATATTCTTTATGTTATTTACTTATATTTTATTATTGTTTTCTCAAAACTATGGACATTCCACATATAAATTGAATAAAATCAAAACAGGACATATAACAGACTAAAGATCATTCGCTTTGCAGCATCATTGCAATCCGCCTGCACAGGACTGAAAGAAATAAATTCGTCCTTTTCCGCTTCATGCGGACTCTGCTGTTCTTTGCCTACAAGTGGTAGGAGAAATAATGTAGTTCTTTCGATGTGGGTCGCATGCTGTTTGAATGACCCAGGTTTCATTTTGATTTTCTTCAATTGGTATGTCAATTCGTTAGGTGTTGGTATTATTCAATAAAGATATTCATAAAAAGAAATGTTATTGTAATATTGCAGCGAACAGCTTTGCGAATCTCTTTATAGCAGACAATCCATGGGAACGGTTATACAGACTCGATCTTAAAGAAGGCAGCCCCAGCCGGTCACGCATATGACTCAACGAAAACAGTCGAGAAGCAATACCAAGCCTGAATGCAACATGTGTGAGAAATTTGTTCTGGACCCTCTCCAGAGAAAGTCCATCAATCGAAGTATAAGGGTACCAAACAAACGAAAATTGAAAAGTTGGTCTCACAAGTGCTATATACAGGTATCGAAGTGCCTCAACGCTCCTAAAATCTCTCGTGTTTCTAATAATGAAACTCAGTTTCTTGGGTGGATGGAAGAAATTGCCTGAAAATGCGGCTTGAACGAAAATTCACTATCATAGGAAACGCCAACACCTATACGCTCCAAGGGACAGGCTCCAATAAAAAAAATTACGAAAAGCACTGCTGTGAAGTCAGGAGCTTTTGAGCGCTCGTACATCCAGCTTGTAGGTAGATTCGCATTTTCCAGTTTTAGAAATCAATTGAAGGAATTTTTGACAGCTGCCAAAAAAATTCTGAAACTTAGGCGAAACTCCAGACTACATGTCTTCAGCTGACCAATATTTTTCGATAATTCGCTAGAATTTTCTACGGTATCTATGGTCTTGGTGATGCGATCTGGACAAAATATTGCTTCAATATATCATTCTCGATAAAAATACAAAATTAATCTCGATCGAATCCGTACTTTCGAAATTACGTGACGAAATGATATAGCCCTCGTGTAAGTAGTACGAGCACTCAAAAATTACGAGAAGCAAAGCCGTGAAGTCAGGAGCTTTTGAGCGCTCGTACATCCACCTTGTAGGTAGATTTGCATTTTTCAGTTTAAGAAATCAATTGAAGGAATTTTCGACAGCTGTCAAAAAAATTCTGAAACTTGGGCGAAACTCCAGACTTCATGTCAGTGCTTCAGCTCACCAATTTTTTTTCGATAATTCGTTAGAATTTTCTACAGTATCTATGGTCTTGGTAATGCGATCTTGACAAAATTCTCCACGTATTTTAAATACATTATTCTTCATCTATGTGCGAAATCTCATTCCAATCCAATAAGTAGTTTCGAAATTATCAGGAAAAAAATAGTTTGAACTGCTATATTTACGGAACCCCTATCTAATTTTGCTCACAAGGGGCGGAAGGCAAAAAAATTTTAAAGTATGTACTGTGATGGAATCTCCACAGTACACAAAAATTCCGTCTGGGAGGGACACGTGCCCCCGTGCCCCCCCTTGGATCCGCCAGTGAAGATTACTTTTGCCCTTCTCCATATGTCAGGTGTTTGACCCAATGCTAAGCTGCTTCTTGTGATCTCCATCAGATAGGAAAGAATCTCTTCCGCTCCCCTCTGCAGGAGTACAGGGAACACCCCATCCACTCCTGGTGATTTATACGGCTGAAAGGTACTAATTGCCCATTCAAGTGGTTGTCTTGAAAATATTTTCCTAGCAATATCCCAATCTTCCTTACGGGATTTCTTGGTGTATTCTATTGCTGTTTTGGAACTACTTATGGGTTCACTACCTGGAAAGTGTGTTTTAAGAAGAATGGATCGTTCCTCATCTCCCTCAGTGTATGACCCGTCCGGCTTTTTAAGCGACATTGTGGGGTTGGTACCCCCTTTTGCCATGACTTTCTGATGTCTGGCTGCAGTGGGAGTGGAAGTAATATTTTCACAAAAAGCTTGAAAATTAAGCCTTTTGGCCTTCCTGATCTCTTTATTATACTCAGTAAGTTTCTCGGTGTACCCCTGCGAGTTGTTATCCCGTCTTGCCCTATTAAAGAGCCGACGGACCTCCTTTCGGAGGTCTGACAGGTTCTCATTCCACCAAGGAGCATCCTTACTTGGTCGAGCTTTGGTGAGTGGACAGCTGGATTAAAACGCCTCCATTATTGCCCTGCTGACCTGCTCTACCCTTGAATTCAGCTCGAAATATCGGTGTTCTGACCCGATATTTTCGATTTCCTCTAGGATCGTGGTTCCTGTAAAGAGGCCAATCTGTTTTTCTAGGGTTTCGAGTCTCGGGGAAAGAAGTGGTATCTCCCTCCATCCTCAACTCGATAATCCTATGATCAGAGAGTGATGGCTCGTCCATCACCCTCCAAGACGTAATGTACTTCCTGGCCACAGGATTAGCAATTGTCAAGGACTTCTTCCCTCGCTCTCGTGACGAATGTTGGTGCTGTCCCAATGTTAGTGGTCTCGAGGTTGTTAGCTAAGAGATATTCAGGTAGGTACTCACCAAACAGTGTTATGCGCATTCGCATCACAGCCAATTATTAATGGAAGGTGTTCACTGTTGCAGTAACGTACTAGTTCCTGCACCTCCTCTGGCGGTGTTATTGGCCCGTCTCCAGCGAAGTATGCGGATGCAATGACAATTTCTCGGTCAACGCCCCCCAAGTTGAGGTGTACCATAATTGGAATTAAGTCCCGAGACATGTATTCTGAAACACAAATATATTTGATGTTTTTCTTTACGAGCACACAGGCACGTGGAGTTACTTGCCTCTGATCATAAATCAAATTTGATTCCTTACATGCCAAACCTTTGATTTGGCCTTCTTTGTTGATCCAGGGTCCTGGATCAGAACAATGCCTAATTGCAGCCTCGCAAACAACCTTGCAATCACGGCTGAGGAACCCCTCGCGTGATGCAGGTTTACCTGCGCTATTCTTATGAAGACGAAGGTTCGTTTTGTGGGGTGCTTGCCCCCTCGTTGCCGTAGTCGGACCCCCAGCCACCAAACAACTTAGGCCAGTATCTTGGGGCGCAGAGGGAGTCTCTGTATCTCCAGGAGTACTGGCGGTTTCGCAGCTGGGTTCCTGGGATGTGGAGGGCTTTTCCACATCCTTCGACCCTTCTTCAGGGCCACCTTTTTTACCTAGCCCTGAGACTGGGACGCTCCCAAACCGGAAGTTCAGTTGGCCTCCCTCTGTCCTTATGACTTTCTCGGATTGGGGATCATTCCCAATCGTGAGGATACTTCCTCTGCTTTCCTTTTTGAAGTGCAGCACCTTCCAAGCCCTAACATTGAGGTCGGGATTCTGAATCTCGACAAGTAGGAGGATCTTCTCCTGTTCCATGCCGAGACTTCTGGAAAGAAGACCGTTATAACGGTAGGACTTGGGATGTCATCTCCACTCAGTGCTACCAACTCGAGTCCTTCCCAAGATTTCAATTGCTGTACTGAACTTGTGAGCCAGTCCACCGCCTTCTTGGATCCACAATCCACCAGCATCATTCCATTACGGAAATGAACGCCAGAGAAGTGAATCCCTCTTTCTGTGTACTCAAACATCTCCTCCACCAGAACGTCTTCAAGAGTCGATAGTTGCTCGGCTTCCAGAATGGTCCTTGGGTATTCTTTGGGGACTATCCCAATGCTGATTGCCGCCTTTTTTGCTTTGACGGCTGCTGCATAACCAGTGGCTTGCCCGGTTTTAGCTGCGGCCGTCTTCCGCTTTTTCGGCAGAGGCAACGTCGGAGGTGTGATCTGCTCTGGACCTCTCTTTCCTTGGTCTTTTCCCTTTGTGGTGACCTTCGGGTCTGTGCGCTGAAGAACCTGCTTCCTAGCCTCCTCAGGTTGTAGCCCCTGATGGAGCAGTCGCAGGTAATTCCGCACTCCTGCTCCACTGAGACCTTTCCTCAGTGGATCATCTCTGCCGCCCGGTTGTCCAAGTTTGGGCAGCTCGAACGGCAGCCGATTCTTTGGTCGTTTGACCTTCCCTCTTGCGAGGTGCCCGGATGAAGGGACGGAGGTTAACTCCGCCCCTGTTCCAATGGTGATTTGCTTTATCGGTTTTTTGTCCATAATTGGTCCCACGAGAAGCTAGGGTCATATCGGTCCACCTCTGCAGAGCCCCGCATGCAGAGATAAGGGGTTTATACAATGGAGTTCCCCCTGGTCCTCCAAGGTTGAGACCAGTAGAGTTCAATCTTCTATCTGACCACGCATCCTGGTTCATTTACTCCAGATTATCATTGAAGAATTCTTGAGTACTATAATATGCTTTCTCCACCAACAACCTCCTGAGCTCCCCCTTCAATCTCTATCTCTCGGCTTCTTTCAGGTTGGAAGGTAACTTATTGAATAACTTGATTGCCAAGTGGTTTATACCCAACTGAGCTGCATTGACTCTGTGATATAGAATTGTTGTTCCGATTGCGGGTTTCATATTCATGATGACAACTGTGCTTCTGAATAATTCCCTTATGATCGTGGACATATAGGATGCTTTCTGAATATTCTCTCACTTTCAGTGGAGTCTCTCCAAAAAACAATGCCAAAGTTAAGAGCACTATGGAAGCCTTCGAAGTATGTTATTTTTGCAGCTTCGGGTAGTACTAACTGTTTGATTCTTCTTATAGCATATGTTGCCCTCGAGAGTCTCGGAATCAACTTGTCGATGTGTTTTAAGAAGCTCAGATTTGGCATCAGTGTGATACCAAGAAGTTGCAAGGAACAATCAGAAGATGGCTTGGTTTCGAAGAGAAGTTTCTGGGTTTATTGATGTTAATCATCATCCCGTTCGCATCAAACCATGACTTTGCGTCTCTCATTGTTTTCTCATCTTTACTTCCCAATTCATGGTTTTCACCTTCAACATTCAAAAATGAGGTATCGTCGGCAAAAAGTATAGTTGTATCGGCTGTTATATTTGATGGCAAGTCATTTACGTAGTTAACAAACAGGATGGGACCAGTATCCATCTTTGCGGAATTCCATATTCCACACTTTCCCAGGATAGGGGGTTTTCGTTGAGGCAAGTTTTCTGTGCTCTACCCGTGAGATAGCTTTTCATCAGTTCAAGCGCCACTCCTCGAATACCGTAAAACTCAAGTTTCTCGAGTAGCACTATGTAATCGATACTATCAAAGGCCTTAGATAGATCACGAGCTTGTGGACTGCATTTCTTTTTGTTATCGAATGATTCACTTATCTTATTCAGGACCCCAGTGAGAGCTGTTTCCACCGATCTATCTGCCAAGAAACCATGTTGCTGGGTGCAGAAAATTCCTTGTTTGCTAAGAAAATGAATCATTCTATTTTTATGACAATCTCGAGCAACTTCGATAAGACAGGAAGAACTGAGATCGGCCGATAGTTTTCAGGGAAGCTGGTATCACCTTTTATGTATTGGTACTATTCTTGCTTTCTTCAGTTGTTCGGGAAAGTATCCTTCCTGTAGGCATTTAGAAAACAACGAAGTTAGAGACAGCTCTGTAGAAGGGAAAATGGCTTTCAGAATTGTAGTGTTCATTCCATAGATATCTCTCGAGATCTTAGACTTTATTTTCTTCATTGCTTTCCTCAGCTCTGATATAGTACACTCGTGTAGAAAAATAGACTTCATAGATTTTGTTTTGGCCTTTTTCAATAATTCCAGCGGTTTTGTTTCTCCTCTGTTACATATTTGATTTTTTTTGTAGTCCTGATGGTGATTTTCTCCCTCTTATTGGAAACAGTATTCACTGTATAGCCTATAATTTGACCCATATGGTCAGAAAGATGTGGCTTGAAATTCTTAACGTTCGAAAATATGTTATCTATTATAGTATTACTTGAAGGTGATATTCTAGAAGGCTCCATGAACTTCTCCTCGAGGCCGAAATCCATGAACACTTCCCTTAGCCGACTCGTGTCCCGCCCATCCCTCGATAAATCGACATTGAAATCGCCACCAACAAAAATTGATGACAAATCAAGTTCCACCTCGAACAAGCTATGTAGGCAGTATCTCATTTGTTCCAAAAATATTTCCACTGACCCTTGAGGAGGCCTGTATACTCCTAGTACCAATTGTCTGTTTCTTGCACTCCACATACCAGCTATCTCTATATTATCAGTTACAGAAAACTGTTCAAACTCACTTAAGCTTTTATAATTATATCTTGCATTTGCCAGCAACGGTACTCCACCATACCCCTGTGGTCTGCAATAATTATCTATTACATTGTATCCCTGGATCTTCAATTCTTCAATGATCTCGTCAGACATCCAATGCTCGGTGATAATGCCTGCATCTATATTTTTCTCTGTGAGTACTTCCTCTAGAAGATCTTCCTTGTTTCTAATTGATCTTATGTTCCGATTCAGGAGGTTGAAAATCCTCAGTCGAGATTTGGTTTTCTGTGCTTCTTCGGTGTGCTCGAAAAAAATACCTCTTTATTATAATTCCTTTCGGTCAGAAATATTCCTTGTTTGCCTTTTCTAACAATTCAAAATCAATGCCTATCTTGAAGGATTTACTTGTACTCTCTTCCCTTGAGATTTCTTGCACAATAGGTTCAGCCTTGTTTTCTGGAAATTTTGCCGTTAAAAAATTAACTATGTCATCTTCTTCACAGTTCTTATTTATCTCTTATCTATATCTCAACTATTTTTGGCCAGCGCAGTGATCAATCTAGGAAGAACTCTACGTTTCGTAGAAACCACATCTCCCATCTCGACAGTCTGTAATCCCAGTGGAAAAAATCGGGCATCCTGCAATTGAACGGTACTAAACCACTTATACTCCAAAAAAAGGACACAATTCTTTCTACTCCTATAAGGAGCTTCTGCACCTAGTTATTATGTTGAGCTGGCACATATCATTCTTACAAAGTATTAAGAATCCAAATAATTAATTAAATAAACACGTGGAACCTAAATATTCATCAACACACATCGACAACAAAGAATAATCTCACAGTAACGTTTCAATATAAAAGAAAGTTTCAGTTAATAAAGCAGATATTCAACAATGAACAGTGGACTTACGTGCATAAGAGTATCAAATAAAACTATAATATTATACTAGGTATATCGAAACACTTTCTTCCCTTGATTTTCTGAACTATCGCCTCTGCGATTAACACTTCGGCTTTTTCAACAATGGCGATATATTTTATTATGAACGTGAATACTACTTTACTTTTTACTTCCATCTTACCCAACGGCTTCTTATCTAGAAGTCCCCAACAAAATCTTTCTTAACCTTTGAGCATGGAAATAACCATCGAACCAAAATGATGGAGTACAGACTCCTGTTCTTTTTGTGTTCTTCTAGTCAGTAAATAAACTTGAAGCAATCCACTCTGAAATTGGCATTATAGGAAAATTCTTCATTCGCTGGATGATAATCTAGGACCGATCTATTACAATATCATTAATATAAATAATGGAGCATTAAAATCACCGAAAATCCAAAATTCTCCACTCATCATGCAGATCACCGATGAAAGAGTATCAAAAATAATTCGATATGTTGAAGCATCAACCCTCGGCGGGATATGAACCAAAACAATAACAATAACAATAAGATCTTAAATCTAACTTACAAGCAATGACATCAAAAGATGGACCGAACTGACGGAGGGAACCAAAATCAACAGGTCTGGAACGCACCATCTCGCGCACCGCTAGCGAAACACTTCCTCCAGTGGACATACATAGCTTCCAGGTCCCAATCACAACGAAACACGCAATAGCCTTCGGGAATCAACTCCGACGTCATCACATCACCACGTAGCCATGTTTTATTTCCAAGTTACTCCAACAATATCATAATCACTCCACAAACTCACAAAAGAAATTATGTGTTCTAGAATTCAGTCCCCATGCATTCGGATAATATTCTTCTCCTGGTTTACTATTAGGTACAAAATGCAGGTACCATCAACTGAGACAAATCTTGGATTGGAATCGACAATTTGAGGGAGGAGTAAATATCAGGCTTTTCAGAGTTCAATTTTTCGCATATGGGATCCTGCATTTGGTCTCCAAGAAAATTCAGTACATCATCAGTAGAAGTTGTAGGACTGAGTCGCGAAACATGAAGAAGAGACATAGCCCTCTTCGGAGCACCGATCAAATTTGAATTCTTCGATGATTCTACTATCGGTATCCTTATTTTATTATGGTTACTCAGATTGGAAGTGGACTTTTTTCTGGCCTTTGACTTCATATATACAGGGTGTCCCAGAATGAATGCATAATCCTGTAACACTGTATAGAAGAGCTATTGGACTCTCTGAAAAAAATACAAAAAAAAATCTATCCCCACTTGAAATATTTTTTTTTCAAAATAATGATTTCTTTCACATCACGTTGCGTTTCTGTGTATCACGCTCACAAATGGATCGAATCCATCAGTTCCTTCATGGTGAAATATTCTTCATTGAATTACAAATAGATATGCTGAAAACCTGTTGTAACTTATTTGGAAAAAATATCCAACTTCAAATTTCATCATAAAATGTGATGAAAATTTCATAATGTGAAAGTTCGATCGTTCATGGTGGAAATAAAATTTGGGAAAGCCTGTGTGGCCAACTCAAAAAAAAATATGCGCCTTTCATGTAAATTTTAAAATGAAACAAAACATCTTCATGACTCATTTCAGCATGAAGAAACTGATTGATTTGTTTCATCTGTGAGCGTATTACACAGAAACGCAACGTGATGTGGAAGAAATCATTATTTTGAAAAAAAAACTATATCTAGTGGGGATAGATTTTTTTTTGTATTTTTTTCAGAGAGTCCAATAGCTCTCATATACAGTGTTACAGGATTATCCATTCATTCTGGGAATGTGTGAAGTATGCTACATACCTTGGAATCGAAATTGATAACCAACTTAAATGGGATACCACATGAATAAACTTTTGAAAAAGCTAAGCTCAATACTGTACACATTCAAGCATCTTGAAAAATTTCTCACAATACATGAACTTAAAATTCTATACCATTCACTTGTAGAATCTCATATTCAATATGGAATATCTGCCAGGGGAGGAGTGTACAACTGTCATATAGAATAATTTCAAGTGATGCAGATATACTTTTTGAAGATTATCTACAATAAAGAACGTACATATCCTACAGAAAAACTATTCACAGAGATACCCATTCTCGAACTGAAAAAACTTTATTTTTATAAGATTCTGCTTACAATATAAAAATAGAAAAGAATTAAAATACATTAAACATGAACATAACACAAGACACAAACAGAAGAGTTTTTTTATAGAAAAGACTACAAAAACGATTGGTCAGAAGTCATTCCACTACACAGCCCCAAAACTTCCACAGACCATCAGAAATATAAATGATACTTCTCTTCACAAAAAAAAAGTTAAAACTTGGTTGCAAGATTTGTTATGGAAAACATGGTGAAAATTATCAATATTTCCGTGTGTTTCATCATTCATCATAGCCGAACTCGATTATGTTAGTACTAATCAAAATTTTTGTTAATTAATTATTTTTCATGATTTCTATTTCACATTTTCTGGGTTTTACTTTGTTGTTGTATATTTATCGAACTGTATTTTACTTTGTTATTGTATATTTACATTATTATTGGATAACTTTACATCTTTTCATAGTATAGTATCTATTATATCAACACAATTCTAAAATTTTTCATTTTTACATTCTTACATTTTAAAATTTTTACATTCTAACAATTTTACATTTTTATATTTTCACATCTCATTTAACATCTTTACATTTACTCATTTTACATGTTTGGATATACTTATTTTACATGTTTTTAATCTATATAAATGTATATTTTATACTCACTTCATTCATTCAGCATGTTTTCATTCATTTGCTCGTTAATTGGCAAGATATTAATATATTGTCATGGAAATCCAAAAGTTAAAAATAAATTCAAACTAGATCACCAAAAATTCAAGAATTTCCTTTTAACATCCTATAAATTATAGTAAAATGAATTTTTTTTTAAGAGGATTCAGAATAATTTAATAGTTACCATAGAAAATTGTTGTAAGATAATTAGAATTAAGCAAGCGAATGGATTTTGACAATTGTAAAAAGTCAGTGTGGAAAAATTTCTTTGAATGGTATGATGGAAATTAAGATTTGAAAACAAAAGATTATCAAAGATTTATGCAGCCTGACATCAGGAAATTGTTGATTTGGTGAGATTCAGATGACTGTTGGTTGTTGAAAGCTTTCAAATTCGAGGTTCAAGGAGATACTGGAATCAAGCTGCAGTACATTCATTGCTGATTTCACTGTTTAGAAGAGAACTGTGGGATAAAATTGTCCCAACAGCTCATACCAGAAATATTAGTGGAACCAGAGGCAATAGATCTTATAGGATCAATTATTGAATTCAAAGATATTTTCTACGAAACAGAGGAGAAATTTGAAGCTTGCATTTTGATGAACTATATTTAGAGTAAGCTGTTCACTGTGAGTTTTTATTTTATATCTTGTTCGATAGGCGTCATAATTTAGAATTTTATAACATTATTAGAATTAGTTTATTGAATTTAAATAATAAGTTGTTGTTAACAAAAATTATTTCATTTGTACACCTTGAGAATCCTCATTGAAAAAGAGTCGCGGGAAAAATAAAAGAAAAATTAAAATACAAAATTATTTTCAATATTGTTAGTGGTTCTCTCTTAAAAATTTGAATAATAAAATTTAAAATTATTAATATCGAAAAATTGAACCATAACAATTTTGGCGCCCAACGTGGGGCTTGAACAAGGTGAATAATTTGAGTTTATACAACAGATTTATTATAATATTTTTTTCGATAATTTTTTTATAATTAGCATTTGTTTTTCAACATGGAAACTAGAAGTAAAACTTTGATTGGGGAAAAAGGAGATGAAGAAGATAAAATACAAAGAAGTGGAGAAGAACAAAACAAAACAGAATCAAATGTATTAATTAATTTATTAATGGAGATGAATCAAAAGATGGAAGAAATGAAAGATAATCCAGAAAGATTGAAACTGGACATGAATAAAAAATTTGAGAAAATGGAAGAAATTTCAGAGAGATTAGAGACTAAAATAGAAGAAAATTCAAGGGAACTGAAGGAAACCAGAGACAGAATTGATATAATAGAAAACAGACTTGAAAAGAAAATTGAAAAAGATATAATTGCAATAAATGACATACTCACAACAGGAATAGATGTAACAGAAAAAAAATTGGAAAAACAAATAGAAATAAATTCTCAGATACATCAGAAGGGATTAGAAGTGACTGAAGTCAATATAAGAAAAGATTTTAATGAGCAATTGGAAAAGAACAAAAATGAAATTTATATCAATGCAGAAATTCAAAATGAGAAGATAGAGAAACGAAATGAAAAATTAGAAAGAGTAATTAACAAGGGTAAATCTATCACACCAGAAATAATAAATATAGGGGATAGTAAATGGAATTTCAATGGAAAAATTAAAATACAGCATCCAGTACCATTCGTCAAATATTTGGAGCATAAGGAAAAATTATTCCCAACATTTACAACATTTAAGGAATTTGTAAGAAATGTGTTATCAGATGAAGCATTATTGTGGTTCAACAATAAAGAAATGGATATAGAGAATTTCACAGAATTCAAATCGAAATTTTTAAATTATTTTTGGGGAATATCCCAACAAAAAGTCATAAAAAATGAATTATTCAGTGGAAAATTCAATTCTATGAGAGGATCTTCATATCATAAATATGCTATGCAAATTTATAGTGTTGCACAATATTTGAATTCAGATTTCACAGAAGAATATATAGTGAGTTTGATTATACAACATTTTGATAAAGATTTAGAAGATGTATTGTTATTATATGATTTTAAAGATATGGATAAGTTGTGTCAGTTTTTGATGAGTCAGGAATATAGGTTGAGGAGACAGAATAATTCCAACCATAATATACAATATTATAGAAACAATAATAATAATGGTATACAACAAAATCAGGGAAATGAGATGCAACAAGGACAAAGGAATAATAATAACAGAAATTACAACAATAATTACAGAAACAATGCAAGATATAGAGATAACAATAATTACAGAAGTCAGAATTATAATAGAAATGAAAGATCAGCATATAATGAAAGAAAAGTTAATGGAAATAATCATCAAAGGGAAAATTTAAGAGAAGAAAATAGAAGAATGAATAATGTAAATAGGCATAGTAATAACCCAGAAAATAACAGCCAAGAACAAAGGACTCAACATGAAAATCAAAATGAAAATTTTTGAAGAAAGCACCTATTGAAAATAATAATATTTATCAACATCCAAGAGAATTTATAAATTTAGAGGAAAAAATTGATTATGGTGATATCAAAAGTTTGATTTATGTTAAAGCAAAATTTTATTCAAAAAATATCAAAATTTTAGTAGACACAGGTTCAGAAATATCATTAATAAATGAAAATTTAATAAAAGAACTAGAATTGAAACAAATTTGTTATAAAATACCCAAAACAACTTTGATAGGTGCAAATAAAAAAAAATTAGGGGAAATTTCAACAGGGATAATAGGTGAAATAATATTCAAAGAAAGAGATTATAAAATGCAACTTATGGTAATGGATAATATGGATTATGATATGGTACTTAAAACAGATGAAATGGACAGGAATGACATGATAGTTGACTACAAAAATGGACAATTACAAATAGGAGAAGAAATATGTTATTTTGAGAAAGATAAAGAGAATATGGTAAGAGTAGAGAATGTAGAAGAAAATATAAAATTAAAAGAAATACATGTGCAGAAACTACAGGACCTTAATGGTATTATATGTGATTTGAATAAAAAAAGAGAGGTAGTAAATTTATTAAAAAAATATAAAAATATTATAACCAATGAAAATAGAATTGCCAAGGACTATACACACAAAATACAAGTTAAAGGATTAGAAAATTTTAAAAGTAAAACATATCCAATACCATATAAATACCGAAAAGAAGTATCACAAGAAATAAATAAAATGTTAGAGAATGGTATTATAGAGAAATGTAATTCCAGATTCATAAATCCCATAGTCGTTGTTAGGAAAAGTAATGGAGAATTAAGACTTTGTTTAGATGCAAGAAATATAAATAAATACACAGCCCCTCAATACGAAGCACCAATGAATATGGAAGGTATTTTTGGTAGAATTACAGGTTCTCACATTTTTTCGAAGGTAGATCTGAAACATAGTTTTTGGTTAATTCCATTGGATAAGAATAGTAGAGATTACACTGCTTTCTCTATTGATGGTGTATTATACAGATTCAAAGTTGTTCCTTTTGGATTGCAGAGTTCTTGTTCTGCATTAGTGAGAGCACTTCATACAATTTTGAATAAACATGAAGATTTTATTTTACATTACATAGATGACATCTTAATATATTCCAAAGATGAAAATAGTCATTTGAATCATATTGAAATATTGATGAAGGAATTAGATACAGCAGGATTGAAAATTAATGTTGGAAAATGTCAATTTTTTCAAAAAGAAGTTATATATTTGGGATATAAGTTAGATAAAGAAGGAATAACAATAGATGCAGAAAGAATACAAATTATTGAAGAATATAAAAGA
This sequence comes from Aphidecta obliterata, assembly GCA_963966015.1. Lineage (NCBI taxonomy): Eukaryota > Metazoa > Arthropoda > Insecta > Coleoptera > Coccinellidae > Aphidecta > Aphidecta obliterata. The sequence goes on along the minus strand of OZ014430.1, from coordinate 5,576,865 downwards.
CCAGAAAATTTGAAAACATTAAGAGGATTTCTAGGATTAGTGAATTATTTCAAGAAATTAATTCCAGATTTGAGTGAAAAAGAGATCGCATTGATTAAACTATTAAGAAAAGGAAATAAATGGGAATGGAAGGAGGAACAAGAACAAGCTTTTCTGAGAATAAAAGAAGAATTTTCTAAAAATTTGAAAATATATCATCCTCAATATGAGAAACCATTCACATTAAGAACTGATGCGTCGATGTATAAATTTGCGGGGGTGTTATTGCAATATCAAAATGATATAGAAGTACCCATATGTTTTGTGTCTCGAGTAACAAAAACATATGAAAGAAAATATAGTGTAACTGAATTGGAATTTGCTAGTATTATATTTTGTGTTAAAAAATTAAGATTTTATTTACTAGGATCGAAATTTTTAATTGAAACTGACCATCTATCTTTGTTGAATATCATGAATAATAAATTACTTAATAACAGAATACATCGAGGAACATTACTTTTACAAGAATACGATTTTGAAATCAAATATATAAAGGGTAAAAATAATAAAGTAGCAGATATATTAACAAGAGATGATGAAAAAGGAAGAAAAGAAAATAGGAAATTACAGATTGGTTTGAATAAGTTAAAGGAGGATGAAGGAATTTTTTCGAAAAAAGAAATTATAGAAGATCAAAGGAAAATGACAGCACAAGAATTGAAAAATTGCACAAAGATTGATGATGTTTATATAAAAATAACAGGAAAGAAGGAATTATATGTTACAAGTGAAAAATTAGCAAAAGAAATTTTCAGGAAATTACATGATGAATATGGACATCCAGGAAGTAGAAAAATTTGGTTGATATTCCGAGAAAACTTCATATCGAAAAAAGATACGACAATAAGTAAAAATGTCACTAAATATTGCACAGTATGTCAAATGAACAAAAATAAAAATTTCATGAACCATAATAAACCAAGAAATATAGTAGTTGAAGAAAAATTAGATACAGTGGCTATAGACTTTCTTGGAGAGTTGATAATGACAGAGAGAGGAAATAAATTTATTTTTATAATGGTTGATGTATTTTCAAAATATATAAAATTGTATTCATGCCAAAATACTAAAGTTAATACCATTGAAAGAGCAATAAATCAATATGTGGAAGAAATTGGAACACCAAATAAAATTATATTAGATAATGCGACATATTTTCAAAATGATAGATTTAGAAAGTTTTGTTTTAAAAAAAAAATTTCATTAAATTATACAAGCATTAGACATCCTGAATCAAATCCTTCGGAAAGATTTGTACAAGAAGTATTGAAATTTTTGAGATTATTAGTAGAAGGAAATCACAAGACCTGGGATCTTCAATTAAGCAAGATTGAATATTATTTAAATTCAGTACCAAATACAATAACAGAAGAGACTCCATTATACATAATGAAACAAATAAAACCTGAAAGACATTGGGATAACACAGAAGAAATTGAATATGAAGACATCATACTAGAAATAAAGAAGAAGTTAAAAAAAAAATGGGAGAAATATTTAAAAAAAATGGATAAAAAGAAAAAAATTAAGGTTAAATTCAAAAAAGGGGATTTAGTTATTATAAGATCACATAGAGTGTCTGATAAAAAAAAAGATATCTGTGCTAAATTAAAAACACCATTTGAAGGACCATACATAATTGATAATGAAGATGGTATAAACAGTTATATTTTGAAAGAATTAGAAACTGACAGAATAAGAGGAATTTTTCATATAAATGACATATATAAATTCAATCAAGAAACAAACAATGCTTATTGAGAAATAATTTTTTTTTTGTCATTATTTATGTTATAAATTACAGATAAATCAAGAAATTTCAATATTGAAAATTTAAAAAAAAAAAAAAAAAAAAAAAAAAAAATTATTAAATATTTAATTTGGGGAATTGTCATGGAAATCCAAAAGTTAAAAATAAATTCAAACTAGATCACCAAAAATTCAAGAATTTCCTTTTAACATCCTATAAATTATAGTAAAATGAATTTTTTTTTAAGAGGATTCAGAATAATTTAATAGTTACCATAGAAAATTGTTGTAAGATAATTAGAATTAAGCAAGCGAATGGATTTTGACAATTGTAAAAAGTCAGTGTGGAAAAATTTCTTTGAATGGTATGATGGAAATTAAGATTTGAAAACAAAAGATTATCAAAGATTTATGCAGCCTGACATCAGGAAATTGTTGATTTGGTGAGATTCAGATGACTGTTGGTTGTTGAAAGCTTTCAAATTCGAGGTTCAAGGAGATACTGGAATCAAGCTGCAGTACATTCATTGCTGATTTCACTGTTTAGAAGAGAACTGTGGGATAAAATTGTCCCAACAGCTCATACCAGAAATATTAGTGGAACCAGAGGCAATAGATCTTATAGGATCAATTATTGAATTCAAAGATATTTTCTACGAAACAGAGGAGAAATTTGAAGCTTGCATTTTGATGAACTATATTTAGAGTAAGCTGTTCACTGTGAGTTTTTATTTTATATCTTGTTCGATAGGCGTCATAATTTAGAATTTTATAACATTATTAGAATTAGTTTATTGAATTTAAATAATAAGTTGTTGTTAACAAAAATTATTTCATTTGTACACCTTGAGAATCCTCATTGAAAAAGAGTCGCGGGAAAAATAAAAGAAAAATTAAAATACAAAATTCTCTTCAATATTGTTAGTGGTTCTCTCTTAAAAATTTGAATAATAAAATTTAAAATTATTAATATCGAAAAATTGAACCATAACAATATATATATAATTACATAATGCCAACCCTGTATATTGCAGATGAACTCCTTATCTGTTCTTATTCGAACATTCATATTACTTTGTTACATTTTGATGAGACATCATTTTGATCACGCCACGTGTGTGGGTGTATATTTGTCCCATTGTTCGATACTGATTGTCGTAATTAACTTGAGATAAGAAATGTTATAAATACGTCTCAAGACGAATGTATCCTCAATTAATTCAGTGCATTTCTTCCTAGCTTATTGTTAGAATAGGATAATCTTCCGTTGTAAATTAATAAATCTTTTTAAAAGATCGGCTTTCGCTCCAAAAACGTAATTGGCGACGAGGGTATGGGATTGTGCCGGTTTTCGTGAAGAACTGTGTGTCGAAACTTCGTGCGTGAAAACGTAGTTATCGCCCGCGCTAAGAACTTCCAAAAACTTTCAGTTTCAACTGTTAAGGTGCCAAATCCAGCAACAACGAGGAGAAAAGCCGTTTGGAGCCCTGATTGTTTGGGTAGCGTCTACAACGACTCCAGAAAAACAACGTGGTGAGAATCCTATCTAGAAACACTTTTTTAATTCCCAGTCACTGACCCTGGTCCAAAGTCTTCAATCTTTTCCCACGGTTTTGAGCGTAAAACTTGTGTGAGTTTTCTCTAGGTTTCTTATAAAAAACCGATTACCAGAGTTCTTCCTAGGTTTCTTATAAAATAAAAAACCGAATACAATTATTTTCTAAGTACAATATAATTTTTCAAGATTACTTCCGTAAAGCATTTTAAAGGCCGGAAGAATACGAATACGAATAAAATGGCAGTCGCACCAGAACCAAATATGTTCGATAGATTAAAATTAATTGATTTATTTTCGAAATCAATAGTACCATTTGATGGTAATCCCGCAAATCTCGCACGATTTTTAAATCACTGCGAAAGATTTTATAATAGGTTCCAATCTGCCGACGCGTTATTAAATGAAGCAATAATCGATATAATAAAGAGTAAATTGGTAGGAAATGCCAGTGAAATAGTAAGTTCCAATGAAAGAATCACAGATAACTGGTTTAACTTGAAGGAATTTTTAAAGTTAAGATTTGAGGAAAAAATAAGCCTCACAGTTTTGTTTTGGGATCTCCAGAATGCCCAAAGAATACGTAATGAGAATGATTTAGATTTTCTCGAAAGAATAGTAGATTTAAAAAATTAATACGATTCGCAAGTCGAATTGTCGAATTTACCGATTCTTGAAAAGGATCAAGAAAAAAATATTGCGTCACGAGTAGCAACTAGAGTTCTGCTCTATAATATTAACCCCGAATTAAGAACAGCCCTTAGAGGTCATGGAATTATGAACTATGACGATATAGTAAATTTTATTCGTCAAGATTATTATTTTTATCAACAACCCTATATGCACTATAAAAATCAAAATAATCAGAGGAATTTTCCTCAACAAAATCAAAGGAATGTCCCTCAAACTAATAAAAATAATTTCCCAAATAATAATCGAGCAAACTTCCCAACTGATAATTATAGAAGTTTTCCTCATAATAATCAATCAAATTTTCCCCAATCTAGTCAAAATAATCAAAGAAATTTTTATCCAAATAATCCCCAACCGAGATTCCCATCTCAACCGATTAATTTCCAACAAAAACAAGTGAAAACTTATTTCCCGACAAATCGTCAAGTCTTCGGTAATAATGAACGTAAAAACGAGAATGTTTTCAAACCTCATCCTAATCAAAGAATACAATCTCCCCCTGAAAAAATGTCGATTCAGACGAGGAATTATCCCCAAAAGAGATCAAATTATTCTACTCAATATCACCAAAGTCCCCAGAGACAATTTTTTAATAATCAACCCAATCCAAATATAAGGATTCAAGAATTAACTAATATTGCGTCTACTTCGAAAGACCCGAGATTCGAAAAACGTGATTTTAACGAACGTTCATATCCAGAACGTAATAATTCCAGTAAATATTTAAATGAAAATTTTCAAGATCGTGCCATGAACGACTCATTGACTTAAATAATACGTTAGATAACACAAACCAACTCCCCTATATCCAATTCCAAAATCCTAAATGTAAACTTTTAATTGATAGTGGATGTTCAGTGTGTCTTATTGATCCAAAATTCGCGTATAATAATTTTCCTAAAAATATTTTTAATGAATCTACGACACTAACTGCATGTTTCAAAAAGCAAACTGCAAATGAAAAAGTTTTAATACCTTTATTCCCTGAATTTCAAATTGATGATTTTCATCCCTTTGTCGTATACAAGTTCCATAAGAATTATGATGGTCTTATAGGAGCAGATTTTTTGAATAAATATGGACTTAATTTAGATTTTAAAAATCAATTATTGACTAATAATTATTGTCAAATCCCTTTCTATTATCAGCAAGTATGTCAGAAACTCCAAAATATCCCAATGGATCCTGAGTTTTCAAATATAATAAAACATAAAATTGATACGATCAACCAACACTTAGCAGATATCCAAAATATTTTAAAAGCATTTAAAGCGGATAATCTGAAAATTCAATCAGATGAATGTTCTCTTAAAACTGAAATTAAAACAAGTGAAAATTATATTCCTGAAGGAATCGTACCTAATCCAAAAGTATTGAAAGCAGTTACTGAATTTCCAATTCCTAAAAATCCCAAAGAAATAAAATCATTTCTTGGACCCGTAGGATATTATAGAAAGTTTATCCCTAATTTCGCAAAGATAACGAAACCATTAACTTCATGTTTGAAGAAAGATTCTAAAATTAATATTGATGATCCGAAATATATCGAAGCGTTCGAAATATGTAAAAGAAATTTATTGAATCACCCTGTATTGAGATACCCCAATTTCGATAAGCCATTCGTTCTTACAACTGATGCGTCAGTTTTCGCGATAGGCTCTGTTTTATCTCAAGGTGAAGTCCCGAAAGAATTTGATTACGGAATACGTTATAAAAAAGGTTCAACTAATAATGCTGATGCTCTCAGTCGAATTATAATAGAGTCAGATAATAAATTGACTTATAAAGATTTTGTAAAAAATTATGAATTGAAAAATATTAAAGATTCCCCTAAGATAATTGAAAAAACAGGTAATTTATTTAAAGCCCCAAAGAATTATGCGTTAGCACATTGCGTTTCCCGTGATTTTCACATGGACCGAGGTGTAGCCCTCGAATTTAAAAATAAATTTGGTCAAATAGATAATTTAAAATCTCAAAATAAGCTACTAGGCGAAGTAGCAATGATCCAAATAAATGATCGAAACATTTATTATTTAATCACGAAAGATTCGTATTTTCATAAACCGAAATATGAAACCGTTTTTCAATCTATATTATATCTCAAAGAATTGTGTCAATATAATAATGACAAATACTTAGCTTTACCCAGAATTGCATGCGGTCTAGATAAATTAGACTGGCATATTATTTCAAATATGATAAAATATATTTTTGCGGAATCTAATATAAAGATAATTGTATATTCCTTACCGAATCGGAATATCGGAGGAAATACTAATGAATTGAAAAATGATCGAATGATAAAAATGAATAAATTCGATACGAACAGGATCGATAATGATCCAATGTTAAAAATAAATAAATTCGCAATGACGAATAAGATCGATAATGATCAGATGTTAAAAATACATAAATTCGTAAATACGAATAGAATCAAAAATGATTCAATGGCGACAAATGCCAGTAATGCCACAGATGCAAATTATTACAAAAATACGGAAATGAATAGAATCGAAAATGATTCAAATATAAATAATTATGAAAATGTTGAAATAAATAGAATCGAAAAAGATTCATCGTCGATTAAAAATCGAATGAATACGGAAAAATACGAAGCATGTTTGAAATGGTTAAATTCAAACGATGGAATAAAAATAAATTCAAATGAGACAGAATGTTTCACTGTCCAACGTTATGTTAATAATCCTATATTAAAAATCCCATATACGAAGAAAAGGTTAAAGTCACCATCTTCGAAAATAATTTCCAAAACTATCCCTTATTATAAAGTACGGAAAAAGTCATAAATATTTAATTGCGTAATATATCTCATCTATTTACCTGAGGTCTACCTACGTAAACATATAGTTTTTATTCAGATTATAAGAGTTTCACATTAAACAGTTTTGATTTTATCCATAGGATTTCATATAAAGATAAAAATATTATTTGAGATAAATCTCATTTTCATTTGCTTGTTAGCAACATAAAACATCAGAAGGATTAATGTATTCTCCTTCAGACATTCTTTGAACAACGGTATTACAAACCCTTGTTTCATATTATTGATAATCATCATTTTTATTGCCTTCGTAATTACATGAAAAATTAGAAAGATTATGGTGTTTTCCTTGAGACATGTTTTGAACAATGTTACTTTATACACTTTATTCCTTAAATATGGAAAATGAATTTAAAATCCCCTGATTTAAATATTGAAATAAATAAAAATGGCGTTGTATAAGACTTTTATAAAATTCACATTTCAAGTATTGATTGAAATAATACAAGATAAACTCGATTGATTACGAGAGAATTTAATTAATTTAAAATGAAAATATTATTGGCTAAATGAAAATATTATTGGATAAGTTTCCAAGTTTTGTAATATTCATATTTCAAGAATTGACTCTTCAATTCTCAATTTCAATCCCTTGATTATAATGTCACTAGAGTCAGCCCTGCTCAATAACGCGATTATATTAATCTCCAAAAGAAAGAATGTACTACGAATCACGTAAGGAAAAGCTTACGTCTCAAATAACAATCGAAAGTTATGTATTATGAATTACGATAGGAAAACCTACGTCATACATATTACTCTCCAAATTGAAAATGTAGATAAACTATTGATGTATTTAGCCATTACGGCAATCCCAATAAAATAACGTGTGACATTGGATTAGAATTTAAAAATGGCATAGTCCAAGATTTTTGTAAGATCCATAAAATTGAAATTCATTATTTTACGAATTATAATCCCAACTCAAATGCAAAGAACCCTTAAAAATAATTATCATGTTATGATTGGATGTTATTCCAATAAAGGACGATATGTACCAATTGCATTCAAATGAATATGAGCATTGATTTAGAATTATCAAAGAGAAATAATTAAAGTCAAAATCTAATTTTGCTCGCACATTAAATTTTAAAAAAAGCACACAGATGATATAAAAAAATTACGAAAAGCACTGCCGTGAAGGCAGGAGCTTTTGAGCGCTCGTACATGCACCTTGTAGGTAGATTCACATTTTCCAGTTTTAGAAATCAATTGAAGGAATTTTTGACTGCTGTCAAAAAAATTCTGAAACTTAGGCGAAACTCCAGACTTCATGTCGGTGCTTCAGCTGATCAATTTTTTTCCGATAATTCGCTAGAATTTTCCACGGTATCTATGGTCTTGGTGATGCGATCTGGACAAAATTTTGCACGTAGTTTGAATACATTATTCCTGAGCTAGGTGCATAATTTCATTCCAATCCGATCGGTAGTTTCGAAACTATCACGAAAAAAATATTTTGAACGGCCATATTTACGGAACCCCTAGTCCAATTTTGCTCATTGATGAACATGACCGTGAAATTTGCGATCCAAACCCACCCTGAAAATTTCAAGTTCCTAGGCCTTTCCGTTCAAAAGTTAGAATTTTCTATGGTTTCTATGGTTCTGGTGATGCGATCTGGACAAAATATTGCTTCAATATATCATTCTCGATTAAAATACAAAATTTCATCTCGATCGAATCCGCAGTTTCGAATTTATCGAGAAAACAAAATTTCAAACGACCGTATTTACGGAACCCCTTGTATAATGTTGCTCATAGATGAACGTGATCACGACATTCGAGATCCACACCTATCCTGAAAATTTCAAGTCCCTAGGCCTTTCCGTTCAAAAGTTACAATTTTCTATGGTTTCTATGGTTCTGGTCATGCGATCTGGACAAAATTTCACATGTAGCTTGAACACCTCATTTTCCATTTGAGTGCAAAATTTCATCTCGATCAAATCTGTAGTTTTCAAGTAATCAGGGAAACAAAACTTTGAACGGCCATATTTACGGAACCCCTGGTGGAATTTGGCCCATTAACGAACTTAACCGAGCCATTCGGGAACTGAACCTACCCTGAAAATTTCAAGTTTCTAGGACATTCCGTTCGAGAGTTATCGTGTATACGGCCGGACGGACGGCCGGACGGACGGCCGGACGGCCGGACGGACAGACTCGAATTTTTCGACGGATTCGTCATCAGTGAGTCGAACATAGTCGATTGAGACCATTTTCGGCTCAAAATTCGAAAAATACAGACATCGTGACGAAATGATATAGCCCTCGTGTAAGTTGTACGAGCGCTCAAAATGGGAGAAGTTTTGAATGAACATATTCAGTTAATAATATTAAAAGAGAACTAATTAACTAAGGAGGAAAAATATCAAAGATTTTACTCAGAACGTTAGATTCTGACAACGAGAACAATATAAAAACTCTTTCGTTTTTCTGATGAAAAGTTTTGATAAAAAATCAAAAACAGATCGCAACAGTCGTAAATGACCTTAAAAATAAGTATATTGAAAAATTTCAGAAAATGTCAGAAAACCTTAAATTGCTTCAAGTTATACCAGCAATACAAGAAATTCAATACATGCATCTCCTGACATTTGAACTTAAAGATATCAAGAATATTTTAGATGAAATTGCAACCGCAGTGAGTTTTGCAAGATTACATCTTTTACATGAATCCATTTTACCTTATTCAAAATTCCTTGAATTAATAAAAAATGTGACGATAATACCTTTACATCATCTGAAAGATTATTATCAGATATGTCATACGAAAGTAATTTTCAAAAAGAAAGCATTACTATTTTTAATATCAATCCCAACGGTATACGAAGAAAGTTATGATTTATACAAGTTTTACTATCTACCGCAAAACAATTTATCCCTTCCATATACCGATCCTTATTTACTCTCACAAGAAGAAACCCTGAAATGGTCAACGAAATTTTGCCATCCAGTGGAGGATGATTATCTCTGCGATCAAGACACCTTAGCTGAATCACCAGCATGCCTTCGAAATATTTTGAAAAACCACACCGAAAACTGTCCAAGAACGACAACGGTACTTTCCCCAGATTTAAAATTATTAGAAGATGGAAATATCCTATCCATCGAAAACAAAAATGTTTTAGAAAAATGTCTTCAGCAAACAAGACATTATTTTGTGCCTCCTATGACAATTCTACGAACCAAATGTGCTGTGAGCAACACGAGAAAGGAAATTGTCCCAACTACTACGTTTAATGAAGAAAAATACGTGATTTTACCCAAGATAACTTTATTCAACCCAAATTCCACAAATGAAGAATCCCGGAAAGATGAAGACATCCCGGATATCAAGATAGAAGACCTGGACCAATGGAATCTCCAGCCTTCAAGATTTATATTTTTGCTTATTGTTATAATAATCATTTTATTGATAATTACTTATTTTATTTTGAAATACTTAAGAAAAGATATTTTTTGTAAAGCTACACCTACTACAGGTGATACCTTTATTCAAGGTGGGGAGGAATTACATAATGCCAACCCTGTATATTGCAGATGAACTCCTTATCTGTTCTTATTCGAACATTCATATTACTTTGTTACATTTTGATGAGACATCATTTTGATCACGCCACGTGTGTGGGTGTATATTTGTCCCATTGTTCGATAATGATTGTCGTAATTAACTTGAGATAAGAAATGTTATAAATACGTCTCAAGACGAATGTATCCTCAATTAATTCAGTGCATTTCTTCCTAGCTTATTGTTAGAATAGGATAATCTTCCGTTGTAAATTAATAAATCTTTTTAAAAGATCGGCTTTCGCTCCAAAAACGTAATTATATATATTATATATATATATATATATATATATATATATATACATCCAGCGTACAAGGTGGCACATCCCATGTAAAATTCGCGGTAGAGATGGCATCCGCGGTAAAGTGGCAACCGATATGTGGGGTTCACTTTACCAAATCGAGAAATCATCAAGGAACGGTATAAGAGGACATCCTCTATCGTTTGCACTGACTTTCAGAAGGATGCCATTTTTGCCGTTTTTCGATGGCGAATACTCTGAAGGTTCAGTCCTATTCATCGTGGCGGCGCTCGAGTCGATTTCCTGTATATTATGTATATCACAGTGCCATATAGATAACGGTTCGATTGGCGTCCCTTCAATCCGACAACATCGCTTCGTTCATTTAGTTTAGAATTCGCAATTTTGACGATGGATCTTAATTCATGTTTGAGAGATATGTAGAACGAGGGCTTATGCACTCGACCAACAGGTGATCAGCTGGACTCTTGGAAGATGCGGATTGTATACGTAGATTTGTATCAATGGTTTGATCTTTCGTTTCGCGCATCGGTTGAATTTGAACAACCGTTGTGTAATGCTATTATAAATCGGATTGTTCTTTGTGTACGTTTCATGTATTTGTTTTGAGCTTTGATAAAGATTTCATTACGAACTTTTTGTGAGATTACTATTTGATAAAAGGGTCGAATAGATGGATGGACCAATTGGTAAACCAATGTTACAAATTTGAAACTATTTTATAAACTATATTGTGATTGTCCATAATTTTAAGAAAATTCCATAGAAGCACTGACTTAATGTCAGTAGCTTTTGTGAAACCATTTTCTCACGAAATTTTGCATGAACCTTCACTGCAACATTTCCAACCTAACGGGCGATTTTAAACACAATAAGTTACGAAAGAATGAAGATTTATACAGCAAAATTCATATCATATCATATCTACAGCATTATCGGACGGATTCAACCCGTTCATGAATTCTTAAGGTGCATACTCATTAAGCGAACGAGCAGCGAACTCCGAACAACGAAGGTTCGGAGTTCGTTCGGCAGAAATTTGTCGATTTCGTTTCGTTGAAGCAAAGTCCGCACCGAATACAGTGCTTAAAAAGTTCGCTATTCGGTGGGCATTCGGCATCGACTCCATTTATTGTAAAAATGTGTGATGAAATTATTGCAGCATAGTCTTTCATAGTTATTGCGGGTTTACTGAAAACCAGTGAAGAACAAGAAAGGAAACGAAGATATTGGATGTCAAAACTTTATCAAAGTCCGAATCAATAAAGGGGATTGGACCTGATTTAAAGAATGATTAAGGGCAGTTCAGTAATTTTTGGAGAATATCCCCTGTGGATTTTGAATTTTTACCTGGAAAAATTAGTGAAAAAATTTGTAAAAAGTCAACAAATTTTCGAGAAGCAATTCCACCTAAGGAAAGACTGGAGCTAACCCTCCGATTTTTGGCAACTGAACATTTCAACGCAAATTCGACGTTCGGTTCGAAATTACACTGGAAATAGCGAATCCCGTCCACACCGAACAGCGAACCTCTTTGATGTACCGCTCTTCCACCGAACGACGACGAAGGCGAACCGAACTGAAAATGCCATTCGATTCGCCTTCGCTTTAACGTATACATTGACCGAATTCAAATTCGGAGTTCGCTGTTCGTTCGCTTAGTATGCACCTTTAGAGAACGCTGGCCGCTTATTAACGAAGTTCGTCTTTATGAATGAGTAAAATAAACTGAAAAATTATAAAAAGCACTGCCGTGAAGTCAGGAGCTTTTGAGCGCTCGTTCAATTCTCTGCGGTAGGCCTTTCCGTTCAAAAGTTACAATTTTCTATGGTTTCTATGGTTCTGGTCATGCGATCTGGACAAGATATTGCTTTAATAAATCATTCTCGATTAAAATATGAAATTTTATCTCGATCGAATCCGTAGTTTCGAAATTATCGAGAAACCAAAATTTCAAACGACCGTATTTACGGAACCCCTAGTATAATTCTGCTCATTGATGAACATGAACGCGACATTTCAGGTCCACACCTATCCTGCAAATTTCAAGTCCCTAGGCGTTTCCGTTCAGAAGTTACAATTTTCTATGGTTGCTATGGTTCTGGTCATGCGATCTGGACAAAATTTAACATGTGGCTTGAACACTTCATTCTCCATTTGAGTGCAAAGTTTCATCTTGATCGAATCTGTAGTTTCAAAGTAATCAGGAGAACAAAATTTTGAACGGCCATATTTACGGAACCCCTGGTGGAATTCTGCCCATTAACAAACTCAACCGAGGTATTTGGGATCTGAACCTACACTGAAACTTTCAAGTCTCTAGGGTGATCCGTTCAAGAGTTATCGTGCTTACGGCCGGACGGACGGACGGCCGGACGGACAGACTCAAATTTTCCGACGGATTCGTCATCAGTGAGTTGAACTCTATCGTTTGAGACCATTTTCGGTTCAAAATTCGAAAAATACAGACATCGTGACGAAATGATATAGCCCTCGTTTAAGTTGTACGAGCGCTCAAAAAACGTTCGGACTTGGCAAGCAATTCTTTGAAATTTGGAGAAAAGTTGATTATGTACAGCCATGAACAGATATTCAGAAACATATTTTATTTTATGAATTATCAATTTCATCGGCTAAGCAGTTGGATGAAGGAAGACCATAATTTGGATCTGAAACTACTCATATTATAGTCTGCATTGTAACATTTTTTTCGACAAAAAAAAGAGAAGGTCTCCTCCTTCGATTGTTACAGTGCTTACGGCTGATCGGGCGGATATAATTGAATTCGACCACGGATTCTTCATCAGTCAGTCTATCTACAACCTAGTCGCGTATGACCATTTTCACCAGTGAATTCCAGAATTGCAGACATTTTGACGTAACGATGGAGTTCTTTTTCCCTGAAAGTGCGTAATTCAATAACCCAACCCATTATTACGGAATTTCATTTTTCAAATTTGAAAGAATATCAATCAATTAATACGTATTACGTTATGGTATTGACATAACTATTCAAACTTTAGCTTCCATTGCGTAAATGAATCTGCAATCGATTCATTCTCAATGCACTCAATGTCGAATTTACAATTCATCAATAAACTACATATTTAATGATGATTCCAAAATACTATAAACCACTGGATTTTGCATAAAAATACTACCTCTTTCATGAAATGAGATAACCTTGATCTAAGACGAGCGCACAAAAATAAGAAGTGATTTTCCATTCTAAAATTGAAGGTTATTTATTCATTTATTAAAAAAAATAATTTTCAACCAGTCTAATCAGTCTGAGGAGTAAACATCACCACTTTCCATGAAATTTGCTGAAATGTGACGCTTCCTTCCTAACTTCATGATTAGTTACCGACGCGACGTATCAAACTCAATCAACTAGGACGGACCGAATTTAGCATTCACTGCTTGGATTCAATTATCTTTTACAGTGACCATAATGATAGGTACAACATGACAACATTGCAGGATGCTACCTTGGTTGGAAATTTAGTATACGGAAGCCGATCTACACCATTACAGGAAAAATATTATATGGATGCCAACTAAACCGTTATATGTACGGAAGTCATTTTATGCCGAAAAAAAAACGTCAAATATACACGAAATATACACGCGGATGCAGGCCTATACCCTTTTCGAACGGGTGCCACTTAGAACGGCAGATGTATATATATATATATATATATATATATATATATATATATATAGATTTATTCGACCGCCTATACAGACCCAAATCGATATACTTTACCGACTTTTCAGTCCAAAAGTGACGTTGTCAGACCCGGCTCCGGGTCTGGTAACGTTTGACCATATAATCTTGCTGAGGGACGTGAGGGGATGCCAGGGGTAAATTTTCAGCCGGGTGTGAAAAATCGGTGAAACATCATAATAAATACAGAAAACTTCAGGGTTCGACCAGTGCGAGGGCGCCTCCGTCGACATCAACACGCTGTATATAATTGATATAGTCAATCAACTCCTCCAGTCCCTAAATATGACAACGCTGTAGATTGTATATAAACCTGAAATTCATACTTCCCACAGCTTATACAAACCCGGTATATAGAGCCGTCGTCAAGAGAAATGTTTTTTTAATTGTCCTCATGCAGCTCGAAAATTGGATATTTCATCTTTCTGATATATAAATCTACAAACCATACTTTACGAAGCTTATACAAACCCGTTACAGGGAACCGTCGTCATGAGAAAAAATGCTTCCGAGTCTACCGAAGGTAGTGGAAGAAGCATTGTGATCCCTTTTGGTCTACGATTCCAAAATGTTCACTCGCAAAATGCTACAACTTTGGTTTCGTGCCTGTCTGTCGGTTTGTATGTTCGTTAATGGACAGGATATCATCAGGGTTCCGTAAATATAACCATTCGTAATTTTGTTCTCCCGATTACTTCGAAACTACTGATTCGATCAAGATGAAAGTTTACACGAAAATGACGTGTTCAAGCTACATGCGAAATTTTATCCAGATCGCATGACCAGAACCATAGAAACCATAGAAAATTATAACTTTCGAACGAAAGGGACTCTGAATTTTCAGGATAGGTGTGGATCGCGAATGTCGCAGTCGCGTTTATCAGTGAGTAAAATCAGACTAGGAATTCCGTAAATATGGCTGTTTGAAATTTACTTTTCATGAAAATTTCAAAACTACGGATGCAATCGTGACGAAATTTTGTATTTCAATGGAGCATAATATATACAAGCTACATTTTTTCCAGATCGCATAACCAGAACCATTTCAAATTCCAACGAATTATTGAATGAAAAATCCTTATATTTCCGTAACTGCTGATTTGGCATAATTGACAAAGAGCTGCTGTCATATAGACCAACTGCAGTATACAGGCCCGAGCTAACGGCAAATTGAACAATAACATTCCTATAAATAATGGTATTCGACAGGGTGACTCTCTGAGTCCATTACTATTCAACATAGTAAGGGACGCAGCGGCGTAACTACACAGGTGCAAACCGGTGCAGGGGGGCCCAAGCTTTGACCAGCACACCCCGTTTGAACTAGCTGAAAAAAACTCAATATTTTAAAATTTTTAAATAAGCTCTACGTGATCAATATGAAATGTATAAATCAGCGCTGTACCAATTATAATTTGTAATATAACGTAAATAGTTATATTCAATCAATTTTTTCCATTAGAAAATTACTCACGTTACATTGAATGATTCGAAAATTACATGAATGTTTCTACGCTTCCGTACTATGTCATCATTTCTTTTGTCCCTTCTCCCTTATATCAAAACAAGTATGTAGGTACTTTTTCGCCGCTCGTAGGGGTGTCATGCCAGATTGAAATGCAAGTTTATTTTATATTTATCTCGTTCATCCGTACGAAATCCCTATTTCGTTGAAAAAATGCGAACAGAAGTTACTTAACACTTCGATGAATTAGCTTCTGATCACAGATTTCGAAGAAGAGATGAGATATTTAGAATAAATCAATAAATATTGGCTACAAAGTATTAGATAGAATAACAATTGAATGCACGTTTCGATTATATGATTTCAGTCAGTAAAATTTTCAATATTCTATCACCATCATTTTCACTAGATGTAGATGAAAAAACTATAATTAAAAGGTGTGACCAATTTCGAAGTATATATTCTGAAATAATAGGCTCCAACTTTTACCTTCAATTCCTCAATATTTACCACCTATTTCTACCCGAGTTAAATAAGGCATGGACAATTCACGAAGTTTGCATGAAAATAATTACGAAATACGGAATGCTGGAATGCGACCTAACGTCACCTAACAGAAGTATTGACAGCAATATTACTGTTCCATACAATTCCTGTCACCTCTGCAGAAGCTGAAAGATCATTCAGCAAACAAAAAATTATAAAAAATTATTTGAGAAATAGTATGGGACAAGCCCGACTGCGACATTTACCGCTATAATTTCAATCGACAACGAAGCAGCATAAAGTCTAGATGGTCATTGATTCTTTCGCGAAAAATAAGGCTAGAAAGAAGTTGTAAATAAGTTAACCTTTGTTGTGAATCAAATGTATACATTGTTTTCAATGTTTTATTTTTATCCACAATTGAATATTTTATATGAATACATAAATTAACCTTTCGATTCATTTCGTTTGTAGAGAAAAACAAAATTTATCGTTGGTTTAGAGTCCAATTGAATAGATTTAACGCGTAATTCATGTAAAGCTGAAATGACAGGCAAGTCGTTTCACTATTCACCCTTATTAACACAAAATTTTATCGACATCTGACAGATTGTTTCTGTCATTTCATATTTTTTCTAACATTTATTCTGTATCTTTTGGCGGAATAATTCATACTAAATCTGCACATTTCATCGATCTATTGCAGTGCAAATGATTCCCAAGTTTCCATTTATTGGATTGGTAGGTTTCGAATCACTGAGGAAATACAATTTCAGCATTTTTTTTTTAAATTCGAATTCACGCAATAACGAAATACTGCGAGATTCTCGGATTATTGCTACACTGGAAGTTTCCAGCTTATTCTTTTTGAAATTTTTCGTGTGAAAAGGCAGAATCGGTTTTTACCTCAGATTCTGTAAGGATTCGAATCCACTCGTTTGAGATCATTTCGACTCGATATTCGAAAATAACGGACATTCTGGCACAAGGGCGGATTTACGGAGGGAGTATAGGGGGTAATAACCCCTCATGAGTATCAAATTTACGCAACGTGATGCACAAAAAATATTCTATGCAATGAAAAATTTTAATTACGTATGTTTTTTGTTTTATTTTGATTTTTTCTTGTATTTAAGTTTGAAAGGATGTTTATTTCGAAATTGATGAAAAATGATTGAATGTTGTGAACCTGATTTATGGGTTCCCAATCGTTATTACCCCTTCCATGAAAAAAGTTATATCCGCCCTTGTTCTGACAAATTGAATTATTTTTATTCATCCAAAATGAGAGTTGAGATTAATTCTATGAAAATAAACACATTTCATGCAATAGCACGCTGGACAATTGGAAAAAGCGCAATATTCTCTTTCCTTTTTCACTTCTTCACAATACTTATACAAATATAACAATAACGCCCCCGACGGGATCGATCCCAATGATCTGACAACACCGCTGGGATCGAAAAGGTTGGCCGTATATCTCTGCCCAGTATATGTGGGAATGAAAAGTCGGTGGAACGTTTCGGGTCTCAAAAATAGAGTCGAATATATAACTTTTTTGAATGGAAATTTTTGTTTCCCCTCTTTAGATGCCTGAGGAGTTATATTTTCAAACAGCTTATTTTTCATTTATATACTTGTGGAAAACACCCGGGTCACATGGGTCTTAGGTAGCCTGCCAAGTATACCGGGACTGAATACGTCTGTTGGATAAATATATTTTTTTTTTTTTTTTTTTTTTTTTTTTTTTTTTTTTTTTTTTTTTTTCACCATTATGGGAGTCTCATCTAGAAAGACCGGGTCTGCATGACCAAGGACTTCCTAGGTAGCTGTTAGGAACATTCTGACGATTCTTGTTGTCCAGAGTATCACCTCCTTCTGTGCTTTGCTCATCAATTCCTGATGCAGTTCCAGGAGTTGTGTGTTTTCTGCCAGGTGGCTCTCAACCAATCCATTCGTGGAAATTATCAGGGGTAGAATCCTTACTGTTCGTAGCTGGTGTATTTCTTTCATTTCAAAAGCTAGATCATGATATTTTGTTAGCTTCTCCGTATAAGCTTTACTGATGTTGTCATCCGCCGGCACGGTTATATCGATGATGGTTGCTTTGCGGTTTCTTTTGTCGAAGATAACAATGTCGGGTCTGTTGTGCGATATAGCTCTGTCCGTTATTATCGGGTTGTCCCAGTAGAGTTTGAATTCACTGTTTTCCAATACAGGTTTGGGTGAGTATTCGTGTGCCCTTCGAGAGGTAAGTATAAGTCCTACTTTTATGGCAATCGCCTGATGGTAGATTTTTGCCATAGCATTGTGCCGCTGGGTGTACTCTCTGGGTGCTAAAATGGAGCATGATGACGTTACATGTTGTATGGTTTCCAGGGCTTGGGAGCATTTTCGGCATCGGTCAGTTGGTATGTTCTTTTTTGCGATATGTTTCATGTAGGCTCTCGTTGGCACCACCTGATCTTGGATTGCAGCGAGACGCCCCTCGGTTTCCGGGAATAAATATCCAGATTTAAGGTAAGTAAGTGACTGTTCTTTGTTTACTCTTTTGTTTTTCAGTGCCTCCGGATACCTGCCATGTAAAGGTTTGCCGTGCCACTCGTCCAGTAGTTGGTCAGGTGATGGCGTTTGTGGTGGGTTAGTTCTGCATGCCAGATTTAGAGCAGTGATGTTGTGGTCTTCTTCACATATTGATTGGAAGAACGGTAAGTTTTTCGAGTGGAAATAATTTCTTAGTTCTGCTACCGCCTTATTGTGGGCCATCTCAACATTGGTTAGACCTCTACCTCCCTGATGCCTAGGCATGTAGAGTCTGATCACTGATGCATGGGGATGGTGAATACCGTATTTGGACATAAGCACTCGTACCCGCGTGTCGATCGCCTTCAAATCTGTGCTTGACCACTTTATCACACCAAAGGAATAGGCTATGCTTGGAATCGCCCATGTGTTTATTGCCGTGAACATTGCCTTTGAGTTGAGTTTACTGCGGAGAATTTTTTTCAATCTATCGAAGAATTTATTTTTGAAAACTTCTTTTTGGTTGGATGTTCTTATCTCCAATGCTTGTTGTATACCCAGGTACTTGTATGTTTCTTCTGGACTTAGCTCTTTTATAGTCACCTCATCTTGAACAATCATTTCTCCCCCCTTTGTCAACTTCCCCCTTTTGATGTGAAGTATGGCACATTTTTCAAGTCCCATTTCCATTCTGATGGTTTTTGTAAAGGATGCTACTATTTTCAGGAGGCTCCTTAGTTGGTCCTCATTCGCGGCGTATAGCTTGAGGTCATCTATATATAGTTGGTGAGTTATTTTGATGTTTGACCCGGTATCCAAGACGTATCCGTATCGATTGTTATTGAGCAGCTTACTGAGGAGGTTTAAAGCTAGACAAAACCATAATGTACTCAGTTTATCCCCCTGGAAGATACCTGTCAAGATTCTTATTTCAGGTGTTGCGTTTTTTCCGAATGTTAAGTTTGTCCTCCAGGTGGTCATCAAGTGCTCCAGTAGGCCGATAATGTTTTCAGATACACCATAGAGTTTCAGAACTTTCAGAAGCCAAGAGTGCGGGACCGAGTCGAATGCCTTCTTGTAGTCGACCCATGCGACCGAAATATTCCTTAACTTCTTTCTCGCCTGCTTCGTTATGAGGTGATCGATGGTTAGCAGCTCTTTACAGCCTTGCGCATCTTTTCTGCAACCATTCTGTTCTCTCGCAAGGATTTTATGCCTGCTTACATGCTTCCACAGATGTTTGGTGATTATTCCAGTCAGTATTTTATACACGGTTGGAAGACATGTGATGGGTCTATATGCCTTGGGGTCGGGGCTAACGTTTCCCTTGGGAAGCATATGGGTGACCCCCAGAGTAAAAAACTCCGGTATGATGGTGGGTTCCGTTAACGCCCTCTGGAACAAGTTGGCTAATTTTCGATGTGTGGCCTTGAAGTTCTTCCACCAGTAGTTATGAAGTTTATCTGATCCCGGGGCAGTCCAGTTATTTGATTTCTTGAGGACAG
The DNA here is from genome assembly GCA_963966015.1 of Aphidecta obliterata. Lineage (NCBI taxonomy): Eukaryota > Metazoa > Arthropoda > Insecta > Coleoptera > Coccinellidae > Aphidecta > Aphidecta obliterata. The sequence continues at coordinate 5,556,436 of OZ014430.1, read as the reverse complement.
ATGTGATGTCTTCCTCTATAATTTCTAGGTCTTCCATGGTGTAGTTTCCCGCTTCCTTCTCAGCATCCCTTATCCAGAAAGCCTCATCATTATGGGTCTCCCTTCGCTCCCAAATTCCCTTCCATACTTCAAACATTTCTCTCTCATCTGGGTACACTCCTTCCGCAGTGTTTGCGTTCTCAAGGTTGCGGAAGAACACTTTAGGATTTTTGTAATATAGTTGGTTGTTTTTATACCTCTTCACCCTTTCGTTGTATCGTTTTATGCGGTTTCCTAACACTTTTATCTTTTGTTTCAGTTTATCGAATACCATCATCAGCTGTTCTCTGAGCAGTTGGTTCGTGCCACTAGTTCTAATTCGTGATTCTGATGCAATCTGCCGTATTCCTTTCATGATCTTGTTGGTTGGTGTTTCTGTATTGAGGTAAGTATGTAGAGTGCCAATTCTTTTTCTTATAATCCTAATTTTTCTTTCCAGCCTCATCTTCCATGGTGGTATCAGTTCTTGGTGGTGAGTTGGTTCGATCTCACCTATATTTATTTTGAGATCTTCGCATACCGTAATTGCTCCAGCATATACGCAATCGACCACCTCTCTCAACGTGGTGGTCACATCGACGTATCTCTCCATCGTTCTATTGACTCTTTGGACACATTCTAGCATTTCCTTCGATTGCTTCATTCTTGGTATTCTTTCTCTTTTACTTGGAGATAGTCCTGAGTATTTCTGGAGGTTTCGGTAATAATTACTTTCTAGCCTGGATGGTTGTATGCTCATACGAATGTGTGTTCTGGTTACCGTTTGTGTTTCTTCATCAGGTTCTGCATTCACCGGAGCACCACGTGGAATATAACTTTGTGCTATGGTGTCAAGTTCAGTGATAGAGAACTTTTCCCTTTCAAGAAGCCACCTGACTCTATTCGCCAGAAGGTTCGCGTAAGATTGTCTCAACGGGTTGATGTCATTCCATATTTCGGTCAGTAACTCTCTGTAAGATCTGCCTGTTCTTGGTTGCATTTCCTTCGCTATATAGTGAACGCGCATTATAAGGATATTTTCTTCCTCCGTCCATCGCGTTCTCGCATCTCGTCTGTTTGGAGCTCCCGTGGGACGAGATCTTCTCACGTCCAAACTAGGGTTTCCTTCTGCATTCCGTGGAACGAGATCCTGGCTTACGGTGCCATCTCGGGGGGCTGCGCCGCTTGCACCACAGCTGACCCCAACAGGCTCTTCCTCCAGACGGCTCCGAAGAGGACCAGCCCGCTGTCCTCTACCGCCCTGATTTCTACTTCTAGTTATAGGAGCAACTAATTCTTCAGATCTCAGGCTGCTAACCTGGAGATCCGGGTGACTCGGGTACGCGGGGCCGTCAGTCCCCGAAAGCAT